>BSBM01000779.1:17510000-18710000 GCA_027924585.1 Larix kaempferi
CATTATTTTATTGATTCACAATCAACCATTAGTTGTGAATATGCTCAATATGACATCAAGGGGTCGTTTTATTAATGTTTCAATCAATCGGGTCACTCAAATAGGTGCCCTCAAGGTCTGCAGTAGTCTAGGGGCACTACAGTCATCACTTTGAATAATAATGTGAAATTTAGAGGTGGAACTTATGACCATGAACTCTTAAAGTACCTTTTAGGAAATACTTATTATGAACCAAATCTTTAAAATATAATAATATGTACCAAAGTACACACCGTGTACAACATTTTAAATGTGGAGCACAAGTCCATTATAGTTAAGAGAAATGAATTATACAACAAATACTTAAATAATAGGATATCGTCATCCAAATACTAAACACATTCATATATCCTATTCACATGTTCCCCCCGCAATGAATACATGAATTCTATATATTCATATTCACTCATTGCACATGTGGTCCCTTCATTAGGCCAACCCTATTACATATACATTTAACCCCATATATTCCCACCTTGGGGTCATTTCATATACATTTAACCACATGACACACTTGGGTCATAACATAGTACTCTCCAAAAATATTTGTCCTCAAAGATTTGCAGTTAAGGGATTTACATGTGATGAAACTAAGTAATAATTTTTCATTGTATTTTAGCTTTTATGTTTCCATTAATGATGATACATCAATCAAAATTCAATTAATTTTTGTCTTAATTCTTGATAGTTGGTTGTTCCATAATTTTGTTTCATTTGATTGCATTCGTTGCCATTGTGACAACTCCAATTTGTTTTATGTTATGGTGTCTACTAAAATCTTGTTCAGTAGTGGTTTTTTGATGCCTTGTACCATGAATATTGTCAATCATTCCATCTTATTTGTTGGTAGTGTTGATGTATATCTTTTTGTCTTTCTTGGTAATGATATGTCAATATGGCTTCGCATTTGATGGTTTCCTTTCTTTCTACACTCCCTATAATCAATTTTCCTTTCAGAGAAAATGGTGCCCTCAATCCTCTATTCTTGGTCTTTGATTTCTATTTACTTTGAGATAATACGCTCATATTTTTCATGTATGTATTGAATTTGAAGCTCAACTTCTTAAAGTTAACCTTTGATTCCAAATGTTACAAACTAAAGCCTTGAAAATCATAGTAATCAAAATATATTTCCAACAATGCAAACATGGAGCACAACTCTAATATATTTAAGATATATTATTTATAATATATACTTAAAAAAAAAAGAGAACCTCTTCCAAATACCCCAAGATATTCAATGTTCATAAATCCAATTCACATGTTCCCCCCACAATGGCTACATGACCTCTATATATAAATATTCACTCATTGCACATTTGGGCCCTTCATTGGGCTAACCCTATTACATGTTATACATTTACTTCATTAGTTATACATTTAAACCTTTATATGGATCCCTTGTGATCATATAATGTACATCTAACCCCGTATATTCCGCACTTGGGTCATAACATTATTGGTTGTCCTTGAACCATGGTTAGGGCTGCAATACCAATGTGTAGTGTGACAAACCTTTTAATGGTATCCATATTATACTTATGGAGTATTGATTTCAGTTGCTTGGCTTGTTTGGTGGCTTCACACCTATGCATGGTTCATCGAACATAAAAGCATCTTCTAGTACCTAAGACATTGGTTTTTATCCCTAGACTATGGGTTGTGTCTTAAGAACCATCTAGTGTGGAAAACCTTGAAGTGGTTCCCATATGACCATGGTAAAGGCCTTTTGAGTTTGTGTGGCGGTTCAAGATGTCATTAATGGATTTTGAGCACTAGAAAATTAATTTAGATCCTCGATCCCTTTTTTTCCTTCATTGAACATGGTTAACCACCAAGATCCATGTCGGTAAGAAAAATATCTCAATGATTCCCATATCTCACAAAGAGGTTAATGATCGAGGTCTATGTGGTGATTTGATTCCTATGTAAATGGATTAGGGATATATAAACTTAAATTTAGGCCAATGGACCAATAGTCATATTTTGTATGAAAACACTCATAATGTTATACATCCATAACCCCTCAAGGAAAAGGTAGCTTCTAGAGGGTTTTATGGTGGTTTGAGGACACTTTTTCTTCCCTTAAGAATTATAAGATTATTTTAGGGTTTGAGGACCTTATTTTACTCCCAATCATGGTGAAGGATTTTCTAGATCCATCCCCACTACAAAAAAACTCCTAATGGTTCCACTCTCCTATTCATATGAAATTGATCTGTTTTAGAGGGTGTGTTTTCGAATTCAAGGCCTTAATCACTTCTCATTAACCCAATAATATTAATTTAATGTATAATTACCATTATTTATCCCCTAAAAATGGATAAGGCCTTGAGACCCATCCATGATGCACAAAACATTGTACGGTACCCATATCTCACTTGAAGGACAATGATTGCTATAAAGGACATTCTATGTGGACTGTAGAAGTATTTATGGCCCTTTATTCATAAAGTAACCATATAGCATCAAAGGGACTTATTTTCCTCCCTTGATAATGCTTGATGCATTAACACCCATCCCTACCATGCAAAACCTCATAATGGTACCCATATTCCAGTTGGAGTCCAAAGATCACCTTGAAAGGTCGTATGTTGTGGTTTGAGGTCATGTTGATGTATAATGAGGACAAAATATTGAATTAAGTCATGTTGGTGTAAGGCCTTTATTTTCCTACCTTAACTATGGTCAAGGGTCCATGCACATCCCTACTACACAAAATTCCTAGTTGTATTCATATCCCACTAGTATGATAAATATCCACTTCAAATGGTCTATTTTGTTGTTTGAGGCCTTAATCATGGCATATTATTTCAAAATTATTAATTTATGGTCTAATTGCATTAATTGTCTCCCAACCATTGTTTCAAACTCATCCTAGTGCACAAAAGCTCATATTGGCATTGATGCCACACTCCAAGGGAAATGACCCCTATACAAGGTGTGTTTTATGGTTTGTAGCCTAATTCATGGCCCTTAGTCCCTAGAATATTCATATAGGTATAATGAGCCTTATTTTCTTCTCACACCCATTGGAAAGGCCTCGAAACCCACCATTGCTATCCAATGAATTATAGGATAAACTATACTCCACTTGGAGGATGAATATCCAATTTAGAAGGCTCATATGGCCATTGAAGCCATTGATGCTTCATTGAAGCCATTGATGCTTCATTTAAAGCTTAATCCCCATGTTTTCATCTCTTTAAAATATTCAAGTCCTTGAAACTCATCGTTCATGTTCCAAAAACCTATTAAGGACACCCACATTACCAATAGAGGTCAAATATCATTATTAGAGCTCGACTATGTGGTTGTTTGAGGTATCAATCATGGAAAGCCAATTATTTATATTCTTTTGAAAATAGCCAATTATCTATGTAGAACTGTAAAACGATAATTAAATAATCATGTATAACACTTCAGGACCTTTCTAATAAGATAAAGAAATCCAAAAGCCAATGTTGGGGTAGAAAGCTATGGAAAAATAGCTAAAATATTTTATTATATTGAAAATAACACAGATGTTTCGGAACACAAGCACATTATTGGCTTCTGCGCATTATTTAAAATTCATGTTTTTGTGGGAGAGTTTCCACTCACCCATATTGATGATCCTAATCGTTCGGACTATAAAACCAACAAACTTCCATTTTTCAAAATGCCTCTAAATATCTTTGTTTCTCTCATTTTTGAGATAGGCCAGACAAATCAATTGTCGATGAAATTATATATGCATATAGATCGAAACATGTAGATTTCAAATATATAATTTTTAAAAATATAAATAAAATTATTTATTGTTTTAATTGATTTATGTCTTGACATATATCATAATCATAAAATACAAACATCTCTTATTCCTACTATAAATTTTCATTTCCTTACCCATTTTTAAACAAATTATATTTTGCACTAGTGATCTGTTAACTGCAATGGATATTCCATTGGAACAAGGAAAATTTTAGGGGCAAAATTTAGCCCATGGGCATTTTTTGACTTTTTTCCAAAACAATATTTGTTAATTTTCCTTTTTTTCAAACATGATTCACCCAAATTCCATGGGATAATTTTTCTTTACTCTAAAAATCGCCAAAAGTATCCAAAAACTATATAAAGTACTTAGAATTTTGAATTTTTTAAAAAAGAAATAGCCAAAAATTTTATGGTTGCAAAATTAAGAATCGGTGAGATTCACCAAGGTTTCTACACTTTGAGGAAATTATGGGTCCTTAACATTTCAATTCATCAAAATAGATCTTACAACCTTCTGCAAACTCTTAGTTATCCAATGTTTAGTTAATATTTAAGATGCATTGTGTTATCTTAATCACATAGAGTGCTAAAATAAATTGAAATTGAATGGAAAATAGATAGAGAAAAAGAACACATCCACAAATACAAACAAATAATGCAAGATATACCTTGGTAAAACCCACTATGGGGAAAAACCTAGGAAGAAGTGAGGACTATTCCTTGATTTTTTCTTCTGTAATATGCAATTTAAATACAAATTTAGTGGTACTCTTTATGTAGTTACCTATGAGACTATGGTCTATATGGATACTACAGGATATCCTACTTCCTCTATTATGTTCTAATTTCCACTCCCCAACTCTTTCTTAGTGATGGAACAATACAATAACACGATAAGAATGGAACCCCTTCTTCTTCTAGTGGCCCAATATTTTACAATGTCCTAATAGCCATCTAGGGTTAGCTTTTAGGGATTTTGCATTCCTCAAATCCTGATTATTGTTAGGGTTTTCGACCCTATACAATGTTCTTCAAAGTCCACATGTGATTAGATCCACATGTGTGGGAAATGAGAGATGATGTGGAATCCACTTAGTACCATGGTGGTCAACATGATGGGTCAACTTACAAGAGGCATAACTTCTTAACACAAATTCCAATTGAGATTATCTTTATGCAATTGGAAAGATATCAAAGTGTAGAATAATGTCGAGGGCCTTGGAAAGTTCTAGATTGAGATTATGCAATGTAAGACCTACCCTTGAAATGGGCCCTACAACCCACTTCATTTTTGGCCTTGCAACAGTTTATGGTTATTGGAGGCTTGCTTAATCCCTAACCAAAATTGTTCTTCTCCATGATATTTTGAGGAGGTTATCATGCACCTCGAACAAGGTTTGTATGTGGAGGTTTCACCCCTAGGAAGTTGATGTATCAATTAGACTCCTCACGACCCATGTTTCTTTTATGGCTTCATCTTGTATCGTTAGGGTTTTAGATCTTTAAGGTGTTTCCTTTTGGGGTTTTACACTTTATGCTAAATGTCACTTTTGGCTTCTTGTAATGATGTCTAGCGAATGAGTGTATCAAACACATCTTCCTTTAAAGATAAGCTACCACCATTCATGGAGATATTGAAAACAATGTTTGATTTTCTAATTTTAAATTAATTATAAATATGATTTGATTAATTATTATATTTAAATAATTAAATTGTAGCAAATAAAAAAAAATTAAAGAAATCATTGTAAAAATTAACCATCATTTATATAAATTATAAGCGTATTTTTATTTCTAGATGTTAATATATTTTAATTATTACTAACTATTTTAATTATTATTTGTTATGAAACAATTGTATAATTGAAATATTTAAGTATGGGGGGTTTTGCAATCCAACATATGATATATCATTGTTGGATCATCTACGTAGTGTAAGTCACTCGGTAACTAGGATTTCCGAAGAGTTCTCCCATGCCAAAAATCCTTCAACTCAACCGTGTTTAACTATGGACTTTTCCTAGTTATACATCAAAGTTTAATGACTTACACTATGCAGATGATCCCAAAAATCATATATGGGTCATAAATCAATGACTTACACTACATAGATGATCCCAAAAATGATATATCATATGTTGGACTGTGGAAAAAACCCATACTTCATTAAAAAGAGAAGGAAGCTCTAACTAAATAGTTCATAAGTCACAACACTTGTTAAGTTTTTGCAAATAAGGTAGCAAGCTAATTGAGACTGATTGTGGGGAAAAATCCATAGTTAAGTTCCTTTGATCCAAAATAATTTTGGGATGGGTGAGCTCCTGGGAAGTCTTGGTTATCAAGTGCATTAATGCTATGAGATTCATTTCACTAGTCTCAATATTCTTATGATCAAATATTTTCAAAAAATAAATAGAATGTTAAAAATTATTAATATAAAATGAATTTAATATATATTATTATAATTTTATGAGGTAAGGTTTAACATTATATAGATAATAATTAGAAAATTTGTGTACTAGTATATAATATAAATAATAATCATAATTATAATTATAATGAATTAAACATATTTGTGGTCAAATTAAAATTCAAAGATATAATAATGTTGATTTATGAATAAAATCATTTGTGGGTATGGTTATAAATATAATTTTGAAAATATAAATATAAAATGTATTTTATAAATTAAAAATAAAATTATTTAAAAACTTATTATCATATTTAAGTGTTTTTATTTTAAAATAAAAATAAAAATTTATCTGATTTGGAAATAATATTTTATAATTCATTTTCATTATATAACATTTTCATATGTAATGAATATTATAATATTGAATAATAGTTTGTTATATGTAATGATTTTTTTACAACATAAAACGATATTAATATATGAATGAGATCTATTTAATTTTAACAATATAATTTATAAAATTACATAGCTCGGTGGGTTAGTGCATAAATTTAGAACAATATTAATATATGAATGAGATCTATTTAATTTTAACAATATAATTTATAAAATCACATAGCTGGTTGGGTTGGTTGAGTAATAGAGTGTTCTCAAATGCAAGTAAAGTTTCCCATTATGTGCATTTCATTGATTAATTTTGTATATATAAAATTATAATTAATTAGAGTATGGGTAACCACTATTGATTAATTAATTATTATGTAAGTTTGTTTCCTTATTGCTTCATATCCATTTCAAAAAAAATCCTATCAGTATATAAACATATTTTTTTTAAGCTTCTAACATTATATAGGATTATATTTCTTTCAAAATAGCAAAATATGTACAACAGTTAAGTGGTTGGCATGCTTAGAGAGAAACCATGCTAACCAGTGATTAACGTCATATTAGTCATCATTAATATACAAAAAACATAGCAGTGACAGTTGTTGAAGTAAGGCCATTAAGAAGTTAAAACTAGAGTAGACATAATTCCCACAGAACAAAAAAAAAATCTAGACCATCTCCCTAAGCATCGTTGGGAATTGAAATGGCATGCATCTTGGCATCTGGAGTAGGCTCACTTGATTGGACCTCAGGAGGATTGGGATTGAACACCTTCTCAGTGTTTATCTTAGCCAGAACTTTGAATGCGGCTACTAGCTAGGTGACTTGGGAGTGGGACTCGGTTACTCTCCAATATCCACGTGTTCGATCATCCATGGATCATGGACCATTGGGCCTCTAATAATATCATTGTGCAACTTACGTGGATGGGCTTACAGTGAGCAACCCATGGCTTGAACGCTTCGAAGTTCTCGTGTTTGTAGCAAGCGCTTATGTTTTTAACACATTTCATGGCATCAACAAAATTATTAAACCTGGTAGGTGGCTCATACGTGTTGTTGCTAGCGGGCTTACCAAGTTACAAGTTATCACATACCAATTCGTTAATGCTGACTCCGTGAGTTAATTGAGTATTCAATGTATAAGATATTATGTTAATGTGCCCCCGCGAATTTGGCATTTCAGACAAAATCCACAATCCATAAACTTCTTGTAATGTTGCAGGTTGTTGCTCCTTCCCGTGGCCCCTACCTATAGCCATGTGTTTTCTTTGTTGTATCAAGTTAATCCTACCGTCTACGGCTCCCAACCTCACACCCTGTGTTTTCTTTGTTGTATCAAGTCAATCCTGCAGCTCCCGAGTTCCACCTTTTGTTTTCTTTGTTGTATCAAGTCAATGCTCGAATTCCATGCTTCCATGGCTCCGACCATCAATATATAATATTGCATGAATAGAAACAATCTTTTTCTTATACCCCTATTCCACTGTGGTTGAGCTACTTCCAAGTTCCACCTACCCTATCTCCTCCAGTCCTCCAGGATAGTTTGCGAAGCGAAGCTGGCAATGCCAGCCTGCCATAATCATATTTAAAGAAATTCGTTTTCTTTGAGGAGCTCAACTTCAAGGCTGACTAGATTTTTGACATCCTATGAATTTACAGGTCTGCTATATCCACTGAAAAATAAAGCCTCTCAACTTTACTACGTCAGTAAACATTGAAATTTTGATGTACTATTACATTTTCAAATGAAAAGAATAACTTATTATTAATAAAAAAATCAAATCACATTAATATATTAATGAATTTGAATTTAGCTTCCCAATATTAAAATAAATTATACATTTTAAATGATCCACAACCAAATATTATCCTGAGAAGGAAATGGAAAAAAAGGAATTTCCTCAACACAACATGCTATTTCCTTATGATGATGCTTTTACGTTTATGATTACCAACCTTGGAATCAGGTTTGGTTATCCGAAGGTGTAATATCTTCTAAGCTAAGTCAATAGGTAGGGATGTTGGTATTGATATAATTATGACAAAGTTTTATAAAGGATTAGGAACAATTCCGTTGGCTTGTAGATGACATATTTATGGATAAAAACCTTGTTGTTATGAGATAATGACATCATGCCTCAAAAACATGTCCCATACAATCTAATGTTAATGGGCGCTCTACATAGAAATTGGAATGTCAACATTTGTGAGTACAATAAATATGTTGATGATTTTGGCCTACTACAAATTTAATATATTGAGTGGATTGATAACCTTCACAATTATATAAGAGATTGTACCTATGACTAGGAGGAGAGTTAACAATGCAACAAAATCACGTAATCGAATTTTGTGCATAAAATGAACATAAGACTCCCACCAAATTTCACTGAATCTACGTCTTAACAAAAGAACTCATCGTTTCACGGGATTCCACCCCATCAATCCTTTTAACAGTAATGGCCATAACAGTTGCTACAACCCTAGCGCGAGAAAAATCAATCGAGCTACGCATGACAATACTTGAAACCAGACTTTTTGAACTCCCTATTACGTCATAGGAATCAATACTACTTTCTCCACAACATGTGGCACCCTCAATATCTTCCATCACCGCAATTTACATTTGATAAAAAACTTGTTCCCAAATAGTAATTACCCCATTCTTTGCTCTAAAAAGGCCTCGGTTAACCTAGAATCCAATCCATGCAACATGAACACATCCATATATACACATAGAATAAATATTAATAAATTTCTCATAGCCCTTCGATAATGTTTAATATCTCATAGCCCTTCATAGTGAAATGGGACCCCACCCTTCAAATTTGATCCCTGGTCCCCACTAGACACGGTGACCCCTAGAATTAAGACACATAGGACACGGTGACCCCCGGAATTAATATATTCTTAAAATATATTAAAATTTAAAAATATAGACATATAGATCCAATAAAATTTAACATTTACAATTACAAATATTCAATAGAAATTACATTTACAATTACTAATATGAAATATTCAATAGAAATTAGATCATTCACAAATCACAACACATTTGTCATTCACAATCACAAATCACAATGAGACATTGAGACACATAGATGCAAACTCATCACTGCCCTGATCCTCCTCCTCCATGCCTGAATCAACAAACTCATCACTGCCCTGATCCTCCTCCTCCTCCTCTCTGCCAATCTGACTAACTAACTTTTTAATTGTCAAATGTTTAATTTTAAGTTTTAAATGTATGGAAGTGAATGCCATTAAATTGCTTATGTGAGTTTGATTTAATACATGTTCAATTTTGAAGAGACGTCATTATATACCATGTATATGTTTCTAATGATTTTCGTATTAATGTCTTTATTGCAGTTGCGGCTATGGATACCAATGCCTAGATATTGATTGAGCTTACCCAATTGAGGGGCATAAGTGCAGCTTTTAGTGGTGGTGATAGGATTGGCCGGTCACTTGCATCAACCTTGGATGCAATTGTGGACACCATTTCACAATCTACGAATGTCCTATATGATATTGCATCTTACAGAGAAAGAAAAAGACAACAATATGTTGATGGGCTAGATTACAATGCAGTAAAAAAGTTGAAAATATCCAAAGAGCATATATTTGCATTGTTTAGGGACCCTCGGACGGGGGAAATCCCAAATGCAAGCAGGCCGCATATCTCCATTGAGTGGTGCACGTTTCAACCATTTGTTGATAACTAGATGGACAGATGGTACATGGTTTTTGATATGCCACCACACAACAACAGGGAAATTCCCTTATATTTCCTTCGAAAGATGTACGCAGAGTTTGTGTTGCATAAACACGTTAACTATTTTGACATCTTACAGTTTCAGGGGATCAGTGGGGGGATGCCCCAAAACCGACCCAATGCCAGGCTTCGAGACCAGGATCGCCCTATCCCTGCACCTCGCAAGCAGTTGCCTGGGCCAGATGTCCCACCAGCACATCGCATTATTCCACAGACACGTGATGCATTTTTGAGTTTGGCACGGGCGTTTGTTCGCCATGGCAGGATGGTTCAACATATGGGTGAGGAAGGGACATCTGTCCCTGGTGTGGTACATACACCAGCTCGTCACCATGCAGGACCATCAGCTAGTGCAGGACCATCAGGACCATCCACTAGTGCAGGACCATCAGGACCATCCACTAGTGCAGGACCATCGACTATTCCCCATCCTAGTACTGATCCTCAAGAGTGCACATCATGTGGTCATCCCTGCTATGGTATTTCCTCAGATGTTGCCTTCAGTGGGTTTTTGAGAGAGGTATGTTGATGGTTAATTGTAATAAATTCTTCATTTATTTTCGTTTTTGTACACATATATATAGTTTGAGCTAATATATTAATTTTGTGAACTTGCAGTTGATGCTTTATGCCGGCAGTGACGCCACAGAGCTGGATGTTCCAGACTCTATAGGGGGGCATGATGCTACCCATTCGGTAGGCCCATCTTATATACCACCTATTGCCGTATCTCACACCGAGGTAAACATTTTAAAATTTCAGTTTTTTAATACTTGTTAATTTGTTAATTTCCACATACTTTACATTTTAGTTCATTAATGCTATCTACGGTCTAATATTTACAATTATTAAACTTGCAGATGGCAGATCCTTCACTGGGGCAAGGTAATGTGGAGGTAGTACCCATGGTCATACCGTCCCCTGAAACGTCTGGGCTCCAGGTAAACAATTAAAAATGACATTTTTTAAATACATGTTTGTTTGTTGAATCATGCATGTCTAACTACATGAACACTTGCTGACTGTAGGCACCATCCGACACATCTGGCCCATTGCCTGGATTTGCATCTCCCTCCAGGCCATTCGTGAACAAGGGTCGTGTGTATGTGAGGTGTTCTACTCCTAGAAAGACTCCAGCTTCCCACGACCATGGGCTTACTCACACCACGGTAATGTATATCCTTCGATGATATTTGTTGTTTAACTTGAAATCCAGTGCATAAATCGTTTTTGTTAATGTTTGAATTGCATGTTTACTGCATCAGGAACCCGAGTTGTCTACTGAGAACCTCGCATCGATGGTTGATGCAGCAGTTACTGCCGCATCTGCAGTGGCAACTGATCACACACAGGTATGTAACTATTTCAACATTATCTTTACATAGTTTATTATTGTTGGACCTATTGTTTATTCATGCATTTCTAACTATTTCAACATTTTTTCATTGTAGCCACCACCAGCAGGAGCAGTGCCTAGCCCCCCTGGTTCAACCATCCTGGATGTTCAACCGATGGCTCCATTTGCTACACAAGCAATGCAATCTCCTTTGTCAGTTGAGGTGAGATGTCCTTCAGTGACCAAGTGTTTCATGCACTTTCCATGCACCAGTTGATAATTGTTGAGATAATGTATTTGTGTACATAGTTAGTTGAATTTAACAATTGATATTTAATTTGCAGGATCCAGGGATGCACATTGATCCTAGGGATGTGCCTAGAGGATCAACATCAGGAAAGAACAAGAGAAAGCTTGAGTTTTGATAGTTTTGGATAGTTTTGGACACATGTGCTTTTGGATAATTTTGTATATATATGTACTTTTCGATACATTCAGTTTTGGAGACATGTACATTGACTTTATTGTGCATGTACTTTTGGAGATATGTACATTGACTTCATTGGATACATGTACTTTTGGAGACTTTTGGATATACATGTACTTTTGGAGACTTTTGGATATACATGTACTTTTGGAGACATGCACTTTTGGATAATTTTGGATATATATGTACTTTTGGATACATGTACTTGTGTCAATCTAATGTGTTGATTTGTGTGGATTATCTATTACTCATGAATGCACTATGTCAAAAGAACAAACTATTATATTCAAAGGTTTCAACGAATTCACTACATGCATGCACTAATTGGTATCTAATTAAAATTTGTGATTTTGGATGATCATTACAAGTTATGTCAAAGTTCTTGCTCGTGTAATTTAATCAAACTAAATGCAATACAATGTTTTCAAGGTTTCAACGAACTCACTCATGCACACCCATTGCTATCAACTACCAATGAAAGTCTAACATTATGAGGTTCTTCTTTAAAAATGGGTAATATTTCCTTGATGATCGTAAATTGAGAACCATTTGTAGCCACTCATATAATACCATCTTCACTTATCTTTGTACATGATAATCCATATAATGTGCTATGTTTTTTAACCTAAACAATCATCAAAAACCTAGAATTATAGGGATATGACAAAGAACCTTATGGGGCACCTTATATATTAACCTTGTGTATACATTAGGATCTTTGTCATACCATTGTTTGAAATGTCATTCAATACCTTCAATTTTATCAACATCAAATTAGTAGACAAAGTGACTCATCTTTGATCTCTTGTATAGGCCTTTGTGTGCCTTATCAATAAGATGTACATCATGAATATTATCATAGGTCTCATACATAGGCGCATCCTCATCCATGCAAACAAAGGTGTCATGGATCAACCTATTATCCCTTTATTCTCAATAATATTAGTATCATTATCTTCCATAGGATCAAATTCAACTCCATCACCCCCATTATTGCTACTCTAAATTGCAGCCTTAGGAGTTTTGATCATGTGTTTTTGTCTCTTTAGGAGTTTTGAAATATTATACTCTTTCAAAAATAATATGGAAGTTCAAATATTTAAAAGTGGCTTAAATTATAAAATGGGCGGAAATTCACCAAGTGTCCCTGAACGGCATTTTCATGCGACTTGCAACTCGACAAAACTCGGAAACTGGACGTCGGACCGACGAACCGTCGACTCCGTTGGTCTCCTTGTGTGCAATTACCTCTAGGGGGCCCTCTCCCTCGTCTCCCCATGGCCCAGCGGCTTCATTGTGCATTCATTTCGTAAACTAGGGTTTTGCTCAGTTTAATTGCATGCAATCTCGCATTGGTGGGTCAACTCTGCAAAAACCTCCCCCGAGCCAGTGTTGGCAGTGTTCCCACGTCAGCATTGCCCACACACACTTGCAGGAGCCAACGACACGCAATCTTCCTGCTCCGTTTGCTTTTTGGCTCCCGGACGAAAATTCACCAAGTGTCCCTGAACGGCATTTTCATACGACTTGCAACTCGACATAACTCAGAAACTGGACGTCGGACCGACGAACCGTCAACTCCGTTGGTCTCCTGGTGTGCGATTACCTCTAGGGGGCCCTCTCCCTCATCTCCCCATGGCCCAGTGGCTTCATTGTGCATTCATTTCCTAAACTAGGGTTTTGCTCAGTGTAATTGCATGCAATCTCACATTGGTGGGTTAAATTTGCTCACCTTGCAAACATCATCCATCAAACAGAAATGTGATGGAGTTGAAATCAATGGATTGCTTGTCACAATAGGTATTCATAAGTTTGCGTAATTGAATACTCCTCTTAATCCCTAAAAAATACTTCATTCCCATCCTGCAGATCCCAAACAATGTCAAAGGTAAGAAGGATTTCCATATAATCCAAATATATGTTTTTTTTCAAATATATTTTACATGGAAACATAGAAAAATGGAATCTAATATTTCGTTTGCATTGGGAAGAAAAGATTGGCAAGGCCAACATTGGCTTCCTTTTGGATTAATATCTCCATTTATAATTCCATAGATTTATATTTCTGTTTAGTGGATTAATGGATTAATACTTCAGTTTATAATGACACTTAACGTGTTTATAATACTTCAGTTTGGAACTGATGTTTTTTAAAATGAACATATATGCAATGGTTTCCCTGAAAGATAATGAATGGGGCACTCACTATTTGTTGGCATGTTCCTTAAAGGTGAACCAAACCCTCATGTCTCACTAATAGATGACAATGGTGATCAACTTGTAATCAGTTTGATGGTTATTAAAGGATAATATCTAACATTGGATGACCAAACATGGAAGAACGTTGGTTATGTATTTCAAGATTAGACTAGGTGAATCTATATACCACTTTACAAACTTAGTTTTCGATACAAACCTCAAACTACAAACAATGCCAAGAAAGCACCCATCAAAGGTATGATACTTCAAGCCTCATTGTGAACATGAAAAGTTAATGGAGATCATTAGTAATAGACATGATCCAAATGGTCTACTTAAATGACCATAGGTAAGTAGATAAGTAAGATTGCCTAACATGGTCACTCTTGTGTTATATTCCAAGGTAAATGGGTTGCTTGTTATTTTTGTTAATTTTTCAATTCATTTATGTAGATTACTCATATTAAATTGTTCATAGTGAATTAGTCTAATAATGGTGTCCTTGTATGTGTCCAGATTATCCAAAGAATCATAAGCACATGAAATCCCATCAATAAGAACAATGGTCTTTTTCAACACCACCAAAGAAAAAATCAGAAAAATGAAATGACCTACTTCAAAAATTATTTTATTACTTATTGTGGATGGTCCATAAAACAAAAGGTAAACAAACACAATTATATGGCCTACAATGTAGGTCTTTTGATGCTCTATTTCACAAGGTTTTAACAAACACACTTGTTGTGATCATCATTAAAGTCTACAATTTCTTTCAATGAATGTGCCAAATTGACCTAACAACATAGGAAATTGAAAACCACATCCATTGAAAGGAATAATTCGGTTTTTTTTGTCATGAATTAATTTACTATGATGGATTTATGGCTCTCGGCAGTGTTCCCACATCAGCATTTCCCACACACACTTGCAGGAGCCAACAGAACGCAATCTTCCTGCTTCGTTTGCTTTTTGGCTCCCGGACGGAAATTCACCAAGTGTCCCTGAACGACATTTTCATGCGACTTGCAACTCGACATAACTCGGAAACCGGACGTCGGACCGATGAACCGTCAACTCCGTTGGTCTCCTGGCGTGCGATTACCTCTCCCTCATCTCCCCATGGCCCAGTGGCTTCATTGTGCATTCATTTCGTAAACTAGGGTTTTGCTCAGTGTGGGAGTGTGCAATTTTTGCACACGGGGGTCAACTTTGGAAAATCATCCATCGGGCAACTATGGCTAGTGTTCCTAGCTCGAACCTGTCTAGACACACCTGCAGGACTCCCAGGAACCCAGTTTTGTTGCATGGTTAGAGTTCTATGCCCCCGGTAGGTATCCAGCAGGTGTCCCTGAAGGCCTTCTGGTAGTGAGACGGGACGAGCCATAGAATGAAGACCGTGGCTCGGATCGATGAACCGTCAACTCCGTTGGATTCAGCACACCGGGATAGTGCCAGGGGTGCCCCTCCCCTCCTACCCGGTGGCCCATGTGTCACCTTGCAGGTCCATCTTGGAAACTAGGGTTTTGCTCAGTGTGGGAGTGTGCAATTTTTGCACACGGGGGTCAACTTTGGAAAATCATCCACTGGGCAAGTATGGCTAGTGTTCCTATCCCGAACCTATCTAGACACACCTGCAGGTCTCCCCAGAACCCATTTTTGTTGCATGGTTGGAGTTCTATGCCCCCGGTAGGTATCCAGCAGGTGTCCCTGAAGGCCTTCCGGTAGTGAGATGGGATGAGCCATAGAATGAAGACCATGGCTCGGATCGACGAACAATCAACTCCATTGGATTCAGCACACCGAGATAGTGCCAGGGGTGCCCCTCCCCTCCTACCTGGTGGCCCATGTGTCACCTTGCAGGTCCATCTTGGAAACTAGGGTTTTGCTCAGTGTGGGAGTGTGCAATTTTTGCACACGGGGGTCAACTTTGGAAAATCATCCACCGAGCGGGTATGGCTAGTGTTCCTAACCCGAACCTGCCTAGACACTTTGGAAACTAGGGTTTTGCAGGTCCATGATGATGATGATGGTGATGATGATGAAGATGTTGATGATGATGGCTTGGTCTAAGGTGGTGCTCTCAAATAGCTAATTCATTATGAAATATTTAACAAGACATGAATTAAATTTAATATAAGTGTATTGTTTAATATAGTGAGCATGAATTGAATTAATTTTGTTGGGTGAAGCCAATAACCAACATGATGAACATAATATAATTTTAGGGTTTACTGATCATATGTAAAAAATGGCATATTCATAAACTTGACATACAAGAGAACTTTTGGCATATTTATAAACAATGTAAACGTAAATTTGGCATATCAAGAACGCAAAATTGACATATTCATATGAAACATACATGTGAAAATTGAGCATATATCAATATTCAATTACAAATAGTATAAATAGTATAGTATTAAAAGTATGTAACGTACCTCATCATGCTAGATCCCACCTATTATCATACAACCAAGCCCTCCGGATCATCTCTTATACTGATGGTCTCCATTAGTCTCTCGTGCTCTGTATCCGGTAAGAAGTAGCGTACCTTCGATGTATTTCGACTAGGCATTGTTCGTACCTGAAGGTTTGTGCCAATGATTAAGTTGGTAAAGTGATACACACTTGCACCTGGTTTGTAATCCCTATAAACATATCCACCCTTCTTTCTTCCATTGCTGTCCCGTGTCAAGTATTCACCTTTAACAACCATAGACCCAGTTGGAAAGTGGTTGTTTTCATCATCAGTCATGGATACAATGAGGGTTTGCTTTCCATCTATACAGCGTGCCAACCAGTATTCATCACCCCATTCAGTATCTTTTGAGGCAACCACTGCGTATATGTGCCCTGCATTATATGATTGTAGGTATATGATCAAAATATTTTTTGTGCGATACAAGGCCATTAATGTGCATTTGAAGACTACATAAACAAACAAAAAATGTTAAGGAAATACATCATACCGGGTTGTACAAGGTCTGAGACATGATCAAAATCTGCAGAAATAGATGATTGGTCTTCTTCCAACGGAGTTAACTCAACAATTGCACGCTGATCAAGTGGAAGTGATATGCGATCCCATCCATCAACCCAATCCAATGATTCACACCCATCCCAGTCACCATCACAACAAGGCGGGCAAAAACAAGCGAGTTTTCTGGTCCAAATTTCAAATACTGGGTTATCAGAGCTTTGAACCGAATGAAAGCCATGAGTCCCAGGCACAGTCTTGCATTCCCATGCATGTGAACGATCTATGTCTACCACCTCCCAAAACAATCTCTCCACATGTCTCTTTCTTGTGGATTCTACTCGCATAGTTGATTCCTCTCCCATTACTGACGTGCACCACCTGACTATAGATTGAGCATTTAGAATAGTAGATTCTATAGATACTTTCAATTCCTCTCTTCGTAGGGCTGTTTTGACACATGCTCCGGCTCCATCATGCTCTCCTTTACCATGCCCAGTCTCAAAATAGTTCCACATATGTGGCACTTTGTAGTTTTTATGCAATGAACACAACCACTGAAATATGCATGCATTTTTTAACTGACCAGCACACCCATCAGACCAAATCCAGTGTCGATCCATCTGTATGTTCCTTCCCTTCAAGTGATCATAGAACATGATGAAGCAATGACGTACATAGTGGAAGTCGTGGCACCTATCATCACTTATGTAGAAGTGATATTCCTTTAGAATTTCTCTTTGCTCTTCAGTGCTATTTGGGCCATGCCTATATGTGATATGGACCATCAAGGAAACCTGCTCAGAGTGATAATACTGACTTTGGATCTCATTTTGAGGTTGCAGAGTGTAGTTCTCGGCAAAATCAACAACTGAAAGTATAGTACCAAGGGGAAATGTATCTCTGCATATTCTAAACTTCTCATCCTGCCATCGTGCCACGTGGACATGCTGAACATATTGATGTGTCTTTTCAATAAATTCCTTGATGAAGTCACTAACTTGTACCTGGTGACACAAAATGATCTCAATGTCAGTTTTTTGTTGTAAGTAAGGATTGAAATGTAACCGTTACAACATAATTTTATAGATATAAATGCATACCTGAGATGTCACCAATTGTATTTTTTTGCATTCTTTCCCTGGGACTATTTCATAGTTGATATATTTGAAACTTTTCATGTCTGTAACCATTTTTCCAAATTCATTGTCTCCATTCTCGTGCATACATTGGCTCAATAATGCCATTCCAGCACAGTTGGAGCATGTTCCATCCAAACAAGATTTTACATAGTATGTTTGCCGCTCGGGCCTATTGCACATGATGCTATGAATGAATTCTCTTGATGAAGTCGGTGGTATTGTCATGGAGCAATCCTGCACAATGTTAGTATGCAACACACGACGAATGTACAAAAATGTTTCATAGTAATATTCATATTCTACATGGTATCTACAACAACAAGTGTTACGAAGAGTATTTATTCTAACATACCATGGCTTACATTTCTCAAAAGATCTTTGCCCCAAGTTCAATTGTCTATGCTCAATCTTAAATTTCTCGTAAAGCTCTTTCTGTGTTATATCAATAAGATGCTTAATATGTGGTTCACGATCCTTTGAACCCCTTCTTAGTTTTAGTACATCCTTTCGGTTTGAAGAAGGCCTTGTGTGATCATGCCAAAAACTGTGCACTAGTCCCTTTACTGCATCAACTAGCTTCATGTCACGATGTGGCAACCGACCAACAAAGGCCCAAAAATCTGTTTCATCGGTTGTGTCAAGATGTTCTCTTCTAATAGAATACCTACGGAGGGTTTTTACATTCAAATTAACTAGTTCGGATGTAGGCCTGAGAATACGAAGGGCCCTGGTGTTCTTATCTGCAATTGATTGTGACAACACACGACGAGCAGCATTGCGGTCCTTTGAACATGTGTTCTTACCAATTTTACCAAATGCATCTACTAGGCTTTTAACTATATGAGAACTTGGTTCAGAATTCTTTATCATCTTTATCCCTAACTTTTTCCTAACAACATTCATGCTCCTAGATTTTAACAATGATAAAAATAATCTACATTTATCTCCATCACATTTAGAAACAAAATATTTATCAAGTATCTGTTGAGTTTGATAAGCAATACTACGTTTAGATAGCGTACCTTCAATGGAATTCATAACTCTTTCATCAACTTGTATATGCTTCAGAGTTCTTCGACGTGTGCTTGCTAATGGAGGTAAGGGGGTTGGAATTGTACCATGTAGCGCATCACCAAGACGCTCTGGCGTTTCAGTAGTAGCTTGGTGTCCTTCATTCTCTTCCTAGTAGTTGGGTGGTGGAAGTCCAACATCCTCATCCATGGTCTGTGGAAGTCCAACATCCCCTTGTGGAAGTCCAACATCCTCATCGATGGTGTGGATAACATTCTCTTCAACAGTAGGCAAAATGTCCAACGCCTCTCTAACTTCATTGCTTGTATAACCACATCCGGATAGCAAATTGGGTGTTTCTTCGTGAGCTTCATCTTGAGATGGTAACTTATCACTTTGACTTGAAGTGGGAATTGAAACATCCCCTAATGAGCACCTACGTTTTGCTTCTTGATTACTTCCATGGGGTGCTTGTTCAACAACTATTGTGGAAATTGAAGGTCCCTCTTGTCGTGGATTAATAGGATGAACCATGGTATCCTCTACAATTGGATTTGGATTAGTTTACAAAGAAAGCCTCCGATTCATCATGTATATTCTTTTCTTTTCTTTCTCTTCTTCAATGACTTCTTGAGGTCTCTTCTTCCTTGTTGATTTGTTTACTCGGTTACATGCATTCCCCATCACCACAATGATCAATTCAATATAGTTTGTTTTTGTTGCTCCTCAATTACAAGCTCTTCAATAATAAGCAAATGGAAGTTCTTCCTTGTTGGTCTTGAAGCTTGATATATTATCTTGTGTGCTCCTCAAATATAGGCAAAATGAATCTTTCAAAGGCCTTATCTTTGGTGTTCTTCAATTGGAGATTCTTCAAGCTTGCTGATTATTTTCTTCAAATATGGCCATATAACCCAACACCACAGTGAGCAACCATGAAAGATGTCCTCAATGCTGCACCTGCATAAAAAAAAATGATGGAGTTGGTGTAGAATGTGAAAATTTTCAGATGCGGGCTCGTGCTGTTCAAAAAATCGTGGGATTGTTGTTTTCGTTCGGACAGAGTGAAGTTGCTTTCGGACAGCAACAATCCATTGTTTCTGGAGTTACAAAACGCGCACGCGTTATAGAAGTACAAAACGCATGCGCGATATGTAGTGAAAAAACGCGAACGCGATATAGTCAAGCACAATAAATAGGTTAGGTGCACGGCTAGGGCAACGAACAAAATCAAAGAAAACTAATAATTTATATGGTTGCATACAAAACAAATTTTTTGTATGGTTTAATACCCCTAGCTCTCTCCCAATAATCCCTAGATACCCCCTATCTCTTTCTAAATATCTGTCCCTCATTCTCCCTACTTCCCTCCCTACATGTTTCTTTCGTGTTTCTTTCTCTCCCTTACTACAGCCATGTCTCTACCACCCCACTCTCCATCTCTCCACCTTCTCTTTATCTTCGTCATTATCCCTCCCTATAGCACTCTCTCCCTTCTTCTCCCTTAATCACTAACCCTCTACGCCTTTATCCCTCCCCCCTGCCCTCTCTGTCTTACCTTGTTCCTAGAGCCCCTCCCCCATAAAGGCCTTTAGACCCTCTTCTAAACATTAATCCCTACGTGCATAAGTGCACAAGATGATGAGGAGGAGGAGGGTGATGACAATGAAGATGATCATGATGTAGATGAAGATCATAAAGATGATGAGGAGGAGGAGGGTGATGACAATGAAGATGATCATGATGCAGATGAAGATGATAAAGATGATAATGTTGATGAAGATGATGGTGATGATGATGAAGATGTTGATGATGATGGTGATGAAGATGTTGATGATGATGGTGATGATGATGATGATGAAGATGATGGTGACATGATGGAGATGTTGATCTGATGAGGAAGATGATGATGATGATGGTGATGATGGTGATGATGATGAAGATGTTGATGAGGACGATGATGGAGATGAAGATGATGATGATGAAGAAGATGATGATGATGGAGATGTTGTGTTGATGGGGAACCTAGAGATGACAATGATGATGAAGATGGTGATGGTGATGGTGATGGTGATGGTGATGGTGATGGTGATGGTGATGACGATGAAGATTTTGATGATGATGCTGATGGCGATGATGATGAAGATGTTGACGATGATGGTGATGGTGATGTTTAGATGATGATCATGATGATGTTCAGAAGATCATGATGGTGATGATGATGGAGAAAATGACAATGATGGATATGTTGATGAGGAACCTGCAGATGCCAATGATGATGATGATGGAGATGTTGATGAGGAACCTACAGATGCCAATGATGATGGTGATGACGATGAAGATGATGATGATGATGGTGCTGGTAATGATGATGATGATGATGAAGATGAAGATGATGGTGACATGATGGAGATGTTGATCTGATGAGGAAGATGATGATGATGGTGGTGGTGATGATGATGAAGATGGTGATGACGATGATGACGGTGATGAAGATGATGATGATGAAGAAGATGATGATGATGGAGATGTGTTGATGGGGAACCTAGAGATGACAATGATGATGAAGATGGTGATGGTGATGACGATGAAGATTTTGATGATGATGCTGATGGTGATGATGATGAAGATGTTGATGATGATGGTGATGGTGATGTTTAGATTATGATCATGATGATGTTCAGAAGATCATGATGGTGATGATGGTGATGATGATGGAGAAAATGACGATGATGGATATGTTGATGAGGAACCTGTAGATTCCAATGATGATGATGATGGAGATGTTGATGAGGAACCTACAGATGCCAATGATGATGGTGATGACGATGAAGATGTTGATGATGATGGTGCTGGTAATGATGATGATGATGATGATGAAGATGAAGATGATGGTGACATGATGGATATGTTGATCTGATGAGGAAGATGATGATGATTATGATGGTGATGATGATGAAGATGTTGATGACGATGATGATGGTGATGAAGATGATGATGATGATGAAGATGACGATGATGATGGTGATGAAGATGATGATGATGAAGAAGATGACGATGATGGAGATGTGTTGATGGGGAACCTAGGGATGACAATGATGATGAAGATGGTGATGGTGATGACGATGAAGATTTTGATGATGATGTTGATGTTGATGATGATGATGATGATGATGATGATGATGATGATGATGATGATGATGATGATGATGAAGATGTTGACGATGATGGTGATGGTGATGTTCAGATGGTGATGATGATGATGATGATGATGGAGATGTTGATGAGGAAGGGGGAGATGACAATGATGATGAAGATGTTTATGCTCATGAAGATGATGATGATGGTGATGGTGATGATGATGGAGATGTTGAAGATGATGGAGATGGCGATGAAGATGATGATGATGATGATGATGATGGTGAAGATGATGAAGAAGATGATGATGATGGAGATGTTGACCTGATGACGATGAGGATGATGATTATGGTGATGATGATGAAGATGTTGATGCTGATGATGATGGTGATGCTGATGATGATGGTGGAGAAGATGATGATGAGGAACCTACAAATGCCAATGATGATGATGATGATGGTGATGAAAATGAAGATGTTGATGATGATGGTGATGGTAATGATGATGAAGATGATGATGATGATGGTGATGGTGATGGTGATGTTTAGATGATGATGATGATGATGAAGAAGATGATGGTGACATGATGGATATGTTGATCTGATTCAAGGAAGATGATTATGATGATGATGATGGTGATGATGATGAAGATGTTGATGATGATGATGATGGTGATGAAGATGATGATGATGAAGAAGATGATGATGATGGAGATGTTGATGTTGATGGGGAACCTAGAGATGACAATGATGATGAATATGGTGATGGTGATGGTGATGGTGATGACGATGAAGATTTTGATGATGACGGTGATGGTGATGATGATAAAGATGTTGATGATGATGGTGATGGTGATGTTTAGATGATGATCATGATGATGTTCAGAAGATGATGATAATGATGATGGAGATGTTGATTTGATGAGGAATATGATGATGATGATGATGATGGTGATGATGATGAAGATGTTGATGATGACGATGATGGTCATGAAGATGATGATGATGAAGAATATGATGTTGATGGAGAATATGATGCTCACAACTCCCTCTAGTCTCTCTCTCCCCAACCATCAATCTCTCTCTCTCAAACACACACACATACACACACATTATGTCACTTTCCATTCTCAAAACCATCCCCCCTCCATCCATATCTATCTCCAACTTTCTCCCTCCATCCCTCACCCTACCTTCTCTCCCTCCCTCTCTCATCGCCTGTCTCTCACCTTCTATCCCTCCCTCATCTTTCCCTCAACCTATCCCAATCTCTCCATCACTCCCTCTCTCTCCATCGCCACCACTCTCTGCATGTCTCCCACCAACACTTTCTGTCCCTCCCTTCCTATAGTTCTTATTTTGTTCTATCCCCATCTATCTCTCACTCCCTCCAAATCCATTCCTCCCCATTGTCCCTCTCCCTCCCTCGCTCTATGTCTCTCCCCCCCTTGTATTCTTTATTTCTCTCTCACATCCCCTTTGCCTCCATGAATTCCCCCTTGTCACTCAAGTCTCACTTTCAACTTCTAACCCTATACCTCTTCAGAACCTATTCTACTCCTAATAGTGCTCTCAAGCTCCACTTCCCTTCACCCCCTATAGCCAATCATGTTCTCATTCCCTTCATCTCTCCCCACTCAAGCTTCCAACATCCTTCTAAGCCCTTGACCCTTTCCCACCCCTATTAAATATTAACCATAGATTCCCTTGACCGTTCCCCACCCCTTCTCAAATATTAAACAAAAATTCCCTTGACTTCCACACCCCCTCTTTCTCAAGTATTAAACGTGTATTTTATGATTTGAATAACGCGAGCGCGTTTTGTCACAATATAACGCGTACGTGTTATGTAGTTATATAACGCGTACGCGTTAAGTATTTATATAACGCGCACGCGTTATGTAGTTATATAACGCATACGCGTTAATTACATCTAAAAGCGCGGCAATATTTTTGAATTTAAACAGGCCGAGTCACATGCTCACATGTCAACAATAATCCTATGTGTATGCTTTGGAGTTTGCTTCGGTAATTCCAAACCTGTGCTATGTTAATGAAAAACCAAAGCTAATTGGGTATTTCTTCCAGTTTCTGGAGAAGCCCGTGCTTAGCCACTCGTTACAATATGCTACACAGAGTCATTTTTGACGAAATCTTAGACACAAATAGCATTTTTTCTGCAGATTCCAAATATGCAACTTTTATTTTGAAATATTAATTTTTCCTATTTTCTTTCAATTTCTTTTCTGTCCTACCTCCTTAACTCGTGAAACACACTGCTAGTGTTTCTTCCATAACTTTTTCAATTCTCAATCATTTCAAAAAAAAATTGTATGGTGCACAAGAGGACACTAACCTCCACGTTCTATGAAAAACCCATTTCAAGATTTTTGCATTAAGACCTTCAAAGGCTCTACCCACAAAAGAGGTACTATTTTCGAGGTTTGATCACTTAGACAATTATAAAAAAATTATAAAATTACTAATTTAATTTTTGAAAAATAATGGCGCACAAGTGCTATGTGTTCTCTACATGCATGCCGATTTTTGTAGCTTGATTCCATCATTTCGGCCCTCAAAGGCTCTACCCACAAAAACATATACCTTATCATTTGCCTGAAAAATAAAAAGTGTCTGTTAGGAAAAATGAAACTTGACATAGCTATGCAAATTTTCAATACATAAAAGTTATATATTCAGAAACGTGATTCAATTTCCTACATTTCATCTTTTTTACTCAATGCAAGATAGTTTGCGTAAGTAGATCAAAAAATCCAAGTAAGTTGAGGGATGCCTGCTTTTTCAGTTTTCTATTGCATCTAACGTGCCAAAAGTGACCCTCATTAGCTTGCACTGACCCTGCACTTCATCATTGGAGTTGAATCCCACCTTCTGATCAACACTAAAACAATTGTTGATGTCCAAAGAGCCTTGGGAATCATGATTGTTTATATCTTAGATTCTTTTCATCTTCATTTTATTAGAGAAAAAAGGAACCATCCTTCACATGGGAAGAGATTTTATCATGATAAATGTTTGTGGCTCTTCTTGTAGCAATCCTTTGAAGTTTAGGTGAATTTGAAGCTCTCTCTCTTTGCTTAGTGCTGGGTTGAAAATACCATCTTTTTATTTTTTCATTCTTACATCAAATTCATCCTTCATAGAATTCCTTTCAGATTGGATCTCAATAGAAGAAATAGATTGCATCTTCTCTTCTTCGTTGACGTTTCCCACTTGTTATAAGCAAGCAACAATGAGTTCCTGTAATCTTAAATTATTACAGACATCATTGAACCAAACTAAGGCATCATTGTCATATTATAATGGCCTTGATATTTTTTCTTATGGTATATTCATAGTACTTTCATTGGATGTCAAGCAACTATCTACCGAACATTCTGTTAACTGATTTCGTTGGTGTAAAGTACTTTCATCAACATGAATTTGTAGGATTTCTGGTAAAGAGGGAAAATTCATAGCTTCAAAAGGAGAAAATTCCTACCCTAATTTCATTGCCAATTCAGAGAGTTCTTTCACCCTTGCAGCTTCTAAACCTACAGATTCTAAATGTTCATAGGCTATAATTTGGTTTTCAAGAGCCTAACATTCCTTCTCTAAAATAGTTTGTAGGTACATTCCTATTTCTTATATTCTAAGTTGCAAGCGTTTTTGAACCTGGTTGATCAATAGAAGAAAAGATTTATCACAAAAAACTGCAAGTGTTTAAACAAATTTCATAACAAAGATGCACTAACCAACTACTTTCTTTCCTTCAAATATGAAAATGCCATACCTCTAGTTTCTCATGGAGTCTCCTCTGTACTTCCATCTATACTCACA
Organism: Larix kaempferi; assembly: GCA_027924585.1. Classification (NCBI taxonomy): domain Eukaryota; kingdom Viridiplantae; phylum Streptophyta; class Pinopsida; order Pinales; family Pinaceae; genus Larix; species Larix kaempferi. The sequence continues at coordinate 17,536,508 of BSBM01000779.1, forward strand.
ATTATGTTATCTGGGATCTTCTACCAAAGAATTAAACATGTCAGTACATATTTATTTTTCATCCTTAATGCAAGGCTATCTTTAGCATAGACATGTATCTCATACTACTTACTCATTCACATAATGGTTTATCATTTTTGAATATGAACATGTACTTTCTCCCTAACCCTCTATTTGGCAAGATGGTTCCAATTGTAGATATGACAAATAATTAGTGGCATTCCAATAGAATGGATAGAACACTCATGCGGGACTTGTTGGTGCTAACTAGAAATGACAACCAAAGATCAATTCTCATATTCTTAAAAACTCTTATGGTAGTAATCATTAGCTTTCCAAGTTTGTAGAACTGAAAAAACAGAAGCATGGCTACCTTGAATTTTCAATTTAGTGATGGTATAGTAATTAAGCAGTAGGATATTCTCTGGTCTGACAATCTGAATAATTTTCTAGGCTTCACTTTTGTACAATGAGTTTATTGTTTAAAATGTGGAAAAATATGCATGTGGTACATGTTCCGGGTGAAATTTAACTTTAAACGATGAAGACAAGGGGAATAAGTCTATTGCCTCATATAGACTTGTGTGATAGTAGCAATCACAAAAAAATATCGAAGTCATAAATTATATTATATTATATTATACACACACACACACACACACACACAGAGCAATGAATCTTTTGATATATATAAAGTGTGGGGCATCTCCATTAGACCATTTTAAACCTTAGCATATATTTTTTCTATATGTAATGACAAAATCTTGACAAATTGTGAAACATTTTATTAAGTTGGATTATCAATTATCATTTATTGAAGCCCAATAAGAAATATGTTCATGGCATCTAGTGACCTTGGACATGATTGAAGCATATCATGGATAAACACCTACAAGGAACAACAAAAATTACTAAATATGGCCATGGACAATTGCATTTTGCGTGATTTTAGAAAATAATTTTTGACCAAAAGAATCAATTGTATCAAACTTTGATTGAGGGCCTAGTTAAAAACATTGTACAAGTGATTGGCATGTAGAGTTCCCAGACAGATGCACCCTTGAGTTTGATTCTCTTAATATGTCCTTTTATAATTCTCTGAGTGTCAGGATACACTTGGGAAAAGGATGAACTAAGTTCCAGGATCTAGCTTTACACAGGGAAATTTTTTGTCAGCTAATGTGCTATGTATAAGAAGGCATTTGATTTTCTTCAGTAGCTAAGCAAATAATGCAACTACTAACAAATCATTGTCTCAAATATAATGATTTGACATTGAAGTTTGATTCCAGCTATTTATAGCAATTTGTTAAGTTAATGCTTGATCTTGGGGGAAAGCACCAATGCAGGTATGCAAAATGTGGAGAATGGGGGCAAATCTAGAAGGATTGGGTGAATAAAAGTGCAAAAAGAGGGATGCTAAGAATGAATCGTAGTATCATTTCAATGAAAGTAATCCGTAATGAATGGTGATAATGTACAACTTGCATGGGATGATGAACTTTCTACCTTTTGGACTGGAAAATTCTCTCGTCATGCACTTTGGGCTTGATGATACATTCCCTATTGAATCAAACTTGTTTTTCCTTTTTTCTTTAATTTTGTTGGGGATATGACATCCCTTTTTCTTGAAGTGACTCTTCCTTTATTTCAATTCCATGATCAGAGTGTCGTATAGGAGATAATATTGGATATTGGAAGTGGGTGAGGTAGCGAAATAGAAATCCAATTGGATTTGGAAGGTTAAGAATCCAATATGATAGCTTGTGCTCCAATAATGCAATCCATTCTTCATCTCTCCCCATTTTGACATTGTTGGAACTCCTTTTTACCCTAATACAAAGCATTATAAGATTGGATAGGATTAATATACCCAACCATAAGCATGATAAGAAAGGGAGTGGTCACACTCCTTTGGACTTACAGTCAAAGAATGGAAACTACTGGAGGGTATGCTGGATGGAGTTCATATATCACCTCCAAAACTGCTAGAGCTAGAAGGCAACAATTAACTTCTTCAATTAAAAATTAACAATTTAAAGTGGCTTGTAGAGAAGCCCAAGGCAGGAGGAGCATTGATAGGGTTGTCAGTATCATCTTCTGTGCAACAAGTTGTTATGAAATTGAGCCAATTTTTAGCTTGGTATGGGGGAACTGGTCAACTATGGCCGATTGGGATTTCGATGTGTGAAACATACCTACATTGTCAGGTATATAATCCTTCTATGGAGAATGATTGGGACCTGCAACCTCTACCTATTGTTGCCAAACCAGCTCAAAGATTGCTTCCTAGGTTCTCCCTTGTTTCTTCCTTCTGCTTTCCAAGTTCTGTTGTTATTTTAGTGTTTAGAATATCTCTCTTGAAATGCATCAAATGTACCATCATTTTATATTTGGGGATCGTAATCAACATCTTTAATTTTTTTATTTATTGATTGATTTGAGTATTTTAGGAGCGCAATAATGACCTAAACATTTCCCATCCATCTCTTGATGCACTTGAGATGAGTGTTGAGTTGCATTTCTGGTTTTGTTTAAAAATATATTGTATGGTAGTTGATGTCCAATTTACGAATGTATTTTGTTAGGCATTTACACTAGTTGCATGTTTGTGAGTATTTGCTGGTTATTAAAAAATAATAAAATATTGTTGTTTCCTTTCGAAACAATAATTTTTCCTAGATAGTTACAATAAGTGTATTATGATATAATACTTTGGTCACCTTTCTTATTTGTATAGAGGCTTCTATATATTCCAATAGCCATAGATTTTTATGGATATGATATGATTTAATGCTCATCCAACTGATTGCTCTTTTCGAAATTGGATTTGTATTCTTGTTTACATCTTAGTGGTATTCATTTTCTGGCTTTTGCATTAGACTTTATAACGACGTTTTCTGATACCGAAAGACATCATACTTCACAAAATTATGAGGTTCACAAAAAACGTAATCCCGGGTCCATTTTAGGAATAACTTTATTTGGGCTATGTTTCCCCTAGTTGATTACTGTCTGTACCCAGAGCCGTTGATACAACTCTAAGACATTCCAAGAAGAAAATTTAGTGATTCCCATAAAATGTCCTTCATAAAAATTAATTGTAAAATGCAATCAAGTAAGCTTGACAATATAATGTTGGGCACATTTTGAAAGCCTAATGTGTAGTCATCCGGTATTACTTGTATGTTCAATATTTAAAGTTAGTATTTGATCATGTATGTGATTTCTCTACCGGAGATTCAAAAATTGGAGAGGGAGCTTGAAAAGAATTCAGATGAGACAGTATAAAATATTTTGGTAGCTAAAGACCAAGGCATATGGCATCTTCAGGTATAAGAAGTTTCAAATATTCAACCACGGCTAGGTTCTACTTGAGTTTTTTCTTAGCAGTTTGAAATTTCTTTTACTATTTTCATGTTTATGTAGATTCATCTCTTTTTCTTAATTATAGATTTTTCAATACATTCATCTTACTAGGTTATATCATTCTGGCCAATATGAAATAACAGTAGGACAAGAAATCCATAGAAAAATTAACCCTAAAAAACCCTTACTCCAATTATGGGTCTGTTAGAGAAGAGGCAACATATTTTGGGTGTCATAAAATACAATAAGATAAATCTTACCTGTGGAAACCATGTGAAGTGAACACGTATTTACACATAAGTATTGGGACAAAATTGCATATTGTATCTCATATTGTGAATATATGTGGTACAATTTATGAGTTTGGAATTCAGTGTGGAATAATTTTGAATTAAAATGGCTATGAGATGCAAGCTTCCCTTCAATAATTACTATAGGTATTTGTTGAAATGATAAGGCCTTAGAAGCGTGTCAAGACATAAATGGAATTGTTGAACATGACAATCCAATATAGCTAGCAAAAGCAAGTGGCAATGGAAAGGATATCATTCTGCAGCGAAAGAATGAAGGCATGATCTTGTTGTTAAAAAGAGGTTCATTGACGATAGTGTTATTCCAAGAAAAAGGGGAATGTAATACCCTGGTTTTTTATGTTGGAATATAATATGTTAAATCATGTATTATTCAAATTATGAGGTTATGTGACAGGAGTAAAGCCACGTGGGTTGAGTTATAACCAGCATAGATCCATCTTAAACCCGAAAGCATGTCAAGACAGTGAATGGAATTATTGAACATGAAAATCCAATATAGCCAGCAAAAGCAAGTTGTAATGGCAAGGATAGCATTCTGTAGCTAAAGAATGAAGGCATGATCTTGTTGTTGGAAAGAAAGGTTCACTGACAACAATGTTATTCCAAGGAAGAGGGGAAGGTAATACCCTGGTTTTGACTGCTGGAATATAATATGTTAAATCATGTATTATTCAAATGATGAGGTTCACCATACAAGGAATGGGAAAGTATTATTCACCATTATTCACTTTCCCATTTGAACATGTCCCCCCTCTCTTGGGTAATTCAAGGAACCTCTACGAAACCAAGGATATTATATTATTATGCCTACAATGGCAAGAGAGACCCAAGCACTCATTGCTGGTTCGAGCATGTGGAGGCTGTGGAAATTGCCGCTGAGAATTCAAGAAGGAAATGGAATTCTTCGAGGGAAAAACCATGGCCGGAATGTTCACAATAGCTAAACAAACACCATAAAAACCTCCAACCTTGGTAGTGTTGCTATGGACAGTTTGAGCCAAGCGATCTCCTCCAGATCATCTAAAGTAGGAAATCAATATTGGACCCTTTCACCTTGCACTAGAAGGGAAGAAGATCCCTAAGGGACTGTGGAGTCAATGTATGGATTCAAAATATGCATGTTTCAGTTGACATTTTTTGTACACATGAATTCAAAATTATAGTGATGTTGGGATTCAATGCCTAACAATGGGTTATTACTTATTAGAGGAACAATTTAGTTATGGAGTGCCCCAATGGCCAAGGGATTCTGGAGGCCTACGAGTATGTCACAAGTCATAAGGCCTGGATTTATACCCCCCAGTTACAAAAAATAAAGAATGGCAATGTTGGACAAGGGGATATAGATGCAAGAGTTGATAGAAGACCTTAAAAAAACCTAGGTAAGGACAAGGTGTTCTATTCTTAAGGATGGATACGGATATAACAGGAAGGGATCCCTTGATAAATATCACTATGAGCTCCTAGAAGGGCATCAAATTTTGAAAGTGATTGCTTATAGTGAAAACTGGAGGACTAATGTTTCCAATATGAGGTGTTGTTGGATGGAATTGAGGAGGACGATCCTTCTAATGTAGTACAAGTTATCATAGATGCAACATTGATTTATCAAGCAATCAAACTATTAATTCAAAATAGTTACAAGTGTATATTTCAAACTCCAGAAAGTAAACATGCACTAAATACTGCACTCAAATACATTAACAAGATTCCTGGATGACCAGTATCATTTTATTTGCAAGAGAAGTTAAAATGTTCATCTGTAACCCCCATGCCTCAAGCAATTTTTCAAATGCATGCTAAGGAATTTTTTAAGCAACTGATACACCATCTGATTCATTCTTCTCAGGCACATGATTGAGATGCAAGAGTCCTTGCAATCTACTATCATTAAGAATTAATGGTCTAAAATTCTAGAAGGGGAGGGAGTATAAAACAAAATAAGACAATAAATTAAACCTATTGATTTTGTATGAAGATTGGCATATTGATTGAAGATATATTGCTTCACTCAGATCTCTAACAATGGAGAAGATATGATATGCAGATTCAGAATCGACTAGTCTTGGGGAGATACATGGGGCAATTTATACCATGATTGGAAAAATAAAATCTTTAGAATATTCTAACAAACTCTAAAAGTTAATATAGAAAAGGTACATGAAGATCCCTCTTCATATGGTCAATTGTGCAATTAATCCCAAGTGGAATCTGGTGAGGCCAGGCAATGTTGCACCAATCAATCAACTTTAGCTGTAAGAACGTCTAGCGATGTTATAAAGAAGATATATAATACAAATGAAGCAAGGAGAATTCAACAACAATTTTTATATTTTGCAAACTAAGCAGCCCCACTTGCACAACTGCTGTGAAGGAGGATAAGAGAAATATGGTACAGGTGAACCCAATTAAATGGTAAAAGATGTTGGGGAAAGAGCGTAGAAAATATTTTTTGTTCACCTTCAAACTAGGCATGACCCACAATATTTTCAAGAACCTGCAACACAGTGGGTACACACAGAGGTACCCTGCACCCTCAAGGAGCATGCAAACTGCAAAGAGTACCCACAATTACCATTTCCTAGTGCTACGCCATCATAGCATAGGATTTCCAACATGTTTTCAAACATGTATGAATCAAGTATGTATTATCAAATGATTATTTTTAAAGTTTAAAACTCTTGAAATCAATATATTTTTAATATTTATATATTTGGGAAAGATTCCCCTATATCCTACCCCCAACATACCTTCAGATACCCTGAAATTTTAGTCTCTGGGTACACATCCCCACTTATCAAGTTTGTTGTAACATAGACTTTATGGTTTGATTAGCATCATCGCACATCCCGTGGAAATTGGAACCTTCCCAAAAAAACCAACTCTCAAAATAGAATAAAGTATAAACATCCAAATTGAAGCAAATGCATTCTTGGATACAAATAACAATTTTGCAACCAAAATAGGCAGCATGAGGAGACCAAACTATTGGGACAAAATTATCCAAATGGAACCAACCTTCTACCCTATGGAATGCACAACGAAGGTGACCTAGGTAAAAGCTTGTAAGTGACAAAAAAAGATAATGTTGAAGGAAACTTGGCTTTTTAATAAGCTCATCCCCATCTTGAATTAGATAAGCAATGATCACATGCTCAATCTAGCAAACTCCTCCCTCTAAGAAATATTTTGAGAGGCCTTCAAATAACATAGAAGGTCCTCAAATGGATTGTGTTGAAACATAACAAAATGAATTTATATTAATGTCCACTAAAGACCAAATAATTCAATGGGAGTAGACATTACATCAATTATGACAAGCCCATACAAAAGAGCGGGTCCAAGATGGGTCCAAAATGTCCCCTGTTATGAAAATTAAAGTAATTGAAATGAAATGAAAAACTAATAAACTAAAAACCATAAATAAAACAGAGTATCAAAACCCCGGCCTGTAAAGGTTATCGCAGGGGCAAAACACTAGAAATTGAGGAGAGAGCCAACAAAGAAACATCCCTGCCTCGATGGAATTAAACCTATAAACATGTAAGCCATATTGGATACAAAATTCAAGCTTCTATTGGTTCTCTACGACGGATCTAGGCATAAATAAAGCTTGGGAGAATGAATGGGAGAGGTGCATTTCAAAATTGAATCGGGCTGGTATCAGACTACACCCAATAGAAGATGAATTAGTTTGGATAAATGATAATGTGACTGGCCATATTTAGGCAAAGGGGGCTTATAATTCACTTGTAGCAGAAGTATCTTCTATGGTTCCAAATTGGTGGTTTGAAATTTTTTTGGATGTGGAATGTTCCTCCAAAATTAAAATGTTTCGTTTGGTTGGTGTTGGAAAACTCAGTTCTTACTCGGGACAATCTATTACATCATGGATGGATCGGTCCAAATCTGTGTGCTCTATGCTGGAACGATGCAGAGAGTGTTGATCATCTCTTTATTCAGTGTCATTTTACTAGATATTTATGGGACGCGGTCTACTTAGAATTAAAAATTGCAAACTTGTGGGGATCCACGCATATGGAACTCAATTTTCAGAACTGGTATAAATGTGTCCCCCTTCATCGTACCTTGCCTATGTTTTTTTGCTGGCATGTCTAGTTGCTGCGAAATTATGCAATTTTTGAGGACCAGAGACTGTCCTTTTCCTCTTGTACTTTCAGGGTTTTAAACTTGTGTAAGGATTACAAGCAGTGCATTCAGGAAAAACAATTGCGAAGATTCACAACTTCTGGTCTGGTTTTACAGGATTTATGTGGTTTCTTCGACGGTGCATAGGAAAATGGTTTATGTTCTGCAGGAGCCATTCTTTATATAAGTCATAAACATTATTACTCTTGGATGTTAAATCAGGGAAGTGGAACAAACACCAAAGCAGAATTGGTAGCCTTGTGGTGTCTTCTAAAATTTGAAGTTATGTTTGGCTTATTTTCTCTAAAGATTTATGGTGATTTCTTGTGTATTGTAAATTGGGCGAATCAGAAATATAAGCTTCAAGCATTGGAGTTGTAGCATTGGGTTTGGAGAACAAAAGAATTGTTAGATTTTTTTCCAATGCTCGAAATTTCTCATATTTATAGAGAACATAATGCCGATGCGGATCGCCTTTGGTTATATTTTGGTTATATTTTTTGGATGAATTCATGGAGAATAATTTGGTGGATAGTGGAAATGTCCACTTTTTTTTATTAATATGGGCATCTTTCTTTGACCTGGTTCGTTGAAGGTCTTATGTTTTGAGTATGTTTTAGTTTTTTTTTGGATTTTGAGATCTTCCTATTGGTTCTGTGTGGAGTAGATTTTTTTACGTTTTTCTTTTTGGTATGTGGAATGAGAGATATTAATTTTTCTCATGATGGAAATGTACTTTTTCATTTTTTTTGAATAAGAAGAGTATGGTGTTATTTCTTCCTGAAAAAAGTATATTTATAAATTTATTTGATATTTATTAAGCATTAAGAAAAATCCAAATTTTTTAAGATGTAAACTTTTTATCTTAACTTTTTACGATCAAAAAATTTATTCATTCATTTAAAATTTAAAATCGATCTATATTAATTATATTTTATTTTAATTATTTAAAATAAAAAAACAAAGAACTATTAACCTATCAAAATCCTACTGCAAAACCCTGTATATATAAATAATAAATTAATATTATGTTTTTTTTGTAAAATCAAACATGATCATATACATCTATTTTAATTTTTAATATATATTTTTTATATTTTGAATTAAATGATTTTATTGAAGTATTTTTTTTTTCGATTTTACGTGGAAATGGAATCATCGTATATCAATGATGAGGTCAAAACCAGAAAACTCCATGAAGCATCATGGAGATCTTTAAGACTGGGTGGAAACCAAAAAACGTAAGAAGCATCATCACACGCATCTCAATGATTGGGTTAAAACTTCAAACAAAAAAAGGAATCCTATGAAGCTCAAATAATTGGTTCTTAACTTTGCATCATAGAATTCTTTCGTTTTCTCTCCGCTCAACGGTCGACTTTATCACCTACCAGTGAAAGTTCGTACGATTTGGTTGAAAATATTTCGTGATAACATTTGGTGCCGTATTTACTATAAGATGCTGATGCCAAGTAAGCTGGACGCTATTGTTTCGTTGACATCGCTGATTAAAGAATATTATGTGTTTGAACTTTGGCCAGATCCTGAATAAACAATATTGTGTTCGGCCAGATCCTGAATTAAAAATATTGTGTTCGGCCAGATTCTGAATAAAGAAAATTATATGTTTGGCCAGATCCAGTTATCCGAAGGAAGGAGTGAATAAAATGCCTTGTAAGCAAAGAATCCCTATTATTATAATAGGGATCATTACGAATCCATCACATTAAGAGCGTATTATATTATTATAATATATACATAGGCCTTAGGTTATACGGAAAAACGAGTAGGTTTTTTCATTGAGAACGTATTACATTATTATAGTACATTAGGGTTTGGTTGTACCGCAAAGTAAGTAGGTTTTCTGTTGTGCACCAATGATTAAGTCACAGTAATGCATTTAAAAGTAAGAAATCCAATGGCGACATTTTTCTTGTAAACAATGTATCACATTACGAAAAATAAGTGTCACGAATCAAATACAAATCAATATGTAAAGTTTGTCAGCAAAAAATACGATAACAATCAGGCAAATCAAAGATGTATTAGTTGAAAACTGGAGGATGATGGGCTCCATCCTTACGTAGCTTTTGTCAATGATGATCGGTTCCATCCTTACGTAGCTTTTGTCAATCTTTTTTGAATTTGTGTTTAAATATATAATGTGATGAGCCAATTCTCAAGCGCTGATAAGCCCTTGGTAAACAGCATTGCTCAGAGATCCCTCAGCGCACTGCAAAACAGCAGTTGGCAGTAGGTGTTTTAGCTATGAGCTGCACAGAAGGGCAAGGAAAAGCAGCCGTCGCTTGCTCCAAACCGAAGATGAGAAAAGGCCTCTGGTCACCTGAAGAAGATAAAAAACTCATCGATTATATGATGAAGCACTGCCTTGTCGGCTGCACCTGGAGCTCTGTGGCCAAGCATGTTGGTAATACATTATAAAACTCACTCCAACTTTAATTTAAAATTTTCTCGACTCTGCATGTTACTTTATTTAATTACGCTTAATATTACAATGCTGCAATCTAGCTGCCAAATTTGCAACAATATGATCCCTTTCAATATACTGTACTGCCCCTTTGCGTTACATATCAAGGTGGGGCAATATATCAATCTGCAGATGATACTCAGGCGGAGTTGTTGGCCTTATGGGGTATTCCGTGGATATCTAGGAAGAGAGGTTTTCATATATTACAGGTGGTAGGTGATTCACAGGTTATTATCAATTAGATGGTCGGAAAATCCTCTTTAAATGTTATTCATCTTAATCACTTGATGTCCAGAATTATGGAGTTAAAGGAGTTCTTTGATAGGATCTTAATCACTTGATGTCCAAAATTACGGAGTTAAAGGAGTTCTTTGATCGGATCTCTTTTACCCATATTTTCCGGGAATTTAACAAGAAAGCTGATGGGTTATCTAGTGCAGCAGTGGCTCTTTACACTATGAAGAGTTTTTGGATAATGTTCCTATTGATATAGGAACTTACTATCTGTTTTAGACAGTTTCTTTTTCTGATCTTTAGCTGTGCTGGCTGTTTCAATCCAGAATGATGTATTCAGATTTTTGGGTCTTATTTTTGAAGGGATACTATTGTTCAGTTTAGGTTAGCAGTTTGTATGTATTTGCAGAATAATGTTTATTTGGAGATATTGTATTTTTGGGGATTATGTAAAGCATAAAGATCATTTTTATATGTCATTTTTATGTGACATATTTTATGATGTAACTTTGATTCCTTAAGAATAACAAGTTATGTTTCTTTGGGCCTGAAAAAATAACAAAATATTGCACTTCTTAATATTTTTATGTTCTAAATTAACCATTTATTTGATTTGATATTATAATGTTTTAATCTATGTTATTTATTACATCTATTAGAATTTCGGGTGGATTAGCTACATGGATTAGTTTATTTTATTTCACATTATAAGCTTTTAATCTGGTTATTTATATCAAAACTTTATAATATTGCCAATGTGTATACAGGTCTGCAGAGACACGGAAGGAGCTGCAGGCTGAGATGGATTAACTACTTGCGACCTGGCCTTAAACACGCTGCAATTTCACCTCAAGAAGAACAATTGATCATAAACTTACAGTCCATTCTCGGAAACAGGTTTTCCATTTTCTCCTTTTGCACACCTTTCGTCTCCTCTAATCCCTCAGTTATGTAATTGTCACGAGTCTCCTCTAATCCCTGACTCCTGTAGTTGTAATTCATTGTTCACATGGGTTCTTGCTCTTCCGTTTATTAACCTGCCGAATGAATGGCATTGACGAAACAGGTGGTCTAAAATTGCTTCCCATTTACCGGGACGTACGGACAACGAGATCAAGAATTATTGGAACTCTTGCATCAAGAGGAAGCAGCTCAACTCCAGGGAAACGTTTTTTTCCTCCACCAAAGCCAGTGGAAACAGCAACATAGAATTGAATATACCCTCAGAGTCCGACCATACCTGCAATACCAATTCAGTGTCTGTCAACGTTCATGATGCTTATACCTTACTTCACTCTGCCAAACCGTTAGACATCATGCCTGAAGGGCACCTGCAGTCACTTGATAAAACCTTTAATGGACTATCCACTAGAGAAAATCAGCACTCTTGTGTTCAGGACGTACTGGATTTAAAGTATGAACAGGTACAGGAGCAAAATAACGTGTTTCCAATTGATTCAAACCCTGCTAAAACCCAGACAGCTTCTTATTCTCAGGTCTGCCTTACTTCTACTCGCAGAAATTGTAGCTTCTCTCAAGAATTTACATCTCCGAGTTTCCAAGCGCAAGATCATACCTATAATCCTGCAATTTCATCAAGATGCGATCAGTTAATAGACTCGTGGACTACACTGCCGCCTCATGAACCACCTGGCTCTGCCATTAGCACTTTTGCCTGTACCACTACCATGCCTGCTCTTGTTGATATGGGCAACTCATTGAAAGTTAAATTTGAAAACGCTGGTCAGATCACGATTAATGAAAATGAGAATACAATCATGATCGACTATTCGTCGTTGACAGAATCCTCTAGAATAACAGCATGGAGCGCGAGTCATTCCCAGCCAAATGCTGCTGATTTTGCTGATATTTATCTAGGAACTTATACAGGTCATACGGTGGAAGAATACGCGAGCCATCTGCATGAGAAGAGTGCACAACAGACATGCCCGCCACATAATTCCGAGTACAATATCCATACTGATACGTTCGCTTTTTCTGATCTCAATCAATTCTGTTTTACTTAACTAAGCAGGAAATGAAGCATGCTCCAGGCTGCCGTCCATTGAAATCTAGGAATCTAATTTTCATAGGCCCGCCAAATCTATATCATCTCTTAGTAGAAATTTATTCACAAGAATGAATGAGTCTTGAGAGGTGTCATTTCCTAGCCTTCCACATAAAGGATATCTGCAAGAAAGCGTCGCCAGTCTCGACTCACAAGAGGAGGAGGCCCATTTACATGAATAATCCAATTGCAAAGAGAAATCCAACCAAAAATTATAAATCCTACTTCGCACATCCCACGTGCATGGACGCAAACATTCAAGAAGGGCAGGTACATATGTTATTTTATTGTTATGGGAGACTGAGAGTCTTCTTCGTAATTAAACTTGGCAATATGATATGATTTGCACCTATCATGTATCTCGACGATCTCGGTAATGATGTTCTATGAAGAGTTTGACAAATTGTTTTTTTATGAATAAGCACTTAGGTCATCAGTTTGTCTTCGTAGATTTGGGTAATTTGAAAACATTATTATGGTCTTAGTCAATACGGGGATTCATATTATGAGAAAATGTATTGGTAAAGGAATACGTGCATAGATTAAACACCTAGTTGATGTGGATGAAAAAACGGTGATTGCAGATATATTGTTTTAATTCATAATTATAAAAGACAGAATAGAGTGTATGTTCAATGTTATTTTACATTCAAAGTTGTGAGCTTGAGATATTGTTTTAATTCATACTTCAAAAGAAAGAAAGAATAGAGTGTATGTTCAATGTTATTTTACATTCAAAGTTGTGAGTTTGCACTTTAAGAGTTAGGTTTGAGACATGATATTTGGGTGTTTGTACAAAGTTGATAGTTGGGTGTTTGTATCAAAGTTCATATTTGGGTGTTTGTATTAAAGTTGATAGTTGATAGGGAATTATGCCCTAATATAAGATTCTTGAGTTAATGGGCTATGATTAAGGCCATGAACCATAACATACACCTTTTAAAGTCAATCTTTGACATACAAGTTTAATATGAGCACAATCAAGAGTGTTTTTCATCAATGCTTTGATTAGAATCATGAGAGGAAAACAAGGGCCTTACACCATAAATGTATCTATGAGGCTCATTGACCATGAACATGACATACAAACACAACATATAGTCCCTTTAGGAGTAATTTTTAGCCTCTAGGTGGAATATGGGTGCCATCAATGAAGTCTTATGCATTAGGGATGGGAGCATTAAGGAATTGGTCATGCAAAAGGGATGAAAATAAGGCCCTTATGTACTTAATCAATCAAGTAATGATCAAGGGCCATAAATAATTTCATAAACCACATAATGTGTCCTTTATAGAGCATAATTTCCCTTCTAGTGAGATATGGGTGGCGTTACGATGTTTTGTGCATTAGAGATGGGTCTGAAGTCATTAACCATGGTTGTAGGGGGAATTGAGGTGATTAGATCCTAAATGAAGGTTCTTGGGATAATAATGCATTGTCAAGACGTTGAACTATAACATGGATCCTCTAAAACTGACATTTTACATAAGAGTTGTACATAGGGGTGTCATTAGGTGTTTTCATATAGTAGGGATTAGTCTCGAGGACTTACCTTGATTGTGGGAGGAAAATAAAGTCCTTTATCCTTAAATTAAAATTATATGTCTTATGAGACATGAAATATTTATCAAACCATCACAAAAGCCTTCTACAAAGTACCTTTGTCCATAGGTTGAATATTTGTACCATTAGGACTTTTTGCACATAAGATATGGGTTTTGGGGCATTATAGCAAAATGAAGCTTCTAGGGTCCTAGTCCCTAAAATAGTCCTCAAGGCACCATACAAACCCATATGATTCACCTCTTGAGGGGATATGTGCATCATTAAAATATTCTATGTGCTTAGAATGGATCTTGGACCCTTTACCATGGTCAATGAAGGAAACAAAAGATCATATGATCAAAACTAGTCTTCTAAGGCTCATAAACATTGACCTCCTAAATAGTTATGGTAACCATTGGAAATTTTTAGACAAAATGGATGGTTTTTAAGACCTTGACCATGGCCATTGGAGAAAATAAAGGGTCTTATGACTTAAAGAAGATTTCATGGCTCATGAGCCAAGAATGGCTCCTCAAATCACTACAAATTCACTTTATAAGGGATATTAGGCATTTGATTGAGATATGGGTTCCAATAGGAGTTTTCGTGCATGAAGGATGGGTCTATGAGTCTCAACCATGATGAGGAGCACAAATAAAGGGGATTGATTCTTATATAAATATTCTAGGATCTGGTCCATGACCATGACTTCAAAGTGCTAAATAGGCCCTTTAAAAAAGATCTTTGATCTTGAAGCATGATATGGGAACCTATAGGAGGTTTCTCATACTATGGAAGGGTCTTGTAGTCTTAACCATGGTTATGTAGGGAAAGAAGAGCCGAACGAGTAATTGATGATTTCATGTCTCATGGGACAAAGGGATGCCTTGAACCATTACATGCACCCTTTGCAATAGAAATTTAGCTACTAAGTGGGATACAAAAATTATTAGGAGAATTTGTTCCTCAAGGATGGGTTTGAAGGCATTATCCGTGGTCATATGGGAGCCATTACAAAGTCTTTCATAGTATATTATGGCTCTTGAGACACTACCCATGGTCAAAGGATTAAAAGCAATTTCTGAGGGACTAAAATATGCTTTTTTCGTCTATAGACCATGCATACAGTCCAAAAGCACCATACAATCCCCATAAATAAAATATTTAAACCATAAGTATAATATAGACACCATGATGAGGTTTGGTATGCTAAGGATTATTATTAGGGCCCTAACCATGGTCCAAGAAAAATCACTAGAGTCGTAGGGACAACCACATAACGTCACCTTAATAGATGAATATAATACAATGATTAAAGGATTAAACTATGTCGAGATAAGAGGATTTTAAACCCAAAAACTATGGTCTCAATCCATTAATCTATTTTTGTGTTATGTAAGGAGAAGGTGAATATTCTTACAAATATCCCATTCATAATTTTTAGGGTTTTCTGACAACATTGTCATTGTAGGGACCCCCCCCCTTGGAGGTCCTACTTAGAAAATTATTAGAAACTTAAAAACAAAATAGAGCCATTTACATGCATAATCATTTATAAAACTTATCAAATTTGAGAACTAATAAAAACACAAAATCTGTTACTGCAGGTCGAATCCATTGGTGGAGGGTAGTCGTCATCGTCATTCTGATCCTGCTTGCCCTTGTTGTCTGCTACATGCATTGTGTCCCTCCAGAAGAAGCTCGTTTAACCATTGGCGAAGCAACCGTTAGCTTCGCCACCCAACCATAGACTCATGCTTTTAGTCGCATGGCCTCCCGCGAGCTTTGGGTTGTAGAGCTCACACACACTAATCAAGAAATCCAGCTTGGGATTCCCCCCCACCAAGATTTCCGACCAAACCCTCAATAGGAGCAAGTCATAAGGCAAATCAACATTAAGATAGTCATCCAGGATTTGGGTCCTTTACCCATTCCCAATGCCTTCCTTTTAAAGGAAAATTCCATGCAACACATGTCGCTTCATGCATAAATACATATTTTATTAAATTTCCAATTTAATAATACTCACCCATCCATGTGTTAGTTTCTCTAGGAGATGCACCAACATTCCTAAGTTTGCTCATGTTTGTCCCCAATATATTTCACTTAACTCCTAGATTTGTGGTGTAGGTGGAGTTGACTAGGTGTCCATGCCTAGGATTCCATTTTGCTCCTAAATAAATATTTTTAATATTTTTAAATACTAAAAAATATTCTTTCATGTGCAAATGTATAAATAACCATTTCTAATATTTTAAATGCCAAAATATTCTTTTATGTGCAAATGCATAAATAACCATTTCTAATATTTTAAATGCAAAATATTATTTTATGTGCAAATGCATAAATAACAATTTCTAATGTTAAAACTACTAAAAATGCATTTTCCTAAGTAAATGCTCTAGGTGCAATTTATACGTTTTTAGGCCATTAAGGTAACAATCATTTTTACTAGGATCCTGGTGCCACATTATTGGGCCTTCCCATTCCTTAATTCATTTCCCCGACATGGCACCACTCCATTGGGTCCAATCATCAATCATTTCCATTTCTTGGCAAGGTACCACATTGTCGGGTCCTTGCGTCCACTCTTTTCGTTCTCGGCAGGGTACCACATCGCCGGGCCCTTCTGCCGCCATACTTTTGTTTTGACTTGCAGGAACTTCATGTAGGGATTTCAGGAGCCGTTACCTTCTATCCTCCGTCTACACGCTATTAGGGACTAATGGTGTTTAGGAGTGATTCCGTTCTCATGGCATGCCCCCCAACTCGTATGTGACTAGTTCCGTCATGGCCCACGTCGTACGCCCTCATGCTTTCCTCTTGAGCAAGTGGATCAATGCTTATCTGCTCATGCGTGGTATTTCTTCGGAAGTCGACATCGTCGTCGCTCTCCCCGTGTATGATTTATCCATACTCTATGACCCTTCAATTCCCTTATGTGTCCGTCGGTGAACCATTTCACTTGCTGCTACACACATTTCTCACAAACATATATTAGTAGTATTGTCCTCAATTATCATAATATGATTCATAAATATGCTATTTTGTTAAGTATTTATAGTTTACTCATAACATTACTCATTCATCTAATAGAAAATGCATCTCGTCAATATTTACTTTCTTCGTTCTCATCACATAATCAATCATACAACTAGTCGTTAAGCATCATTCACATGTACATTTTTCATAATCAAAGTTAATCGTTAAACAACATGTAATCACTCATTTACATCAACTATCCATATACACATATATCATTATTTTATTGATTCACAATCAACCACTAGTCATGAATATGCTCAATATGACATCAAGGGGTCGTTTTATTAATGTTTCAATCAGTTGTGTCACTCAAATAGGTGCCCTCAAGGTCTGTAGTATTCTAGGGGTACTACATACACCCCTACTTATTTAGAACTTCGTCCCAAAGTTCAGAATAAATGTGAAAAGCTATGACGCATCTCAGTTGCATCCTCCCTAGTCGCAGAGCTAGGACTCTAACTGTCCCACTGCACTTTGACTTGATCAATCAAGGCTAATCATTAAGCAAGATGTAATCAATCAATTATCCCACTCCACACATATCATTTAATTCCTTAATTCATTTATCAATTATTGTTGTCATTCACATCTTCAGGTTTTCCTCCATCATTTAAGACATATCAAGGCTCAAGAGAACACTTATCGAATTTCGTTCAGCCGGGTCACTCGACAAGTGCCCTTAAAGGTCCATAGTCATTCTAGGGGCATCACATACACCCCCTCTTATATAGAACTTCGTCCCGAAGCTAACTTTTTTCTCGTAATTTTGATGCTAGGGTTTACTTTAATTTCTATTTTCATCTTCTTGTCATCCTCTTCCATTATTTTTTATTTGATTTTATCCAATAGTCAAGGCCATAAACACTAGTGGTTCTAATCATTGGTTTTCTATATCATCTATTGTGGTTCCAACACATCCTTAGGAACTCAATCATAATTTTTCGTAATGCGACTCCAATAACACTCTCATAAAGTCAGTGTCAAGTTAGATTTTCTATACCTTCTATTCATTTGCGAAGGTCTACAATGTCCAAATTTTCAACAAGCTGCATTACGTCAATAGCCACCCCATAGTTTATCAAATCATAATAAATCTAAGCAAGGATTTAAATCTATTTGGTTATCCTCCCTCCAAGATGGGAAGGTAAACGTCATAAAATAATCGGCAAGGTATAATCATGGTTTTAACAATTAGGAGGGACTCTCTAATAGTCCAAAAACCAAATTCCATAAGACTAATTCCAGATACCCCTAAATGTTTTAATAATGTTGGTCCTCAATTTGATAGGATTGTCGGCATCGAATTTTAGTGGCTTAGTTGAACATTTTAAAATTTAACTCTTTAGTCCTTTCTTCAATAATATCATTTCCAGATCAATGAGCTTATTGCATCCTTACTTTATTTCATCATCTCTCTTGTCATAAGACCACTTTTTCACACTCAGCAATTCGCACTATGTGTGTTTTCTTAACCTTATCGAGTTCCATCTCAAGGCTAGATCTATTTCCACAAGGGTTGATCAGGTTAGCATCAATTTATTCTACTTTTCATGTCAATCGTCTCCATACTTCGTTTTTAATAAAAATAGTCCTTATTTGACTCTCCAAATATTCAAGACCCTTTAAAAAAAAAAATCATTCCAGAAGTGCATTTACAAGTAACCCTTCATAGCTGAATTATAGCTTAATTAAGTAACATATATCATTTATTCTTATGGGTGCAAGTAGGCATTTCTACTTTATCGGCTAGATCTTGTCCATCGCCATTAATCTGATTCCACCAAAGTTATGTGGTGTGTGACACACATATATAAAAATTTTCCTCGCTCTTAACTACACAATTAAATTCTATTACCCAGAGATATGTTACTATTTCAACTAGTCCTAAAGAACTGATCTACTCAAGCATGTATGTGTCTCTTCTTGATAATCCTAAATATCATGTTCATTTCCTACTTATTTTCAATTGACGTGACCACAATAGAATAATTTAAATGTGCCATTTTCTTTTCTTTATGTTTCTCACAACTTGGGTTTTAACTATGTATCACATACCCTATCACTAAATTAACATTATTCTATTTTAATATTTTTAATTCATATTAACTATAATATAACATCTAAATTTGCATACATATCCTATAATTACATTGAAATTACCCTTTATTTCAAGAAAACAATATTTTATATTCTTATTCTTTTCCAAAGAACAAGATATAAATTCCTTAAAGGATATATATATTTTTATTTTTATTTCAAATAAATGTATATAAATTTATTAATAATATATATTCAAATGAACAATATATAAATTCATTAAAGGATATGTATTCAAATGAACAATAGAATATATTTATTCTATTTCAAAGTACACTATCTACTTTCATAAAAGAGTATGTGTGTTCTTATTCTATTTCAAATAACATTATATTAATTCAATAAGAAATAGAATATATTTATTTTATTTTAAAATTTAATATCTACTTTCATAAAAGAGTATGTATATTCTTATCGTATTTCAAATAACATTATATAAATTCAATAAGGAATAGAATATATTTATTCTATTTTAAAATACGATATTTATTTTCATAAAAAGTATATATATTCTTATTCTATTTTAAATAATATATATAAATTCAATAAAAATATAGAATATATTTATTCTATTTTAAAATAGAATATCTACTTTTTTTTATATGTGAATGGAGATGTAAAAGGATTAACTACATCATACTTAATTTCTCACATCCAAATGTAGCACGTTTATTACCTAAGCAATTGAGAGATATGTAAATAATACCTAATTCAAGTCGTTATATCATGAAGTATAACATTAAAACTTTGCAATCCCTTCTCCACTTTCAACCCATACATATAGTAATAATGCGTATAGTAACATTCATTTCTTAACTAATTTCGATATCATCTTACTTGTATTAATTCAAACTTGTAACCCAATATATATACGATGGTATCCATATTATCCATCACTCCTAAGCTGAAATTGATATCACTTACATTGATGTGCTACCTAACAACAATAAATATATTTAATTTTCCATCAATCAAATATTCACCAGAATTACCCTTTTGACTAAAAAGATACCATATCATATGTGTAACTTTTTAGCTTTCTATAAGAATTTGATTTAATAGATACACGTTATCTATCATTACTTTAAGCAGTACTACCTACATTGACAATAACCTTTTTACCCATCCCTGTATAATAATAAATACATTATCTACACTTCATGGACCAAGTCATAGCGACGGTGTCTCCCATTACTTGGCCGAATAATGGAGTAATTGTTCTATATATAAAAATATAAAATTTGCCACACGTCCAACCTTTCAAATTGAAACCATAGTTCACATAATGCTTTCTGGATGCATTAGTGACAGTTCCAACCTCTACATGGTTCAAATCGGATAAGTCGTGATACAAAAAGTACTAGGCTACCTGGATCTATCTATTAAAGACGATTTGATGTGCTGAAAACAAAAACAGATCTACAAGGCAAATGGTCATGCGTTTCTGTATAAACAATTAGATCAATCGAAAACAATACAAGGATCTATCTATTAAAGACGATTTCATGTGCTGAAAACAAACAGAGATCTACAAGATAAATGGCCGTGCGTTTCTCGGAGTAAGTAATGGATCGATCAGGAAATACTATTGGTATGCTTAAGTTAAACATAAATTATCATGTTAAATTCACATCTGCATTTCGGTATAATCAATTAGATCAATCAGAATTACAACTAATGTACTGAAGTTTAGACAGAGATTGACATTTTAAAAGGGCATTTGCCTTTCTGTAGTAAACATTAGGCATAGGTAATTCTCAGGAAGCGTTGGATATGCAGAGATCTAAAACCCTTCCGTAAACTCCATATTTTTTTTTGAAAATAAAACAGAATATGAAAATTTCAATTAGTGCGATCATACAGAAAAGCTTTTCGTGGAATCATCAAATTTGCAGATTTTTTTTTTATTTTTTTGTTAAACTCTAACTCTTCTCTCAATTTCTGAAATAAAACTGATAAATAAAATTTCATACTAATAGAATTACCATTTCCAGAATAAAAAAAGGTTCAGGTTTATATCATTGAGATCTTTAATAGTTTCTAAACAAAAATTCACTAATAGTCGTTTTAGATCACGATGACCATCGACGAATCCCTAAAAAAAAATATGAGTCCGGTGCCCTCAAGGCTCGATTGGCTCTGATACCAAATGTAGGGACACCCCCCTTGGAGGTTCTACTTAGAAAATTATTAGAAACTTAAAAAACAAAATATAGCTATTTACATGCATAATCATTTATAAAACTTATCAAATTTGAGAACTAAGAAAAACACAAAACCTGTTACAGCAGGTCGAATCCATTGGTGGAGGGTAGTTGTCGTCAATCTGATCCTGCTTGCCCTTTCCGTCCGCTTCACGCATTGTGTCCCTCCAGAAGAAGCTCATTTAACCATTGGCAAAGCAACCATTAGCTTCGCCACCCAACCATAGACTCATGTTTTCAGTCGCATGGCCTCCCCTGAGCTTTGGGTCGTAGAGCTCACACACTAATCAAGAAATCTAGCTTGGGATCCCCTCCACCAAGATTTTCAACCAAACCCTCAATAGAAACAAGTCATGAGGCAAATCAACATTACAATAGTCATTCAGGATCTGGGTCCTTTACCTATTCCCAATGCTTTCCTTTTAAAGAAAAATTTCATGCAACACATGTCGCTTCATGCATAAATACATATTTTATTAAATTTCCAATTTAATAATACTCACCCATCCATGTGTCAGTTTCTCTAGGAGATACACCAACATTCCTAAGTTTGCTCCTTGTTGTCCCCAGGATATTTCACTTAACTCCTAGATTTGTGGTGTAAGTGGAGTTGACTAGGTGTCCATGCTTAGGATTCCATTTTGCTCCTAAATAAATATTTTTAATATTTTTAAATACTCAAAAATATTCTTTCATGTGCAAATGTATAAATAATCATTTCTAATATTTTAAATGCCAAAATATTCTTTTATGTGCAAATGCATAAATAACAATTTCTAATATTTTAAATGCAAAATATTATTTTATGTGCAAATGCATAAATAACAATTTCTAATGTTAAAAGTACTAAAAATGCATTTTCCTAAGTAAATGCTCTAGGTGCAATTTATACGTTTTTAGGCCATTAAGCTAACAATCATTTTGACTAGGATCCCGGTGCCATGCCATTGGGCCTCCCCGTTCTTTAATTCATTTCCCCGACATGGCACCACTCCATTGGGTCCAGTCATCAATCGTTTCCATTTCTTGACAAGGTACCACATCGTCGGGTCCTTGCATCCACTCTTTCTGTTCTCGGCAAGGTACTGCATCGTTGGGCCCTTCTGCCACCATCCTTTCATTTTGACTTGTGGGAACTTTATGTAGGTATTTTAGGAACCGTTACCTTCTATCCTTCATCCACACACTATTAGGGACTAATGGCGTTGAGGAGTGAGTCCGTTTTCACTGCGCGCCCCCCAACTCATACGTGACCAGCTCCATCATGGCCCACCTCATACGCCCTCATGCTTTCCTCTTGAGAAAGCGGATCAGTTCTTATTTGCTCATGCGTGGTATTCCGTCGGAAGTCGACATCGTCGTCGCTCTCCCCGTGTGTGATTTATCCATACTCTACGATCCTTCAATTCCATTGTGTGTCCGTTGGTGAACTGTTTCACCTACCGCTACACACATTTCTCACAAACATATATTAGTAGTACTATCCTCAATTATCATAATATGATTCATAAATATGTTATTTTATTAAGCATTTATAGTTTACTCATAACATTACTCATTCATCTAATCAGAAATGCATCTCGTCAATATTTACTTTATTCATTCTCATCACATAATCAATCATACAGCTAGTCGTTAAGCATCATTCATATATACATTTTTCATAATCAAAGTTAATCGTTAAAAAACATGTAATCATTCATTTACATCAACTATCCATATATACTTATATCATTATTTTATTGATTCACAATCAACCATTAGTCGTGAATATGCTCAATATGACATCAAGGGGTCATTTTATTAATGTTTCAATAAGTCGGGTCACTCAAATAGGTGCCCTCAAGGTCTGCAGTAGTCTAGGGGCACTACAGTCATCGCTTTGAATAATAATGTGAAATTTAGAGGTGGAACTTATGACCATGAACTCTAAAAGTACCTTTTAGGAAATAATTATTATGAACCAAATCTTTAAAATATAATAATATGTACCAAAGTACACACCATGTACAACATTTTAAATGTGGAGCACGAGTCCATTATAGTTAAGAGAAATGAATTATACAACAAATACTTAAATAATAGGATATCATCATCCAAATACTGAAGACATTCATATATCCTATTCACATGTTCCCCCCGCAATGAATACATGAATTCTATATATTCATATTCACTCATTGCACATGTGGTCCCTTCATTATGCCAACCCTATTACATATACATTTAACCCCATATATTCCCACCTTGGGATCATTTCATATACATTTAACCACATGACACACTTGGGTCATAACATAGTACTCTCCAAAAATATTTGTCCTCAAAGATTTGCAGTTAAGGGATTTACATGTGATGAAACGAAGTAATAATTTTTCATTGTATTTTAGCTTTTATGTTTCCATTAATGATGATACATCAATCAAAATTCAATTACTTTTTGTCTTAATTCTTGATAGTTGGTTGTTCCATAATTTTGTTTCATTTGATTGCATTTGTTTCCATTGTGACAGCTCCAATTTGTTTTATGTTATGGTGTCTACTAAAATCTTGTTAAGTAGTGGTTTTTTGATGCCTTGTACCATGAATATTGTCAATCATTCCATCTTATTTTTTGGTAGTGTTGATGTATATCTTTTTGTCTTTCTTGGTAAGGATATGTCAATATGGCTTCACATTTGATGGTTTCCTTTCTTTCTACACTCCCTATAATCAATTTTCCTTTCAGACAAAATGGTGCCCTCAATCCTCTATTCTTGGTCTTTGATTTCTATTTACTTTGAAATAATATCCTCATATTTTTCATGTATGTATTGAATTTGAAGCTCAACTTATTAAAGTTAACCTTTGAGACCAAATGTTACAAACTAAAGCCTTGAAAATCATAGTAATCAAAATATATTTCCAACAATGCAAACATGGAGCACAACTCTAATATATTTAAGATATATTATTTATAATATATACTTTAAAAAAAAAGAGAACCTCTTCCAAATACCCCAAGATATTCAATGTTCATAAATCCAATTCACATGTTCCCCCCACAATGGCTACATGACCTCTATATATAACTATTCACTCATTGCACATTTGGGCCCTTCATTGGGCTAGCCCTATTACATGTTATACATTTACTTCATTAGTTATACATTTAAACCTTTATATGGATCCCTTGTGATCATATAATGTACATCTAACCCCGTATATTCCCCACTTGGGTCATAACATTATTGGTTGTCCTTGAACCATGGTTAGGGCTGCAATACCAATGTGTAGTGTGACAAACCTTTTAATGGTATCCATATTATACTTATGGAGTATTGATTTTAGTTGCTTGGCTTGTTTGGTGGCTTCATACCTATGCATGGTTCATCAAACATAAAAGCATCTTCTAGTACCTAAAACATTGGTTTTTATCCCTAGACTATGGGTTGTGTCTTAAGAACCATCTAGTGTGGAAAACCTTGAAGTGGTTCCCATATGACCATGGTAAAGGCCTTTTGAGTTTGTGTGGTGGTTCAAGATGTCATTAATGGATTTTGAGCACTTGAAAATTAATTTAGATCCTCGATCCCTTTTTTTCCTTCATTGAACATGGTTAACCACCAAGATCCATTTCAGTAAGAAAAATATCTTAATGATTCCCATATCTCACAAAGAGGTTAATGATCGAGGTCTATGTGGTGATTTGATTCCTATTTAAATGGATTAGGGATATCTAAGCTTAAATTTAGGCCAATGGACCAATAGTCATATTTTGTATGCAAACACTCATAATGTTATACATCCATAACCCACTCAAGGAAAAGGTAGCTTCTAGAGAGTTTTATGGTGGTTTGAGGAGACTTTTTCTTCCCTTAAGAAATATAAGATTATTTTAGGGTTTGAGGACCTTATTTTACTCCCAATCACGGTGAAGGATTTTCTAGATCCATCCCCACTACAAAAAAACTCCTAATGGTTCCACTCTCCTATTCATATGAAATTGATCTATTTTAGAGGGCGTGTTTTCGAATTCAAGGCCTTAATCACTTCTCATTAACCCAATAATATTAATTTAATGTATAATTACCATTATTAATCCCCTAAAAATGGATAAGGCCTTGAGACCCATCCATGATGCACAAAACATTGTACGGTACCCATATCTCACTTGAAGGACAATGATTGCTATAAAGGACATTCTATGTGGACTATAGAAGTATTTATGGCCCTTTATTCATAAAGTAACCATATAGCATCAAAGGGACTTATTTTCCTCCCTTGATAATGCTTGATGCATTAACACCCATCCCTACCATGCAAAACCTCATAATGGTACCCATATTCCAGTTGGAGTCCAAAGATCACCTTAACAGGTCGTATGTTGTGGTTTGAGGTCATGTTGATGTATAATGAGGACAAAATATTGAATTAAGTCATGTTGGTGTAAGGCCTTTATTTTCCTGCCTTAACTATGGTCAAGGGTCCATGCACATCCCTACTACACAAAACTCCTAGTTGTATTCATATCCCACTAGTATGATAAATATCCACTTCAAATGGTCTATTTTGTTGTTTGAGGCCTTAATCATGGCATATTATTTCAAAATTATTAATTTATGGTTTAATTGCATTAATTGTCTCCCAACCATTGTTTCAAACTCATCCTAGTGCACAGAAGCTCATATTGGCATTGATGCCACACTCCAAGGGAAATGACCCCTATACAAGGCGTGTTTTATGGTTTGCAACCTAATTCATGGCCCTTAGTCCCTAGAATATTCATATAGGTATCATGAGCCTCATTTTCTTCTCACACCCATTGGAAAGGCCTCGAAACCCATCATTGCTATCCAATGAATTATAGGGTAAACTATACTCCACTTGGAGGACAAATATCCTATTTAGAAGGCTCATATGGCCATTTGAAGCCATTGAAGCTTCATTTAAAGCTTAATCCCCATGTTTTCATCTCTTTAAAATATTCAAGTCCTTGAAACTCATCGTTCATGTTCCAAAAACCTATTAAGGACACCCACATTACCAATAGAGGTCAAATATCATTATTAGAGCTCGACTATGTGGTTGTTTGAGGTATCAATCATGGAAAGCCAATTATTTATATTCTTTTGAAAATAGCCAATTATCTATGTAGAAATGTAAAACGATAATTAAATAATCATGTATAACACTTCAGGACCTTTCTAATAAGATAAAGAAATCCAAAAGCCAATGTTGGGGTAGAAAGCTATGGAAAAATAGCTAAAATATTTTATTATATTGAAAATAACACACATGTTTCGGAACACAAGCACATTATTGGCTTCTGCGCATTATTTAAAATTCATGTTTTTGTGGGAGAGTTTCCACTCACCCATATTGATGATCCTAATCGTTCGGACTATAAAACCAACAAACTTCCATTTTTCAAAATGCCTCTAAATATCTTTGTTTCTCTCATTTTTGAGATAGGCCAGACAAATCAATTGTCGATGAAATTACATATGCATATAGATCGAAACATGTAGATTTCAAATATATAAATTTTAAAAATATAAATAAAATTATTTATTGTTTTAATTGATTTATGTCTTGACATATATCATAATCATAAAATACAAACATCTCTTATTCCTACTATAAATTTTCATTTCCTTACCCATTTTTAAACAAATTATATTTTGCACTAGTGATTTGTTAACTGCAATGGATATTCCATTGGAACAAGGAAGATTTTAGGGGCAAAATTTAGCCCATGGGCATTTTTTGACTTTTTTCCAAAACAATATTTGTTAATTTTCCTTTTTTTCAAACATGATTCACCCAAATTCCATGGGATAATTTTCCTTTACTCTAAAAATCGCCAAAAGTATCCAAAAACTATATAAAGTCCTTAGAATTTTGAATTTAAAAAAAAAGAAATAGCCAAAAATTTTATGGTTGCAAAATTAAGAATCGGTGAGATTCACCAAGGTTTCTACACTTTGAGGAAATTATGGGTCCTTAATATTTCAATTCATCAAAATAGATCTTACAACCTTCTGTAAACTCTTAGTTATCCAATGTTTAGTTGATATTTAAGATGCATTGCGTTATCTTAATCATGTAGAGTGCTAAAATAAATTGAAATTGAATGGAAAATAGATAGAGAAAAAGAACACATCCACAAATACAAACAAATAATCCAAGATATACCTTGGTAAAACCCACTATGGGGAAAAACCTAGGAAGAAGTGAGCACTATTCCTTGATTTTTTTCTTCTGTAATATGCAATTTAAATACAAATTTAGTGGTACTCTTTATGTAGTTACCTATGAGACTATGGTCTATATGGATACTGCAAGATATCCTACTTCCTATGTTATGTTCTAATTTCCACTCCCCGACTCTTTCTTAGTGTTGGAACAATACAATAACACCATAAGAATGGAACCCCTTCTTCCTCTAGTGGCCCAATATTTTACAATGTCCTAATAGCCATCTAGGGTTAGCTTTTAGGGATTTGCATTCCTCAAATCCTGATTATTGTTAGGGTTTTCGACCCTATACAATGTTCTTCAAAGTCCACATGTGATTAGATCCACATGTGTGGGAAATGAGATATGATGTGGAATCCACTCGGTACCATGGTGGTCAACATGATGGGTCAACTTACAAGAGGCATAACTTCTTAATACAAATTCCAATTGAGATTATCTCTATGCAATTGGAAAGATACCAAAGTGTAGAATAATTTCGAGGGGGTATCTATTATGTTCATAAACATTTGACCCCAAAACCATCTTTTAATCCCTCAAATGGGCCTCGAAAAGTTCTAGAATGAGATTATGCAATGTAAGACCTACCCATGAAATGGGCCCTACAACCCACTTCATTTTTGGCCTTGCAACAGTTTATGGTTATTGGAGGCTTGCTTAATCCCTAACCAAAATTGTTCTTCTCCACGATATTTTGAGGAGGTTATCATGCACCTCGAACAAGGTTTGTATGTGGAGGTTTCACCCCTAGGAAGTTGATGTATCAATTAGACTCCTCATGACCCATGTTTCTTTTATGGCTTCATCTTGTATCGTTAGGGTTTTAGATCTTTAAGGTGTTTCCTTTTGGGGTTTTACACTTTATGCTAAATGTCACTTTTGGCTTCTTGTAATGATGTCTAGTGAATGAGTGTATCAAACACATCTTCCTTTAGAGATAAGCTACCACCATTCATGGAGATATTGAAAACAATGTTTGATTTTATAATTTTAAATTAATTATAAATATGATTTGATTAATTATTATATTTGAATAATTAAATTGTAGCAAATAAAAAAAAAATAAAGAAATCATTGTAAAAATTAACCATCATTTATATAAATTATAAGCATATTTTTATTTCTAGATGTTAATATATTTTAATTATTACTAACTATTTTAATTATTATTTGTTATGAAACAATTGTATAATTTAAATATTTAAGTATGGGGGGTTTTGCAATCCAACATATGATATATCGTTTTTGGATCATCTACGTAGTGTAAGTCACTCGGTAACTAGGACTTCCGAAGAGTTCACCCATGCCAAAAATCCTTCAACTCAACCATGTTTAACTGTGGACTTTTCCTAGTTATGCATCAAAGTTTAATGACTTACACTATGCAGATGATCCCAAAAATCATATATGGGTCATAAATCAATGACTTACACTACATAGATGATCCCAAAAATGATATATCATATGTTGGACTGTGAAAAAAACCCATACTTCATTAGAAAGAGGAGGAAGCTCTAACTAAATAGTTCATAAGTCACAACACTTGTTAAGTTTTTGAAAATAAGGTAGCAAGCTAATTGAGACTGATTGTGGGGGAAAATCCATAGTTAAGTTCCTTTGATCCAAAATAATTTTGGGATGGGTGACCTCCTGAGAAGTCTTGGTTATCAAGTGCATTGATGCTAGTCTTGGTTATCAAGTGCATTGATGCTATGAAATTCCTTTCGCTAGTCTCAATATTCTTATGATCAAATATTTTCAAAAAATAAATAGAATGTTAAAAATTATTAATATAAAATGAATTTAATATATATTATTATAATTTTATGAGATAAGGTTTAACATTATATAGATAATAATTAGAAAATTTGTGTACTATCATATAATATAAATAATAACCATAATTATAATTATAATGAATTAAACATATTTGTGGTGAAATTAAAATTCAAAGATATAATAATGTTGATTTATGAATAAAATCATTTGTGGGTATGGTTATAAATATAATTTTGAAAATATAAATATAAAATGTATTTTATAAATTAAAAATAAAATTATTTAAAAACTTATTATCATATTTAGGTGTTTTTAGTCTAAAATAAAAATAAAAATTTATCTGGTTTGGAAATAATATTTTATAATTCATTTTCATTATATAACATTTTCATATGTAATGAATATTATAATATTGAATAATAGTTTGTTATATGTAATGATTTTTTTACAACATAAAACGATATTAATATATGAATGAGATCTATTTAATTTTAACAATATAATTTATAAAATTACATAGCTCGGTGGGTTAGTGCATAAATTTAGAACAATATTAATATATGAATGAGATCTATTCAATTTTAACAATATAATTTATAAAATCACATAGCTGGTTGGGTTGGTTGAGTAATAGAGTGTTCTCAAATGCAAGTAAAGTTTCCCATTATATGCATTTCATTGATTAATTTTGTATATATAAAATTATAATTAATTAGAGTATGGGTAACCACCATTGATTAATTAATTATTATGTAAGTTTGTTTCCTTATTGCTTCATATCCATTTCAAAAAAAATCCTATCAGTATATAAATTTTTTTTTTTTAAAGCTTCTAACATTATATAAGATTATATTTCTTTCAAAACAACAAAATATGTACAACAGTTAAGTGGTTGGCATGCTTAGAGAGAAACCATGCTAACCAGTGATTAACGTCATAATAGTCATCATCAGTATATAAAAAACATAGCAGTGACAGTTATGAAAGTAAGGCCATTAAGAAGTTAAAACTAGAGTAGACATAATTCCCTAAGCATCGTTGGGAATTGAAATGGCATGCACCTTGGCATCTGGAGTAGGCTCACTTGATTGGACCTCAGGAGGATTGGGATTGAACACCTTCTCAGTGATGATCTTAGCCAAAACGTTGATATGGTCAATCAAATCCTTTATGGTCATCGCCATAAGATTCTGATTGGCATTGATTTTCAGGATTTGTCCCATATTCCAATCAATATTCTCCTCCAATTGTCTCTACAACACAGCTCCTCCATTGTGGGTATCCAACAAATCCTTCCTTTTGAGGGTTCTCATGTTCCAATAAAGAAGCACAATCTTAGAAATCTTGGTGTCTCTAATCATTGAAGAACCAACATTTGCAATCCATTCCTCCCACTTCATCTATGTCTTGATCACTTCCGACAACCCCTTTTCTTGCTTGATTTCCTACTCTACATTCCCCAAAAACTAACGAGTCTCATCTGAAATGGCCCAAAATTAAACCTCCTTGGCCTTGTTATATCCCTATGCACCCAAGGCATATGTGAGCCCTGTTGTACCTTCCCCATCCTAGTAATCTTCTTGGGTCTTGCCATTGTGCTAAGAGACCACAAAACTAAGCCACTCTCATCCTGATGAGATGTAAACGCGACTACACCAGAACATGCTCACCACTCTCATGTTGCGAGTCACTTCCACTAGAATTTTAGGGAGTATGAGTAGGAACAGATCACAAATAGAAAAAAACCTCCACCAAAGTAGCATAATAATCGAACACGATTGAGTTAGTGTTCCCATGAAGATGGGTAACACTTTTTGGCAAGCAGACGGTACGATTATGGAAAACATGAGCTCGATCAAGATTTTGTTAAGCCCTCGATTGAGACTTTAAAATATTGAATGAGGGATTACCAAAAGATAGATTGAGCTATTTTAAAAAATCTAGATCAAGCTATCTAAAAAATATAGATCGAGCTCTATAGCTCTATCGAGGGTTTTATTAACCCTCAATTGAGCTTTTTTCAATAGATCGATCGAAAGATTAAATAAAATTCCATGGGAAGACTATAGAAAGTAAAAAGTAGCTAGACTGAGCTTTTAAATTAACCACACATAAACCCTCGATTGTCGTATTTAAAAAATGCACGTAAAACCTCGATCAAGGGTTTTGAAAACCTTGATCAAGCTAATAGCTCAATTGAGGGATTTAAAACATGATTTTAGCCCCATTTTCTGCAAATTTAATTTTACAGGCTTCTTTTCCGGGCGTAAACCCTTTCTTGGGATGCATCTTATGCGACAGACTTCATACCAATGGATTCGTCAATGAATCGTCTATCCATTGGCATATAATTTATAGGTTTATGAGTTCATATGATAATTTTTGTTTTATTTTCATTTCAAACTTACACTTACAAAAACATGTCCACAACTTCAAATAAACACAAAGAAAAATCAATAACGCAAAAGGTACACAACCAAAAAATTCAAAAAAATATGCATGCTCAAGATCAACACATCCTCTTCAAAAGGGTATTTTTTGTTTTTCGATTTTTGTAAATAGTAAAAAAAAATTTATGTGCACACATGTGTACGAAATCCGATTAAAATTTTCAATGGTCGATTCCCAAACTTAATAAAAATATAATTTTCGTAAAAAAAAAATAAAAAATTGTGCCCCAGTGCATTCTATGTAGATTATGTTCATATATATTTTTTTCAAAAATTATGCATTTATCACTAAATTATTTTATGTGCACACTAGCCACTTGTTAATTTTTCTTGATATTTACAAGAACATACCTTTCATTAAATGCAATTTTGAATATGAAATGATATTATTATTTTTCAATATAAATGGAAAGAAAACATAATTACTTACAATTTCTTCTTTTTGTAGTATGTCGAAATTCAAAAAGAATATATGAGTTTTGAGGGATACGATTTAATAAATGAGTAAAAAAGAATTTTCGTTGTCACTTTTGGCCAAAAAGTGTTACTCATCTTCATGGATTCACCCGAGTAAACTTCATCATTCTCTTGAAGCCACTCACCAAGTGCCTCCATAATCGTTATAGTAATGGAAATAATCGATCCAACATAAAAAAATACGAGTCATAATGTCATCGCCAATCATTCCAACCTCATCCCAATCATTCCACCTTTTCCCTAAGCTATCCAGGGGTCCTATCCTCATGGGGAATAATGGGATTAGTGGTCACATCCATCTTGACAGGATAAACAACTTCTATTATTACAAAAATAATAATTAAAAATAAAATCAACCACAAAATATAACATCCAAACCATCAATAATATTATATATTTAAATCACATAAAAATTTCCGTCTTAAATTTGTTCTAAAACTATTTTTTTATTAATAAGAAATTTAATATAATAATTATCTTTTTTCTTTATAATAATACATGTAAACATGTGAACCAAATATTTTCTCTCATGTGATTAGGATTTCTATCTAATGTGACTTTTCTCAGGCTGTTGGGCTCATGGAACCTGATGTCGTTGACTGTGAAGATGATTGTATGAGGACCAATGACATCTTTCCGACATAGGAGGAGATTTTTTCCATATGGGGGAAATCCTTTAATAGTTTTGAATGGATCTTGAAACATGTCTCTTTGGTGCATCTAGCCTCGAAAGTTTCAACTGATGATAGGAAACCCTCACCATGGCAGTTATCTAAACTTGGTAATTTACTCTTGTCAGAACATGTGTTAACTAAGGCCGAATAAGCCTTAATAGAGGAAAATATTGGATTGTCCCAAGAATTCCTGAAGATAATACATGATATGAAAATAAACCTTTAGATAAAGAGCAAGTGGAAGTTGAGGAAGAACTTGAGAACTAGAAACTAGAGCTTTCATCCTCTATGAAATATTTCTAGAATTCGCACTGCTTTAGTTCGTAGGGTGCGAATAATTCGGTTGCAAGAAGAAAGAACAAGTTTGTTAAGAGAAAGCCGTCGAAAGTAAGAATGATAGTCTTGGTTAATGGAGGATGTGTAGGATATGAAGGAGAGAGCATTGGTTAATAAATATATGGGAAAGACTTTTAAGTAAAGCATTCTTCGGTTTTTGTTAGAACATAATTGACATTAATTTTTGGGTTATTTGTCAAACTTTACATTCTAGCAAGGGGATGGTGTAGTATTTTCTAAAGGAGAGAGGACATAGAGTTTATATCAAGAAAGGAGTGATCCTTTTGAAGAACCTAATCATTTGGAAAAAAATATGGTTCTTAATCCTAGGAATTCCCTAGATCCTATGGAAAAAGAAGGTTCTGGAAAATATCAAGAATATGTTGGGCCATTTTATTAAAGTTGAATATGGGTGCGAAGACAAGGTGGACCGAAGGTTGGAAAAAATATTCATGGAGATTAATATAAGAGAAGGTCTAGATGCAAAGGTAGAAATTGGGTTCCAGGGAAGATATATTTTTTTACAAAGATTGGACTATTGGAGGATCTCATTTAGATGCCACCTGTGTCAGGAAGTCAACCACTTAAGAGTGTAGTGCAATGAAGTTGCAATCAAATCCCCATGAAAAAATAAGATTTGGGTAAAAAAATATATGATCCAAATGGATATAGGTGGCCACCCACCTATTCCATTGGCTCAAAATATTTTTTCATTTTGACAATTTTCTAGTAAATTTTCTATGGTTTTTTGGGTCCTGAACATCCGGGATCATTTTGAGACCCTAAACGACGATTTTTGGTGATGTGGGGGGCAATGTTTTCCAAAATAATTCCTTAACCCTTATTTGAAATTTTTATATCTCAGATAGACCTTTCCAACGGGTTATCGAGTTCCCCAAACAGAGATCGTATGCAAAAGCTATGACCCCGAGAAATTGATTGTTCAACTAACCACCTTGGGGCCGCAAACTTTATAACGGTTCATCTTTTTGGGTTAGGTTTTTGGGTGTTTAGGGTTCCTTCTCTAGTGATTATGATAAATAGGCCCTTTTAGCCTCTTTTTGTATTCATCTTGTCATGAATGACTCATAGCCACCACATCTCTTCTCAGAGATATAACTGGAACCATTCTAGTTTCTTTTATTTTACAATCTGTTATGTTTCATCCATTTTAATAGAATTTGAGTTTACTATATCACTATGTTTCTTGCAATATATCTGTGTATGTGAATATATACATTCTCTTTGATTTCGTTCTCACATAGATCCGTATTAATGGTATTAGAGAAATATGCTCTTGTGGTTTATCATTCCATGTTCCCAACGAGATATGAATATCAAGAGTTGGGTCTCAAACTAGTTGAGCTTGGGGAAAACCACTCTCGTCGGCCCAAGCATCCTCACATGGTGGGAGAAGAAAAGAGAGATGACAAAGTAGGAGTTCCTATTAAGTTGTTGCTCGGGGAAGCCCTTGCACAACAGAGGAACATGATCATGGATAATTTCTCCCAAATCCTTCGACGAATGCCGACGATGGTGGATGGACCTTCAACGAGCAGCCATTTTGGAGGTGTGAATCCCTTCAAGGTACAAGTTAAATTTGACATCTCCTTATTTGAAGTAAATATATATGCATATGCTTTGGAGAAATGGTTAATTCTCTTAGAGGGTTACTTCTCTATTCAAAAAATTTTCAATAGTGAAAAGATCACTTTCATGCTCCTTAAATCCCTTCCCCATATTAAAGATTGGTGGCATGGGTATTGCGAGAGGCATTGAGGGATGAGTCTAAAATATTCAAGACAAAACCCACTTGGGGGGATTTTCTCGATGCCATCAAGGAGGAATTCTACCCTATCGAAAACTATGATGACCAGTACACTAGGTGGATGAATTTGCACCAGTAAAGAGACCAGACAATGCCCAAATTTACAAACATATTCCATACCCTGCACTCAAAACCGTGTATTAGAGACTCTGAATGGAAATTTTTCCTAAAGTACCATAGTGTCATACAAAGGTACATTCAACCAGATATGAATATCCTACATATATCCTCATTTGGAGCTTCTTATCGATACGTTGTCAAGATTAAGAAAAAAATTAAGGCGAGAGTTTGGGTGAGCAAATCAATAGTAGTAGAATCTTGGCAAAGGTGGCCCTAACTCACAAAGCAAAGGACAGAGTAAGGATGACCAAAATCCTCACAACCAGGCCAAATCGTAGGCAAAAAATGGTAATGGTAAAATGAAGAAGTACATCGGCAAGTGGTGTGAGTTCCACAAAATCCCTCAGCACAACACTAACGAATGCCTCTCAAAATAATCGTTGTTGGTTGAGACGAAATGCCTGGAGCCGGAATTTGGTTTAGACTCTTATTCAAAGTGAGAAAAGGGTAAGCGGATCATTGATGTAAAACCTAGTTCCACCATTACACCTGCAAATATCCCACCAGAAGAGTTGGGGGAGATGGAGGAATGGGAGCAGCTCTTCCATTCACAATTTTGGGTGCACGAGAATACACTACATTTCATTGTTGACAATGATATCTAGAAGAACCGCATCTCAGTTGAGGTAATCAAAATATTGAATCTTCTAATGATTCCCCATGCCCAATCATACACCATCGATTAGTTTATCTAGGGACGAGGCATCCGCGTCAGTCAACAATGTTTCCTATCCTACGACATCAAGCCCTTCAAAGACTAGGTAATTTGTGATGTTTACCCACTTGAAGTTTGTGATGTTCTTTTAGGACAGCCATATATGTGGAAACATCACTCTGTGTATGAGTCTAGAACTCATAGTGACATCATTACTTTGGGAAAACAAATCTACAGGATACTAGAGACAATGCCCACTACCGCATTGTCTCTGATCACAGCTAGCCAGTGCATGAAAGTAATATCCCATATAGGGAAGTTCATCCTCTTTATGATTCATTCTGAAGGTGAATGGAATATCATGGCAACAACCGCCACCTCTACATAGCATCTCTCCACACAACAGAAGTAGGTTGAAAATATAGTGGAAGCATACCGATACATCTTCACCACACTATCGAGGTGCTTGTACATTTCCAGGTCAAGCATTCAATTTATTTGATCACTAGGGCGTCATTACTGAATGGGACAATAGACAAGAATTCCCTCATGGAAAATGAAGAAATCATGCCGGATTCAGAATTAATCCAAAAGGGGCACATTCAACCCAGCTTCTCACCTTGTGGGAGCCCAATTGTGTTGGTATAGAAGAAATACGGGACACGACGACTCTCTATTGACTACCAATATCTAAGAAATATCATAGCTCAGAATTGGTATCCCATTCCCCGAACGGATGACCTTCTTGACCAGCTCAATGGTGCCAAGTATTTCAGTAATATTGATTTGAAGCCCATCTATCACCAAGTGCCAATTGAGTAGACTAATGTCCTGAAGGATGCCTTCAAATCTAGGGAATGCCTTTTTGAGTGGTTGGTCATGCCTTTTGGCTTGAC
The DNA here is from genome assembly GCA_027924585.1 of Larix kaempferi. NCBI lineage: Eukaryota > Viridiplantae > Streptophyta > Pinopsida > Pinales > Pinaceae > Larix > Larix kaempferi. The sequence goes on from BSBM01000779.1 coordinate 17,573,477, forward strand.
TAATGATCCATCAACCTTCATGAGGATGTCTGATGATATTCTCTAGCCATTCACAAAATATTTTTTGGTTGTATATCTAGATGATATCCTCATATATAGCAGAACATGGGAAAAACATTTGCAGCATATCCACCAGGTCCTCAACACCCTACAACAACACAAGTTATCCACCAATATAGAGAAGTACTCATTTGGCATGGAGAGATTTCAGTATCTGGGATACATTGTGTATGAACATGGTGTCACGTACCCTAATTGCTGAAAACATTTTACGCTGAAAACTTTGTATTAACTTTTATTGTTAAGTTTTTATATTTTGGACAAGTGTCCAAGGATGACTGTAATTTGCACAATATTTGATTATTTAACAAACAAAATAGGAGACAAACACCTAAGGGGACTGTTGAAAGAGTGGTTACTGATCCACTAGGTGGAATGGGATCTAGGGTAGAAGGCAATGGACAAGTGGCAGCATCATGATGCAACTAATTAGCTGTTGGTATGGGACAATTCCCTTGAAATGTGGTCTTAGTGCCGTGAAATATGGGACTGGAGCTTGAGGCTCATTTATTCCAAACTGACCACTAAAAGACCTATGTAGTCTATATATTAGCCATCAGATTATGAACTGCGGTTCATCACTTTTCCTGACGAGGAAACTTACCTTGAGGTTTTGCTGTTTGCACTCAAGAGATCTGATGAGGGGATAGGCTAGGGTTGATCATGTTGTGAGTCTGGAAAAACTCTTAGTGAATTCAGGAGTTTGTTGCTGAGTGGAGAAGGCAATTTACAGGAGGTTGATACTGAGTGGAGAAGGTATTTTGAGTGCCTTGCTTCTACACAGTTTTCCACCCACTTACTGGATCAGTAATCAGGCTCGGGGGTTCATTAGAAGTCAGCAGCTGAGCTGCTTCTTCTGAAGCAGGTTGGGAGGAATAGGCCTCCTTGGGTGTTTTTCGGCCCTATTATCAGTTACAGGTTCTAATATCTTATCTGTTTTATTTTGAAGTTCTGTTATCTAGTTATTTTTGTATTTTACAGTACTGCTGATTATATAACTTTCATTGTTTATTTCATAAGTTATTTCGATTCGTGTGTAAACTAACAATTCTATATAAATTGACTAGATTGAATAAAATAGTTTCTGTATTTTTCCCCATGCAAAAAGAGATAGCATCGTACTCCAGTACAGAAACAAATTAAATAGATGAGAGCTGAAAGGCAAAAGGCCATGGTGATGAAAGTATTAATTCTTTATAAATGCTCTGTACATTAATTATTAATGTTAAATTGTGTTTTTATTTCTTTATTCATAGTACTATTCTTACCCCATTCTTATCATCAACAGAAAAGTAAATCTAATCCATAGATGTAGTAACAGTTTTATTTTAGACAAGGAAATCATTTCTATTCTGTACATTCATGTTTTTTTAAATGTATATTTTCATAGAATATCTATAGTTGTTGTTATTCTCATTATTTTACATATAGGACAGATAGACAAATAAGAAACAACATATTATCAACTTAGGGTTTTGAAACTATACGTTTAATTCTTTTAAAAGTCTAATGTTACTTCAGATATTTTGTTATTGCATGCACAATGCCGATAAGCAAACAAATTTTCTTATCATAAAGCTAGGATTCAATATTTTCTTTTGCATGCACATACAATCGTAAACACACAAATGCAATTCTGTAACAAAATTCAAGATAGATGAATAATCTCTCCGTCGTTTCTTTATTTTATTAACATAGACAGATTAAGTATTTTCTTTTATATCAGAATCATTACTATAGATCGAATTCATCTATTTATTTTACCGGTTCAAAACTTCCAAAGAAATTACAAATGCCTATAGGAGCAGAGTTAACAAGATCACAACCCTGGTGGTTGTTTAAACATTTCAACAAACACATCATTATCTAGACACAGTCAAACCCTAAACCGTGGACAATATTTCATTTCAGAATCACAAACATTTTATACAAAACTAGCAACGAGGCATTAGGCCGAAGCCATCATTTTGCTTAAACATTGATTTAATAAACAGTAGCAGCATTTTTCCTCAAACACACTTTTGCATAATATTTCCTTTCTACCTTTAAACATTCGTTAGCTTACAGTCCAGAATTAACACGATAGTACAGGTATGCCTAAAACCTAGTTTTACACCACCTTTCAGTACAGCAGAGTTGAACACAGAGAATTGTGAGATAAGGTTTTGGACCTATCTTCTCTTTACAAAACGATATCATTAAAGTTAACAATCTTTTAAAATCACCATCATTTCCTTAGTAATGAATTTTCAGTAGCTTTCCAGGTTGCCTAGTATTCTATTATCTTAGAAACATTTTAAACATAAACACTGCAAACAGTTCGATGAATAGATTTTAAACACAGTAGGGTATACAGTTTTAGCAAACATAAGTTTATACATTTCCCTGGACAAAAACATAGTATCATTTAATACTTGGAACTACTCACAGGCCGAACCTTCTTTTAAAGTTTCAAACATACATTTTATTCATCGAAACACATAGCAGTTACAATCTTGCAAGTTGGCATTAAGAGCCAGTTCCACAACCCTTTCCAAAAGAAAACCAAAGAGAGTGCAAGTCCTTCAAACATCAACTCGAAGGATTCATACCCAGTTCACTTTTGGCATAGACATCTCAACAAGTAACAAATACTCAAAACCAAGCGTGAAGTCCATATTTTTTAACATGTAGGCCACCATTTTCTTCCAACAAAGTTACAGGGTAACCTCCGAGGCTTATCGGATGGGGTAGTCGTAGCCTTCCATTGTCTTCCTTGCCAAAGGAACCGTGAACTCTAATCACTTGTAGCAGCCGTGGAGAGAGTGGTTAAAACCATTCTAAACTTTACCAGTAGCCACAAAGGAAGCCAAAAATACTTTAACACAGATCTTCAAAGCTACAGGTTGGAGTTACGAATACATTACCTTATTGTGACGTAGAACCAAAAACGCCAACCAACAGCATTAGCTCGGCACTGTAACTTAAAATCGTATGTTGAGGAAGGAGAAAACCCTAACCAAATCCTCAACTACAAACTGCATGGGATGCTTAATTTTTAGACTCGACTCTCGAACCAACAACAATCTAGTTGCTAAAACATCGTACAGGATACATTATTTATGTTATGGATGCAGTGGAAGAGTTTGCTACAGGTCACGGGTTCAAAACCCAAACTTAACATCTCCAAGCAACAAATAGAGAACCTGCAAACCCTCAGCCTATTGGCTGGGAAAAACGAAGCCACTAATGCCAAATGCCAAGGAAAACGGTAGTCATAAAAATGCATTAAATAGGGGAGTTAGGCTTTAACATAAACCCTAGATTTTCCTATCATCCAATGGTGAAGATCAGTAGACACGTATCACATATGCCGAGCAACCTACCACATTAATTACACCATTCACTGCAACTGCCACATTAGAGCTACGTTGGATCTAGCTCTTCAATTCAGAGAACCAAGAGGTCAACACTTCAGCAGAAGGTTGGTTCTTAACAAAATGGGCCACGTGATCATGATCGTAGTGATATCCACTGAGGAATCCCACTTGCATGTTAATCCATGCATTCAATACTGGAGGCAACGTATTAATGTCTACTAGCCTGGAGATATTAACATTCAACCATACTCTTACATTAGTAATCCATTTTGTTGAAGGGTTGTATTTCGTGTCATGTTCATTACGATGTTAATAACTTTGGCATAAAACTAAGTCACACATCATTCGTATTATAATCACATTAATACCTTGGCATTGGTAATTCTTAAGGTATCATTAGATTTTGTATGTCATCGCTTTTGTATGGCATCGTGTAGTTGTATAGTTCACTAGGGTCATAGTATCACATGAAGTCACACTTTTGCTCATAACATATTATACGGTAAGGTCGGAGTAAGGTTGTATAGGACTTTTATATTATGCAATAGTGTTAAGCCTTTTAAATATTATATAGGGTCATGTAGTGCACACAACATTAAGATCATTAAAATAACTAAAGAGTATTATTAGACTATGAGGAAGGAAATGAATATATATAAATAGTTCAATAGTAGTTAGGGTTATCAATTCTCAGTTTAATACTAATTGCATCTTAGAAATTCCACTGTTGTAAGTTGCACATGGTCTTAAATAAAAATTAGCATGATTTAAAGAATACACTCTTCTCCTAGTAATGCAATCAAATGTTTAAGTGCCATGAAGGTTGATGCCATCTTTCTAGAGTTTTGTATTATCTAACAAATTAGTTGTAGGTTTGTAATTCTATTACAACATTTCCATTTGGAAATATTTCATCGACGCGATTAAGAAGATCTCACCTATTGAACTTTAACACTCTAGATTTCTTAAGTGTTGAATAAAAACTTAGAAAAACAGTCTTAAACTCTTTCGTATATTGAATTACTCCTTACCTGTAATCTGCGACAAAGAACATTCCACAGACTTTAGCACGAATGGTAAGTAAGCCTCGGGGCATCCGAAGGACCCCCTTCATCAATCAAGCAAACGAACATTATTCAAACGATGTTTCCTCATACATAAACAACAACAATAGATTCTGTAGCAACATATCTAGATTTGGATAACATCAAGAAATAAGCTAACTTCTTTTAGTCGCATTCAATAAACAAGTATGGGATTTTAAGACAGCAAATGACATCTCATGTATCTTTTCCATTTTCACATACACTAAATAAGCAATATTATCACATAGAAAAAGTTTTAAATTTTTGTAATTTTTCTTGGGTGTTACATGTGGTATCAGAGTGCGGTTAAAACACTAGGCCTGAATAGGCTCACTTGCATAATACAGAAAATAGAATGTAAAAATTTGTTTACTAAATTTTTAAAATTTAATTGTGTTGTACATTTTGACAAATTGTGTTACAGGTATGTCGTTACCGGAAGAATCAGCAGAGAAAAAATCACCTCATCATGAACCTAGTATTAATGAAAATCCAGAAGGTTTCTATGTTGAGTTGAATAACAATTCTTCTGAATTTCTGCGTACCATAAAGGATCTGAAGTCTGATATAAAAACAGTCAAAGAAGAAAATGAGCGCATTCTGAAAGCGCAGGATACATTAAATCAGATTTTAATGGACAAATACCAGAATGAGGAAAGGGGCAGAAAATCAGAGATTCCATCTGATTCTGCCATAATGACTCACAGACATAAGCATAAGAAGACAAGAAAAGATAAAAGTGGTAGCCAATCATCCTCTGATTCAAAGTCATTATCACTCTAATGAGGACAGCAGTGATAGTGATTTCTATTCAACAAGGAGAAATCAAAAGCATCACGAACAGATTTCTGGAGAATTTAAGAAAATTAAGCCACCCACTTTTAATGGCAAAAATGAGAAGGGTGAAACAACAGAAGCTTGGCTGTCTGGAATGAAGAAATACTTTAATATATATGATTACTCTTCTCAACTAAAAGCCAAGATGGCTATTTATAATCTGATAGGAAAGGCAGATATATGGTGGCAGGATCTAAAAAGAATCAAAAGTTTAAAAGAAAAAGACATAACATAGAGTATGGTCAAGAAGTTATTCAAGAAAAAGTTGTTGTCAGAACAATATTATGAGGATAGATCGAAGGAGTTTTATGATCTGAAGTTGGGCGCCATGAGCATGAAGGAATTGTGCAGCAAATTCCTCAGTCTACCGAGATATGTACCGTACATGGTTGAAGAGAAGCCAAAGGTACAAAGGTTTCTCAGCTATTTACCATTCCATATAAAAGATAGAATAGAATATGACAATCCTACAACACTGGAGGAAGCTATGAGAAAGGAAAATTTCTGCTTTGATCAAAATAGAAGAAGAGAAGGAACAACTAGCTAGAAGGGTAGCAAAACAAACGAGTCTGATTATAAAAAGAAAATTTTTAATCAAAGTTCTGGGAGTTTCAAGAAAAGGTTCCCTAACAAAAAATTTTCTAACAGTAATACATACAAGGGTAATGCATCTCAAAACTCTTCTATTGCAAAGAATGTACCCAACAACTATAATCACAGCAACAATAATAACAAATATGCTGAGAAAAAATGACCTATCAAATGTTATGAATGTGGCGGACCACACAAGAGAACAGATTGCCCATGCAACAGAAAAGCCGTAAACAATATTCACACAGTACAAGCAGAACCTACAGTTGGAGATGTAGCGAGGGAGATGCCCATAATTTATGCAACATTTGAAGATCGTCAAGCAGACCATCAAACATCCATGGTGGAAATTGAAGGTATGTTACAAACTAAGCCTATTTCCATTCTAATAGATCCGAGTGCAAATCTGAGTTATATCTCACCTAAATTAGTGATAATTGCAAGATAAAGATAGAAAAATTTGATAACCCATGGTTAGTTCAGCTTGCAATTGGTACAAAAAGAAAAGTTACAGACTTTGTTAAGGATTGTGAAGTTTTTCTGAGTCAGTTGAAAACGCAAGTGAATTTGAATGTTTTACCATTAGGATCTTATGACTTGTTAATTGGTATGGATTGGATTGAACAACATAGAGTTTTATTGAATTGTTATGAAAAATCTTCTGTTTGTTTAAATAATGAAGGTGTACCTGAAACTGTTAAAGGCATTTCTAGGAAAACTTCTGTAAGGCATATTTCTACCTTACAAGTGAAGAGAGCTGCTAGAAAAGATTGTAAATTATTTGTTGTTAATGATGAATGTACATCCAAAGACAAAAAAATAAAACTAGAGGATATTCCCATCCTTAGGGACTTTTCAAATATATTCTCGGAAGAAATTCCAGGATTACCTCCAAAAAAAGAACTTGATTTCACCATTGAGTTAGTACCTGGTGCGGTACCAAACTCAAAGGCCCCCTATAGGATGAATATTCTAGAATTAAATGAGTTAAAATATCAGCTGAAAGAATTAATAGATAAAAACTACATATGACCCAGTGTGTCCCATTGGGGAGCACCAGTAATATTTGTTAAAAAGAAGGACAGTACTATGCGTTTGTGCATTGACTACCATCAGCTTAATAAAATGACAATTAAAAACTGGTATCCCTTACCCCGTATAGAGATCTATTTGATCAAGTACACAGAGCAGAGATATTCACTAAAATTGATCTAAGGTCAGGTTATCATCAAGTCTAGATAAAAGATGAGGACATATTCAAAACTGCATTCAGAATGCGTTATGGACACTATGAGTTCGTAGTTATGCCTTTTGGGCTAACTAATGCACGTGCAGTGTTCATGTGTTTAATGAACAACGTTCTGCATAAATATTTGGATAAGTTCGTAGTGGTATTCATTGATGATATCCTGATTTAATCAAAGACTAAAGAAGAGCATGATGAACATCTAAAAATCATTTTACAAGTACTTAGATATCACCAACGTTACGCTAAGTTTAGTAAGTGTGATTTCTATAATGATAAAATTCAGTATTTGGGTCATATAATTTCAAAAGATGGTATTTATGTCGATCCTGATAAGATAAAAGCAATAAATGAATGGTCTGTCCCAAAAGATGTAACAAATGTACGGTCATTCATGGGAATAACGGGGTATTATAGAAATTTTATTGAAGGGTTCTCTAGAGTTGCTAACCCTATCACTTCTTTGCAGAAGAAGGGGAAGAAATTTATATGGGCTCAAAAGTGTCAAGACAGTTTTAATAAGTTAAAAGAATTGTTAACTACTGCACCCATATTAAAAATTGCAGATCCTAATAAGGATTTCGTTGTATGCATGGATGCATGCAATGAAGGACTTGGAGGGGTCTTAAGTCAAGAAGGTCATGCAATTGCTTTTGAGTCAAGAAAGTTAAAAATACATGAAAAGAATTACGCTATGTATGATCTTGAGTTGGCAGCCGTGATACATGCTTTAAAGATGTGGCGTCATCACTTGATTGGTAGAAAATTCATTTTAATGACCGATAATAAGGGATTAAAGTATTTACTGGATCAAACAAATCTAATTGCAAGGCAAGCTAGGTGGTTAGCTTTCCTTAGCGAGTACGATTTCGAGATCCATCACATTAATGGAAAGGAAAATAAGGTTGCTGATGCATTGAGCAGAAACGCTAGATTAAGTTCTATGGCAGCAATGAGTACTTTTAAAATTAATCTGGAAAATCAGATCGAAGAAGGAATTAAGCAAGACAAAAATTACCAAAAATTACATGATAAAGTGGCTGAAAATTCATCTGAAAATGTTATAAAAGATTACAGTATTAATGAAAAAGGCTTCTTAACTTACAAAAACAGAATTTATGTGCCTAATTTTTCAAAAGTTAAGTTGCTGATTTTATATGAAATTCACAAGAGTCCTTATTCAGGACATCCTGGTTATCAGAAAATGATGACCATGTTAAGAAAGGAGTACTTTTGGCCTAACATGAAGAGTGAAGTTGCTGAATATATAGCTAGATGTTTTGACTGTCAGACTATTAAAGCTGAACATCAACATCCAGCTGGGCTATTGCAGCCCTTACCAATTCCATAATGGAAGTGGAAAATCATAAGCATTGACTTTATTACAGGTTTGCCTAAAAATCAGAAGCAAAATGATTCTATTATGGTTGTCGTTGATAAACTTAACAAAGCTGCTCATTTTATTCCTGTTAAAACTACTTTCAAGGCTTCTAACATTGCAGATATTTTCATGAAGCAAATTTTGCACTTGCATGGAATTCCAAAGGTGATTATTTCAGATCGAGACTCTAAGTTTACTGGTAATTTTTGGGCAACACTGTTTAAAGGATTAAATACTAAGTTAAATTTCAGCACTTCTTTCCACCCACAAACTGATGGTCAAACAAAAAGAGTAAATCAGATTTTGGAAAATATGTTAAGATTATATGTTAAAGATCAGCCATCTAAATGGGAGGATTACTTACACTTAGCAGAATTTGCCTACAATAATAATTATCAAGCATCTTCTAAGTTAAGTCCATCTAAAATTTTGTATGGAAGAAAGTGTTGTACTCCAATTTCGTGGGATAATCCTGTAGATAGATTGATGTTAGGACCAGATCTATTGAAAGAAATGGAGCTAACTGTGAAACAGGTTCAAGGTAACTTAAAAGTTGCTGAAGATGGGCAGAAAAGCTATGCTGATTTGAAATGAATAGAAAGAGAATTTCAGGTAGGAGACCATGTATCCATAAAGGTAAAGCCCAAGAAAAGTTCTTTGAAGCTTGGGAGCTGTGCTAAATTAGCACCGAGGTATTGTGGACCATTTGAAATCCTATCAAGGATAGGAGCTATTGCATATCAATTGGCTTTGCCATACAATTTAAAAATCCACAATGTTTTTCATGTTTCTGTCTTAAAGAAGTATGTACATGATGCTACTCATGTCTTGAATTGGAATGACATATAGGTGGAACCCAAAGGAGATTTTCAGGTGGAACCGGACTGTATTCTTGACAGGAGGGAAATTACACTTTGGAATCACAGCATAGGGCAAGTAAAGGTGCAATGGAAGCACCTTAGCCCTGATGAGGCTACTTGGGAACTGGAGGGTGAAATGCGAGAAGCATACGCAGTTCTGTTCCATGAGGAACTTGATGATGAATAAGCAACATCGAGGACGATGTTAAGCTTAAGAGGGGGTGTTTGTCACGTACCCTAATTGCTGAAAACATTTTATGCTGAAAACTTTGTATTAACTTTTATTGTAAAGTTTTTATATTTTGGACAAGTGTCCAAGGATGACTGTAATTTGCACAATATTTTATTATTTAATAAACAAAATAGGAGACAAACACTTAAGGGGACTGTTGAAAGAGTGGTTACTGATCCACTAGGTGGAATGGAATCTGGGGTAGAAGGAAATGGACAAGTGGCAGCATCATGATGCAACTAAATAGCTGTTGGTATGGGACAACTCCCTTGAAATGTGGTCTTAGTGCCTTGAAAGATGGGACTGGAGCTTGAGGATCATTTATTCCAAACTGACCACTAAAAGACCTAGGCAGTCTATATATTAGCCATCATATTATGAACTGAGGTTCATCACTTTTCCTGACGAGGAAACTTACCTTGAGGTTTTGCTGTTTGCACTCAAGAGATCTGATGAGGGGATAGGCTAGGGTTGATCATGTTGTGAGTCTGGCAAAACTCTTAGTGAGTTCAGGAGTTTGTTGCTAAGTGGAGAAGGCATTTTACAGGAGGTTGATACCGAGTGGAGAAGGTATTTTGAGTGCCTTGCTTCTACACAGTTTTCCACCCACTTACTGGATCAGTAATCAGGCTCGGGGGTTCATTAGAAGTCAGCAGCTGAGCTGCTTCTTCTGAAGCAGGTTGGGAGGAATAGGCCTCCTTGGGTGTTTTTCGGCCCTATTATCAGTTATAGGTTCTAATATCTTATCTATTTTATTTTTAAGTTCTGTTATCTAGTTATTTTTGTATTTTACAGTACTGCTGACTATATAACTTTCATTGTTTATTTCATAAGTTATTTTGATTCCTATGTAAACTAACAATTCTGTATAAATTGACTTGATTGAATAAAATAGTTTCTGTATTTTTCCCCATGCAAAAAGAGATAGCATCGTACTCTAGTATAGAAACAAATTAAATAGATGAGAGCTGATAGGAAAAATGCCATGGTGATGAAAGTATTAATTCTTTAGAAATGCTTTGTACATTAATTATTAATGTTAAAGTGTGTTTTTATTTCTTTACTCACAGTACTATTCTTACCCCATTCTTATCATCAACAGAAAATTAAATCTAATCCATAGATGTAACAACAGTTTTATTTTAGACAAGGAAATCATTTCTGTTCTGTACATTCATGTTTTTCTAAATGTATATTTTCACAGAATATCTATAGTTGTTGTCATTCTCATTATTTTACATATAGGACAGATAGACAAATAAGAAACAAGATATTATCAACTTAGGGTTTTGAAACTTTACATTTAATTCTTTTAAAAGTCTACTATTACTTCAGATATTCTGTTATTGCATGCACAGTGCCGATAAGCAAACAAAGTTTCTTATCATAAAGCTAGGGTTCAATATTTTCTTTTTCATGCATATACAATCATAAACACACAAATGCAATTCTGTAACAAAATTCAAGATAGATGAATAATCTCTCGGTCGTTTCTTTATTTTATTAACATAGACAGATTAAGTATTTTCTTTTATATCAGAATCATTATTGTAGATCGAATTCATCTATTTCTTTTACCGGTTCAAAACTTCCAAAGAAATTACAAATGCTTGTAGGAGCAGAGTTAACAAAATCACAACCCTGGTGGTTGTTTAAACATTTCAACAAACACATCATTATCTAGACATAGTCAAACCCTAAACCGTGGACAAGATTTCATTTCAGAATCACAAACATTTTATACAAAACCAACAATGAGGCATTAGGCCAAAGCCATCATTTTGCTTAAACATTGATTTAATAAACAATAGTGGCGTTTTTCCTCAAACATGCTTTTGCATACTATTTCCTTTCTACCTTTAAACATTCATTAGCTTATAGTCCAAAATTAACACGATATTACAGGTATGCTTAAAACCTAGTTTTACGCCACCTTTCGGTAAAACAGAGTTGAACACAGAGAATTGTGAGACAAGGTTTTGGACCTATCTTCTCTTTACGAAACGATATCATTGAAGTTAACAATCTTTTAAAATCACCATCGTTTCCTTAGTAATGATTTTTCAGTAGCTTTCCAAGTTGCCTAGTATTCTATTGTCTTAGAAACATTTTAAACATAAACACTGCAAATAGTTCGATGACCATATTTTAAACACAGTAGGGTATACAGTTTTAGCAAACATAAGCTTATACAGTTCCTTGGACAAAAACACAGTATCATTTAATACTTGGAACTACTCACAGGGCGAACCTTCTTTTAAAGTTTCAAACATACATTTTATTCATCGAAACACATAGCAATTAAAATCTTGCATGTCGGCATTAAGAGCCAGTTCCACAACCCTTTCCAAAAGAAAACCGAAGAGATTTCAAGTCCTTCAAACATCAACTCGAAGGATTCATACCCAGTTCACTTTTGGCCCAGACATCTCAACAAGTAACAAATACTCAAAACCAAACACGAAGTACAAATTTTTAACATGTAGGCCACCATTTTCTTCCAACATAGTTACAGGGTAACCTCCGAGGCTTACCAGATGGGGTAGTTGTAGCCTTCCATTGTCTTCCTTGCCAAAGGAACCGTGAACTCTAATCACTTGCACCAGCCGTGGAGAGAGTGGTTAAAACCATTCTAAACTTTACCAGTATCCACAAAAGAAACCAAAAATACTTTAACATAGATCTTCGAAGCCACATGTTGGAGTTACAAATACATTACCTTATTATGACGTAGAACCAAAAATGCCAACCAACAGCATTAGCTCGGCACTGTAACTTAAAATTGTATGCTGAGGAAGGAGAAAACCCTAACCAAATCCTCAACTGTAAACTACATGGGATGCTTAAGTTTTAGACTCGACTCTCGAACCAACAACAATCCAGTTGCTAAAACATCGTACAGGATACATTATTTCTGTTATGGATGTAGTGGAAGAGTTTGCTATAGGTCACGGGTTCAAAACCCAAAATTATAATCTCCAAGCAAAAAATACAGAACCTACAAACCCTCAGCCTGTCGGCTGGCAAAAACAAAGCCACTAATGCCAAATGCCAAGGAAAACGGTAGTCATAAAAATGCATTACATAGTGGAGTTAGGGTTTAACATAAACCCTCGATTTTCCTATCATCCAACAGTGAATATCAATAGACAAGTATCACGTATGACGAGCAACCTACCACATTAATTACACCATTCATTGCAACTGCCACATTAGAGCTACGTTGGAGCCAGCTCTTCAATTCAGAGAACCAGGAGGTCGACACTTCAGTGGAAGGTTGGTTCTTACCACAATGGGCCACGTGATCATGATCGTAGTGCTATCCACTGAGAAATACCACTTGCACATTAATCCATGCATTCAATACTGGAGGCAATGTATTAATGTCTACCAGCCTAGAGATATTAACATTCAACCATACTCTTACATTAGTAATCCATTTTGTTGAAGGGTTGTATTTCGTGTCATGTTCATTACCATGCTAATAAATTAGGCATAAAAATAAGTCACACATCATTCATATTATAATCACATTAATACCTTGGCATTGATAATTCTTAAGGTATAATTAGATTTTGTATGTCATCGCTTTTGTATGGCATCGTGTAGTTGTATAGTTCACTAGGGTCATAGTATCACATGAAGTCACACTTTTGCTCATAACATATTATATGGTAAGGTCAAAGTAAGGTTGTATAGGATTTTTATATTATGCAATAGTGTTAAGCCTTTTAAATATTATATAGGGTCATGTAGTGCACACAACATTAAGATCATTAAAATAACTAAAGAGTATTATTAGACTATGATAAAGGAAATGAATATATATAAATAGTTCAATAGTAGTTAGGGTTATCAATTCTTAGTTTAATACTAATTGCATCTTAGAAATTCCATTGTTGTAAGTTACACATGGTCTTAAATCAAAATTAGCATGATTTAAAGAATACACTCTTCTCATAGTAATGCAATCAAATGTTAAAGTGCCATGAAGGTTGATGCCATCTTTCTAGAGTTTTGTATTATCTAACAAATCAGCTGCAGGTTTGTAATTCTATTACAACATTTCCATTTGGAAATATTTCATCGACGCGATTAAGAAGATCTCACCTATTGAACTTTAACACTCTAGATTTCTTAAGTGTTGAATAAAAACTTAGAAAAAACAGTCTTAAACTCTTTCGGATATTGAATTACTCCTTACCTGTAATCTGCGACAAAGAACATTCCACAGATTTTAACATGAATGCTAAGTAAGCCTCGGAGCATCCGAAGGACCCCCTTCATCAATCAAACAAACGAACATTATTCAAACAATGTTTCCTCATACATAAACAACAACAGTAGATTCTGTAGCAGCATATCTAGATTTGGATAACATCAAGAAATAAGCTAACTTCTTTTGGTCGCATTCAATAAACAAGTATGGGATTTCAAGACAGCAAACAACATCTCATTTATCTTTTCCATTTCCGCATACACTAAATAAGCAATATTATCACATAGAAAAAGTTCTAAATTTTTGTGATTTTTCTGGGGTTATACCCATGGTGTGCATTTGGATCCAACCAAGATCCAATCCATTAGTGATTGGTCGATTGTAACAACCCTCATAGAGATTCGCAGCTTCCTAGGCCTTGCCAACTTCTATCTCATATTTGTGTTGGGATTATCTATCGCAATGCTTATATTTGGCTCTCGTCCTTACATTACCAGATTTGTAACAACCGTTTGAGGTTGAGATAGATGCTTCGAACTATGTTGTTGGTGCAATCCTCACTAAGCATGGACATCCAGTGTCATATCACAGTGATATGATTTTAGATACAGTTCACAAGTACCCAACCTATGAAAAGGAAATGTATTCCATTGTACAAGTATACCACCAATGGAAGCATTACATCCTAGGAAAATATACAGTCATCCACATTGATCACAAGCCCCTGCAGTTCATGGAAATCCAAGGAAAGTTACATAATCACCACCATGAAAAGTGGTCCACCTACTTGCATCAATTCCACCTGAACATTAAATATAAGAATGGTAGAACAAATCTATCCGTTGATTTCCTCAGTTAACCTATAGTAGCAGCACTGACCAAAGTGCTCAACTCTTGTGGCCACAATACCTCTAGGTGGCCTCAACTATATGATAGTGATTCTAAATTCACTTCCATCTATCAATCCTTATGTATAGGCACACTCGTGGAAGACTTTCATCACTAGGAAGGATTTCTATGCCACATGGGCTATATTTGTGTTCCTTCAAGCAAGCATTGAAAGCTGATTTGGGAAGTACATTGCAGTCGGGTGGAAAGGCACTTTGGCAATGAAAATATATTCAGGGTATTGCAGAAGTATTTTTATTGGCCCAAGCTCCGACAAGATGTCGACCGATATATCAGATCCTGCACTACTTGCACCATCACAAAAATTTCCATCAAGAAGAAGGGGTTGTACAACCCTCTTCCTACTCCCAATAGGCCATGGGAATCCATATCTATGTATTGTATGTCAATAATACCTTCAACCAACCATGGTAATGATTGTGTGTTTGTGGTTGTGGATCGCTTCTCTAAGATGGCCATTCTGATAAACTCCAAGAAGAGCATCTCTGCTAAAGCCACTTCTAAGATCTTCTTTGGGCGTGTTTGGGTTCATTTCAGGCTGCCACAGAATATCATTTTAGATCATGACAGTAGGTTTCTAAGAAACTTTCCGGTCCATCCTATGAATTGATGGATACCAAGCTCACCCAATTGACTACTTTTCACCCCTAAAACGATGGAAAAACAAAGGCAGTCAAAAAGATGACTATGCATATTATGAGAATGTACAATTCTAAACATCCCTGCACATGGGATAATATCCTTCCATATGTTCATCATAGCTATAAAACATCCCTTCATAGCTATACTAGCCATAGCCCTTTTCAAGTGTGCCTGGGGTTCCAACCACTAGCCCCAATGGTTGTAGCTCTGCAAATTGCATTCACACGGGAGGAGTCATCCCATGCTCATACTCAAGATGCTAATGCCACCATATTTGTTTAACGAATCCAAGACATATTCCAACAGGTCCATATCATTTTGTAAAAACCAATACCAAGTACAAGCAGTGACATGACTAGCATTGGGTTCCACACAAGTTCTAGGTGGGTGATAAGGTTTGGTTGCATTTGAAAAAAGAGAGGCTCACAATACCCCATCGCAAGATTCATCCACTTTGATATGGGTCATACACCATCACCAAGGAAATTGGGGAGAATGCCTTCGAATTAAGCATTTCTTCATTCCTTGGCTTGCACCCAATATTCAATGTGGAGCTCCTTCACCCATATTTTCCACCATTAATGGACACATCAGAGGTAATAAAACAATTTACACCTATAGAGCTTAACCATGAATGCATGGAACAGGAAATCACTAATTAGATCAAGGACATGTAGGTTAAGGGAACCTTCTTGCATAAGATTCAACTATATTAGGTTTTCAAAGCAGGGAAGCTACTTCACTAAGGCAAGTGGATCAACAGGAGTAAAGTTCAACAGAAATTTCCCCATTTGATGGGGGAACTCAACGCAATGGATACCATTTCTTCCTAATGGGGGAGGACTGATCCAGATGGATATAGGTGGCCACCCACCTATTCCACTAGTTCAAAATAGTTTTCCATTTTGGCAATTTTCTAGTCATTTTTCTATGTGTTCTCGGGTCCTAAAATTTCAAGTTCGTTTTGAAGCCCTAAACGATTTTTATTTTAATATTTTGGGGGCCAATATTCACCAATGAAATTCATTGTCCTTAGTCAAAAATTTTAGGTTTCAGATAGACCTTTTCAACAGGATATCAAGTGCTCCGGATGGAGATCGTATGCAAACGTTATGACCCCAAGAAGTTGAATGTTCAACTAACCACCTCAGCGCCACAAATTTTATGACGTTTCATATTCTAGGGTTAGGTTTTTGGATGTTTAGGGTTCCTTCCCTATTGCTTATGATAAATAGTCCCTTTTGGCCTCTTTTGTTATTCATCTTGTCATGAATGAGTATACCACCACATCTCTTCTCAGAGATATAGCTACCACCATTCTAGCTGCTTTTATTTTATAGTCTGTTATGTTTCATTCATTTTAATAGAATTTGAATTTTTTGTATCATTGTGTTTGTTACAATATATCTGTGTATGTGAATATATACATGCTCTTTCATTTCATTCTCACATATATCCGGATCAATATCACTTACAATCTTTTATTCAGGTGTAGAAGAATTCAGATATACTAGTGCTTAACAAAGAAGTTAACAAGGAAATGAAGTATCCAATGAAAGCAAGGGTAGAAGGTTGTTCTTCAACTAATAAAGTTTTGTTTGATGATATTTTAAATCCATTTTTATCCAAGCACACTAGCATTAGAGGTTTGGTGGCTTATGTTCATGCCGAAGAAGCGACACATTCAAAAGCTCATAAGAATTCCTCTATCTCCCCTAGCCCGTCTTTGTATGCCTTAAAATTCCCTAGACTTGATTTGGAAAGAGCCTCGAAAGTTAAGGATAAGCATTCCCTTTTTCTTCTTTTAATGATGGAGGATGTTGTAATAGTCTTGTAAGGGAAATGAATAATTCTTTGGCTATCCTGCTAAAGACGAATTTTGATCTCCCTCTTGTATTGAGAGAGAGAACAAGGTTATGGAACCTATTCTCACCCAATATATCCAAAATCTTGTCTCCCCATGCCTTTCTAAACACAATAAGGTCACAAATTCAATTACATGGGCATATGACTTCATATCCCCCAAAAACAAGAATATAGTGGATGGTGTTGTGAAAGGAGGTTAAACATTAAACAAAGATGAAACAGTGTATAAGTGGGTAGGAATTGAAACATTTACTTGGAAAAATCTGAGGCAAATAAATATCTTTAGGATGGAAAACAAGCCACCATTGTAAGGGTCCTCAAATTGGGGAAATCCCTGCAAAAGGTGGCTCAATTATTTTTCTTTCCTTTAATTCTAGAGGGGTGGGGGGGGTTTATAAGAAACAATCCCTCAAAATAATCTTTAGATTCTACAATTTGTATCGTATCATGATTCAAGAATCAATGTATTTGAGTGAAAAGGAAGTCATTTTTGTTTTGTTTTGTTTGAAGGACTAGTATTTTAGATTTATTGATGACAAGGGCCAATCAAGAGGTATAATAATAGGATGGAGCCCTATATTTAAGGCTATCTCAATAGTAAGCTTAGCCTCCAAGATTTTAGTTAATCTTGAGTCAAAGGATTTTTATTATTCTTTGATGTTCTTGAACTTGTATGGGTTATATGTCTAGAGATAAAGGCCTTTTTAGAGTGTTGGAATATTCTCACCATAATCATCTTTGTTTTGCATGCACTGCATGCATGCATGCATTCCATGCAACATTGCATGCACTGCATGCATGCATGCATTCCATGCAACATTGCATGCATGCATGCATTCCATGCAACATTGCATGCACTGCATGCATGCATGCATTCCATGCAACATTGCATGCATCCATGCATTAGCAGTGGAGTCTCCTAGCACCTAGTCCCTATTCTGGGCCCCTTGGATCTTGTTTCTATCCATTATTGTCCCTCCTACCTACTCATCCGCCCTTGTTTCCATCACTGGAGTTACAAATGCGCCCTCCTGCACTTATTTAGGAGATCTATCAGTCAGTTCCATGATTTAAGGAACGTTGCCCCCTTGATTGCTCAGTTAACTGACTGTAGCTCCTTGTTGAATTCTACTAGATGTAGGAGTGCCCTCCTTGGCCACTAACAGCTAGTAGGCAGCCTCCCTGGAGTCTCCTCCCCTATTTTGGTGCCCACATGGTTCAGTTATGCTCATTTCTACTCTGGTTGACTGATCATTAACCATTGGTGGCCACTAGACCTTATCGGGAGATGGTTCCAATGCAACTAAGTTGTGACTTGAGTAGAAATCGAACTCTCCCAGGGGTATCAAATTCATTCTATTGTATTACCATATTATTTCTAGTTTATAGCTGATGAGTGTATCGACAATAGTTTCTCACATCTTTTGAGTTTATGTGTGAATTGGATCATATTTCTTGCTAATTCTTCTATGCAATTAACACAGTGAATTTGTGAAGTTTATTCAAGCTTAGTGATCTATCCCTATGGAATTTCACATAGTATTAGATCTTGTGAGAGATTTTGAAGTTGCAATAGTAGTAGTAGTTTCACCAGTTGCAGCAGTTTATTTAGCAGTTGTTTTTCAGTAGAGCTCCAAAAGCCTCTGGATTTACACAACAAATATTGGTGCCATTTCCTTGAATTCATTGAATAAATCCTTTGAGTTATATCCAGGTCTGAAGGATCCGGATAAAAGTTCCTACTATCCTAAAGCAGTGTAAATAGATTTTGTAACAATCCTCCATATAAATTTCATTGTTTTTGCAGGTTATTCCATCTTCAGAAGCACATTCATTAGCTATTATGGATCTCTCCTTGATTCCAAAAATCACCTCCTTCAACTACTTCAAATGGAAAGGAAAAGTAGAGATCTTCATGCTCACCATAGGTATCCACAGAGTGTTACATGGGACTGAGGTCGAACCAAATGGTTCTATAGAAAAAACCAAGTATCTAAACAAAATTGATGAAGTAGTTGGACTGCTACTCCTTAGCATTTCTAGAGATCTACTCTTTCATATCACTGGTCTGAAAAATCCAAAGGAGGTTTGGATAAAGCTTGAATACTTATTTGGGAAATTGGATGATTTGATAGGACATCAATTGGAAAATGAGTTAATATCATTGAGCCCCAACAGTTTCGAATCTATCACATATTTTTTCACAAGGTTCAAGAACTTGGTTGTGCATATAAAGCTATGTGGAATTGAGAAGGATGGCAAGCAGCTTATCCTTGCTATTCTTTCAGAATTGAGTTCAAACTATTATGTGTTTGTATCCACCTTACAAACAACAAATATTTCCATTCCAAAGTGGAAAATGTCCACTCTAGATGCATGCATCCTCTCTCTAAAAAAGGAGCAGGACAAATTGGTGCAAAAGGGAGTGATAAAACAAAAGAGGGATCAAGATCTTGCTATAGGATAAGGAAATAATGTGAATGGAAAAGGGAAGCAGAAGGGTAAGGAAAAGAAACCTTATGAGCGTAATTCAAGGGAGACTCCCAAACAGTCAGAAGGGACCTCGAATACAAAGAGAGGCAAGCAAAACCAGAAATAGAAGACCAAATTTCCATATTGTAACAAAGGTTTTCATCCTGAAAGTGCTTGCATGAAGAATATCATTGATCGCATGTCCCAATTTCTAGAGAAAAACAATATTCCAGTACATGCAAATGCTAGAAGAAAAGAAGCCAATCCTAAATCAGAGGACAAAGAGAGGTGTCATGCACTCATGGCTGGAAAATCAAATGACTTCTCCTTCATCATAGATTCTGGAGCATCCAGACACATGTCTTCTTGCAAGGACCTTTTCTCTAAATTCGAACCCACTGTTGGGCCCTCTATTATGATGGGAGATTATTCTAAATTTTCTTCAGAAGGGATTGGAAGTATTAATCTAGATCATGTGTACTTCAATGATGTATTATATGTTCCTACTCTTGCAGATAACCTCCTTTATTTTTACCAAATGACCCATACAAGAGTTCCCAAGAAGGTAATCTTTACTCCTAATGCGGTTAAAATCCAAGAGATCTCATCTGGAATATCATTGCACAAGGCATTGAAAATCACCATTCGAAACTCTATGCGTTTTCTCACTTCTTACCTTACTCAAAACAAAGTGCACTTCTTACTCATGCAAATGAAGTGAGTAGACTTTGACATGAGAGGTTTGGGCACCTAAACTACAAATATTTGCAAGAACTGAACAGTCAGAAAATGGTTGAAGGGCTTCTGAACATCAGATTTTCTAAACGAACCTGTAAAGGTTGCTTGATGGTAAGCATCCAGATCACAAGTTTGAGAAAGGAAAGGCAAAGAGATCCTCATCACATCTTTAGTTGATTCAAAGTGATATATCAAGACCTCTACCTCACCTATCTTTGAATAATGCAAGATACATCTTAACATTCATATATGATTATTCTAGATTCAATTGGGTATATTTTCTTAGGTTGAAGTTAGAAGTCTTTGGATACTTCAATTTCTTTAAATATTATGTGGAAAATTTCATTTATAAGAAGATCAAGGTCCTTCGTAATGAAAATGGAGGAGAGAATGTGAAGAATGAGTTTCAATCATTTTGTGTAGATGAGGGTATTTCTATGCAACACATTGTTCCTTACACACCACATCAGAATGGTATAGCAGAGAGAAAGAACAGAACCTTGAAAGAGATGAAAACTTGCATGATCGAGTCTAAAGGATTGGCTCCTAGACTTTGGGAAGAAGCTGTCAATTGTGTTGCTTACCTCCAGAATAGAGTTCCTCACAAAGGACTACAAGGTAAAACTCCTTTCGAAACATGGATGGGATACAAACCAGATGTGTCTCAGCTGAGATGATTTGGATCCAAATCTTGGGAAAGGATTCCATCTGAGAAGTGGAGAGCCTTGGAGCCATAAAGAAAAGATTGCATACTGGTTGGTTATGCACTGAGTACAAAGGCATACAAACTTCTAGATCTATATACCATGCATACATTTCTTGAGAGAAGTGTTCAGTTTGAGGACTAGGCATTGTATGATTCCCACCATGTCAATTAATACATCTTTCCAACTACTCTACCATAGCTTATTGAACAAGATAGCAAAGCATCCTCTCATGAAAGTTTAGATTTTGAATCTGAAATTGAGGATGAGAGAATGCTATATCCAGATCCAAAAGAACCTAAATATATAGCACCTGAATATACACCTCCTCTTCCAAGATGGACTTCCAAGACCCTTGAATCTATCGGTGATCTTTTTGGAGATCCACAAGATCCAAGAAGAACTAGATCTAAGTTTCGAAATGCAGGGTTTGCACTCTCTCATACAGATCCATTTCTTGTTGACACATGCTTTCTTATGATTGTATTAGATCCAACAAATTTCTTTGAGGCCTCCCAAGATCTGAGATGGATATCATCTATGGATGAAGAGCACCAATCTCTTCAAAGAAACGAGACTCACGATCTTGTTTCTCTTCCTCCTGGTAGGAATCTTGTTCAATGAAAGTGGGTATACATAACAAAGAGGGACTCATATGGAGACATAAGGAAGTAAAAGGCTCGCTTGGTTGCTAAAGGTTTCTCACAAGTTCAAGGGATTGACTATTCAGAGACCTTCACTCTTGTTGCAAAGATGGACTCCATCCGTCTTGTTCTGGCTCTTTGTTAACACCTAAAAAGTGCTCACTAGCTCATTCCCTTACTCACATGACCCATTTGTCCACTTTTCCACCATCTGAGCCTCTGAAACCAACAAAAGGTCACCAAAAGACCTTAGTACACCCCTTTTTCCATTAAAAAAGATTATTTTTCCAAGAAAATCATAAAAAACCCTCAAAAAGGGTCCAAATTCCCAAAAATATTAAAAAGGGAATTAAAATATTATTTTTATTCAAAAAAGGAAAAAGGAGGGAAAAGTACCTAAACCATGTTGGTCAATACCATTTGGTTTCCACAAAACCACAAATGGTATCTCCCACCACCAAAACCTATAAAAAGGTGGTAGGGGCTCCTCATTTCACATCCTTCCATTATCTCATCCTTATGCTGCTGAAATCTCCCATGAGCACTTTTAGCCATTGAAGCAACCTTGGAGAAAGAGACCTATTGGAGTTTGGAGCTACTCATCTTGGGAGTTGCTCAACATCAACCTTCACCATTGGAGGTAATATCGCAAGCACTTGCTTGCCCCCCCACTTTTCAATACAAAATTTATTTCTTATGTTTCTTGTTCTTGATTTTGAAATATTTACATTATTTGCTTAGATTCTTGTTTAGATCCATGAAAAGTATTGTTTAGTTAGTTCATTGCTTTTATTTCTATTGAAACTGCTACTACTAGTTAGTAGGTGCCCATAGCACTAAGCTTGGTTGCAAAACCGAGCCAACAGTTTTTGGCGACTCCGCTTTGGTTTGAACTTTAGATCTCTAGCTTTGCCATTAAATCTTAGTTTTTATGAGTTTTTAACCATTAGATCCATAGATCTGCCATCTTAGACAGCAGATCCATTGCTGTTCTGAGATTTGGCCCCAAAAAACAGCCCTAAATTTTAAATTTTCGAGTTCGTTTCTCGTTTTCCGTGCACGGCTTCCGCCTCGCGGCTTTTTGCCAGACAGTCGCGCGGTCCATCGCGACTTTTCTGCATTTTTCCGCGCGGTCCATCGCGGCCTTTTTCCAGACAGTCGCGCGGTCCATCGCGACTGTTCTGTGTTTTTCCGCGCTGCACACCGCGGCTTCGCGGCCTTTTTTCCGCGCTGTCCATCGCGACTGTGCGCCCAAAACCTGCGCGGTCCATCGCGACTGTGCGCCCAAAACCTGCGCGGTCCATCGCGACTGTGCGTCCAAAACCCGCGCGGTCCATCGCGACTGTTCGGCCAAAACCCGCGCGGCCCATCGCGGCTGTTCGTCCAAAACCCGCGCGGCTGAATTTTTTCATTCGGCCATCCCGATTTTAAAAAAATATTTTTTACTGTACTTTCTGCCCATAGCACATTTTTTACAGCATCAAATTCTGTATATTTTCCAGATTTAGAAAATTTTTTTACTATTTAAAAGTGCATACATAGAAATCTTTTTAAAAATTTTTCAAGAAAGTGAAAGAAAGATTCATTTTGCATTCTTTATCTAGATTCAAATTTTTTCTTGTTTACTTCTTTAGAATCTTGCCCTTAGCAAATTTTATTGAAACGAAGAAATCCATTTATTTCTTTTAGAAGTTTATTATTTGCTTTCAAAAATCCAAAAAATCCATTATTTTTTGAGTTATTTTTGAAAAAGCAATTTAATTTCTTTTAGTGAAAAAAGTCTTAAATATTTGCTTATTATTTTTCGAAAAGTCCTTTATTTTTTTGAAAAATTTCCCTTAAAGCATTTAATTTTTTCAAGTTCAGTTTACAACACCTCACGTGCACTCACACGATCACTTAATTGAACTAAGACTTAAAACTTACCCTAATTTGAACACACTCTTAACCCCACTTGGGGAACACAAAAAGAATTCTTGTAGCTAGGTAGTATTGGGGGGATAGGTGTTCCAATAACACCCCTCAGTTCATACATCTGAGACATAGAAGTTGTCCCATTAGGGAGCTAAAATCTCTTAGTACTTTTTGGCGCGGTCACAACCGGTTTGTGGGAAGGCCTCTCCCCTAGGAGGGTTGAAGTCGCGAGGATGGTTCCGGAAGCCTGAGTGGGATACCGAAACCCATTCAGTAACCGAAGGGCTACCATTCGCAGTTCTCGGGATATCCCTGTATTGGGATATTGCGATCAAAGGACCAAACGGCAGATTTACCTTTTCTCGACGCGTCATGAACGGAGTATCCTAGTAGCCTGTCTTTTTAGGATTGATTACCCGGTGTCCCTCCCGGTAGGGGGATATCTAGCCGTTGTCTCTACATTCATATTGTCTGACTTGGATTTCATCACCTTGCAGGGGATATCGTCTGTTTGAGTCACAATACTTTTAGATTAGGTGTTTGCATGATCTTTACCACCTTTTGAGTCTAGTTACACCTATTTTTTCTAGGAGCCGCTTGCATGTTGGTATTCTGACCGGTTGTTGCATTCCTCCACTTATTGTAGCACAGCTGCTAGAATAAGTGCATTTTTTGAGGATTGATTTTTTGGCCTGTGAGCCTTCTTTTTTCACTCCCCTTTTTGCACCCTTGGTTGCATTAGGGTTTTGAGTCTTTTACATATATATCACCACCTGATACTTAAAACAATTTTTACATAAAAACCATATTCTCACCATTGAGAATTCTAGACGTTCTCGTCGTCTACAGGGCGAACTCCCAGAGTTTAGTCCACTTGGCTCTCCACGTCACGGACGCAGAGCATTATCCCTTGATTCGACACATCGTCGATCATCTAGACGGTCATCCGATTCTGATATACCCCACTTCACCTTTGATTTGGAGGTAGAATCCGAAAACCCCACAGAGTTACCACCGACCACAATTATGTCTGGAACACCAGATGATCCACAATTTACATTAACCATAGGTCAGACATCCGCAAACCCTTCTGCGGGAGTACCATCCATGGCAACATCCAACCCCTTGGGTATGCCCAATATGGGTACCACTCCACATTCAGGAATGCCTAACACAGGACCACCACCTGTCATGGGCATGCCCAACATGGGGGTCATACCCCCTTCGGTTTCCACAAACCCTATCCCAGGAATCCCTAGTGCGATTCCTAACCCAAGTGTAACCCATGTTGCACTCGGTAGTGCTATACCAGGAATCCCTAGTGCGATTCCTAACCCAAGTGTAACCCAGGTTGCACTTGGGAGTGCTAACCCATATCAGGCCACACCTTTTGGAGGGAACATACCCTCCATACCGAGCATACCTATAGGCGCTACTGGATCCCTACACCATACCACAATGGCTAGGCAGGTCCCGGTTCCGGTCACTACATCCGCTAGTCTACCATACATGGCAAGTCTCAACCTGCCAGATTTAGCTAGGCTCACAAACGACCCCATCAGGCATGACCCTGCTTGGCCCCACATGCCCACTAAGCTTCCCTCTGACATCCCTAAGTTTGAGGGAAAGGCCGGAGAAGACCCCCAGAACCACATCATGTCTTTCCACTTATGGTGTTCCTCCAACTCCATAGTGGACGACTCTATCCGCCTCCGTTTATTACAGCACACCTTCACTGGCTCTGCAGCCAAATGGTATATCGAGCAACCCCACGGGACGCATTCCTCATTTACCTCCCTTGCCTCGACCTTCCTGCAGTTCTTTCAGCTACCGGTCCGCTATGATGCGGGCGTCGAGATCCTACTGTCTTGCAGACAGAACACGGCCACGCACATCACTGACCATATCCATGATTGGCGTCGGCGCCGAAGCCTATGCAAGATCAAATTAGACGACCGAATCTTTTTAGACTGGTTCCTTAAATCCCTCCTTCCCCTCATTGCGAAGGATGTAGCTTCTGAAAGACCCCAGTCTGAAGAGGAGGCCATCCTTAAAGCCCAACAGTTTGACCTTATCTATGCCCAGTCAGGATACCTATACACCATCATACCTGACGCCCCACGAGGCGACTCTGCACGCGGTGACACACCGGGGGCATCACATGCCGCTGATGGCATTATTGGCCAAATTACACCGCAAGCAAAACCTTTCAGTATAGTGAGCACCATGCCCGCCCCAGACCTTTCTAGGGCTACATCCAGTTCCGGAGCGACAACTTCTTATGCTCCAATAAACCAGACCCATCATGTTCATGGACCCTCTTGTCCACAACATTGTTATGGCCAAGCGCCATCAGCATATGTACCTCCTACATACTATGCTCAACCTACGGTACAAAACCCCATGCAGTTTCCACAACAGCCCATGCATTACCCACAACCGGTTGCACCGGCTAACCTCACACCTCCACCAGCGCAGGGGTACCAACAACCCCAACAGGCAACTGGACCACCTCCAGCTCCACCTGCATACTATCCACCGCAACCTGCTCCCGCACCTGCGGCTCCTCAGAATCCCCCCAATGCTCAAGGGCATGTGTACGCACAACAACAGCAGCCCCAATATCAAAATAACCAACGCAACCAGGGTGGACAACCCAACCGCGGAAGAGGACGCAACCGTGGAAACAATCAAAACCGCAACCAAGCTCCACAGCCTACCCAGCCCCCGCAAAACAATAACGCGGCGCCCGCTCATCAGAATCCTGATCGGCCACCTAAGCAACCTAAAAATGCTAATTTACGGACAAACCATCCTTGTTCCATTTGCGGTGTCTATGGACACTATACCCACGCTTGCCCACATCTCGAGCGAGCTCGACAACTATGGACAAATGACGCCCATCGTCAAGGGCAGGCGGCTCCTCAGCCACCACCCAACCCCCCACCACCTCCACAACAACCTCTGGTTCTCCAAAACCCCTTTCCAACACAAGGAGTGGTAAACACCCAGCCGTTAGCCCCCCAACAGGGCAACGTGCAACCACAACAAATAACTTACACAGCTCCTGATCAACCCATGTTTGATTCAGGTACCCACCACTTATTGATGATGTCCACCGCTGACGTCAATGTCCAAACCCGTCGAAATCAATACGGACCGACTTCTGAAGCCCCCCCCGCCGAAAAGGATACCACTGCTAATCCCACTGATCAGACATTGCGTATACCTCAGGTTCCACTCGATGGCGCTTCTAAAGCACCTCGCTTCCCCCTTCGCCGAATCAACAACAACCCCAATGCACGAGCTGCATCCAATTACAACATCGTAGATGACTTAGCTCAATCGCCCGCAGCCATGTCTGCGTTAGAAGTCTTAAAAACCTGTCCTTCTCAGCGCAAGACTTTACTTTCCGCCATTGGGGCTATTGACCCAAATGATTCGAACTTGATGACCTTTGACTTAGACCAATCTGAACCACGGCTGCCTTCTACCATAGCAGTCCAAGTTTCCGTTTCTATTCGGAATCTTGTCATCCATCGATGTATCATCGACGAGGGTGCCTCCACATGCGTCATGTCCACTTTTGTTTGGCAAAAGTTGGGCTCCCCTGCTCTCCAGCAATCCACCACTGCATTGCGGGCCTACGACGGCCGGTCAGCTCAACCTCACGGTTTATTACCCAAGGTACCCGTCCAATTAGGTGGGAAGACCGTGCTCATCGACATAGAGGTCATTAACGCCCAACTAGACTATAACCTTTTACTTGGCCGCAGTTACATGTATGCCATGAAAGCGGTCGCCTCTTCCGTCTTCCGCACCATGATGTTCCCCCATGAGGGCCGCGTGGTCAAAATTGACCAACTCACCTACTATGACCCCAACGCCCCTGCAGCACCGGAGAATGTTCTCCCCATGATTGAACAACCCGCTTCTAGTGCTGTTACCTCCTATGTGTCTTCTGTGGCACCCGGACTGTATTCGGATACACCAATGACCTCTACATTCCAGGCCATTCCACCACCGTCACCGGAGACCCAAGTCGCAAACCTCTGTACTGTTTCGCAGAATACGCAAACACCCGGCGGTCAACCACCATTGATCCCCAGTCACATTGGTGTTACACCCATCCACACCATCCCCTTCCTATTTCCTCCTTCGGGTGTAGTAAGCGCCCCGGTGATGGCTACCCTTAGCCTACCCGGGCTAACATTGGGATTACCCGTGTGGTATATTCCGCCTCCCGTTCGATTACCGACACCAGATGTCATCCTCCAACCGGTACAACCTATTGTTACCACAAATCAACCTCCCCCTGGCGTCGCGATCCCTTCGTCGGCAACGACACCTCCTCCTAACCCCCATATCCCTTCGTCGGCAACGACACCTCCTCCTAACCCCCATATTCCTTCGTCGTCAATGAAACCTCCTCCGGGTCTCACGATTGCGTCGACGTCAAAGGATCCCCCTCTCCTTGCTAAGCCCACTGGGGGCAGAGGTCCACAACCCTACACTGCCATACCACCTCCTAAGACAGCCAAACCCCCACCGGTGTTTCGAGCTCCCCCCAAATGTTCATTATGCGATGAAATTGGCCATCCAACTCATCAATGCCCACATTTACCGGCACTCCAAGAACATATGAATATGTTGGACGATGACATCGGCATCCCAGTAGTCAAATTAGAGCCACCTCTACAGCCTCGCGACAAATCACTGCGCACTAACCATCCTTGTGCTATATGCAGTGTCTACGGCCACTACTCACACCATTGCCCTGATCTACCAGACTATAGAGCAGCGCTGTACGAATTAAACAATGCCGATTTAGAGATATCTCCTCCCATCATCGAGGAGATTCACCCTCCACCATCATCCTCGTCAGAAGAAGTCAATACGATATATATGATTTCGACAACCCTCAAACCAGAACCCCTTGATTTATGGTCTGACTACTTCAATACTGACGAGCAGATTTTGGAAACACTCACTGCACCCGACTACCCTTGGGATGATATGCATCATCGCTCGTACTTCCTCCCGGAAGCATCTACCTCCACCGCATCCAACCAGCTATCAGTCGAGTCGAAAGACTTCATACCTGCTAAGGTCGATTGGTTAAAGGACCCCATCCCAGCACCGGATGCCTTTGAGGAAGGGAACATGTCCAACATTTCCCCCACCATACAGATAGACATTTCCATAACACCAGGGAAACCTGAGCTCATCTCGCTGGGCGCATCTTGCACTCAAGCAGAAACTCAGGCATACAAAAAACTCTTTCAAGAGTTCCGAGACGTCTTCGCCTGGTCCTATACCGAGATGCCTGGTCTCGACCCCGCCATTATTGAACACCACATCGATACATGGCCGGAAGTACCCCCTGTTCGTCAGAAACAGCGACCTATTCACCCTGCCAAGCTCCCCGCTGTCAAGGCTGAAGTCGAGAAACTTCGAACAGCAGGTTTCATCTACCCTATTCCGTACACCACATGGGTGTCAAACCCCGTCCCTGTCAACAAAAAGCAAGGCACCCTTAGAGTATGCACTGATTTCCGCGACCTAAACCACGCTTGTCCAAAAGACAATTTCCCCACGCCATTCATTGACCAACTCATTGATGAATGTGCGGGCCATGAGGTCCTATCCTTCATGGACGGGTTTTCCGGATACAACCAGATTCACATCCGCAAGGAGGATCAGTACAAGACTGCCTTTACCACCCCATGGGGCACCTTTGCCTATCGAGTCATGCCCTTTGGCCTTAAAAATGCTGGTGCCACTTTCCAGCGAGCCATGACCTACTGCTTTCACGACTTGGTCCATATCCTGCGGGTCTATCTTGACGACCTCACAGCGCGTTCCCGAAAACGATCAGACCACCTTAGCGACCTCCGGCAAGTTTTCCTGCGTTGTCGTAAATATAAAATCCGCTTGAACCCACACAAGTGTGTCTTTTGCGTCCCGGCAGGCCGGTTGTTGGGTTTCATTGTTTCCCAGGACGGGATCACCGTTGATCCCCTGAAAGTCAAAGCCATCTTAGAACTTCCCCCTCCTCGCACGCTTCGCCAGCTTCAGAGCTTGCAAGGTCGGTCTAATTTTCTTAGGCGCTTTGTTCCTGATTACGCCACCAAAGTCCATGGATTCTTACGCTTACTTCGTACCCACATACCCTTTGTCTGGGACGAACAAGCAGACACGGCATTCGAAGCCCTCAAGAAGGCTCTCACACAAGCCCCCTTGATATCCCCACCGGATTTTTCCCAAGACTTCACCCTTTACGTCTCGGCATCCGAACATGCCGTATCCGGAGTTTTGGTCCAAGAAGATGCTTCCCACAAAGAGCATGTAATTTACTACGTCAGCCAGACCTTGTCTGGCCCACCTCTACGTTACCCATATGAGGAAAGATTAGCCCTAGCTGTAGTCTTTTCCGTACAGAAACTACGACACTACATTTTGCTTAGTCATACCACGGTCGTGGCCGACTCCAACCCCATGGTCTACCTCCTCACCAGGAGACTCCTTCAGGGTCGTGTCGCTAAATGGGTCATTATCCTCCAGGAATATGACCTTACTTTCAAGACTCCCAAAAGCACCAAAGCCCTCGCGCTTGCTCACTTAATTACAGATCTCCCGTCCTCTTCGACATCACCCGTTATCCATACGGACCTGATTGACGAGCAGATCTTCGTCATTTCGTCGGACGACCCTTGGTACGGAGACATTTTGACTTACCTCCGTACGCAAAAATTCCGACCACACATCGATCGTGATGGACGCCGTCGCATACGACACCATGCACCCCGATACCTACTTATTGGAGATGTACTTTACCGACGCGGCGTTGATACTATCTTACGCCGCTGCCTATCCCATAGTGAGGCAGAACAAGTCCTCAATGATTGTCATAGCGGTGCCTGTGGAGGCCATTTCTCCGGCATGGCTACCGCCCAGAAAATCATTCGGGCAGGTTATTTTTGGCCATCGTTGTTTACTGATTGCATCACCGCAGTCAAGCATTGCCAGAACTGCCAGCTCTTTGCCCCCAAAGCAAGAACCCCCCCTGCCCCCCTTCATCCAGTCATCACTGTTGGACCATTCTGCAAATGGGCCATAGACTTCCTCGACTGCAACCCCCCGTCAGCCGGCGGTCACAAACACATCATTGTGGCCGTAGATTATTTCACCAAGTGGGCAGAAGCCATGCCAACCTATAACTGCAAAGCCGACACCGCGGCGCGGTTTTTCTTCAACCACGTCATCGCTCGTTTCGGAGTACCACAACAGCTAGTCTCTGACCACGGCTCTCACTTCGAAGATGCCGTCTGGAAAGAATTATCAACCATGTTGAAATTCGAACACCATTTCTCTTCCGCTTACTACCCCCAAGGAAACGGCCAAGTCGAAGCGATCAATAAAATCTTGAAGACCATTCTCCAACGCACTGTAGACAAGCACAAGTCCAATTGGCATCACATGCTTTTCCCAGCACTCTGGGCTTACCGCACATCAACCAAAACTGCCACCGGTTTTACCCCTTTCCATTTAGTTCACGGTGTCGAATCTGTCCTCCCTATTGAGTGCCAGATCCCAGCTTTACACATCGCCGTTGAGCTCCTACCAGATACTTCCCCGATCGAGCAACGTTTACTGCTCCTAGAGCAGGCCGATGAAGATCGGCGCACAGCCATTCAAAACATGGAAGCCGCTAAACAAAGATCGAAACTAAGTTACGACAAACGCGTCCACCCAAGAACCTTTTCGGAGGGAGACCTTGTCCTCGCTTACGATCAAGCTCATGATAAAACCGGAAAAGGGAAGTTCGTGTCTATGTGGCAAGGCCCCTACATCATACACACCTGCCTCGGGCAGGGGGCATACATTCTGACCGATTCAGAAGGCAACACCTTACGCAACCCACGCAACGGGTTGTACCTTAAAAGATTTTACCCATAGAAAATCTCATGGACACCATCGTCCATTTTTTAGTATAGGCATACGTTTTTCGTTCACAAAAAATTTTCAAAAAACCTAAATATTTGTTTTCCCTGCATGACCACAGATGGAGCCTCTTCCACTCTGCCATATCGGTTTCGCTGATGGTGCAAGCCGTTGGTCTCCCAATCTCGCCTCCGCAGCTTGGGTAATATACTCCCCTTCACATGAGTTAATTCACATCGATGGAGTATGTTTAGGTGCCGCCACCAATAATCAAGCTGAATACGATGCCGTGACCGGTCTCCTGGCCGCTGCTCTCCAGATGAGCATACGTCACCTCAACGTTTTCTTGGACTCACAGCTCCTAGTTTCCCAGCTCAACAATGATTACCAGGTACGCGATCCCTGTCTGTTCAGAAAATTCCTGCGCACTAAACAAATGGTTAGACAGTTTGAATCCATTACATTCACACATGTCCCAAGACACCTCAATAGTGTAGCAGATAATATGGCCAACAGTGTCCTCGACTGGCACACCAATCACATCATGTCATATCCATAAACAAACATGCACCCAGGTGCAAAACATGTGCCTCCACGGGCATATACAAAAAACCAATATTGCATCCACGTGCATAACATGTGCCTCCACGGGCATAAAACAAACCAAAATAATGCATCCATGTGCATAGCATGTGCCTCCACGGGCATATATAAATCTACAAACACACTGCATCCACGTGCATAACATGTGTCTCCATGAGCATATACAAAAAACAAAGTGCATCCACGTGCATACACATCAAAATATCCAAAATATATATCCACATATATATACGAACCAAAACGTCTACATGTCATAAGTGCCCTCAGCACTCAATATACACAAAATACATCTGTCATACAAAAATGCTTCCCCATATACTCATGAGCATTTGGGGGCAAGTACAATGACGTCTAATCATCAGGATCCTCCGGATCCTCAGGATCCTCCTCCGGCTCCTCCTCCGACTCCACCTCCGCTGGCCCAGCCGGGTCACGACGACCCCGAACTCGCCGCTCGGCTGGCCCTGCTGGGTCGTCCCTCAGACGTATCCTCCCTGGTGCCGGCTCTGCCGGAGCA
This sequence comes from Larix kaempferi, assembly GCA_027924585.1. NCBI lineage: Eukaryota > Viridiplantae > Streptophyta > Pinopsida > Pinales > Pinaceae > Larix > Larix kaempferi. The sequence continues at coordinate 17,606,300 of BSBM01000779.1, forward strand.
TCTCCTCCACCACCCCCGTGTCTCGCAGCAAGCACCGCTGCCCTCAACAACAGTGACTGCCACTCAGGCGGTGCACCGAGACATCCCTGCAAAATCTCCCGATCAAGGTCCCTCCAGCCATCCTCCGGAAGTCTAGCTACGATCCGGGCCAAAGTCCGTCGAACACCATCTATAGCATCGTCCTGAGGGCCAACCCCTCGCCCACGGGCTCCAAATCCTCCACCACGAGGAGGACGTACAGGTACTGGAGGACGCGCAACCACTATCGCCCGCCCCTGCCGAGCCACATAGTCAGGTGGTGGTACCGGACCAATATCTGCACAAAGCAAGTAGAACCATCAGATACTATACAACAGACATCATCATGATCAATCATAATACATATGGTATAAACATCACATAAGACACAAAAACATACCGTCTAAGCTCCAGGCCTGTCCTGGGGCACGTGGCATCTCCGGGTCTCCCCGGTAGTCCATACCGGCGTATGGATAGTCCTCGATCACCAGTGGCATCTGCTCCCACTGCTGGAAAAAATCCTCTGTAAAGAAGCCACGGATACCACCGCCAGCACGAGGCATCATCTGCCCCCACCTCATCATACGAGGCTCGCTAGGTAGACCAGCACGAACCGGTACGTGTGGCCGTAGGGTCGGCACCCGCTCAAAGAAAAAACAACATAAAAATGAGGCGTAACAGAACTCACCTCCCTCTCTCACGGCCTTGTCCAGATCTCTCCGGACACCGGCCAAGAACATCTGAGCCCAAGCATAGTAAGTACCCCGTAGAACGGAGTCCACCATCACCGTCTGCCCCCCAGACATACGATGTGGTGCAGCAGCACCCAAAACCCTCAGAACGCAGGCACCAACGGCCCGCATATCCCACTCACGTAGGAACTTCAGACTGATAGAGCTGTTTACCAAAACAGCGTCATCCCCACAAAAGGTCTGTAAGAGGTCCTCCATATCCACGCCTGGAGGCAACCTCGGAGAGATATCACCCACCTCACCCAAGCGAGGCAAACCGGTCAAAAAATATACATCAGTGAGAGTAATCTCCAACCTCTCACCACCAATAATAAAGGCACCCTCTGCTGGCACCCACCACTGAACGAGCTTGTTCAGGAGTCTCCTCACTGAACGGATATAAGGTATCTGAGCGAACTTCAAGAGTCCGCTCATGGCTAAAGTCTGTCTCACCCCCCCATCATCCTTGATCCTCGCCACAATCTCGGCATCAATATCTCTCTCCCGCCATACGGACTGAGCCCTCCGCAACATCCTGCCAAGAAAACACAGAAAATTTTAGCCCCAGCATAAAAATTTTTAAAAAAAATCTCATCGCGGCTTTTTCACAAAAAGCCGCGATGACCATCGCGGGTTCCATGAAAAAAACCCGCGATGAACATCGCGAGTTTCGTCCAGACAGTCGCGATGAACATCGCGACTGTCACCCATGAACACGCGATGAACATCGCGGGTTCCGACCTCACAGTCGCGATGAACATCGCGACTGTGAGTCTAAAACCCGCGCGGTTCATCGCGGGTTCCGCCCCGAAACCCGCGCGGTTCCACGTTGGAGAGTCAACGTGGAGATTCGCGGCTTTCGGGGGCCCACCGCCAACTAAAAAAGACATAATTGACTAGGTTAAGGCGAATAGAGTTACCTGCAACTCGCTAAATCGAAAACCAACGGTGAAATCTCCCGGAAATCGAGAAATAGCTCTGACTGCTCTATCAAACTCGCACGTGACAATGACAAGTCATATTGGGCCCCACGTCCTATTTATAGAAATTCCACAAATTTCAAACAACCATTGCGGTGTCATACGAAGTCCATTTCTCAAACCGTTGGTACCGTTGGGATCAGCACAGCGGGAACTTCATAGAGGTTCCTTCCGTTTCCCGTTTTTTCCGGGGTCCATTTTTGACCATTTTTTAGCCCCTCTGGTGGCCTCGGTTTGCGTGCCACATCGGCCGTACTCCGTTTTCGAGGTGCCTTATATGGCCAGATTCAGTTTTCCGCGCTCGTGATGATGCTTGAGACCATTTCTCGCTCTCACCTTTAGATTTTCCGTGCATTTTTTCCCACGCCCCCTCGTCGCCTCGGTTTGCGTGCCACATCGGCCGTTCTCCGTTTTCGATGTGTCTTATATCGCCGGATTCAGTTTTCCGCGCCCTTGATGATGCTAGAGACCATTTCTCGCTCTCACCTTTAGATTTTCCGGGCATTTTTTCCATGCCCCCTCGTCGCCTCGGTTTGCGTGCCACATCGGCCGTTCTCCGTTTTCGATGTATCTTATGTCGCCGGATCCAGTTTTCTGCACAGATGACGATGCTTGAGACCTTTTCTCGTCCTCGTCAAACCATTTTTGTTCGGTATGATTTTACCCCTTTTTCGGGCCGAGCAACCCCTTTTACGAAAAAGGCACTTAGGGAGTTTCTGTTAAGCTCTTTTCTGACTCCTAAAACAATGAAAAGATCGCCGAGCAATCTTGCTTCCTTTCATGCTCGATAAACGTATCTGAAAGGGCGTCTACCTGGTATAAGTTTACCCCTTTTCCGGACCTTGTAGACTAATTACGAAAAAGGTATACTCTAGTCACATCGGCTAGAAGAGTTCTCCATTCGCATCATTTTATACTTTTTCGGGCCTCGGAGACTAAAATTACGAAAAAGAAACACCAACAGAGTCCACTTACTGTTTTCAGACTCTCTAAACATGAAAGCAACCATGAGCATGCGCCGTCCTGGGCTCACAAAATCCACAGGACCGTACCATTTCAGAGCACACTTTTATCCCTTCTTGAAGCTCATTAAAACTATGAAGAAGGAAGAAGGGTGCCTCTTGGCGCTACAACACATCACGTCTACTCACATAGCAGCTTCCCCATTTTGGTCGCCTTTGTTCAGAGTATTCTGCAGTATGTCACCTTGACAATTCCTCGACGGCACCTATCAGCTCGTCCTCCCCCCCCAGAGTAAGTACATACCCTTCAGTCCCTAAAAGATGATCCCCACACCTACAAGTCAGTCCCCTACGCTGCCAGGTCAACCATGTCATCATGCTCTGAACAAAGGAAGTTTGAGTCTACCCATTTTTTGACCCAGTTATTTCCCATCCCCACAACTATGTCAGTCCTACCAACAGTACTACATCACTTCAGTTCTACACCTCGAGCTCCTATTAAGGAAACATCATTGCCTTGTTAGTTGCTGGTCTCCCTCTGTCGACGACAACCACATTGATTCCAGAGGATAGGCCTAGAGGTCCCTGTGTCTTGGACTCATTACCATTTATAATGAGTGCCTACGGATCATTTCGAGAGGAATCCTCAATGCCTCTCCAAATGGTTGTTTCTCACATGCTCGACTTCAACACCTTGATCGCATCGTTGAGACTCGCACAGGGTATTGGTCCGTTCAGTTATTAGTCGAAGACCCCGGATACCACCTGACTCCTCCACATTTGAGAGTCTACCTATGGATACAACCAGTTACACTTTTTCTATAGAGATCCGGTTTGCGCATGGCGACAATATTCAGATTTACCCCAGTTTCATACTCCCTTGAGTATACAGTTACATTATTGCTCAGAGATGACTCATAGTCTTTGAGTCCCTACAGATGTTGGACACCTTCAGTTTCAGCAGTTCAACAGTTATTCCAGTGTATCAGTTATTGAGATCAGTCATGATCATGAGTATATCCCACAATAATGTCCCCTCTGGACCATTATGATGTACCAGTATATTTCTTTCCGCATTAGATCCCCCTTCTTGGGACTAATTGTTTTGTATATGTCTTGATACGAGCATGGGAATGCCCGCCTCGTCCTTTATCAGAGATTATACCTCATCCATATTGAGGTCATGTAATATTTTTTGTTTTTGCAGCTTCCAAGGGCCGTGGCTCCAGTCTCCAACCGGTCTCTTCTCTCCCCTAAACCCCAGAAAAAAGGACAAAAGAACTATGATGTCTATCGGCCATACGATGAGCTCCTGCCCTCACACATCAGGGGGCAATCTGTTAACACCTAAAAAGTGCTCACTAGCTCATTCCCTTACTCACATGACCCATTTGTCCACTTTTCCACCATCTGAGCCTCTGAAACCAACAAAAGGTCACCAAAAGACCTTAGTACACCCCTTTTTCCATTAAAAAAGATTATTTTTCCAAGAAAATCATAAAAAACCCTCAAAAAGGGTCCAAATTCCCAAAAATATTAAAAAGGGAATTAAAATATTATTTTTATTCAAAAAAGGAAAAAGGAGGGAAAAGTACCTAAACCATGTTGGTCAATACCATTTGGTTTCCACAAAACCACAAATGGTATCTCCCACCACCAAAACCTATAAAAAGGTGGTAGGGGCTCCTCATTTCACATCCTTCCATTATCTCATCCTTATGCTGCTGAAATCTCCCATGAGCACTTTTAGCCATTGAAGCAACCTTGGAGAAAGAGACCTATTGGAGTTTGGAGCTACTCATCTTGGGAGTTGCTCAACATCAACCTTCACCATTGGAGGTAATATCGCAAGCACTTGCTTGCCCCCCCACTTTTCAATACAAAATTTATTTCTTATGTTTCTTGTTCTTGATTTTGAAATATTTACATTATTTGCTTAGATTCTTGTTTAGATCCATGAAAAGTATTGTTTAGTTAGTTCATTGCTTTTATTTCTATTGAAACTGCTACTACTAGTTAGTAGGTTCCCATAGCACTAAGCTTGGTTGCAAAACCGAGCCAACACTCTTGCTGCAACCAAGCACTGGTAAGTGCATCACATGGATGTCAAGAGTGTATTTCTTCATGGATATCTAGAGGAGGAGATATACATGAAGGAACCTGAAGGATACATTGATGATCCTTCACTAGTGTGCAGATTGAGGAATTCCTTTTATGGGCTCAAGCAGGCTCCCCAAGCATGGTATGTTAAGATGGACTCCTTTATGTTGTCACAAGATTTTCAGAGATGCAAGTCTGATTCGAATGTCTACATGAGACATGATGGTAACTCTCTAGTCCTTATTGTCCTCTATGTTGATGATTTACTAATTATAGGGAGTCTCTCTTCAGGTCTTATATCTATAAAAACAGCCTTGCAGTACTCCTTCTCTATGATATATTTGGGACTTCTCACTAGTACAAAATGAGAGATAAATTACCAAAAAAAGACCAAAATCCGCATATAATGACCACTTTTGAGTTGGTTACCACTGGTACCAAATAAGCGATCATTTATCATGCAACCAAAAATGTGGTCATATTTAGCTTAGTCATTTATAGCTTATCTTGTGGTCATATATTTGATCGTATATTTGGTCATATATTTGGTCATTAATTGTCACAATTAATGACCAAATTTAAGACTACATTTTTTGTCACATGATAAATGACCGCTAATTTGCTATCAGCGATCGCCAACTCACAAGTGGTCATTTATATGCATATTTTGGTCATTTTTTTGGTCACTTATCTCTCATGTTGTACTGGTGGTCATTTATATGCAAATTTTGGTCATTTTTGAGTCATTTATCTCTTTTTACTGGTTTCATAATATATATACGGAATGGAGGAATCGAACCACCAACCTCCTACCTATAAGGAAGGTGCTCTACCATTGAGCTAGCACCCTTAAATAGAATTCCTTATGGATTGATATGAGAATAAAATTTCCAACAGTTAACACCGCCAAATTTTGGAAAAGGGTCACATACCTAGGTAAGAAACAAAGATTACCCAATAGTCACCAAAAAGGGTCATGTTAATGATAACCTTATTTTGCCAAAATATCTCAAAAATCAAGAATGTAGTTGTATTGTCAAATTTTTCTCCAAGTGGTACCAAATCAAGATTCACAATTGTCTTTTCTTGATCTTGGGCATCTGCATTTGCTCCCATTATCCTTACTTGGCTTTGTTTCAAGAAATTTCATGTTGCTATCTATGCAGCTAGCACTAAAACCAATGGGAAAAAATCATAAAGTGCCACCCCAAGCTCAAGCTCCACTTGCATTGGATATACACAACCACATGGTGCACAAGGAGGAGTATAAGTCAATGGTATAATGCAAGCTATTCAACCAAAATATGAAGCTTATTTTCAACAAATATACACTACTTCCTATTTTGCTAGACCCCATATATGTCACATGTTTGACTTATTACATGCACACAAAAAATAACCATCTAATTATATAGAAAAACTAAAATATAGTTTTGATAATTTTAAAAATATATACTTACAATGTAACACTATTCTTATGTAAATAACAAGAGTCTTCAGATGAACCAAAATGGCATAGCATGGCCCTTCTAGATGTATAGGATCTTTTCCTATAAGCTACTAAAAAAATTCAGATATCTACAGCTTCCCTGCATCTGCCAAATGCCCTATATTTAGATTTATTTGTGTTTCTGGATTTTAATAAAGTTAATAACTGCATCACGATGGCAAGAACGAAATGCTTAGAGAAGAAAGTTTGATTTGACTGATACTTTAATAGAACAACAACACCGAATCAGATCATACTTATGTCAGGCAACTCTTTTCAAGATTCTCCTATTAAAAATGTTGCACTCGAAAAGCACTCGAGCATCTGCACATGAACTCTTGATCAACCTATCAATGGGGACTTGGCCAGGAGTGATATTAAATTATTAATATATTTACTCTTTTTAATTGTACTTCAACATCTCATTGACTTTTTTTTTTTTGGATGGTAGAATTGTTGCACATTTAGAGCAACTAGAATTTGATCTCTCTCGTGGCAACATAGTGGTTTCTTTGTTTATTTGCAAAGAGCTTTGCATTTGAACTAAGCATCAAATTTTCATTTAAAAGATTCTAGAATTGGATGATCCAATTTATTTAAACTGTGGATGTCGTCTCACTAATACTTTACTATGGATGGTACCGTAGAATACGATGCAGGTTTGGGATGTTCTCTTCAATGAGGGTGCCAAGGTTTTATTCCGAGTATCATTAGCTATCTTCAAGGAAAGTCTATTTAATTTATTAATAAAGAACACTATCTCTTCCCTAGAGATTTTTGTATTTATAAGCTTCCCCATAGCCTCATTATGTTTTCTTCTGTAATTACAGATGAAAGAGGACAAGCTATTGGTTGGTCAAAACATTGGTGATGTTATCAATATCTTGCATAATACAGCACATCATGAATTTGACCCTGATGAACTGTTGAAGGTGGGAAAAATAGGTAGCCAATAACACATAATTTTTGCAGATATTTACTTATATTTCTCTTGTCAAGGGTTCTCGATGATTTGATATAGAACAAATATTTCTATTGACATTGTATTTGAACTAAATTTATAAAGATAGTGCTAGTCCTAATCATTGGTAGCATTGAGATTAGTATAATTATTGTTTGTGAGCATCATGGTAGTTTTGTATCTTATATACACATCTTTAAGCCTCGATTACTCTTCTTTCCATATTGCAGGTAGAATTTGAGAATGTTGGTTCTATGACCAAAAATACAATCACAAAACAATGTGAAAATAAAGAAACAACAGTCATGGCAGATTTGGACAAGAGGTCAAGGCAACTTGGTTCCATGGGAAACGATAACACATTAATATATGTTGATTAGCTACTGAATTGGATCTTTACAGTGTTTTTTTGTGTGCTAATAACTTGGGCAGAATCAAATGATGCCACATAAGTCATATATGTTTTTTTAGACTACTTAGAAAGAAACATTAAAGGCTATTGCAGTATATGTGACAGAGATGGGGTAGGCATCTTTTGACCACCAAGTGATGAAATCATGTGAATTCCCCAATATGATTTTTCATGTCCCAAATTTGGCATTGGGTCACAATGGCCTAATCACATTGGCCATATTCACTAGAGTTGTCAAATTGATGCAAAAGGTCAAATAATTGCCAAGGAGGGAAATTACTAGTTTCCTAGGTTTGGGGTGGAAGCTTTGGGATTGTGAATAATGGGGATAATAAATGATGTTGGAATATTAGGATGGAATAAATATTTAATAAAGGATATAAATAAATATATACAAGTGAAAACCAAAGTGGCATTTGATCATGAAGACACATGGAGGAAGTGGGACCCACATAAGCTAGAATGTATGTGCCACATGGCATCCTCTTCTTGCAATTTCAAATCTATGGGAAGCCTAATGTTCTTGGGATGAGTTATAAGGTCAATAATACTTGTAATGAGTCAATGAGGTTGAAATATAGAGGAAGAGTAACTCCCACAGAAGAAGAAGAGACAATTTGGAGCTAGTGAGACACTTGGGCTAGATTCCCTAGCTCTATGACAACAATGATGAAGATGCTATGACACCTATGACACAAATCAGACCTGAAGGCTGAAATATGACATATATGACATGTTAGGGCTAAAAATAGACTCTAAGAGGGATCTCAAGGGTGTTAGGGCAGCTAAGATGCTTCCACATGTGATTTGGTGGAAGTGGGAGACTAGGAATTGTTGTACAAGTGGCATTCTTTGGAATCTCTTCCCAACTTGAGTTGGCATGAGTCTCTTGAAAGGAATTCGACCCATGGAGGACAATAGAAGTTTATAAATTTCAATAAAAAAGAATGAAACCAGCTTTTGATTGTTTGTAGAATTTTCAATTGCATTTGTGAAGAGGGAGAGCTAGTGGATGACTAGTTTCTTGCTTTAGCCAATTTCGAGGGTGAAAGATTCCCATCCAAGTTGGTAATTGGAAAGGGCATTCAGACCTTTCATTTGTAGATTTAATGGATTATTTATTTGTAGGTGTAAGATACAGGGCAGTTCATGGTTTTTTCTATTGCAGCTCACTCCTTGAACCATTTCAAGTTTTGATGGCATATTCTTGATCCTTGAGGGAGGGCGTTTTTTATGAGCTATTGTACTCTTTGGGGGACCTTATAATGCCCCATTTATTTTTTAATATGAATTAAATACTTTTTTCATTTATCTCCAAAAATTTTCAGGTCGAAATTCCAAGTAGAAATGTATAAATCTCATTTTTAATGAAAGAATAGTGCCATTTCCCCACTACATTGATGTATAGCATGATAATGCTGATGATTTCGAATGAATGGATGGTTCTATGATACATTTATGATTAATAGACTACCGTGGTTGTATTTTACAAGTTTCATGTACTATACTTGAGCATTTGAAATATTTTTACTCAGTTTAATTGCACTGGGAGAAGAAATAGTGTCATTTCCCTAAGGGTTGAATTGGGTATTTTTGTAGCTGAATGGGAGAGGGTTGGAACATACATAATAATCAATTAATGGTACATTGGGAACCTTATTAACATAATTAATACATCACATACCTCTATTCATAAATTAGAGGGATTTTGGAAGCATTTGGGAAGCCAATTTCAGTACTTACCCTAGGGGGATTTGAACCCCAAATTACTAGTAAAATTGCATACTTGGACTAGAATATTAAGAGAGTTTTCAGAGGTCCTTTGGTGGACATATATCATCCCTGAACATCATATTTAAGTCCTAATATCATTCATAAACCTTCCTTGAATATTTGGGACCATTTGGGGCAAAATTGGGACCTAGGCATCAAAACTAGTCAAAGGTCGAAATTGGGGAAAAAATGGAAAATTGGGCATTTTTATAAAATTATTAAAAAGGGATATTATAGTGGTATCAGAGCATCATCTTGGAACCTGATGTGGTATGATATTCATGATGACAAAAATTTAGGGACCAATCTTATACATTGGAATCAGAAGTAATATTGTTGAAGAGGAGGAACTAGGAAAAAAAAAAAGAAAGGAAAACAAAAGTGCATTTTGAGAAAACTATGACTAGGGATAAAAAAGGAACCTTAGAGGAGAATGAGGAGTTTATAAAATTATTGAAACCACCCTTTGAAGACAAGTGGAGGCAACTAATGCAAGGGTTCAAATTGTTGGTTAGTCAACTCGAAAGTAACTTGGGAAAAAGAATGAGCAATGGTTTTGTTTTCAAGGAAAAGAAGGAAATGGATGAAATAATTGTGAAGGAGGAACCTTATGTAATGGTGGAACATGAGGTACATGTTGATATGCAGGTGCTTGAAGATGCTACACTCAAAGAAGAAGAAGAACAAGCACTTGTCTTTGTTTAGATGGATTATGCATTGCCTCATGGGGAGAGTTGCAATGCCTTGGAGGAGGCACATGATCTCACAATATTTGGGCCAGCCAATTATGGAGAAGATGAATTAAATATTTCGATGGGTTAGAGTTGTAAAGATTTAAAGTTGGTTCATAACTCCTCACCCCATACTTCTTTTTAGCCACACCCATTGGGCATGAAAATTGGGTGAAAGGTTTTTTTCTACTCGTGCCACATGAGGGGTATGAAACTACTACCTCTCCTTTTGATGATGACATGAATAGAGCACCTCATTATTTAAATTTGCAGCAGCATATAGTTTTACCTTATGATGATACATATCTTCCTAGATGTACTTATGATGTTCACTTGAGTCACTTGAAGACTCATGATTTTCCTTGCTCCTTGCTTAGTACAATTGATCTTGGAGGAACTTCATTCACTTCTAGGAGGAAAGAATACATGGTTGAATATTTTGATGCATATCACATCCTTTTGGAGCACCATGATAGGACATGGTATCCTCACCTATGGCATTGGAGCAGATTTGATTGGTTACTTGATGTTTGTATGCACTTGGAAAATGGTGGTCTACTTGCTTGGAGGTATAAACACTTTCATGATTCTTTGATGAAGCATATTCTTGACGTTCATTTTCATTATGTTGTTATGTACTTTGATGATATATATTTTGTATTCATGATGTTTGCAAGAATGCATACAAGAAAATGGGATCCGGGAACTATGAATTGGAGAGCACTTCTAATTGTTGGAGTGTAATACAAGCAATGGGACCCTGGGATAAATCTTAATCTCATTGGTTTCAATTTTTGGGTGAAACAAGAAGTATGGGAGATGTATTTCCCACATAATAAAGTGATTTTTATCAAAGTAGTGTAACAGAAAACATGGTGGTTCCTCTCTAAAATCGTCATGGAAACTCAAAGACTCAAGGTTGGGCAATTCAATGGCAACTTCAAAGAATTATACAAAAAGCAAGTTCTTCAACACCCATGTTTGAAATTGCTTGAGGACAAGCAATATTGGGAAGGGAGGATTTTTATTGTCCCAAATTTGGCATTGGGTCACAATGGCCTAATCACATTGGCCATATTCATTAGAGTTGTCAAATTGATGCTAAAGGTTAAATAATTGCCAAGGAGGGAAATTACTAGTTTCCTAGGTTTGGGGTGGAAGCTTTGGGATTGTGAATAATGAGGATAATAAATGATGTTGGAACATTAGGATGGCATAAATATTTAATAAAGTAGATAAATAAATATATACAATTTAAAACCAAAGTAGCATTTGATCATGAAGACACATGGAGGAAGTGGGACCCACACATGCTAGAATGTATGTGCCACATGGCATCCTCTTCTTGCAATTTCGAATCTATGGGAAGCCTAATGTTCTTGGGATGAGTTATAAGGTCAATAATACTTGTAATGAGTCAATGAGGTCGAAATATAGAGGAAGAGTAACTCCCATGGAAAATGAAGAGGCAATTTGGAGCTAGTGAGACACCTGGGCTAGATTCCCTAGCTCTATGACAACAATGATGAAGATGCTATGACACATATGACACACATCAGACCTGAAGGATGAAATATGACATATATGAAATGTCAGGGATAAAAATAGACTCCAAGAAGGTTCTTAAGGGTGTTAGAGCAGCTAATATGCTTCCACATGTGATTTGGTGGAAGTGGGAGACTAAGAATTGTTGTACAAGTGGCGTTCTTTGGAATCTCTTCCCAACTTGAGTTGGCATCAGTATCTTGGAAGGAATTCGATCTATGGAGGACATTAGAAGTTTACAAATGTCAATAAAAAATAATGAAACCAGCTTTTGATCATTTGTAGAATTTGCAATTGCATTTGTGAAGAGGGAGAGCTAGTGGATGACTAGTTTCTTGCTTTAGCCAATTTGGAGGGTGAAAGATTCCCATCCAAGTTGGTAATTGGAAGGGCCATTCAGACCTTTCATTTGGAGCTTTAATGGAGTTTCTATTTTCAGGTGTAAGATACAGGGCAGCTCATGGTTTCTTCTATTGCAGCTCAATCCTTCAACCATTTCCAGTTTTGATGGCATATTCTTGATCCTTGAGGGGGGGCGTTTTTGGTGAGCTATTGTACTCTTTGGGGGAGCTTATAATTCCCCATTTATTTTTTAATATAAATTAAATACTCTGTTTTTAATCTCCAAAAAGTTTCAGGTTGAAATTCAAAGTAGAAATGTATAAATCTCATTTTTAATGAAAGAACAATGCTATTTCCCCACTACATTGATGTATAGCATGATAATGCTGATGATTTCAAATGAATGAATGGTTATATGATACATTTATGATTAATAGAATGCCATGGATGTATTTTACAAGTTTCATGTATTTTCCTTGAGCATTTGAAGTATTTGTACTCAGTTTAATTGCATTGGGAGAAGAAATAGTGCCATTTCCCCAAGGGTCGAATTGGGTATTTTTGCAGCTGAATGGGAGAGGGTTGGAACATCCATAATAATCAATTAATGGTACATTGGGAACATTATTGAAATCCTTAATATATCCCATACCTATGTTCAGAAATTAGAGGGATTTTGGAATCATTTGGGAAGCCAATTTCAGTACTTACCCCAGGGGGATTTGAACCCCAAATTACTAGTAAAATTGCGTACTTGGACCAGAATATTAAGAGAGTTTTCAGAGGTCCTTTGGTGGACATATATCATCCATAAAAATCATATTTAAGTCCTAATATCATTCATAAACCTTCCTTGAATATTTGGGACCATTTGGGGCAAAATTGGGACCTAGGCATCAAAACTAGTCAAAGGCCGAAATTGGGGAAAAATTGGAGAATTGGGCATTTTTATAAAATTATTAAAAAGGGATATTACATGATTGTTGTAGTGTATTTAGAGGTTTGGAATAATTTCATTTTTACAATTTTCAACAATCATTTAACAAAGATGAGACGCAATTCTGTCTCCGTTATTGTTTTACTTATTTAAGGTTCTAAACATGCTTACCTTGTTACAAATTGCAAGGCATGCTAATTCGGGAAGTACTTGTCCTAAGTTCAGGTAAGGTACTATTCCTGAGCACAGGTAAGGTGCGATATAATAAATGGGATGGATCTCTTTATCAAGTGTCACAACCTTAAGCTTTCTTTTATTTTGATAAGATTAAAACTTCTTCTGGGATTATATTACTTGACGTTCTTGACTAGGTAAATGGTTTAATACCATTCAATGAACGAAGATATTTGAAATTCCCTCGGACTAGTTTTTCTCTTGGACCTTTTCTAGAAATGCATTTACATTATTATTAAGATAAATTGTTTCTATGTTTTAGGTTTCCATAATAAGTTTTGTGAGAAACCATTATTCCCCATCTTAGTGGTTTTCAGGCACCCCAAACCTGCATTTAACTTGTTCAATCATCGTTCTCAACATCTATATGTCAAAAATAGCACCTACAATATTTATGTTTATGTTATTTTGATTGGTTCTATAAAGTGAGATTGTGTTCTAGGCAAGATTGGTTTGATCCTAAAGCTTGCGGAATGCTATTAAAATATCCCGAGCTATTTCTAAATTATTTGAAAGGAAGGATTGACGCTTCCTTCCTTATTAACCTTTATGTGAGTAATCACTTTTCATGTGAAGTTAATAGGTTCGAAAATTGCGGGGGGTAGGGTTTATCATTGGCCCGTTGTGACAAGGCTCAAAGGGTAGGTGACCCTGGGATAGAGGCTCACCCCAGTGGGCTTCGGGACGTTTTGGCCCTTGCTGAGTCACAATTTACTGGTATATCTGACTTGTGGGCTATTCGATATACCCTTGGGAGGTTGTTATTTCCATGGTAAAAAAAAACTTAATATCTTATCAATAAGAAGAAATTTAAAAAGTGGTTAGGATTTCCATGGGCTTCACTGGTTGGGTAAGTGGGTGGTGATATTCCCCACCAGGGTTTAATTCCCTCCAAAACAAAGTATGTTGAGTCCCAAAAAGGGCGAGCGGGTGTGCCATGGCTTCATAATAAGGCCAGGCATGAGTGATCGGAAAAGTCCCATGATTGCGAGCTTTCCACCTTGGTGTTGAATGGATTTTACGTTAATAGTTAAAGAAAGCCTCTTCAACTTTCCAAAATAGTGTAAGAATTGAGCTGCATTACAAGTAGTTACAGTGGTTATTGGGAGACATAAATTAAAAATACATGGGAAAAGTCCTCATGACTGTTAGCTTTCCACATTGGTGTTGAATGGATTTTACGTTCATAGTTAAACAAAGCCTCTTGAAATTTCCAAAATAGTGTAAGAATTGAGCTACTTTACAAGTAGTTACAGTGGTTATTGGGAGACAGAAATTAAAATTACATGTAAACAAAGAAGCTAAAAATACATGTACTTATCAGTAATCATGATGCATAGGATTTTTTCTACTTCTGCATCACTATCAGTGGTTGTAAGCATATTATAATTTCTTGTATTCTATCTATGTAGATCCTCTTCTTTGTTTACTTAAAAAACCTGAAATGGCTCCAAGTGATCATCCAACAATTGTATAAGTTCCTTTTGAATCTAGATGAAATTTCTGCTTTCTTCCTAACACTCATTGGAGCCAAGGGAATGCCATGGGAAGATGCATGAGCCATATGGACAATTGATTTGATTAGATTTACCAAGGAAAGATTTGATTTCCAAAATCCAAGAGTAAGTCATTGTAGCATCCCTAGATCCCTCCCTTGGCCATCAGGAACTACCAAAAAGATTTCTTTGCTTCATTGATTATCTATAAGGCTAAATTTGACCTACAACAACATTATAATATAGAGCTAGTTTGCAAATATGAATTAGAAGCAGAGATAACATTGCACATTTTGAATGAATTCATTACCCATTTTATTCAAGGCATTAAAAAAATAAAAAAATTCTACAAGAGATAATTATGAATATTTATTTGTAATTGAAGCCATGTCCATGAAATTGGTTGCTGAGAAGCGATTTACCACCCAAATTTAAGAATCAGTTAATGATTGCACCCCCAAGCTAGAGCCTGATAGCACCGAGGCCAAAGAATCTTTTACTGGACTCAGCTCTCTCATCCCAACCCATTATTCTCATGCTTAGTCAACTTGCTCATGATAAAGCATGCTTAACCCTCATCCAACCGTTAAATAAACATGGCACTCTCTTACACTACCCTACATAACATGAGGAAGATCTTCCCTTTTTCTGCTCCATTGTGCTCCAAGGATATTCTTTCCTTCCAGTTCTTTTTAGTGTAAGCAGAAAGAGTCCAACCTTTTGTTAGTTGCTATGAATAACCTAGAAGAGAAAACACTTGGCTTCAAAACAATGGATGAGAAACAATAACAAGGGTGCATGTTTGAATTTGTTTGCTTAATCTATTATAGACATTCTAGCTTTGATTTTTCTCTCTTAAACAATCCCACGGCCTTCCATATTTTTGGGGACACATCCTCAACTTCTATAGACTAAACTAGCCACAAGCACTTGGAATATTTTTTGCCATTTGTAGTGATAACAATTGTACTGGACATGGGAAAAATACCCATAGCATGAATAGGAACACTAAATAGAGAGAATGGAAGAATCCCCATAACATTGAAGAAGAATGTTGAATGAAGAGAATGGAAGAATCCTGAAAGAATAGACATTTTCTTTAATGATATCTACTCTCTTCCCAAAGTATATGACTACTTATACTTGGTACACACAAGTCATATTTATGGGAAATCTTGTAAGGAAACCTGAACAAAAAAGGGTAGTACTTCCTAAAGGATAATGAAAAGGTTAACTCACCCAACTAAACCCTTTCCTCTTCTTCTATTTTGGTACTATGATCCCTTGTTTCTCCCTCAAACAACATTTTTGGTGGGTATTTAAACTAATGTGCAACTTACTTTCCATCTAGGTGAATGAATCCTGCTTAGAACTAGAGTACTCTTCTCACTTTCTCCATCTGTTTGCAATAATGGAAAACATAATTCTCCAGGCTCTTCATTTGACATGACACTTCTAGAAGGATCCAATTCTTCCTGGTTGTTATCATTACTTAATGAAAGTAAATCGGCCAACTCAGTCAGGAACCGCTCTTCTTCTGAAGGTGAAATATTACCTCTATAAAGTAAGTCCTATGGAGACTGAAATGTTTTACTTTCATCTTGAGCTTCTGGTAATACAAATGAAGCTTGATTGCAATGGTAAGAAAATATTTTATGGGATACACTTTTGGCCTTCTATACTATATTGTAATCTGAGAACAACATCTCTCCAGTTTTGTTCTTTCTATACCATGTCCAACATCTCTGAATATTTAGAACAACAGATTTCATATATTTGTATTTGCAGTTATAATTAGTTATATGAATTGGTTTTATATATATTACAAGGATTTTATTTGTTCATTTAAATGAATCGCTCTAAAGCTTAACCAAAAAGTTACATTATGCAGGGATCTAATTAAGGATATTTACTCACAAAGGAATATGCAAATCATATGCGAAACTTGAGGGTTCCAATCAAAACATTGACATTATTTTATACACATTATATATATATATATATATATATAAACTTTCACTCCAATATAAAGATGCAGGATATATCCCATGCATATTTCGCAGAACGTGGGCGTTGATCTAGATTAAATAATAGCTTCCATTGTTGAGATGAATATGCATAATCAATTGTACTCCTCATTTTAGAAGATGAGGAGATTTAAGCCAATCCCATTATGTATATAAAAAAGAGGAGATTTAAGCCAATCCAATTGTGTATATAAAAAAGACCTTGGAAGGAGATATTTACCAATGTAGTGTCAAGTATATATAAGAATCATAGAATATTGGTATTCAAAATATGTATACAGTTTTATTAAAAAAAAATTTAAAAGTTCCTCAACTTAGAAAGGGATCATTTACTTATTGCCAATAAATTCAGATAGAAGAGATGGTTGCTCCATTTAAATTTTATATATATTCATAAATATAATATATTAAAGCCTGCATCATTGATTACAATTTAATTCTATTTAAAGAGGGTTACATAATTATATGTATAAAAGTGCATATAATGAATCAAATGACTATTGAGTAAATATCATGAGTGTTCACTCAACTTGTTTTATTGTGAGTCACTATGTTGAGAAACATTAAGTTTTTACTGTTACGAACCCAAATTTCGTAAAATTTAAAAAACTTTTCTAAATGCCTAAAATGCCACTAAAATATACACGGAAATATAAAGTGTAGTTTCACTTTCTTTAAATACTGCTTTACAAAATAATTAAAACTTTGTGACACTTATTATTGTTTACAAATGTCGTTATGCTAATCAAGGAAAAAGTATACGTTTTAATTTCAACTAAATAAACTATGAACTTGATACGTCAATCATTTCTGAAATCTTGCGGGAACACAAAAACTTCATTATGTCTTAATCTACATCTTTAGAAAGCATGTATATCTTTTATCGCATCGATAGAACAACCTAAATTGTAACAACATAACCATAATCATCAGGGAAACATATTAGCAATATACTTCATAATCAAATTTCTAATGGATCAGATACTTCAAAATAGTCATAAACATTTTTAAGGACAGAAAACAAGTACTCATACATAAGACACATTGAGAAACACCATAGAAAACATAGGAGACCAAATATAACGTGGTTCACCCGTACACGGGCTAGTCCACAAAAGTGTGTGCGTTTATTTTTATTAAGCAAAAAGTGATAGGATTACAAGGAGCAACATGGTTGCTGCAACAAGATTCTTCCTTCTTCCGTTGAGCCTCTACCACATAGAGTTTTTCATGAATCAAACATATAAATATAAGGAGTGTACAAAGAATAGTCACTTCCATTTCTAAACCAACTCGACAACTCTAAATGGTCTTATACATAAATTAAAATGCTAACATCAAGATTTTTCTATGGAGATCTATTCTTTGGTATAACAATATCTTGACACAAATCCTTCATGGCCTTCGACACCATATCGACTCTAAGCGAAAGTATTAGTATAACTAAATTTTTATATGTTTTAAGCAAGGAATGATAATCTAACACTAAGGTTACAGCCTCATTGATTCTCTTCTTCCTAGATACAATATGCATAAAAAGGTAAGTGCCTACAAGGGGAGGTATTCCCAAAATCAAACATATGTAAACTTGCCTAATTTATTAAAAGAATTTATATAAGGGTACTTAGATTATCCCCTAGTTCTTGAGCCGACTAGTATATATATGATATATATATTTATTCCTAACAACTATAAAATCAAATTCCACTTTTATGATAATTTGGAACCTATGTCGATACACCCACAACATAAATATATATCTTTTATTGGTAAGCAAATCTATTGTATATAAGACTATGTATTATCAATAAGATAGACTTCAAATCTATTAGTCTCTGTCAAAGTTTAAGTAAGTAACAGTTATACCCTGTGATATAAATTTCCTTATTAACTATACATACTCAAAAGCTAACCTTTAGTTCTGTCATCAAGATTATAATAATTATTATTGTCAAAAAGGATCCTTTGAAACATTAGTCATATTTATGTATCTTCCAGATGAAATGCTCAATCGGCGCAGACCAAAACTAATAGAGGTTAAAAGAAACGGAGGACGATGAGGTTATTGCCGAGTAGAGAGTATGATGTAAACCACACGACTAATCTTGGAGGCATTACTTCTGAGACATGACATAAGTATATCAATCATGGTATGATACAGACATACACAATGAGAATTGAAGGCAACAAGCAGCATGCCATGTATGTGCAAAGGTCAATAGAAAAATAAAAAGGTAGATTGAGCTTTTTCAGAAGTCGAAATAAGGAGAGGTCGAAATACTATCACAATATCAATCGCATATCCATAATATGTAAGGTTTTAAATATTGAAATTCTAGATCAAAATCGTTCTCTCCCCAAGGAGCAACATACGCATCAAGAGGAAACGCATACCGGAGGATTTGCTCTATTGAGGCTTGTGCAGAAATCACTAAAATCTTTGGAAACAAATATGAATTTTCGTATATCCAAGTTGAAATTCTACAAAATAAAAGATTTCTGTCAAATATAAAAAAAACAATGAGAAAGTGATTTTTCACGAATCATACGACATTCAATAGGGTTTGAACCAATGCTACGGAAGCATGAATGGATAAAGACTCTACCATGCCCATTCCAATGCTGTGCCACATACAAAAATAAGTATTTGAGAGAGATTCCCTAGTTATACATAGAGATGTATTGGGTTCACGACAAGGATCTACAGGTCTTATTCAATCCAATGCTGAGTGAAATTAAGTACATAGATCACCATTCGATTTTCGACGCCCTAACAGAAAAGAATACGGGGGTAACTCTTTACAGCCATTTTTTAAAGCACTAACGCCTATATTAACACATCGCATGAATCATACGAAGGAACTCTCGTCATAGTGTTACAAGAGCACAATTCTATCCACCAAAAGCAAAGTTAAATAAATATCCAGAGAAATTATTTATACAGGGATAACCTATCAAAAGATACTAAAGACGAGCTAAGATTTCGTGTGGGAATTCACTTACGAGCCAAATACACCAGGTATCTTGCCGGACTTGTATCTTCATGGTAGAAACTTGTTATCCATCTATCGCAGACGTTGGTGCCCCTTTGTTTGTCGAGGCTCTATCCAGTAGCTGCGAATCCTCTGGACACAACACCCTGATCGCAAATTTTGCATCTCTGTTACAGTCATTGTAACAACCATTTCCTCCATCATCTTGTTTCGCCGAGCTCTTCACATGTGTAGAGACAACATGATAACCCTTCTCACCGAGCTCTGCCTATGCACAAATATTCTCCTTCACCCTTATGCAGAGAATAATGTTCACAAACTCGTCCCCCTCCTCTTGCAGAGGTCCCCTCGTAAATAGATCCCAAATGGTGATTTTCCCCCACCTCTCCCTAGGATCTCGGTGGTGACTCTAGAATTCATGCGCCTTTTAATGGGCCAGGTGGCAAGGTAAGTAGTAGGTGTGATTTCCCATTAAAAAAATAGTTATAGTGACATTATGCAAGAGCTCCAATAAGGAGACAATCTCCTTAAATCTCGCAGGGTGGAACAGTAACAACTTTTAAATCAATCTTGAGCACTTATAACTCCACTCCACTCTTCTTACCCAAGTAGGTTGTTAGTATCCCATTCGAGAAGCAAGATTTACTTATTTAATACCTCACTACAACAATCTCCGATTTGTAACTAATAACCACGGAACATACAACTGGCAGCCTCCGTAGACACCGTCCTCCTCTGAGTTCACAAGTGGCTATTTTAAAGCCTGCGATTTCTTTCCAGAAGACAGATTCCTAACAAACCTCCACTACATCCATTAACTAAACATAAATTTTCCTTCTTTACGAAATAGGGAGTGCCCCATCTTTTAAATGGCGATATCTCTGTCGTGGCAAGTGCTCCACCCATGAGAGAATGTGGTAATCGATGAGTGCTTCTCTCAAGGAGACAAAATAATAGAAAACGGTTATAAATACTAAATAAGGTGAAACATACTATACATACCACCATTCTTTGTCGTTTAATATATATTTCATATTTGTTATAACTATATACATATGAGATTGTAGTATACAACCTTAGGTTTATTTCAATAAAGTCTTTATTAACTTCGAAATAATATCCTAATAATTAAATATCTTCTTGGAAACTAATATATCGAAAATTATGGGTTTAACCAAATATATATATATATAGGTTAAGTTCTATATATATATATATAAATTTAGGCTAAGCTTTTCCCTTTGCTTTATACTCATGAATATAATAATATTCTTCATAGTATTTATCTTAATGCCACGGAATAATAATAATGATCAAATTTTGAGGGATGTTACATACTCCACCCCTTAAAGATAACACCGTCCTCGGTGTTCATACTTTTCAGTAGTTTATCCTTTCTTTGGAGTCATCCTTTGCTTGCTTTGTCATTTCTATTTGACCTTCTTCGGAATGAATTTCTGCTAGTTGCGATCATTTACACCTATGTTTTCAAATACAATAACAGGAAAAAGAAACCGTGAAACCATCATTATTTCCATAATCAAATTTAGAAACATAATAATGAGCCCTTTCTATTTACAACATATCGTTTGCAATTTTATGGAATATATTATAGTCTTTGTTTGTGCTTTTATTATCATAAGTACACATAAATCCTGTGTTTCCAAGAGTGCAGACTATTAACTTTATCAAAACTTGTCCTTCACTTGATCTGAGAAGCTTCTTGCCTAACACCCAAGTGCTCATACAACAATCCTTTCGGAACTTCTTGCCTAACACCTCAATGCTCACACAGCAATCCTTTGGAATTTCTTGCCTAACACTACTTCCTCTCATGCATACTAAACAGTGTCCTGCCTCCTGCATATGCATTATTTTATAGTTTGCCTAGGTCTTTACAGCCAGCCGATTCTCCAAGAATCCTAGTGGCTGTTCAATCCCTCATTTTAGGGAGTATTTCAATGCCATTTCAACATTCTTTACGCAATTCCCCTCAAGCCTTCTCGCTTGAGTCCCGGAATTTATTTTTCCCCAAGCCGCCTTGCTTGAGTCTAGAAAAATCTCTTTCAATTTAATCAATTTATTTCGTCACATTACATTCTATACCCATACGATTACTCTGACCAATCTGGGCCAAGTTTCCTGATTAAAAATATATCAAAATTTAAAAGAGTCTGTAACAGTTGTGATGTGGATCTTAAATCCTCACGCCCTTATTTTACCATGCATAATATTTATGCTTTTGCATTTTCACAAGCTTCACAGAAATTTCACCATCTGCCAATCACCTTATATAAAAAATCAAATATTGTAAGAAGATCCCTTTCTTAAACGAAAAATCATCTTTCTTAATAAACTATCCATATGTAATCATCTAAGATGTCATTTCCTACTACACATAGCTAGCTTATAAGATTACATAATACTTTAAACACGATATAACATTCTTTCTATGATGATCCATGGACATTATGATCATTTAACCTCGAATGTTAGCTTTCACCATTTCAACACAATTCCTATTTCAGTTATACAACCCTTTTGTAGACCCTAACATCATATAGAGACAACCAATCGTCTAAAACAAACTTACATACCTTATACAGATAACCATGTACCTTTGTAAAGGCGACCGCATAGCTCACCTTCATCTGCCGAGGTTCCAGTTTACTTGGATCATCACGTATTAGTATTATACATGAATTGATATATATATCCCACATTTACCCATTGATGGGTGTCAGGCAGTGATGTGTGGAAAAATAACATTTGCTCGACCACAACATTCAAAGTGTTAGTCGTATAAAGGTAATTAAATCATAAGAACAATCGTATATATAACATATGTTCAAACATCGTTTTTACTTGTTTCATAAAAGCTTATACCTCGATTACTGTCTCAAAGATCACTTCTGATCTACCCTACAAATTCCATGTCATCAATGTTTCCCTTAACACATAAAAAAAACAGTCATTCTTTGTGGCAATATAAGGACGTCAGAAGATTACAACATCCTACTAACTTGTATTTATTTCATGTTGGTTCTAGATTTCCAATAATCTATCCCTTAACAAAATAGTCAAGTTGAGAAACATATAGTTGTACATGGATAGCAAGTCCTCATAAATATTGAGCAAATAAAAGTATCACTATTACTCATTGTTTTCCACGTCTATCTTAGTAGAAATTACTGAAATAAGAGGTATATATATAAAAGGTACTCATGCATTCTCATATTAACTGATTAATATTCACATGTATATGTAATTATAACCATTTTCCTTTTGTTGCACTTATATGTAAGGGTACGAGCGTGCTTCAATGTCACAAAAATCGTATTATAATTACTTATCCTATACAATTACATACTAGAATGAAATTGATTAGCAAGGAGACTATCAACCATTTTTCTCCTTTGTAATCTCACAATTTCCTACTCATAGAAAACTTCACACCAATTAAAGTTAATTTCTTTGTTTAAAAGAAACCAGACATCCTAGTCTAGCCAAACTATACTTCTTATGGAATAAAGCAACAACTTAACATCACATAATTATGCTTACCTCATAACTAGAAATATTAAATTCATAATGAATCCTCCTGCAGCATGCACCTTTACAAATTTTACTACCAAGGTCAACCTCATTATAAATTTATAAACTTTCTTATTTAAGTTAACTCATATGTAACTGGAACCTGATCATTTCTTACATAGTTCAAAAGCCAAGACGGACCCAAACTATCAAATCTTTAATGGACCTTTTAACATAAAGACTTACTTTTGATCTGAACTTAATGGATCTTTTAACAGATCTAAGTTGCTTACATTTCCCATCTAAATTTCATATTTGGAAATCTAGACTATTGGTCAATCAAGTTTACTTAGTTATCTAAGGTCAACCAAATTAGGAGACTTCCTTAGCCTATAAACTTCACTGTGAAATAGCTAGGATAACTTCCAATATGTGCTTTTACTCTACTTACAAGTACCCATTTCATAAGGACTTAACTCCAATAATCCAACTAATTAAAAGAGTACTTTCTTGTTATTCCATGAAACTAATTGTAAAGGGTGAGGAGATATCCATCGTCTAGTGTAAATCATCGGAGATCATTCAAACGAACTTATGTAATGTTCAAAAATAGATACTCTAATTATAACTTTTCAGTAAACTCGTACGTACTTACTTGCAATTTCAAGAAGTGTTGTCGCTTACCTCTTGACGATTCTTTGGAAGTGAACATTTTATTCTTGGCTTATAGAATGCAGCTCCTTTTCTAGTCCGACCAACTTGTATTTGTTCTTCTCCCATTGAGCTCAATAATCCCAAGTGTTTGCAACCTGTGCTCTGGCAGAAGAAACTCGAAGTCGAGCTTGGAGATTCATTTTCCCCTCCTCCAGTACAATCCATGCATCCAAAATGAAACACAATAATTGATTAGTCAACTTAACAACCTTCATACTTACTTATCGCATGTTGAGCTCATTAGGCCCTAGTGTTGTAACCTAATGCTCTGATACCATATGTTACGAACCCAAATTTCGTAAAATTTAAAAAACTTTTCTAAATGCCTAAAATGCCACTAAAATATACACGGAAATATAAAGTGTAGTTTCACTTTCTTTAAATACTGCTTTACAAAATAATTAAAACTTTGTGACACTTATTATTGTTTACAAATGTCGTTATGCTAATCAAGGAAAAAGTATACGTTTTAATTTCAACTAAATAAATTATGAACTTGATATGTCAATCATTTCTGAAATCTTGCGGGAACACAAAAACTTCATTATGTCTTAATCTACATCTTTAGAAAGCATGTATATCTTTTATCGCATCGATAGAACAACCTAAATTGTAACAACATAACCATAATCATCAGGGAAACATATTAGCAATATACTTCATAATCAACTTTCTAATGGATCAGATACTTCAAAATAGTCATAAACATTTTTAAGGACAAAAAACAAGTACTCATACATAAGACACATTGAGAAACACCATAGAAAACATAGGAGACCAAATATAACGTGGTTCACCCGTACACGGGCTAGTCCACAAAAGTGTGTGCGTTTATTTTTATTAAGCAAAAAGTGATAGGATTACAAGGAGAAACATGGTTGCTGCAACAAGATTCTTCCTTCTTCCGTCGAGCCTCTACCACATAGAGTTTTTCATGAATCAAACATATAAATATAAGGAGTGTACAAAGAATAGTCACTTCCATTTCTAAACGAACTCGACAACTCTAAATGGTCTTATACATAAATTAAAATGCTAACATCAAGATTTTTCTATGGAGATCTATTCTTTGGTATAACAATATCTTGACACAAATCCTTCATGGCCTTCGACACCATATTGACTCTAAGCGGAAGTATTAGTATAACTAAATCTGTATATGTTTTAAGCAAGGAATGATAATCTAACACTAAGGTTACAACCTCATTGATTCTCTTCTTCCTAGATACAATATGCATAAAAAAGTAAGTGCCTACAAGGGGAGGTATTCCCAAAATCAAACATATGTAAACTTGCCTAATTTATTAAAAGAATTTATATAAGGGTACTTAGATTATCCCCTAGTTCTTGAGCCGACCAGTATATATATGATATATATATTTATTCCTAACAACTATAAAATCAAATTCCACTTTTATGATAATTTGGAACCTATGTCGATACACCCACAACATAAATATATATCTTTTATTGGTAAGCAAATCTATTGTATATAAGACTATGTATTATCAATAAGATAGACTTCAAATCTATTAGTCTCTGTCAAAGTTTAAGTAAGTAACAGTTATACCCTGTGATATAAATTTCCTTATTAACTATACATACTCAAAAGCTAACCTTTAGTTCTGTCATCAAGATTATAGTAATTATTATTGTCAAAAAGGATCCTTTGAAACATTAGTCATATTTATGTATCTTCCAGATGAAATGCTCAATCGGCGCAGACCAAAACTAATAGAGGTTAAAAGAAATGGAGGACGATGAGGTTATTGCCGAGTAGAGAGTATGATGTAAACCACAGGACTAATCTTGGAGGAATTACTTCTGAGACATGACATAAGTATATCAATCATGGTATGATACAGACATACACAATGAGAATTGAAGGCAACAAGCAGCATGCCATGTATGTGCAAAGGTCAATACAAAAATAAAAAGGTAGATTGATCTTTTTCAGAAGTCGAAATAAGGAGAGGTCGAAATACTATCACAATATCAATCGCATATCCATAATATGTAAGGTTTTAAATATTGAAATTCTAGATCAAAATCGTTCTCTCCCCAAGGAGCAACATACGCATCAAGAGGAAACGCATACCGGAGGATTTGCTCTATTGAGGCTTGTGCAGAAATCACTAAAATCTTTGGAAACAAATATGAATTTTCGTATATCCAAGTTGAAATTCTACAAAATAAAAGATTTCTGTCAAATATAAAAAAAACAATGAGAAAGTGATTTTTCACGAATCATACGACATTCAATAGGGTTTGAACCAATGCTACGGAAGCATGAATGGATAAAGACTCTACCATGCCCATTCCAATGCTGTGCCACATACAAAAATAAGTATTTGAGAGAGATTCCCTAGTTATACATAGAGATGTATTGGGTTCACGACAAGGATCTACAGGTCGTATTCAATCCAATGCTGAGTGAAATTAAGTACATAGATCACCATTCGATTTTCGACGCCCTAACAGAAAAGAATACGGGGGTAACTCTTTACAGCCATTTTTTAAAGCACTAACGCCTATATTAACACATCGCATGAATGATACGAAGGAACTCTCGCCATAGTGTTACAAGAGCACAATTCTATCCACCAAAAGCAAAGTTAAATAAATATCCAGAGAAATTATTTATACAGGGATAACCTATCAAAAGATACTAAAGATGAGCTAAGATTTCGTGTAGGAATTCACTTACGAGCAAAATACGCCAGGTATCTTACCGAACTTGTATCTTCATGGTAGAAACTCGTTATCCATCTATCGCAGACGTTGGTGCCCCTTTGTTTGTCGAGGCTCTATCCAGCAGCTGCGAATCCTCTGGACACAACACCCTGATCGCAAATTTTGCATCTCTGTTACAGTCATTGTAACAACCATTTCCTCCATCATCTTGTTTCGCCGAGCTCTTCACATGTGTAGAGACAACATGATAAACCTTCTCAGCGAGCTCTGCCTATGCACAGATATTCTCCTTCACCCTTACGCAGAGAATAATGTTCACAAACTCGTCCCCCTCCTCTTGCAGAGGTCCCCTCGTAAATAGATCCCAAATGGTGATTTTCCCCCACCTCTCCCTAGGATCTCGGTGGTGACTCTAGAATTCATGCGCCTTTTAATGGGCCAGGTGGCAAGGTAAGTAGTAGGTGTGCTTTCCCATTAAACAAATAGTTATAGTGACATTATGCAAGAGCTCCAATAAGGAGACAATCTCCCTAAATCTTGCAGGGTGGAACAGTAACAACTTTTAAATCAATCTTGAGCACTTATAACTCCACTCCACTCTTCTTACCCAAGTAGGTTGTTAGTCTCCCATTCGAGAAGCAAGATTTACTTATTTAATACCTCACTACAACAATCTCCGATTTGTAACTAACAACCACGGAACATACAACTGGCAGCCTCCGTAGACATCATCCTCCTCTAAGTTCACAAGTGGCTATTTTAAAGCCTGCGATTTCTTTCCAGAAGACAGATTCCTAACAAACCTCCACTACATCCATTAACTAAACATAAATTTTCCTTCTTTACGAAATAGGGAGTGCCCCATCTTTTAAATGGCGATAGCTCTGTCGTGGCAAGTGCTCCACCCATGAGAGAATGTGGTAATCGATGAGTGCTTCTCTCAAGGAGACAAAATAATAGAAAACGGTTATAAATACTAAATAAGGTGAAACATACTATACATACCACCATTCTTTGTCGTTTAATATATCTTTCATATTTTTTATAACTATATACATATGAGATTGTAGTATACAACCTTAGGTTTATTTCAATAAAGTCTTTATTAACTTCCAAATAATATCCTAATAATTAAATATCTTCTTGGAAACTAATATATCGAAAATTATGGGTTTAACCAAATATATATATATAGGTTAAGTTCTATATATATATATATAAATTTAGGCTAAGCTTTTCCCTTTGCTTTATACTCATGAATATAATAATATTCTTCATAGTATTTATCTTAATGCCACGGAATAATAATAATGATCAAATTTTGAGGGATGTTACATTTACATATCCTTGGAGGGTTTTTTGTAAGATTTACTATTTCCATACTTATTGTCAATCATTTTTTTTCTTCCAAAAATCCAATAAATATCTGGCACTAATATTGAATCTTAGACCCAAATATTTCAAGTAATGTGTTCAACAATTATAGCTCCAACTACATTGTCTATGCAATGCCCCTCTATTCCGAAGGACACCGAAGTTCTAGATTTTGAAATCAAGTTTTGTAACGAGCTCTTACAAAGTTCTTTTTCTTCATAATTATTTCAATAATAAATAAGTATCATTATGTTTAGCACAATTTTTTTGTTTTGGTTTCATTATGCTCATTTTTTGCATGATTTTAGTGATTAGAAAATGTCTAGCAGCATAGTAATATGAATTTATTTTACTAAAAGAAATTCAACAATTTTCTATTTTGTGTATTTTAATTAACACAGAGTGCACATACATATATTTTATTAACAGCGTACATATAATTGTAATTTCCTGCATAATACTCAGTATATTGAAATATAAATCATTTTCCTAAACTATCAATATAATGCTTGGACCGATGTAGGTTGTAGATTGCCCTTGTAGAGCCCATAGATCCTTTGGACCAAGCCTTAATAACACAAAATAGATGAACTACCCTACCGACCAACTCTTATCAAGCTGGCTCTAGGAACTCGATGGGTTTCCTAGCCCCTAAGCCCACAGACCGATAATCTCGAGAGAAGATTTCCTTACTATATTTCCATAGTTCAATAGTGCAGTTTCCCCCATCCAAACTTTTCTCTGAGTTAATCGCCTCCTCATTCTTTGAGTTCCCCATCTCCTCAAAGCTTTGAGTTCTCCCCCTCCTCGGCCTTCCTCCTTTTCATAGCAATACTAAGTCTAATTCTCCAAAAGAAAACCAATCCACTCCTCAATCATAAGACCTCCCTAAATACCATTTCATCCTCCTTCCTTTGTTCCTAGTCCACCGCCTTCCACTCATTAATGCCATTACATTTTTAAAGATAAGATATTAATAAGATATGTTTATTAAATTCCCCATATCCCTCGGGTAGTCACTTGGTTGAATGTCCCTTATGTAAGAAATCATGACTTCTTTATTTTAACTCCCGAGACAAGTTTTGGTAACATAAAATTCATTCAATTGTCGTTCTTTAAATGTTTTTAACATATCAAGACAATACGTTTAAGCTTGGTTCAAATAATGAGGAGGGTATGTCTTAACTATTTTAAATTACAATTAGATTCGACATAGATGTATTAGGTTAAGAATTAAATTTTAATAATCATCACGTGTTAAACATAATATTATTTAATTATACACTCCCTTACAAATAGTTAACATGCAATCATAATAATATTATTCCATCCTACACACAAAGCAATGTACATAATTTAGTAACCGACAAAACATATAATGGACTTTATTGTTTGTTTAATAATAATATTAATAATAATTATTTTATAACATGATGACCTTAAAGATTTTAAACATAACATTAATTACTTCTAACCAACATAATTTGACTATTCAAAGAGGAGGACAATTAGGCTAGACCAAACAACGCTAATTGTGTAAACTAAATAGTAACTATGTTAAATACAACACTATCCCAAACCAAACAGAAATGATGTTAAGCACAACACTATTTCCAACAATTAGTTACTAATCCATGTAATTAACAACCAATAGATTGATCCATTTATGCATATTTACATGATTAAAAATCATCATTCAGACTTCACTAATTCATGACTGACTCTCATCTAGAATGCAATCACAACTAATAGTTATCACATTAATACTAGTGTACATTTACAAGGTGTGCATGTGTGGCCACCGTATGCATAGATTGTACTCATACTATAAGAAAGCATCATTTCCCCTATGCATATATATTAATTGATAAAATAATGATTCGTATTGACAGAAAAATCACGCATACAAAAATCACAAATACTTAACCCTTTCAACCTACATACATCATAATATTTCAGCATCATTAGTCATTAATAATTAACCAATTAAGTTGTAACATTTATGTTTTCCAGATTCACCATAATTAATCAATCAATTATTTTTAATGAAGAGACACTTACTACCACAAATTTAGGATCAAGGGATACCCAACCCTCAACAGTACTAAATAACATATCCTCCCACCCTAACCTACGTCTGCATCCTCCCTATCCTTCCTCTGCTAGTACAAAAGTGGATGTCAGCTATACTGACCTGGCCACGTAGAACCTGAGAGTGGTAGTGTCGGCTAACTAGCGGACCTAACCTCTCCTAGCAGGTATGTAACATCTCCCAATAAAATTAGTTAGTATTTATGTAAAAAAAAATAAAATTTCTTCCCTTACAGATCTTCACAATAACATATGTAACAGACCCTAAAGTTGGGTGAGAAATTCATATTAACTAATTATTTAGTTCATATTAAGAATCTCCATGTGACATACCCAAGTAACCTGAGTTAGTAACTTGGTAAAATTTTTGGAGAAATTAAAACTTTAGCTTTCTAAGTCAAGATAACGTGGTCTTCACCCTAAAATATTAACAAGGCATTCTTACCCATTGATGGTGACATAAGAGTGTCTAACAATAAATACAACTATAAGGCTATCATATGATCAATAGACATAATAATGAACTTACCAAAGACGTATATTATAACCCTGTCATAAGTAACCATACTATCAAAAACAACATAGCAAAGGAGAATATAAACTTATATACACCCTTTCCATCACAACTATCAATGAATACCAACAGAAAGTAGTAATCCATTGAACCACTCTCCTTGAGCCACTCTCTCATCCTCCAAGTGATCTTGGGGAAGGGAATAATTAGATTCCTGTAAATCTTCCATGCAATTGTGTTATTTTCTAACCATTTAAACAACACTAATTGTTCCCTACCTATAAAGAGAATTATTTCGACACATTACCATTCAACTACCAAAATGTAATGTCATTTTCCCAAACAATGAAATCATTAA
Organism: Larix kaempferi; assembly: GCA_027924585.1. Taxonomy (NCBI): domain Eukaryota; kingdom Viridiplantae; phylum Streptophyta; class Pinopsida; order Pinales; family Pinaceae; genus Larix; species Larix kaempferi. Next base: position 17,637,310 of record BSBM01000779.1, read on the forward strand.
AGTAATGAATTTAAAATGCAACAATTCATTTCCATCAACTAATAGTTCACCTAGCAAATTTGTACTATTAATTAGAACCAATTATAATCATACCAAGTTATTTGTAAGGGAAAGTGATGAAAAATAAACATAGTATATTCTTCTTTGAGAAGCTCTACTACTTTAGTCAATAAATATTCATCCTAAGGAAATTAAAGTCGATTATATCCTTTAATTACATAAACCATATTATAATCATCAACCTCATGAATCAACTGAATTCGGATTGGTTACCACAACATAATGTACAACAAAATCACACGTCGCCAACACAAGTTAGTATACTCATACAAGTATGACAACCATAAGGTCATTTCCATTTATATGTGACAAAATAAGCCATGATCACACATAATAATCAACACAACAATTAAACACAATTTACACATATACCATAGAGATCATATATACACGTGGTTCACCCAACTCTATGGGCTACGTCCACAAAGAAAGTCACATTCTTTCTATTAGTCAAAAGAGAGTTACAATTACAAATGCTGTCACAAAGCTTCTCTTGTAAATCTTAAAAGATTTGGTCCCATCTTAAGTTCTAAAGAAAGATTCCTTATTCATGATGTTGGGCTATCCACTTTCTCCCATCCTTGCCAAACATACTTTTAAGTCTTGAACTAAAGGGTAGTGCTCATATTTAGACATAATATTATGACTTCAATTCTTTGACGAGATATCGCTTTCCAACATCATATCTATGCTTTAAACTACTTTCAAGTTCAAGCATACCTTTTCTATTAGATACTTCCAAATTCAAGCTTATACTATCTATACTTAAACTACTTTCAAGTTCAAGCATATACTAATTAACATTAGATACTTTTAACGGTCAAGCCTCGGTTCTTGAGGAAATCTAAGCATAAAACAAAATCCGTGACCACGTTGGAGTAGTATGCTATTGAGTACTGTTACAATAGCTATGCAAACAAAATACTAAGCGAAAAGATAAGGTCAAAACTTCATCTTCATGAGAAGATTGTTATTTCCTTGCCAATATATCTCGCAAAAGTAATCAAGGAAAAAAATAATGAGAAACGATGGAAAAACGGTTCTCTCTTTAGAGAGAAATCCCTATCATGGTAGCTAAAAGCTGTGTAGAAGACAAAGGGTTTAAGTCCTTTCAGATGGCGCCCTTTCTTAGCTTCTGGAAGAAAGACTTTGATCACCAAAATACACTCGGAGATCCTTTATTTACGACTATCAACCTAAGTCAAACAAAATCCCTGAATGTGACAGGGATGAGAGACTAGAACTCAACTTAAATATATATATAAATATAGTCAATTCTTCTACAGGTTCACTACAAGATTGATGACCCGAACATACTCGATCTATATACAGAGTCTAGCTCTATTATCAAGCTCAGAGGGGAGTTAACTATTAATTTTCACTCCTTAAACGTATCTACAGGATCATTATCTGAACGATAACCCGATCTGAATGCAGGATTTAATCTTAGTTGTCGAGTGCTTCTACGGAGAAGTTAGATGCAGTTAGCACAGTCATTGAACTGAGGAGTATTTCCAAGGTTTGCTGCGCCATCAAAATAAAGAGAGGCGTTTGTCTAAGTTGGAAAAACAGCCATAAAATTAAATGCGATACACAGATCTATGACTCTGTGACTTAGCAAAGAAATGAATCATGATTTCATAATAACCATCCAGATCTGAGATAGGGATCTGTGGTTTCCAACCAATATCCACGAATGTTTTCAATCCGCATAACACAGAAATGAAATATCAACATGGCAGAGATCCGCCATTGACCCACGATTCCCTTGAATTGTGCGAGATCCAAGAGGAGCAATAAACAAATATATTATACTTTCCTAAAATGCAGAGTTCCACTTTGATCCACGATTCAACCGACCAAGATCCAAAGTGAGGGGCAACAATTAGGACTATACTTTGTATAGCTTACGGAGACCCCAAATGATCGACGGTTCCAATGAACCGAGATCCAAACGAGCAGACACATAAAACTACTGTAATTTCAAATAATACCGGGATCTATAATTCACAAATCTAATTCATCAAACGGATCTAGCATGCCCAGTAATTCAAGTGCATAAATCGACATTCAGAGTAAAACAACGAGTGAAATAAAAGTGCAGGCTCAGATTTTACTTACCTCCACATAATATATATAAAATCCAGGGCAAGGAAACGCAAACCTTCTGAGCAATTGAAATGCAGGCCGGTACGAGAGGATTTCCCCAATCGAAAATATGCAGCAAAATCAAAGGATTTTCCTCTTTCCCGATTTCTATCATCCCCTCATCTCTGTGTGTACCCCCTATGGAGAGCTCCATCGAGCATAAGAAATATCGCTTAACCACCGCCCCCCAAATCGCACCCCCTTTAGATCTTTTATCATCCATAAATTAATTTTCCCCCTTTTGAAAAGGGTTAGTCACCAAAGAAATGACAAATGTTCGTAATTTAGAACCAGATGGCTCTTCACGCGAAGACACCTGGAGACAGCTTGCAGAAGGGCACTCCACGAAGGAGACAACCTTCCTCGATTCTCTCCATTAATCCCTCGTGTTCCTTTATCGGAACCCCATGTATTCTTCCGAAGCACGTAATTATACATTAATTTTTGTTGTTTAAATCTTTTGATTATATTTTACATATGTAGCTTACACAGATATATATATATATATATATATTTTGATCATCATGCATACCCATAGATGCTTCATTTATTATCCCCATATCGCATGTTTCGCTTATATATATATATATATATATCGACCATGTTTCGCTTATATATATATATATATATATATATATATATCGACCAGTACATAACCTAACATATGTATGATCACTTATTTTTCTTGGAGGTGTCCACCCGACTAAAAGTAATAAAAGATTTCATAGTACTAACCTAGTGTAAATGGTTAGCTTATGATCATTGCTAGATGGTGGGGTTTTGTTTTAACACTGTGAATCATTTGGCATCGTGTGCCGGAGTCATTCCAAGCATATTTTACATAATAATAAAGGGAAGGTAAGGAGGGATATCACAAGGTATATGACCATCGTCATCACAAAAACTTGGGGAGCGTGTCTCAGAATGGCCCTCCCATGACCTCGGGTATTATAGAAAAATAAGGTGGAACATACATCCATCCCTCTCAACATCTTGGGTCTATACCCTATCAAAACCATATTGTGCTGCTATCGAGATTATTGTGTTGTGTCATTGTATCATCAACTTTGGTAAACAAGGCTCTCTGCAAAATAGGTACCAGGCCATCCTTCATGTCGAGTATCTGACTATTACATAGCCCATGTGTCCTACGGATCAACAGTTTGCAACCATACATTCATAACAAATATTTCCATTCAATCATCAACTGATCCATATTATCAACATCATTTATTATCATCACATAAAATCATTGAACCGATCAAAACATGGGTTTGCATCCACGTATTACATCATATATATCACATTTTGTCAAGGATGACAATTAAACATACACCGTCAGTATGAAAGAATGGAATCTCATGATAATTGCAACATAGTAACCATATAAACATAATAACATCATGAGAATGGTAACATCATAACATCATGAGAATGGTAACATCATAACATCATGAGAATGGTAACATCATAACATCATAATCATAGTGTCAACATAATCATAGTAACATCATAAAATGTAGTAGCAATATATAATTAGATCTAACATGCCGAAGATATAGTTCACTCAGTCTAGCTGAGTCCAACAAACAATAAGCAAATAAAGTGCAAGGTGTCTGACTAATAAACATGCCTAGTCAAAATATGGGCATTACATACACCCACCCTTCAGGAAACTTCATCTCGAAGTTATGGTCAAAATAATGCAGGAAAACCTTGAAACACGGTCTCTACATCCGCTCAAGTAGTAGATCCTAGGCTATACTTCTCCTTCTAATATTTAACTTGACCAACATGTCGATGTTGTGTTGCAATTTTACTTTTTTTATCGCATGATATGTGTTCTAATAATTTAAAGAAACATTTAGATTAAGCTTTCTATAGAATCTCTATACTATATCTAAAATGTTTAAAGGTTATAATCCAGTGCTATCGACCATAGCATCATACACTATCATTACCTTAGCAATAAGAACGAATTTGTTTCCATGATAACCAAAAGTACTATAACAATTTTTAAATTAGGAGAACAATTATCGCTTACAAGGTTTTCGTGACTATCCTTCTCAACAATACATAATTTCATCATCTTTCAACTTTGGCAATGCACTACTGCTCATTAGACATAGTCGTTATTTACAATTTTAGAGTACTTGACATGTTATTTCTATTTTAGACTATGGGTTAGGCATTATTAATTCTTAGTTGTCCTAAAAAGGTTATTATCTTGTTGGAGGCGACTACTCCGCAATTTGTGGACACCCTACCATGTCCTTACTACATTTATTATCCGTTTAAACTGATGTCATTAAGTGATTTGTCATGTAGTAAATTTAGTGTTCTAGTGTTCAACTCATCACGCTCATCTCAACGGTGTCTTGCTTTTTTTATTCTGTAATCATCTCGTCTTTTCGATTATAAGTTGAATTTTCAGTGAAGGGTCTTCTCAGAACAAGGAATAAACTAATTAGTGTCAAATTTTAATTGAGCTAACCATGAACGTTATCTAATGGTTAAGTATTTACTTTAATTTAACATTTAACATTTAATATTAACCTTATTTATTTATTTATCTTAATACTAAATTTCAAACTATCAATTTGAGATGTTTAATATTTAAATTTCAAAATTAACTACTTCCAAAATTTAATACCGATCAACTTCCATATTCCAAGCTATATATAACCCAACTTAATTCAACATCCTTCCACATTTAATTCAACCTTAATTATAAAATCTAAAATTTTATTTTTAGCATAATCCAAATTCTTTATTCGATATTTAATCAATCACCATAATCAAAACCCTACTATACTAAACAATTTTAAAATACTACGTCATTATACCTCCAACACTGATTAGGGATTTCAGATTTGAACAAGCCAAGTACATTTTTCTCATACAAATATTTAACAAAAATTTATTTATTTATTCTAAATTATTTAACTTATATTTAGCTAATAGCGTTAAATAACAACAATTATGCATATCTTTTCCTTCCACATAAAGTACACAAATAAATACATTTGAACTTAATAAAACCCCTGTAATGTAAAACAACTTTAATGAATATATTAAAACCAATCAATGAAAGATACAAAGGTACACTTCCATGGGTTACTTTTCTCTTACTCCGATAGTTTTCTCTTACTCCAATACTCATGGGAGTACAAACTGCTAGTGTTGTCTTATGAAACTGCCCTTCGTATCCCCTTCTTCCAAGCTCTATGCTTGGTTTATAGTTTCATTTCCAACAAAAAGGAATTTTTCTAACTACAATCAATGGTTGTTTGATGTTCAATTCATCCCATTTTATATATTAATATTTTAATAGTGAATCCTTTCCCATTCTTGTCTTAAAAAAGTTATTAGACATTCCTTGGGTAGTCTATCTCTATGCAACTCTCGAGGAAAAAGAGAATTATGCAGATGGGTTCTCTTTAATTCTTTATAGTTGTGTAGTGCTTAATCCCGCTTTTGGTCACGCATATCAACAGACTTGCTCATTCAGTCCATTTTCAATATTATAGTTTCCAATATTACGTATATAAAATAAATTATTTTAAAATACTAAAAGAGCAAAAAATGGAATGATTTCACTATTAAAACCATTTGGCTCATCCTCCTCTTCCACGTGGCTAGCTCCCACCACCAGCCATCCCACGCTTCTCTTCCACGTGCATGAATCCACTCTTCAACGACCCCTACCTGCCACTGCTTGCTCCACCTATCGACTCCTGTTGGCTCTACACTCGGCCTCCCTCAATCCATGCTATCTCTACCGCTTTCCAGTCCATCCGGCTCGAGGAAGCCTCGAAGAGGCCTGGGCTACATGCCAGCCACACGGGCTACATGCATGCCCCCCCATTAACCACTGTTGGGTTTCTCCCCCTTCTAAATGGTGCGTCGTCTCCCGCGTACAATCCTGGTCTCTCATTGTTGCTCATGAGAGTGTTAAGTGTGGGCCATTTGACTTGTGGGCACTCCTTGACTTATGGGGATCTAACTACCCTTCCAACTTTGGTCATCAATAATGTGCAGTACCATGGGAAGCTGGAGAGATCTGTTGTATTTAAGGCTTTGTGTCCAGTATTTAAAGAAACTATAGACCCACCAATTTGTTTGAGTGGAGATATTGAGACAAATGAATGTATGACAAATAATGGTGGCTGCTGGAAGGCTTGGAGGAACGGATTGACTTGGTTGAATGGGAGGATATCCAAGTTTCTCAAAACTCGAGGTGGCCATGGATGCACCGGAAGTGAGTGATGTCGATGCCCTTCACCTGGTCTTAGGTACAATTTAAAAGTTTCCCCTCTTGTATTTAAATTCTTGGCCTCGGTTCAACTTCCTTAAACCAATTTGATTTACGTTTCAGCCATCTGAATGTTTATTATTGTGGTTATTATTGCTACCCTAGGATTTTAACGCTCAACCAACTGATTGCTCTTTTGAAATTGGATTTGTCTCTTTGTTTACAGCTTAGTGGTATTCATTTTTCGGCTTTTGAATTAGACTTTACAACGATGGTTTCTGATACCGAACCGCAACATACTATGTTTCTGCAAAATTTTTTTTTATAAATATATATTATATATTTTGGCTCAAACCCATAATCGAGTCTAGGTAATAGACTTCACACGTTGTGCAGATCATGTTTTCCAGGTCATAGATACACACGTTCTAAGCTTGTGTAATTCAGTGCTTGGCATTGAGCTTGGTACTTTGATTAGGGAGAAACAAACCTTTTTCATTGTCAAGACTAGAGTGATTCTCCAGTCTTCCCCTTTTCCCTCTTAATGTTGATTTGAAGGTGATGATCCATCACTTGAACCTGTTTCCATTCTATTAAGGATGAAAACTCTGTCAATTTTAAATTATAATTTCTTTTACATATTATATTCTATATGAGGAGAAGAAACAACCTACACAAAAGAGGAAAACTCCTCATTCTTGCTATTAATATGTTTTTTTTGTGGGTGAAAGCGATGGGAAGGGCGTAGGACCATTCATCCTTGGCTTGCATGTAATTACATATATAGTTACAAATTCATACGTGTGATCTTGGGAAGGGGCATAGCCCTTATTTGTGTTGCATTTCATTGAAAAGTATAAATAGGTGCTATGATCCTTAGCTCCATGCGTGAGCTCTGTGGAGAAGCGCAACGCATTTATGGTTGCATTTATTTATTTATTATATATGTATATATATATATATATATATATTCATAACCATGTGTGTTGTCCCAGGTATAGTTGTGCAGCTCATATAGAGCCCAACCCCCCGTTTTGTTTTTTTGGTTATACTGACTTTCTGTTTGAGCTTAGCATGAGAGAGCGTTGCCATATCTCTACCCGCCATTGAATTATATAATTTTTATTCTAAACTCATTGTGAGCTATATTGAGAAGGGTGCAACCCAGCAATGCACACACCCCTTCTTTTTTTTGAAAAATGCTTTTTGTACTAAAAAAAATAAATATAATATAAGAAGGATGCAAGCAGGCACAATTACCTAAAAGCTAAATAATGGCCTTCAGGTTTGATTGTGCCTCAATATAGCTACCCAAATCTCTTAAAATGAGAATATTTCAACTCTAAATTGGACAACCAACATATATACATTATTTAAGGATGTACATCCACTCATATTTTCTTTATCGAGATATGGTTATCCTAATGTTGTATTTTAACCATTCTTTTCTTCATACAATCCTATTCCAAGATGATTGTCCCTCTTCAAATAAGTATTAGGTATAGTTTCTATTTGTAGTGCAAGAGGCAATCAATTTTTTTTCTTTTTTGGCTTGACATGCTACCAATATATTCGATCCAACTTCCACAAGTTAGTTCAATATCCTAAACATTGTGACATATGTTTTTAAAATAGATTCCCCCCCCTTGAAGTTCAATTATTTGAAGAAATATATTGTTGAGACTATCCTTTGGTACTTTGTTGATGATTTGTTTTGGTGATTACAAGAAATAAGTTATGGCTTCTATCTATGTACAAATTTATGTCTTACATTTTTTCCATTAGTTAGTTGACTAATATAGTAATATATGGTGCTTATATCCAAGCTTCTGAAACTTTTCCCACATCTTTTAATTTAAATTCAATAAGCGTGTTTTTAGGATTTCATTTCTCTTTATTAATGTTACAAACATTATTGATCTGCTTTATAAATGCATCTAGCCAAATTTATTTATTTATTTATTGCTCATTATCATTTGAAATATATATATATATATATATATATATATATATATATATATATATATATATAACACACACACACACACAAATTAAATGCCACTGTAATTCCAGAACAATGAAATAAATATGGAATTCCTTTGTACAAAACCAAATTTATAACTCATTGTCTTAATGTCTGTTTCACTAAATATAAAGATAATTTTCATTTGAGTGTGGTATTCCAACTTGAACCAGTAGTTTATCACGTTAATTGCCATACAACCATGTTATTATGCTCATCATTCTCAAAATTTGACTGTGGGAAGTAGATAATTAATTCAGTGTTTCTATTGGTATGTTAAATTCAAGTTCTCTTACTCAATTTATGTTTCCTGCAGCTAGTCTACACGTTTACACAGATGGTCTTGTTGCTACAGAATTTTTTCAAAAAGGTTTGGTGTTTCTAAGCCTACCTATCCTAAATTATTTTGTTTTCTTCCAAGATGGAAAGGCCCCGTGAGGTCAAAGTGTTTGAGATAGGGCTCTAATACCAAATGCAATGCCCCTCTATCCGAAAGGGTACCGAAGTTCTAGATTTTGAAATCAAGTTTTGTAACCAGCTCCTACAAAGTTGTTTTTCTTCATAATTATTTCAATAATAAATAAGTATCATTATGTTTAGCACAATTTTTTTATTTTGGTTTCATTATGCTAATTGTCTGCATGATTTTAGTGATTAGAAAATGTCTAGCAACATAGTAATATGAATTTATTTTACTTAAAGAAATTCAAGAATTTTCTATTTTGTGTATTTTAATTAACACACAGTGCACATACGTATAGTTTATTAAAAACATACATATAATTGTAATTTCCTTCATAATACTCAGTATATTGAAATATAAATAATTTTCCTAAACTACCAAAAGAATACCTAGACCGATGTAGGTTGTAGATTTCCCCTATAGATCCCGTAGATACTTTGGAGCAAGCCTTAATAACAAAAAATATATGAACCACCCTGCCGACTAGCTCTTATCATGCTAGCCCTAGGAAACCGACGGGTTTCCCAGCCCCCAAGCCCACATATTGATAATCCCTAGAGCAACTTTCCTTACTGCATTTCCATAGTTCAATAGTGCAATTTCCCCCAACCGAAAATTTTCTCTGAGTTAACCCCCTCGTCATTCTTTGAGTTTACCACCTCCTCAAAGCTTCGAGTTCTCCCCCTCCCCGGCCTTCCTCCTTTTCATAGCAATACTAAGTCTATTTATCCAAAAGAATACCAATCCCCTCCTCAATCATGAGACCTCCCTAAATACCATTTCATCCTCCTTCCTTTGTTCCGACTCCACCACCTTCCACTCATTAATGCCATTACATTTTTAAAGATAATATATTAATAAAATATCTTTATTAAATTCCCCATGTCCCTTGGGCAATCACTTGGTTGAATGTCCCTTATGTAAGAAATCATGACTTATCTATTTTAACTCCCGAGCTAAGTTTTGATAACATAAAATTCATTTAGTTATTGTTCTTTAAATCTTTTTAACATATCAAGACAATAAGTTTAAGCCTGGTTCAAATCACGAGGAGGATATGTCTTAACTATTTTAAATTACAATCAGATTCGACAGAGATGTATTGGGTTAAGAATTAAATTTTAATAATCATAACGTGTGAAACATAATATTATTTAATTATACACTCCCTTCCAAATAGTTGACATGAAATCATAATAATATTATTCCACCCTACACACAAAACAATGTACATAATTTAGTAACCGACAAAACATATAATAACATATAATGGACTTTATTGTTTGTTTAATAATAATAATAATGTTATAATATGATGACCTTAAAGATTTTAAACATAACATTAATTACTTCTAACCAACAAAATTTGACTATTTAGAGAGGAGGACAATTAGGCTAGACCAAACAACGCTAATTGTGTAAACTAAATCACAACTATGTTAAATACAACATTATCCCAAACGAAACAGAAATGATGTTAAGCACAACACTATTTCCAGCAATTAGTTACTAATGCATGTAATTAACAACTAAAAGATTGATCGATTTATGCATATCTACATGATTAACAATCATCATTCGACTTCACTAATTCACAACTGACTCTTATCTAGAATGCAATCACAACCAATAGTTATCACATTAATACTAGTGTACATGTACAAGGTGTGCATGTCTGGCTAGTGTATGCATAGATTGTAATTGTACTATAAGAAAACATCATTTCTCCTATGCATATATATTAACTGATAAAATAATGATTCGTATTGACAGAAAAATCACACATACAAACAATCACAAATACTTAACCCTTTCAACATACATACATCATAATATTTCAGCATCATTAGTCATTAATAATTAACCAATTAAGTTGTAACATTTATGTTTTCCAGAATCACCATAATTAATCAATCAATTATTTTTAAGGAAGAGACACTTACTACCACTAAATTAGGATCAACCGATACCCAACCCTCAATAGTACCAACTAAGATATCCTCCCACCCTAACCTATGTCTGCATCGTCCCTATCCTTCCTCTACTAGTACAAAAGTGGATGTCAGCTATACTGACCTGTACACGTAGAACATGAGAGCGGTAGCGTCAGCTAACTAGCGGACCTAAAATATCCTAGTAGGCATCTGACCATCGTCATCAGAACAAATTGGGGAGCATGTCTCAGCACGGCCCTCCCACAACCTCAAGTATTATAGAAACATAAGGTGGAACATACATCCATCTCTCTCAACATCTTGGGTCTATAACCTATCAAAACCATATTGTGTTGCTATCGAGATTATTGGTCTGTGTCATCATATCATCAACTTTGGTAAACAAGGCTCTCTGCAAAATAGGTACCATACCATCCTTCATGTCGAGTATCTAACTATTACATAGCCCGTGTGTCCTACGGATTAACACTTTGCAACGATACATTCATAACAAATATTTCCATTCGATCATCAACAGATCCATATTATCAGCATCATTTCTTTTCATCACATAATATCATTCAACCGATCACTACATTGGTTGGAATCCATGTATTACATCATATATATCACATTTCGTCAAGGATGACAATTAAACACACACTGTCAGTATGAAAGAAAGGGAATCTCATGATAACTGCAACATAGTAACCGTATAAACATAATAACATCATGATAATGGTAACATCATAACATCATAATCATAGTGTCAACATAATCATAGTAACATCGCAAAATATAGAAGCAATATATAATCAAATCTAAAATGTCAATGATATAGTTCACTCAGTATAGCTGAGTCCAACAGATAATAAGCAAAGAAAGTGGAAGGTGTCTGACTAATAAACACGCCTAGTCAAAATATGGGGCATTACGTACACCCACCTTTCGGGAAACTTTGTCACGAAGTTATGGTCAAAATAATGCAGGAAAACCTGGAAACATGGTCTCTAGATCCTCCTAGGTAGTAGATCCTAGGCTATACTTCTCCTGCCGATCTTAAACTTGACCAACATGTCGATGTTGTGTTGCAATTTTACTTCTTTTACCCCATGATATGTGTTCTAATAATTTAAAGAAACATTTAGATTAAGCTTTCTATAGAATCTCTATACTATATCTAAAATGTTTAAACGTTATAATCTAGTGTTATCCACCATAGCATCATACACTATCATTACCTTAGCAATAATAACCAATTTGTTTCCATGATAACCAAAAGTACTATAACAATTATTAAATTAGGAGAATAATTATCGCTTACAAGGTTTTCATGACTACCCTTCTCAACAATACATAATGTCATCATCTTTCAACTTTGGCAATGCACTACTGCTCATTAGGCATAGTCGTTATTTACAATTTCAGAGAACTTGATGTGTTATTTTTTCTTTAGACTGTGGGTTAGGCATTATTAATTCTTAGTTGTCCTAAAAAGGTTATTATCTTGTTAGAGGCAACTACTCTGCAATTTGCGGACACCCTATCATGTCCTTACTACATTTATTATTCGTTTAAACTTACTTCATTAAGTGATTTGTCATGTAGTAAATTTAGTGTTCTTGTGTTCAACTCATCACGCTCATCTCAACAGTGTCTTGTTTTTTTTATTCTGTAATCATCTCATCTTTTTTACTATAAGTAGAAGTTTCGGTGAAGGGTCTTCTCAGGACAAGGAATAAACTAATTAGTGTCGAATTTTAATTGAGCTAACCATGAACGTTATCTAATGGTTAAGTATTTACTTTAATTTACCATTTACCATTTAATATTAACCTAATTTATTTATTTATCTTAATACTAAATTTCAAACTATCAATTTGAGCTGTTTAATATTTAAATTTCAAAATTATCTACTTCCAAAATTTAATACCGATCAAATTCCATATTCCAAGCTATATATATATAACCCAACTTAATTCAACATCCATCCACATTTAATTCAACCTTAATTATAAAATATAAAACTTTATTTTTAGCATAATCCAAATTCTTTATTCGATATTTAATCAATCACCATAATCAAAACCCTACTATACTCAATACTTTTAAAATACTATGAAAGTCATTCATTATACCTCCAACACTGATTAGGGATTCGAGATTTGAACAAGCCTTACATTTTTCTCATAAAAATATTTAACGAAAATTTATTTATTTATTCTAATTTATTTAACTTATATTTAGATAATAGTGTTAAATAACAACAATTATGTATATGTTTTCCTTCCACATAAAGTACACAAATAAATAAATTTGAACATAATAAAGCCCTTGTCATGTAAAACAACTTTAATGAATATATTAAAACCAATCAATGAAAGATACAAAGGTACACTTCCATGGGTTACTTTTCTCTTACTCCAATAGTTTTCTCTTACTCCCATAATCATGGGAGTACAAACTGCTAGTGGTTGTCTTATGAAACTGCCCTTCATATCCCCTTCTTCCAATCTCTATGCTTGGTTTATACTTTCATTTCCAACAAAAAGGCATTTTCCTAACTACACTCAATGGTTGTTTGGTGTTCAATTAATCCCATTTTATATATTAATATTTTAATACTGAATCCTTTCCCATTCTTGTCTTAACAAACTTATTAGACATTCCCTGGGTAGTCTATCTCTATGCAACTCTCGAGGAAAAAGAGTATTGTTAAAATTTTGATAATTTCATTCAAACATTATCTAGGATCCTACTAAGAGAATAACATGTATAGCATAACAATCATAGACACAAGAGACATAGAGTTTCCTCGGGGAAAACCAAGAAGGTGGAAAACCCCGCAACTTCCTCAGAGATAGAATAAGAACCAATACAAGGATCACAAAGATCAAAACCAAAAAGGTAGATGTCTTCAGCAGCTACTCCTTGTCCACTTGTGTGCACTCCCCTCTCTCAACTATGCGAGTTGGATGAGTGAGTGAATGAGCAAAATTAGAGAGTCACACTCTCTATTTATACAATAAATTAACCTTCCTTTAACCGTAACTGGGCCGACTTCCTAAGGAAGCCTAATAACCCATCCACATGACTCATACAGGGTCGACCCCACCAAGTTGGTCTAATAACCCATCAAATATAAGTTATGACACTTGTGATGTAACTTGCGACACTTGCAAATAGAAATGACGACACTTCTAATCGGAGGAATAATACATCTCCGTTGGGGATACAATAAAGTACAAATGTAATACATACAATACACAAGTGAATATCTTTCGAAGTTCCAAATATATCAACACTTCCTCTTAACTAGGAAGCTATTCTCTTGACACATGTCATCAATACATATAAGCACAAGTCTTCAATACTGGAGTTGGATCATCATCACTGGATCACGGAGCATCATCGTCACTGCTGCTGTACCCGTCATCTAGATCACTGGTGCTATATCTTAATTCTTCTCATCATAGGAAGTTCTACAAAGCCAACCCTTTTTCATACTAAATGTAGTCCTAGCCTCCATGTAGGTCTTCATCATCTCTGCACGTGGAAATCGGTGGAATCTTAGGACTGATTATGTGCATCTGCAAAACCTGACAAGAGCATCCCGGGATCCTTTATGTGCCCAGCACGACCGGTAAGATCTTCCAGGACTGATTACATGTAACCTTCACAAAACCTTAAAAGAGCATCTTGCGACCAGAAAGATCTCTAAAGAGCATCCCAGGACTCATTATGTGCCCAGCACTACCTATGGGATCTCCATAACTTATGACATGTGAACTTCACAAAACCTTAAAAGAGGATCTTGCAACCGGCAAGATCTCTAAAGAGCATCCCAGGACTCATTACGTGCCCAACACAACCTGCAAAATATTCAGGACTGATTACATGTGAACAGGAAAAACCTTAAAAGAGCATCTTGCGATCGACAAGATCTCTAAAGAGCATCCCCAAGACTCATTAGGTGCCCAGCACAACCTATGGGATCTCCAGGACTATTTACATGCCTATAGACAAGACCTTGCAAGAGCATCCTAGGACTTATTACATGCCCAACACAACCTATGGGATCTCCCAAGATCCATTACATGTCCAACCAGCATAACTTGCAACATATCCATAGCCATGGAGCATCATCCAGATGCTCATGATCATACAAATCGTCATCATACTGAGCATCACTCGGATGCACATCATCATCTCATGATCATACAGATCATCATCATCTGGAACATCGTACGGATGTTCATCATTCAAAGCATCACCCAGATGCTCATCACTCAGTACTTACATCCACCGCCATGGGAGGACCTGCCTGCCACCATGCTAGGAATAGATTTCGCATCTGTGTCCCATCACTTCCTCCTGGAAGAATCTTGAATCTGTAGGACACCAAGCCTCTCTCTGAAGTACTCGAACTTCACTAGCCAAGCTTATCCTCAAGCTTGGTGTGGTGAGACATCTTAATGAAAAACTCAAATGGAAATAAAAGATTTAGGTCTTACCACTTGATTTGCTGAAACTAGATCTGGAGTTGGATTAGGGTTTGTCAGAGAAACCCCAAAAATTCAAACTTTAAATTTCAAACTTCTGAATGGATGGAAAGATGCCCCTTGCTGAGTTGATCAAGCTAGTATACTTAAATTTTGAAATCTCCATAATTTGACCCCTCAAAATTGACTTTGAAACTTTTGGATCTACAGTTTCTTCAAAATTTGGTTTTCTGGTAAAAATCTCGAACTAGGGTTTGATAGAGCCTCGGGTTCTACCCAACCAAAAAGTTCGCTCTTGGTCTCTAAAATTTTCTTTTTTTGAGCAGCATCCAGCCATGGTCTCAGATTCCAAAAATTCCAACTTTTTCAGAAACACCAATTTCCTGCAGCAGTGGCAGGCCAAAAACTGAAAAATGCTTAGAATTGAATTCTGTCTCAATAGATAGATGCGCCCTTGCTAGGAGAGTCATCCTAGCCTCCCGCCTTTGATGATCTGTGGAGAGAAACCCACAAATTAAGAAGCCCTAGCTTCTGCAGCTACACAGTCTCTTCTTCTTAGTCCTACTCTCATACCATGTTAGAATTTCGATAATTTCATTCAAATATTATCTAGGATCCTACTAAGAGAATAACATGCATAGCATAACAATCATAGACACACAAGAGACACATAGTTTCCTCGGGGTGTTAGCACCATATTTGTGCTAAGCTCAAGACCACCCCCAAGGAGCTTTATATGTCAAATTCACATACTTGCCATCATCATTCAAGTCAAATTTATAAGAGAAAAACCTTCCAAAGTCGAGAAATTTCAATTTGCAAGGAGAAAGCTAAATTTGAAACTTAGTGAAATTTTCAATGAAAGGCATGTTTGATTTTGACGAAAATGACTGTTTTAGTCATCTTTTTCAACCAACTGTTTCCGTCAAACTGATATGAAGTTTGGGAAACTGAGAGAGTGTTTTCTCCAGAATGGGTCAATCTCCAATAACCTCTCTCAGAATTTACACAGGTGTCATGGTTTGGGATAACCGAAGAGATATTTACAGGGTAAATTTCCAGAATTTTCGTTTACTGCATGAGTCATCAACTTCTGAAGAAGATCCCGATGAGCTGGAGGGGAATATAGGAAAACGGAGACATGGGTTTTGTTAGGAACGTGCCCAGTTACAAAAACCTCTTTCAATTTTTACACAGGTGTCCCCATTTGAGATATACAGTCGGGGCTCCGAAGGTTAGTTTCACTAGTCCACGGCCGGAAATGAAAAAGTTGTTGCAAACGACTCTCAGAGTTGTTAAGCCTTTTGAGCAGGTGTCCATGCAACTGTAACAGCTTCCTGTTGAGATAGCTCGAGCCTGAGGGCTCAGGAAGATCTACAAATACAATGTAAAAGAATGAAGAAGGGTTGAAAAACTTTTCTTGGACCCGTGAGTTGTTTGTCAAGCACTCTGAGTTACTGTTTAATAAAATTTGGGCAAGGCTGAGCAGTGATTTACCAGAGATTCCTGTGTCATTAGTCTTACAGTCTGTTTATCTCGCTTCTCACATGAATGTTTTTCTTTCATTGTTAAATTCATGTTGTTCTTTTCTCTCATGCTTGGATAAGTGTTTTACTGGGACATAATTCATGAATGCATGCTCTATTTCTTTCATTTCAAGCATCCACAATCTTTTCTCCTAAAATTGATATAGAATTCATAACTATGTGCTCTATATTGGTGGATTGTTCATCTTTTCTTCTCAATCATCAAATCTAAAAGCTCTTTGACTATGAGTTGGTGACTACCTTGCCTCTGTGTGAGTTTATCTGCAAAGCTTTGTTCAGGTTAATCATAATTTGTTTGTTTTGACTCCATTTCCCTATGGATGTCCCCTCTGCTTTCAGCCAAACAACATTTAAAAACCAATTTGTCCTATCAGAATCTGACCTCTGTGTGTTTTTCACCGCTAAATCTGTGATTATTTCAATTTCTATGTGTTTAAGAGAGATCCCTCTCTGAATGCATTGGGTTAGAAGTGCAATCTCAAGTGGTTTTGTGGTTACCCTAGCTTGACCTTCTCCCACAACCTTGGGGTTCAATTTGGGTGCTAACAAATTGGTGCCGTTGCCAGGGAACAAGAGTCTTATTGTCCCTGGTCAGAACGACAAAGTTCGGATCTAAATGTTGATGGTGAACAACAGTCAGACATTGAGAAGGTTGTATCATTCACCTGGAGACTCCACTGGAGAGTGAGCACAGATGCCTTAGACATGGAAGAATCAAGGTCCAAGTATCCAAAGGTTAATTTCTTCAAGGAGTTCTTGTTCTTTTGCATGGATTTCCTTTTATCTTTGTTTGTAGGCATCAAAGAATTTTTGTTTCACCAAAGAGCTCTAGGTCATGACAGAGCCTCCTTTGTGTATCCCTCACTAGAATTTGAAGATGTACATTCTCCTTTCACCCTTGGAGCTGATCCCATCCCTTCTTTTGAACCATGTAAGATCCATAACCAGCCTTGCAAATCCCTTGAGAGTGAGGTTGATGATATTATCCGTGTACACACTCCTTTTCCCTCCATACCTCAGTTGAGATATAGCCCTTTAAAGATGTCCCCTGTTTTTTATGAATTTCCTCCCAAATACCATAAATACCTCCCTATTTTTGATGGAGAATCCGAAAGTATTACTGCTGAGAAACATCTTCAAGGCTTTGAACATTTTCTGGACCCTTTTTTTAATAGAACATGATGATGTTTGTATGAGGGATTTTTCCCAATCCTTCCGAGGGGATGCGAAGAAATGGTTTAAGCACTTAGAGCCTGGATCTATTAATACATGGGAAGGGTTTTCTAATGTCTTTTTGGAGTTTGGGGGTAAGAGAAGGTCATTGGACCAAGTTCTTTCAGAGTTTTACTCCATGAAAAGACAAGAAAGTGAAACCATGTCTAGCTTTAACAGGAAGTTTGCAAGCTTCTATTATAACATGCCAAAGGAAATTCATCCTCTAGAAAATGCTGCTAAAATGCATTATGCATCTATCTTTCCCCCTGAATTATCTTTCCTTCTTTTGGAGAGAAGGTCTTCCAATTTGCAGCATATATTCATTGATGCATTGGAGGTTGAAGACAATCTTAGGATGCCTGGAAAGATTTCAGAGCAAGATATTGATCATGAAATGGAAAAGAAATTAGAGTGTGAAGAGAGACATGAACAAGAAGAGCTTGTTCTACATCCCAATCCTTTGCATGATGAGCAAAGAGATGATCGGCCCAGTGATGTGTCGGAGGAAGGTAATTCTTATTTGTTTTATGTAAATTGCAATCAACATGCTAAAATTTATGTTAGTGATGGTTTTAAAAAGGATTTTAGTCCACCTATGTATGATGAATATGAAGAAGACTACTTGGATGTGGTACCTAACCAACCAGCTAAAAAATTTGCAAGTTCTTGGGCAGTCAGTGAAGAAAATTCTATTGCAATCCATCATCAAACCTCTAAAAATAAACATTGTGAAAGTGATTGTTTTCCCTTTTGTTATTCTTCATTTAAAAATGTGAAGCAAAGATTTATGGCTTCTAATCAAAAACAAAAATCTAAGATGGAGAGTTTCATAATTTTTTTTGAAATTGGTGATGAAAAGGAAGAGCAAGTGCGCAATCAGTCCCAACATTTAGAAGAAGCAAAGTTTTGCAGTAGGGAAGAGAAGCACCAAACAGAAAATCAGGGTTCTCTTTTAGGTTCAGAATTTTTATGTCAAGAAGAGTTTGTGTCGCTTGATTTTATTGAAGAAAATAATGATGTTTTTCCTGAATTTCATGAAGAAGATCGAGTTTTAAATTCGGAAAGTTTGAATGAAAGTGTTGATGTCTCACTTGGAAACTATCCTGAGAACTCCCTTCAAGATCCTTTTGAGAAATGGTTGGACTGTGTGCAAGGGAGTTTGTTGTTCGAGCAGCCCTATCATGACAAACAAATAACAGAGTTTTTTGAAGGTTGTCATGTCTTTTATGATCCGGTGGCTGGTTATATGAAAGAAATTTGCAGTAGTAAGGGTTGGTTGTATCTTTGCCTCAAATGTCAAAACCTGTATCATACCTTCTTGTCGTTCTGTTATGTTTCGATTTTGATTGAACATGATCAAAAAAATTTGCTACTTAACTAGTTGTTGGATTGGCTTCATTGGAATTTTGTCATTACTTGATTGAGCAATAATTTTCAAGCAAAGTGGAGTGACTTGTATATAAATAAGCTTTGACAAGGCAAGCATCTTTTTAGCATTTTCAGTTCAATTTGCAGCATGTACAGTTTCAGTTTTCAGCCTAAAGTTTTCAGTTCAGATTTGCAATGGCTCAATCGATGATTGCACACCAAGGTAGTGACTTGGTGGTGCATGATTTTTGCAGCAATTCAAACAAGCAAAAAATGAGCAGAAGAAGCTTGGACCAAAGAAGATAATGAGATAAAATGATAAAATGGTGAAAGGAAGAAATATTTTTATTGGCTAAAATTGGTTCTATAAGCCAATGTTGGCTGCACATTTTGAACCAAGGTTTAGATTGCTACGAAAGCAATACTTTTTAATCCTTGTATTTGATCCTAAGTTTTGATTTTTATGGAGACGAAGGTTTAAAAATTAATTTTTGGGCCAAAAGTTTTAAATAAAGTGAACCAAAAACATATCTGAATATGCCTAAGATCAGCACCACGAGCCAAGAGCCATTGGGCCTATGTGCTCGACACATCAGCTCACACCACTACAGTCTAGGCGCCAAGCGCGTTACCTTCTTATGTTACTTGCCATGTATTAAATCCTCCAGTGTATATAAAGAGCGAGAAAGTCTTTCTTCTTTTGCATGTGGGATTATTCCCTATAAAACGAAAAGCTAAGAACGTGAAGTCTGGGTGCGCGCTATTTTATGTGCATATTGACAGGTAGAGAGCGCCATCAGAGAAAGTGATGAGTTTTCCTGCCAACGGGGAGAAATAGACCATGGCTTCTGAAAGGATTTTCTTGAGAAGCTCCATCGCCGAAACAAAAGGTGATCATTTGCGAAGGGCATGTGATACAAGAGACCCTTTTGGATATAGTCACAGTTGAGCATCTGCAGATTGGAAGGGAAGAGTTTGTATTGTTGGGGTTTCGAGGGATGAGCCAAGAGTATGGTTGATTTTTGGCCCAAAAATGCCACACGGTTATTGGAGCAAATTTCATCCAAGACATACATGGCGGACACTTAAAAGCATGCAGTGATGAAATATCTTTGTAATTTGGATGGGAAAGAGAACCAAACCAATTGAATTCCTAGAGAGGTTGATACGCTCTATATATATCCCACGGCGAGGGCATGTGATGTGATTTGATGCATGTGATGTGATTTGACGCGGTCCTGAGTAGTGCAATTGGCAATACCTGCAAAGAGGCTTACGAGGCTTTTGTCTCAGTTGAAGGTCTGGAGCTACCTCAGAAATTCACTTTCTTTCATCGTGGCAATCATGCTTGTGTTTCATAGTTGCTTAAACATGTTTCTGGCGATCGTTAAGATTTACACGTGGAGGCCATGGGAAAGTGACTTACCTTCTGATGCTTACAATTAATACGTTTCTGGGATGCTACTTTGTATGGACAGCCACAATGTGCAGCAAAAAGCCATTGGAAGAGGCGCAAAGCCAAAAAGAGCGTATTTCTTGAGACCATGGTCTACAGTGGGTTAGTTTCCAGGGAACCAACCATCAGATCTGGGCAAAGGAGCAATCAGTGGTCCACATTCTCTTCGCAATTTCAACCTGCATTGGAAAATACAATTGCAAAATGTGTGAAATTTTGGTAGGAGCTGCACATTTCGACGGCTGCGATTTGCGCAAGGAGTGGATCGACAACGGAGTTAAAGTTTGCAAATCAACATGCACTAGAAGCCATAGTCTCCAAAATCTGTGAAGTCAGGTGAGGACCCCACTCATTTTTAGCATTACCATGCAAAGAAGATAATATTTTTATGTCATGGTTTGGCTCTGAAAATTCATATGGGAATGAGAATGGGAAAGAAATTTCCAATCAGGTTGATAAATGCACAGGAATTCTCATTAAGGTATTCAAGTGTGCATCCTCGCCACTCTTTGACGAGCACTCACGTTGGGGAAAAATAAAGCAGCTGAAGAGGGATGAATTGCAGTATGCATTTGTATGATATGGTTGAAACATGTCAAGTGAATGCATGTGTGATGTGTTCGGGCTCCAGGATTCAGCAAAGTCATCGTGCTCCAATCCCCGCACATGCTCGGAAGCAACCTAAAATTTCTTGATCTACGAGATTTGATGGGAAACAGAAATCGCAAATCGTTGTTCCTTTCATATTCGTAGAATATTATTCGTGGATTAAAAGTGTGTAGAGTGTAAGCGATTTGGAGCTGCGTTGGGTTGTTGAATAGACAAGTGCAAGAGAAGTTTTTAATATCCGTGTGCAGACAGGCTTTCTAGCCAACTGTGTTGCCAAATGAGAGCAGGAACAAGCAGTCGCGGTCTAGATCACCTGTTCGAAGGAGGGTTCAAATCAGAAGAAGTGACTTTCCCTACAAAAGCTGGTCTCATAGCGACAATAAAAACATTCCAGCGGTTGGCTTAATTGAACCATAGTGTATTGAAGCAAACTCAGTTCGAATAGCAAAGTCAGAATTTCAAATGTGGGATAGTGTCATAAGTTGTGAGCTGTGTGCCCAAGACCCATCTTTGAGGTATGGGGAATGGTATGCTTGGTACTATGGTTCTCGCTTATCCCATTGCATAGGTGCATAAGATGGCAAACCAAAAGTTGTTGTCATCAATGAAATACAAGAAAGCGAAAGATTTGAAAAGTGGATGGCCATAAGTGAGATGGAAAGGGTTCACAGAATGTGCACCCTCTGGTCTTCAGAAGTTTTTAAAAAGGGTGATGCACCTTTGGATCATTGGAAGCAGGTTTTTTTGAGGTTGGATTCAATGCTTCTTGTTCTCTCCAAACATAGCCATTATAATGGACTGAGCCAATCAGGTTAATGTAGTTTTTGCATGCATCATAATTCTATTAAAAGGGGAATTTGGCTTTGCAGTACGGTGGCTTGGCGTTGCACAAGGGTTGCCTGCATTTTGAGATGATGAGCGAGTCTTCATGGGGAGCAAAGGACCCTAAGTGTTGTTTATTCCATTTGGCAGAATATTATGCATTTGATCATCTTAGAATCTACTTCATGAAGCCATTGAGGAGTTTTGAGATAAGCTAGCATTGCTTCCTTCATTTGATATGAGTTCAAGATTATTTGAGCTAGATAATGATGTAGCTGGTTACACTCTTAAACTTGCACGGAGTAAAATTGCACAGAGTGTCAGATATCCTCTGCTGCAGCAAAGCATGCTTGTTTTCAGTGGAAGAGGTTGTTTGAGTTCAGTTGCGGGATCAAGAAGGGCTAGCAGGTCACAGGTAGCAGTTCAGATTGTAGGTGTAGGTTTGGAGTTGGGATCATCCCAATGGTTCAGGCACTGGTCTACGGGGGTTCTTTGCTACCTCATAGTGAGGTTAGCATCCCCAATTGGAGCCAGTAGTTAGCACCATATTTTTGCTAGGCTCAAGACCACCCCTAAGGAGCTTTACATGTCAAATTTACATACTTTCCATTAGTATTCAAGTCAAATTTATAAGAAAAAAAGCTTCCAAAGTCCCGAAATTTCAATTTGCAAGGAGAAAGCTAAATTTGAAACTTAGTGAAATTTTATATGAAAGGCATGTCTGATTTTGACGAAAATGATTGTTTTGGTCATCTTTTTCAACCAGCTGTTTCCGCCAACTGGGAGGAATTTTGGGAAACCAAGAGAGGTTTTTCTCCAGCACGGGCCAATATCCATTAACCTCTCTCAGAATTTACACAGGTGTCACGGTTTGGGATAACCAAAGAGATCTTTACATCGTTTACTGCATGAGTCATCAACTTACGAAGCAGATCCCGATGAGCTGGAGGGGAATATGGGAAAATGGAGACATGGGTTTTGTCAAGAACATGCCCAATTATAAAAACCTTTTTCAATTTTCACATAGGTGTCTCCATTTGAGATATACAACAAGGGCTCCGAAGGTCAGTTTCAGTAGTCCACGGCCGGAAATGAAGAAAGTTGTTGCAACCGACTCTCGGAGTTATTAAGCCTTCTGTGCAAGTCTCCATGCAGCTGTAACAACTTCATGTTGAGATAGCTTGAGCTTGAGGGCTCAGGAAGATCTATAAATAGAATGTTAAAGAATGAAGAAGGGTTGAAAATTTTTTGTTGGACCCGTGAGTTGTTTGTCAAGCACTCTGAGTTACTGTTTAATAAAATTTGGTCAAGGCTGAGTAGTGATTTACCAAAGATTCTTGTGTCATTAGTCTTATAGTCTGTTTATCTCCATTCTCATGTGAATGTTTTTCTTTCATTGTTAAATTCATGCTATTATTTTCCTCATGCTTGGATAACTATTGTACTGGGTCAGAAATTAGAATTCATAAATGCATGCTATGTTTCTTTCATTTCAAGCATCCACAATCTTTTCTGCTAAAATTGATATAGAATTCATAGCTATGTGCTCTATATTGGTGCATTGTTCATCTTTTCTTCTCAATCATCAAAACTAAAAGCTCTTTGACTATGAGCTAGTGCCTACCTTGCCTTTGTGTGAGTTTATTTGCAAAGCTCTGTTCAGGTTAATCATAATTCCTTTGTTTTGACTCCATTTCCCTATGGATGTCTCCTCTGCTTTCAACCAAACAACATTTAAAAACCAATTTGTCCTATCAGAATCTGACCTATGTGTGTTTTTCACTGCTAAATCTGTGATTATTTCAGTTTTTATGAGTTTAAGAGAGATCCCTCTTTGATTGCACTAGGTTAGAAGTGCAATCTAAAGTGGTTTTGTGGTTACCCCAACTTGACCTTCTCCCACAACCTTGGGGGTCAATTTGGGTGCTAACACGGGGAAAACCAACAAGGTGAAAAACCCCACAACTTCCTCAGAGATAGAATAAGCACCAATATAATGATCACAAAGATCAAACCCGAAAATATAGATGTCTTCAGCAGCTACTCCTCCTCCACTTGTGCACACTCTTCTCTCTCAACTATGCGAGTTGGATGAGTGAGTGAATGAGCAAAATGAGAGAGTCACACTCTCTAATTATACAACAACTTAACTTGCCTTTAACCCTAACTGGGACGACTTCCTAAGGAATCCTAATAACCCATCCACATGACTCATACAAGGCCGACCCCACCAAGGTGGTCTAATAACCCATCAAATATAAGTTACGACACTTGCAATATAACTTGTGACACTTACAAATACAAATGATGACACTTCCAATCGGAGTAATAATACATATCCATTGGGGATACAATAAAGTACGAATGTAATACATACAATATACAAGTGAATATCTTCCGAAGTTACAAATACATCAACAAGTATTATGTAGATGGGTTCTCTTTAATTCTTTATAGTTGTTTAGTGCTTAATCCCCCTTTTGGTCACGCATCTCCATAGACTTGCTCATTCAGTTAGTTTTCAATATTACAGTTTCCAATATTATGTATATAAAATAAATTATTTTAAAATACTGAAAGAGAAAAAAAATGAAATGATTTCACTATTAAAACCATTTGGCTCATCCTCCTCTTCCACATGGCTAGCTCCCACCGCCAGCCATCCCACGCTGCACTTCCACGTGCATGAAGCCGCTCTTCAACGACCCCTACCTGACACGGCTTGCTCCACCTATCGACTCCTGTTGGCTCTACCCTCGGCCTGCCTCAGTCAATGCTATCTCTACTGCTTTCTAGTATATCCGGCTTAAGGAATCCTCGAGGAGGCCTGGGCTGCATGCCAACCACGTGGGCTGCATTCACTCCCCCCCGTTAACCACCATGGGGTTTATCCCCCTTCTAAACGGTGCTCTGTCTCCCGTGTGTGAGCTAGGTCTCCCATTGTTTCTCATGAGAATGCTAAGTGCAGGCCATTTGACTTGTGGCCACTCCTTGACTTGTGTGGATCTAACTATCCTTCCAACTCTGGTCATCAATAATGTGCAGTACCGAGGGAAGCTGGAGAGAAATATTGTACTGAAGGCTTTGTGTCCAAGATTTAAAGAAACTACAAACCCACCAATTTGTTTGAGTGGAGATGTTGAGACAAATGAATGTATGACAAATAATGGTGGCTGTTGGAAGGTTTGGAGGAATGGGTTGACTTGGTTGAGCAGGAGGAGATCCAAGTTTCTCAGAAATCGGGGTGGACAGGGATGCACCGGAAGTGGGTGATGTCAATGCCCTTCGCCTGGTCTTAGGTACAATTTAAAATTTCTCCCTCTTAGATTTCAATTCTTGCCCTCGGTTCAACTGCCTTAAACCATTTTGATTTACGTTTCAGCCATCTGAAGGTTTATTATTGTGGTTATTATTCCTACCCTAGTATTTTAACGCTCCACCAACTAATTTCTCTTTTGAAATTGGATTTCTCCTTGTTTACAACTTAGTGGTATTCATTTTCTGGATTTTGAATTAGACTTTACAGCGATGGTTTTTGCTACTGAACCGCAACATACTATGTTTCTGCAATTTATTTATTTTAAATATATATTATATAGTTTGGCTCAAACCCATAATAGAGTCCAGGTAATAGACTTCACGCATTGTGCAGATCATGCTGGCTAGGTCACAGATACACACATTCTAAGCTTGTGTAATTCAGTGCTTGGCATTGAGCTTGGTACTTGGATAAGGAAGAAACAAACCTTTTTCATTGTCAAGACTTGAGTGATTCTCCAGTCTTACCCTTTTCCCTCTTAATGTCGATTTCGAGGTGAGGATCCGTCACTTGAACCTGTTTCCATTCTATTAAGGATGAAAACTCTGTCAATTTGAAATTATAATTTGTTTTACATATTATATTCTATATGAGGAGAAGAAACGACCTATGCAAAAGAGGAAAACTCCTCATTCTTGCTATTAATAAGTTTTTTTTGTGGGTGAAAGTGATGGGAAGGGAATAGGACCATCCATCCCTGGCTTACATGTAATTACATATATAGATACAAATTTAGACGTTTGATCTTGGGAAGGTGCGTAGCCCTTATTTGTGTTACATTTCATTGAAAAGTATAAATAGGTGCTATGATCCCCAGCTCCATGCGTGAGCTCTATGGAGGAGTGCAGCACATTTATGGTTGCATTTATTTATTTATTATTATCTTTTTTTCATAACAATGTGTGTTGTCCAAGGTATAGTTGTGCAGCTCAGAGAGAGCCCAGCCTCCTTTTTTTTTTGTTATACTGACTTTCTATTTCAAGTCAGCCTGAGAGAGCGTTTCCATATGTTTTCCTTCCATTGAATTATTAAATTGTTATTCTAAACTCAGTGTGAGCTAGATTGAGAGGGGCACAACTCAGCTCTGCACACACCCCTTCTTTTTTTTTGAAAAATGCTTCTTGTACTAAAAAAAAAAATATAAGAAGGGTGCAAGCAGGCACAATTACCTAAAAGCTAAACAACAGCCTTCAGGTCTGATTGTGCCTCAATACAGCTACCTGAATATCTTAAAATGGGAATATTTCAACTCTAAATTGGACAACAAACATATATACAATATTTAAGGATGTACATCCACTCATATTTTCATTATCGAGATATGGTTATCCTAATGCTGCGGTTTAATCATTCTTTTCTTCGTACAATCCTATTCCAAGATGATTGTCCCTCTTCAAAAAAATATTAGGTATAGTTTCTACTTGTAGTGTGAGAGGTAATCAATTTTTTTTCATTTTTTGCTTGGCACGCTACCAATATCTTTGATCCAACTTCCACAAGTTAGTTCAATATTCCAAACATTGTGACATTAGTTTTTAAACTAGATTTTTCCCCCTTGATGTTCAATTATTTGAAGAAATATATCAATTGCTGAGACTATCCTTTGGCACTTTGTTGATGATTTGTTTTGGTGATTATAAGAAATAAGTTCTGGCTTCTATCTATGTACAAATTTATCTCTTACATTTTGTCCATTGGTTAGTTGACTAATATAGTAATATATGATGCCTATATCTAAGCTTCTGAAACTTTTCCCGCATCTTTTAATTTAAATTCAGTAAGCGTGTTTTTAGGACTGCATTTCTCTTTATTAATGTTACAAACATTATTGATCTGCTTTATAAATGCATCTAGCCAAATTTATTTATTTATTTATTGCTCATTATCATTTGAAATATATATATATATATATACACACAAATTAAATGCCACTATAATTCCAGAACAGTGAAATAAATATGGAATTCCTTTGCACAAAACCAAATTTATAGCTCATTGTCTTGATGTTTGTTTCACTAAATATAAAGATAATTTTCATTTGAGTGTGATCTTCCAACTTCAACCAATAGTTTATTACGTTAATTACCACACAACCATGTTATTATGCTCATCATTCTCAAAATTTGACTGTGGGCAGTAGATAATTAATTCAGTGTTTCTATTGGTATGTTAAATTCAAGTTCTCTTACTCAATTTATGTTTCCTGCAGGTAGTCTACACGTTTACACAGATGGTCTTATTGCTACAAAATTTTTTTAGAAAGGTTTGGTGTTTCTAAAGCCTACCTATCCTAAATTATTTTGTTTTCTTCCAAAATGGAAAGGCCCCATGAGGTCAAAGTGTTTGAGACAAGGCTCTGATACCAAATGCAATTCCCCTCTATCCAAAAGGGCACCAAAGTTCTAGATTTTGAAATCAAGTTTTGTAACCAGCTCCTACAGAGTTTTTTTTCTTCATAATTATTTCAATAATAAATAAGTATCATTATGTTTAGCACATTTTTTTTGTTTTGGTTTCATTATGCTAATTTTCTGCATGATTTTAGTGATTAGAAAATGTCTAGCAGCATAGTAATACGAATTTATTTTACTAAAATAAATTCAACAATTTTCTATTTTGTGTATTTTAATTAACACACAGTGCACATACATATAGTTTATTAAGAGCATACATATAATTGTAATTTCCTTCATAATACTCAGTATATTGAAATATAAATAATTTTCCTAAACTACCAGTAGAATACCTGGACCGATGTAGGTTGTAGATTTCCCTTGTAGACCCCGTAGCTCCTCTGGACCAAGCCTTAATAACTAAAAATATATGAACCACCCTGTCGACTAGCTCTTATCATGCTAGCCGTAGGAAACCGACGGTTTTCCTATCCCCTGAGCCCACATACCAATAATCCCGAGAGCAACTTTCCTTACTACATTTCCACAGTTCAATAGTGCAGTTTCCCCCAGCCCAAACTTTTCTCTGAGTTAACCCCTTCATCATTCTTTGAGTTTACCACTTCCTCAAAGCTTCGAGTTCTCCCCCTCCTCGACCTTCCTCCTTTTCATAGCAATACTAAGTCTAATTCTCCAAAACAAAACCAACCCCCTCCTTAATCGTGAGACCTCCCTAAATACCATTTCATCCTCCTTCCTTCGTTCCTACTCCACCACCTTCCACTCATTAATTCCATTACATTTTTCAGGATAAGATATTAATAAAATATGTTTATTAAATTCCCCATGTCCTTCGGGCAGTCACTTGGTTGAATGTCCTTTATGTAAGAAATCATGGCTTATCTATTTTAACTCCTGAGCTAATTTTTGGTAACATAAAATTCATTTAATTATTGTTCTTTAAATGTTTTTAACATATCAAGACAATAAGTTTAAGCTTAGTTGAAATAACGAGGAGGATATGTCTTAACTATTTTTAATTATAATCAGATTCGACAGAGATGTATTGGGTTAAGAATTAAATTTTAATAATCTTAACGTGTTAAACATAATATTATTTAATTATACACTCCCTTCCAAATAGTTAACATGCAATCATAATAATATTATTCCATCCTACACACAAAGCAATGTACATAATTTAGTAACAAACAAAACATATAATAACATATAATGGACTTTATTGTTTGTTTAATAATAATAATAATATTAATAATTATTATTTTATAACATGATGACCTTAAATATTTTAAACATAACATTAATTACTTCTAACCAACATAATTTGACTATTCAAAGAGGAGGACAATTAGGCTACCAAACAACGCTAATTGTGTAAACTAAATAGTAACTATGTTAAATACAACACTATCCCAAACGAAATAGAAATGATGTTAAGCACAACACTATTTCCAACAATTAATTACTAATGCATGTAATTAACAACTAACAAACTGATCCATTTATGCATATTTACATGATTAACAATCATCATTCGGACTTCACTAATTCACAACTGACTCTTATCTAGAATGTAATCAAAACCAATAGTTATCACATTAATACTAGTGTACATGTACAAGGTGTGCATGCGTGGCTAGCGTATGCATAGATTGTAATTGTACTATAAGAAAACATCATTTCTCCTATGCATATATATTACCTGATAAAGAAATGATTCATAGTGATAGAAAAATCACACATACAAACAATCACAAATGCTTAACCCTTTCAACCTACATACATCATAATATTTCAGCATCATTACTCATTAATAATTAACCAATTAAGTTGTAACATTTATGTTTTCCAGATTCATGATAATCAATCAATCAATTATTTTTAAGGAAGAGACACTCACTACCACTAAATTAGGATCAACAGATACCCAACCCTCAACACTACTAACTAAGATATCCTCCCACCCTAACCTACGTCTACATTCTCACTATCCTTCCTCTACTAGTATAAAAGTGGATGTCAGCTATATTGACCTGGTCATGTAGAACCTGAGAGCGGTAGCGTTAGCTAACGAGTGGAACTAACCTCTCCTAGCAGGCATTTGACCATTGTCATCACAACAACTTGGCGAGCATGTCTCAGCACGTCCCTCCCACGACCTCGGGTATTATAGAAACATAAGGTGGAACATACATCCATCCCTCTCAACATCTTGGGTCTATACCCTATCAAAACAAAATTGTGCTACTATCGAGATTATTGGTCTGTGTCATCGTATCATCAACTTTGGTACACAAGGCTCTCTGCAAAATAGGTACCATGCCATCCTTCATGTCGAGTATCTGACTATTATATAGCCCGTGTGTCTTGCGGATTAACACTTTGCAACCATACATTCATAACAAATATTTCCATTCATTCATCAACAGATCCATATTATCAGCATCATTTCTTTTCATCACATAAAATCATTCAACCGATCACTACATTGGTTGGAATCCATGTATTACATCATATATATCACATTTCATCAAGGATGACAATTAAACATACACTGTTAGTATGAAAGAAGGGAATCTCATGATAACTGCAACATAGTAACTGTATTAACCTAATAACATCATGAGAATGGGAACATCATAATCATAGTGTCAACATAAGCATAGTAACATCACAAAATATAGTAGCAATATATAATCAGATCTAACATGCTGAAGATATAGTTCACTCAGTATAGCTTAGTCCAACAGATAATAAGCAAATAAAGTGCAAGGTGTCTAACTAATAAACATGCCTAGTCAAAATATGGGGCATTACATACACCCACCTTTCAAGAAACTTTGTCATGAAGTTATGGTCAAAATAATGCAGGAAAACCTTGAAACATGGTCTCTACATCCTCCTAGGTAGTAGATCCTAGGCTATACTTCTCCTTCCGATCTTTAACTTGACCAACATGTCGATGTTGTGTTGCAATTTTACTTCTTTTACCCCATGATATGTGTTCTAATAATTTAAAGAAACATTTAGATTAAGCTTTCTATAGAATCTCTATACTATATCTAAAATGTTTAAAGGTTATAATCCAATGTTATCCACCATGGCATCATACACTATCATTACCTTAGCAATAATAACCAATTTGTTTCCATGATAACCACAAGTACTATAACAATTATTAAATTAGGAGAACAATTATCGCTTACAAGGTTTTCGTCACTACCCTTCTCAACAATACATAATGTCATCATCTTTCAACTTTGGCAATGCACTACTGCTCAATAGACATAGTCGTTATTTACAATTTCAGAGTACTTGACGTGTTATTTTTTTTAGACTGTGCGTTAGGCATTATTAATTCTTAGTTGTCCTAAAAAGGTTATTATTTTGTTAGAGGCGACTACTCCGCAATTTGCAGACACTCTACCATGTCCTTACTACATTTATTATCCGTTTAAACTTATGTCATTAAGTGATTTGTCATGTAGTAAATTTAGTGTTCTAGTGTTCAACTCATCACGCTCATCTCAATGGTGTCTTGTTTTTTTTTTATTCTATAATCATCTCGTCTTTTTTACTATAAGTTGAAGTTTCAGCGAAGGGTCTTCTCAGAATAAGGAATAAACTAATTAGTGTCGAATTTTCATTGAGATAACCATGAACGTTATCTAATGGTTAAGTATTTACTTTAATTTACCATTTAACGTTTAATATTAACCTAATATATTTATTTATCATAATACTAAATTTCAAACTATCGATTTGAGATGTTTAAATTTCAAAATTATCTACATCCAAAATTTAATACCGATCAAATTCCACATTCCAAGCTATATATATAACCCAACTTAATTCAACATCCTTCCACATTTAATTCAACCTTAATTGTAAAATATAAAATTTTATTTTTAGCATAATCCAAATTCTTTATTCGATATTTAATCAATCACCATAATCAAAACCCTACTATACTCAATAATTTTAAAATACTATGAAAGTCATTCATTATACCTCCAACACTCATTAGGGATTTGAGATTTGAACAAGCCTTACATTTTTCTCATAAAAATATTTAACGAAAATTTATTTATTTATTCTAATTTATTTAACTTATATTTAGCTAATAGCATTAAATAAAAACAATTATGTATATGTTTTCCTTCCACATAAAGTACACAAATAAATAAATTTGAACTTAATAAAGCCCCTGTCATGTAAAACAACTTTAATGAATATATTAAAACCAATCAATGAAAGATACAAAGGTACACTTCCATGGGTTACTTTTCTCTTACTCCCATAGTCATGGGAGTACAAACTGCTAGTGGTTGTCTTATGAAACTGTCCTTTGTATCCCCTTCTTCCAAGCTTCATGCTTGGTTTATACTTTCATTTCCACTAAAAAGGCATTTTCCTAACTACAATGAATGGTTGTTTGGTGTTCAATTCATCCCATTTTATATATTAATATTTTAATAGTGAATCCTTTGCCATTCTTGTCTTAAAAAACTTATTAGACATTCCCTGGGTAGTCTATCTCTATGCAACTCT
Source organism: Larix kaempferi (assembly GCA_027924585.1). Taxonomy (NCBI): domain Eukaryota; kingdom Viridiplantae; phylum Streptophyta; class Pinopsida; order Pinales; family Pinaceae; genus Larix; species Larix kaempferi. Next base: position 17,669,996 of record BSBM01000779.1, read on the forward strand.
CGAGGAAAAAGAGTATTGTTAGAATTTCAATAATTTCATTCAAACATTATCTAGGATCCTACTAAGAGAATAACATGCACAACATAACAATCATAGACAGAAGAGACATAGAGTTTGCTTGGGGAAAGCCAAGAAGGTGGAAAACCCCGCAACTTCCTTAGAGATAGAATAAGAACCAATACAAGGATCGCAAAGATCAAACACGAAAAGATAGATGTCTTCAGCAGCTACTCCTCGTCCACTTGTGTGCACTCCTCTCTCTCAACTATGCGAGTTGGATGAGTGAGTGAATGAGCAAAATGAGAGAGTCACACTCTCTAATTATACAATAAATTAACTTTCCTTTAACCCTAACTGGGACGACTTCCTAAGGAAGCCTAATAACCCATCCACATGACACATACAGGGTCGACCCCACCAAGGTGGTCTAATAACCCATCAAATATAAGTTACGACTCTTGCAATGTAACTTGTGACACTTGCAAATACAAATGATGACACTTCCAATCAGAGGAATAATACATCTCCGTTGGGGATACAATAAAGTACAAATGTAATACATACAATATACAAGTGAATATCTTCTGAAGTTGCAAATACATCAACACTCCCTCTTAACTAGGAAGGTATTCCCTTGACACAGGTCATCAATACATATAAGCACAAGTCTTCAATACTGGAGCTGGATCATCATCACTGGATCAAGGAGCATCATCATCACTGCTGCTGTACTCGTCATCTCGATCACTAGTGCTATATCTTAATTCTTCTTGTGATAGGAAGTTCTACAGAGCCATCCCTTTTTCATACTAGATGTAGTCCTATCCTCCAAGTAGGTCTTCATCATCTTTGCACGTGGAAACCGGTGGAATCTTAGGACTGATTATGTGCATCTGCAAAACCTAACAAGAGCATCCCAGGATCCTTTATGTGCCCAGCATGAACGACAAGATCTTCTAGGACTGATTACATGCAACCTTCACAAAACCTTGAAAGAGCATCTTGCGACCAAAACGATCTCTAAATAGCATCCCTATACTCATTATGTGCCCAGCAAAACCTATGGGATCTCCAAGACTTATTACATGTGAAATTCAAAAAACCTTAAAAGAGGATCTTGCAACCGGCAAGATCTCTAAAGAGCATCCTAGAACTCATTACGTGCCCAACACAAACTGTAGGATATCCAGGACTAATTACATGTGAACAGGAAAAACCTTAAAAGAGCATCTTGCAACCAACAAGATCTCTAAAGAGCATCCGCAAGACTCATTAGGTGCCAAGCACAACCTATAAGATCTCCAGGACTAATTACATGCCTACAGACAAGACCTCACAAGAGCATCCTAGCACTTATTACGTGCCCAACACAACCTAAGGGATCTCCCAAGATCCATTACATGTCCAACCAACACAACCTACAACATATCCACAGCCACGGAGCATCATCCGGACGCTCATGATCATACAGATAATCATCATACTGAGCATCACCCGGATGCACATCATCATGTCATGATCATACAGATCATCATCATTTGGAACATCGTATGGATGTTCATCATTTAGAGCATCACCTGGATGCTCATCACTCAGCACTTACATCCACTGCCATGGGAGGAACTGCCTACCACCATGCTAGGAATAGCTTCAGCATCTGTGTCCCATCACTTCCTCCTGGAAGAATCTTGAATCTGCAGGACACCGAGCCTCTCTATTAAGTACTTGAACTTCACTCTAGCTAGTGGCTTGGTCAACAAATATGGTATCTGCTCATCCTTCACAACCTACATGAGCTTCAATGCTCCTCTTTGCAGCATATCCAAGATATAGTGATATTTGATCTCGATATGCTTTGACTTGTAACGGAACAATGGGTTCTTGGACAACTTCACACAACTCTGGTTGTCACAGAATATACAAGTAGCATCCAACTGGAGATTAAATAAATCAAACTGTAGCTTCCTAATCCATACTTCCTCACAACTAGCTGAACAAGCTTCGACATACTCTGCTTTAGTTGTACTCAGTGCTACACAAGATTGCTTCCTGCTAAACCAAGATATCACCCCAAATCCCATACTGAAGCAACACCCCGAAGTGCTCTTCCTTTCTGCAGCACTGCCTCCCCAATATAAATCAACATAACCCTCCAGGTTAATCTTTTGATTCGCATCATACTTGAGCCCATAATCAACTGTACCCTTCAGGTGCCTGAGAATATGCTTTACAGTAATCAGGTGAACATGTCTAGGATCCATCAAGAACTAGCTCAAGGTGTTCACCGTAAAGCAAATATCTGGTCTGGTGTTCATCAGGTACATCAAGGACCCGATCATCTGATGATACATCATGGCATCAACCGACTCGGATGAAGCATCACTCAATAACTTAAGGTTCAATGACATAGGTGTGGCCATGGCCTTGCAGTCCATCATCCTAAACCTCTTCAGTATCTCTACTGTGTACTTCCCTTGTCCAAGGAATATTCCATCTGCACTTTGCCACACCTCTATCCCTAGAAAATAATGCATCATACCCAAGTCCTTCATCTCAAACTTGGCAGCAAGCTTCCTCTTGGTGTCGGCAATCAACCTATTCTCACCTGTCACAAACAGGTCATCCACATATAGTAGGAGTATCATTGGATTTCCTTCCTCAACCTTGTAGTAAAGGTTGGAATCTTCTTTACTCTTAGTAAAGCCCAAGCTGGACAGGAAGCTGTATATCCTGCCATACCATGTCCTGGGTTCCTGTTTCAAACCGTACAAGGCCTTCTTCAATTTACACACATATGACTCCCTATCATGTGTCTCAAAACTGAGTGGTTGCTGCACATACACTCCCTTTTCGACTACACCATTCAAGAAAGCTTTCTTGACATCCATCTGGTGTATCTTCCACTTCATTATTGCAGCCAGAGAAAGTACTGTTCTGATGGAAGTGTATCTGGCTACAAGTGAAAAAGTCTCTTCATAATCGATCCCTTCTTTCTAGAAGAAGCCACAAGCCACAAACCGTGCCTTGTATTTTTCTATGCTACCATCATGGCATCCTTCCATTTACTGCATCCCTGATCCTAGGAACTTCAGATTCTTCAATATTTTCAATAGATAGTTTTGCTTGAACTTCGTCGCTTGTTCTTTAGAACAAATGTCATTGTGCTTCTTTTGTAGGTGATTGTACATGATCTTTCCTACAAGTCAAGTTCAATTGCATGATTAGAAACTTCTCATAGTTTTTAGAACAAAATCTTACACATAAGGACATATGTCATACAATCATGCAATTATCTTAGCCAATGCTTCAATACAACATTCATCCATATCCCGTATTCATACGGTAACTTTCTAGATGCCTTCTATCTCTACCAGAACATTGTTAAGAGTGTGCACTACTCCCAACATGTTAGCAAAGAGATTTCATTCTAGATAAGTAGCAATGGAATGTTGCACAGTACCATATGCCACTTACCCATTACTCTATTAGTAGTATCTTGTTCATTAATGCAATTTTTCTAAAATGCATAATATACATCATAAATCTAGGAACATAAGTATGTACATAAATTAACAACATCATTTAAGTAATCACATATACAAGAAATGTCAATTCAAATACTTATCCTTGTTTGGTTGTTGGGTGGACTCCCTCTCAATCTTTGCTTCCTTGAAGGAGCTATTGGAGTCTTTGATAGTATGCACCTTAACCAATGTTGAAAATGGATGAGAGGTTCTTCCATAGATTATTTGTTTTCCGGAGTCCGACTCTACAGTAGCTTCTTCTACTCCTTTCTGATGTGGATTGTAAGGAGTTGTCAACTCCCTCTTAATCCCTGAATCACTGCATAACTTCTTGAAGTCTTCTGAAGTGAATTCTCCACCATTGTCGAATCTAAAGGTCTTGATCTTCTTTTCAGTGTGGTTTTCTATCAAGGCTTTGAATTCCTTGAATTTGTTGAATACTTCATCTTTTTTCTTCTAGAAACAAATCCAATTCTTCCTAGAGAAATCATCAATGAAAGAAACATAATATATATACCCACTCAGAGAACTGGATGACATCAGACCGCATACATCGGAGTGGATAATTTCCAAGATTCCTTTTGGCTTGCTTTCATTGCTTGGAAATGCCTTCTTTGTCTTCTTTCCTTTTGCAAACACCTTCACGCTTTGACTGGATTTTAGGAAGAGCTTCTACTACTTTGCCTACAATTGTTAGTGCTCTATAGTGCACATGTGTAAGCCTTTTGTGCCAAAGTTCACTTGGATCCATGGATTCATGTACCATGGCTTGTTCAAGTTGTCCCTTCAATTTGTACAATCCTCCCTATTGCTCTCCAATCACTACTGCATCATCTATGGTCTTACCTTTTGGCCACATAAGTACTTGGCCATCCACAAATGCAACTCTCATCCCTATTGCATCCAAAGACGATATGGAGAGAAGATTCTTTTTAAGTCCAGGCACATATAGAGCATCTTGCATCTTTAAAGACTTCCCAGAGTCTAATTTGTAGGAGGCTTCACCACGTCCTTTTACTGGGTATTGATATTCATCCCCAAGTTTCACCTTATGAGGTGACTCATGCTCAGATAGGTCCATAAGAGATTGTTTAAATCCCATCATATGTTTGGAAGCCCCACTATCAATAAGTCAATCATTACATGCATGTGTAATAGTACCTATGAGAGTAGAGATTAGAACATACTCTTTGTCACTTGAAGAGTCATCACTTTCCACTCTCGGATTCTTCTTGGGAGGTTCATCATCCTCTACAGCATGAGCATGATACCTCTTCTTGTTCTTCTTCTTGTTCTTGATGGATCCTTTCTTATTCTTGGGACAATCTGGGGCAAAGTGTCCCTTCTCATCACATTTGAAGCAGCTCAGATCTTTCTTCTCCCTTTGATGGCGGTCAGAAGATTTCTTGTGACGAGGTTGCTCCCTTTTGAACGTACTTCTCTTGGTGTGTGCTGTGAGAGCTTGATCTTCACTTCCCATCTTTTCTTCTCGGGCCACAAGTCTAGCTTCTTCTTGTGAGCATTCCTCCCACAGTCTACTAAAAGAGATCAATTTATTTCTTGCATGGATTCCTTGGATGAAGGAGTCCCATGACCTAGGTAGGCCATTTAATGTGGTCATCACAATTTATCAATTCTCCACTACTGCATCCACAACTTTAAGTTTTTATTTGATTTGAGAGACTTTAGTAAAGTAGGATTGAATGGTCTCTCCATTTTGGATTTGAACACCTTTCAATTGGTTTTGCAGTGTCCTCTTCTGATTTATATTCTTTCCTCCAAACAACTTGGTCAAGGAGTCAAACATCTCCTTAAGTGTCTTTAGAGAAGACACATGGGGAATGAGATGGTCTTTGATAGAATCTGTAATGATTCTCTTGGCCTTGAGCAAGTTCTTCTTATGTAAGGCCTTATCCTCATATCCCTCTGGAACTGGAACCTCTTCACTAATGTAGGTGTCTGATTCATTCTCTTCTAGGATTAACCCAATCCTATACTTCCATGCTCGGAAGTTATCAGCCCCTTCAAGCTTATCCTCAAGCTTGGTGTGGTGAGACATCTTAATGAGAAACTCAAATGGAAATAAAAGATTTAGGTCTTACCACTTGATTTGATGAAACTGGATCTGGAGTTGGATTAGGGTTTGTCAGAGAAACCCCAAAAATTCAAAATTTAAATTTCAAACTTCTAAATGGATGGAAAGATCCCCCTTGCTAAGCTGATGAAGCTGGTATACTTAAATTTTGAAATCTCCATAATTTGACCCCTCAAAATTGACCTTGAAACTTTCGGATCTACAGTTTCTGTCAAAATCTGGTTTTGTGGTAAAAATCCCGAACTAGGGTTTCATAGAGCCCGGGTTTTGCCCAACCAAAAATTTTGCTCTTGGTCTCTAACATTCTCCTTTTTTTAGGAGCATCCATCCATGGTCTCAGATTCCCAAAATTCTAACGTTTTTCATCAATTCTAATTTCCTGCAGCAGTGACAGGCCAAAAATTGAATATGCTCAAAACTGAATTTTGTCTCGACAAAAAGATGCACCCTTGCTAGGAGAGTCAGCCTAGCCTCCTACCTTTGATGATCTATGGAGAGAAACCCAAAAATTAAGAAGCCCTAGCTTCCGCAGCTGCACAGTGTCTTCTGCTTAGTCCCGCTCTGATACCATGTTAGAATTTTGATAATTTCATTCAAATATTATCTAGGATCCTACTAAGATAATAACATGCACAACATAACAATCATAGACACAAGAGACACAGAGTTTCCTCGGGGTGTTAGCACCATATTTGTGCTAAGCTCAAGACCACCCCGAAGGAGCTTTACATGTCAAATTCACATACTTGCCATCAACATTCATGTCAAATTTATAAGAGAAAAAGCTTCCAAAGTCCTGAAATTTCAATATGCAGGGAGAAAGCTAAATTTGAAAGTTAGTGAAATTTTATATGAAAGGCATGTCTGGTTTTGACGAAAATGACTGTTTTAGTCATCTTTCTCAACTAGCTGTTTTTGCCAAAATGATATGAATTTTGGGAAACTGAGAGAGGTTTTTCTCCAGAACGGGTCAATATCCAATAACCTCTCTTAGAATTTACACAAGTGTCACGGTTTGGGAGAACCGAAGAGATATTTACAGGGTAAATTTCCAGAATTTTCATTTATTGCATGAGTCATCAACTTCCGAAACAGATCTCGATGAGCTGGAGGGAATATGGGAAAATAGAGACATGGGTTTTGTCAGGAACGTGCCCAATTACAAAAACCTCTTCTAGTTTTTACACAAGTGTCTCCATTTGATATATACAGCGGGGGCTCCGAAGCTCAATTTCAGCAGTCCACGGCCGGAAATGAAGAAAGTTGTTGCAACCGACTCTCAGAGTTGTTAAGCCTTTTGTGTAGGTGTCCATGCAGTTGTAACAGCTTCCTATTGAGCTAGCTCAAGCCTGGGGGCTCAGGAAGATCTATAAATACAATGTAAAAGAATGAAGAAGGGTTGAAAAACCTTTGTTGGACCCATGTGTTGTTTGTCAAGCACTCTGAGTTAATGTTTAATAAAATTTGGGCAAGGCTGAGTAGTGATTTACCAGAGATTCCTCTGTCATTAGTCTTATAGTCTATTTACCTTGCTTCTCATGTGAATTTTTTCTTTCATTGTTAAATTCATGTTGTTATTTTCCCTCGTGCTTGGATAAGTGTTGTACTGGGACATAATTCATGAATGCATGCTCTGTTTCTTTCATTTCAAGCATCCACGGTCTTTTCTCCTAAAATTGAGATAGAATTCATATCTATGTGCTTTATATTGGTGGATTGTTCATCTTTTCTTCTCAATCATCAAAACTAAAAGCTCTTTGACTATGAGTTGGTGCCTACCTTGCCTCTGTGTGAGTTTATCTGCAAATCTATGTTCAGGTTAATCATAATTTGTTTGTTTTGAGTCCATTTCTCTATGGATGTCCCCTTTGCTTTCAACCAAACAACATTTAAAAACCAGTTTGTCCTATCAGAATCTGACCTCTGTGTGTTTTTCATTGCTAAATCTGTGATTATTTCAGTTTTTATGATTTTAAGAGAGATCCCTCTCTGATTGCATTGGGTCACAAGTGCAATCTCAAGTGGTTTTGTGGTTACCCTAGCTTGACCTTCTCCCACAACCTTGGGGGTCAATTTGGGTGCTAACAAATTGACATCGTTTCCGGGGAACAAGAGTCTTATTGTCCCTGGGTAGAACAACAAAGTTCAGATCTGAATGTTGATGGTGAACAACAGTCAGACATTGAGAAGGTTGTATCATTCACCTAGCGACTCCACTCATGATTCAATCCAATTTGCAAGCTCCAATGGACAGCGAGCTCAGATGCCTTAGACATGGAAGAATCAAGGTCCAGGTATCCAAAGCTTAATTTCTTCAAGGATTTCTTGTTCTTTTGCATGGATTTCCTTTTATCTTTGTGTGTAGGCATTAAAGAATTTTTTTTCCACCGAAGAGCTCTAGGTCATGAGAGAGCCTCCTTTGTGTATCCCTCACTAGAATTTGAAGATGTACATTCTCCTTTCACCCCTGGAGTTGATCCCATCCCTTCTTTTGAACCATGTAAGATCCATAACCAGCCTTACAAATCCCTTGAGAGTGAGGCTGATGATATTATTCGTGTACCTACTCCTTTTCCCTCCATACCTCAGCTGGCATATAGCCCTTTAAAGTTGCCCCCTATTCTTCATGAGTTTCCTCCCAAATACCATAAATACCTCCCTGTTTTTGATGGAGAATCCGAAAGTATTACTGCTGAGAAACTTCTTCAAGGCTTTGAACATTTTCTGGACCTTATTTTAGTAGAACATGATGATATTTGTATGAGGGCTTGTGCCCAATCCTTCCAAGGGGATGTAAAGAAGTGGTTTAAGCACTTGCAGCCTGGATCTATTGATACATGGGAAGGGTTTTCTAATGTCTTTTTGGAGTTTTGGGGTAAGAGAAGGTCATTGGACCAAGTTCTTTCAGATTTTTACTCCATGAAAAGACAAGAAAGTAAAACCATGTCTAGCTTTAATAGGACGTTTGCAAGCTTCTATTAAAACATGCCAAAGGAAATTCATCCTCTAGAAAATGATGCTAAAATGCATTATGCATCTATCTTCCCCCCTGAATTACCTTTTCTTCTTTTGGAGAGAAGGTCTTCTATGTGAGTTTATTTGCAAAGCTCTGTTCAAGTTAATCATAATTCCTTTGTTTTGACTCCATTTCCCTATGGATGTCCCCTCTGCTTTTAACCAAGCAACATTTAAAAACCAATTTATCCTATCAGAATTTGACCTATGTGTGTTTTTCACTGCTAAATCTGTGATTATTTCAATTTTTAAGAGTTTAAGAGAGATCCCTCTTTGATTGCAATGGGTTAGAAGTGCAATCTAAAGTGGTTTTTTGGATACCCGAGCTTGACCTTCTCCCACAACCTTGGGGGTCAATTTGGGTGCTAACATGGGGAAAACCAATAAGGTGAAAAACCCCACAACTTCCTCAGAGATAGAATAAGCACCAATATAAGGATCACAAAGATCAAACCCGAAAAGATAGATGTCTTCAATAGCTACTCCTCCTCCACTTGTGCGCACTCCTCTCTCTCAACTATGCGAGTTGGATGAGTTAGTGAATGAGCAAAATGAGAGAGTCACACTCTCTATTTATACAACAACTTAACCCGTATTTAACCCTAACTGGGACGACTTCCTAAGGAATCCTAATAACCCATCCACATGACTCATACAGGGCCGACCCCACCAAGGTGGTCTAATAACCCATCAAATATAAGTTACGACACTTGCAATGTAACTTGCGACACTTGCAAATACAAATGATGACACTTCCAATCGGAGTAATAATACATCTCTCTTTGGGATACAATAAAGTACAAATGTAATACATACAATATACAAGTGAATATCTTCCGAAGTTACAAATACATCAACAAGTATTATGCAGATGGGTTCTCTTTAATTCTTTATAGTTGTTTAGTGCTTAATCCCCCTTTTGGTCACGCATCTCCACAGACTTTCTCATTTAGTCAATTTTCAATATTACAGTTTCCAATATTATGTATATAAAATAAATTATTTTAAAATACTGAAAGAGAAAAAAAATGAAATGATTTCACTATTAAAACCATTTGGCTCATCCTCCTCTTCCACATGGCTAGCTCCCACCGCCAACCATCCCACGCTGCACTTCCATGTGCATGAAGCCACTCTTCAAAGACCCCTACCTGATAGGACTTTCTCCACCTATCGACTCCTGCTGGCTCTACCCTTAGCCTACCTCAGTCAATGCTATCTCTACCGCTTTCCAGTACATCTGGATCAAGGAAGCCACGAGGAGGCCTGGGTTGCATGCCAGCCCTATGGGATGCATGCACGGCCCCCCCATTAACCACCATGGGGTTTCTCCCCCTTCTAAACATTTCTCTGTCTCCCACGTACAAGCTTGGTGTCCCATTTTTTCTCATGAGAATGCTAAGTGCAGGCCATTTGACTTGTGGCCACTCCTTGACTTATGCGGATCTAACTATCCTTCCAACTCTGGTCATCAATAATGTGCAGTACCGAGGGAAGCTGGAGAGATCTGGTGTATTGAAGGCTTTGTGTCCAATATTTAAAGAAACTACAGACCCACCAATTTGTTTGAGTGGAGATATTGAGACAAATAAATGTATGACAAATAATGGTGGCTGCTGGAAGGTTTGGAGGAATGGGTTGACTTGGTTGAATAGGAGGAGATCCAAGTTTATCAGAACTTGGGCTGGACATGGATGCACCGAAAGTGGGTGATGTTGATGCCCTTTGCCTGGTCTTAGGTACAATTTAAAATTTCTCCCTCTTAGATTTCAATTCTTGGCCTCGAGTCAACTGCCTTAAACCATTTTGATTTACGTTTCAGCCTTCTGAAGGTTTTTTATTATGGTTATTATTGCTACCTTAGGATTTTAATGCTCAACCAACTGATTGCTCTTTTGAAATTGGATTTCTCCTTGTTTACAGCTTAGTGGTATTCATTTTCTGGCTTTTGAATTAGACTTTACAACGATGGTTTCTGATACCGAACCGCAACATATTATGTTTCTGTAATTTATTTATTTATTTATTTTAAATATATATTATATATTTTGGCTCAAACCCATAATAGAGTCCAGGTAATAGACTTCACGCATTGTGTAGATCATGCTGGCTAGGTCACAGATACACACATTCTACGCTTGTGTAATTCAGTGCTTGGCGTTGAGCTTGGTACTTTGATTGGGGATAAACAAACCCTTTTCATTGTCAAGACTGGAGTGATTATCCAGTCTTCCCCTTTTCCCTCTTAATGTCGATTTGAAGGTGAGGATCCATCACTTGAACCTGTTTCCATTCTATTAAGGATGAAAACTCTGTCAACTTGAAATTATAATTTGTTTAACATATTATATTCTATATGAGGAGAAGAAACAACCTATGCAAAAGAGGAAAACTCCTCATTCTTGCTATTAATAAGTTTTTTTTTGTGGGTGAAAGTGATGGGAAGGGCATAGGACCATCCATCCCTAGCTTACATGTAATTACATATATAGATACAAATTTAGACATGTAATCTTGGGAAGGGGCGTAGCCCTTATTTGTGTTGCATTTCATTGAAAAGTATAAATAGGTGTTATGATCCCCAGCTCCATCCGTGAGCTCTGTGGTGGAGCGCAACACATTTATGGTTGCATTTATTTATTTATTATTATTATTATTTTCATAACAATGTGTGTTGTCCTAGGTATAGTTGCGCAGCTCAGAGAGAGCCCAACCCCCTTTTTTCTTGTTATACTGACTTTTTGTTTGAACTCATCCTGAGAGAGCGTTGCCATATCTTTGCCTGCCATTGAATTATATAATTGTTATTCTAAACTCAGTGTGGGATAGATTGAGAGGGGCGCAACCCAGCTCTGCACACACCCCTTCTTTTTTTTTGAAAAATGCTTCTTGTACTAAAAAAAAAAATATAAGAAGGGTGCAAGCATGCAAAATTACCTAAAAGCTAAACAACGTCCTTCAGGTCTGATTTTGCCTCAATACAACTACCTAAATCTCTTAAAATGGGAATATTTCAACTCTAAATTGGACAACAAACATATATACAATATTTAAGGATGTACATCCACTCATATTTCCTTTATCGAGATATGGTTATGCTAATGCTGCGGTTTAATCATTCTTTTCTTCGTACAATCATTTTCCAAGATGATTGTCCCTCTTCAAACAAATATTAGGTATAGTTTCTACTTGTAGTGCGAGAGGCAATCAAATTTTTTTCATTTTGTGCTTGGCACGGTACCAATATCTTTGATCCAACTTCCACAAGTTAATTCAATATCCTAAACATTGTGACATCATTTTTTAAACTAGATTTTTCCCCCTTGAAGTTCAATTATTTGAAGAAATATATTGTTGAGACTATCCTTTGGCACTTTGTTGATGATTTGTTTTGGTGATTATAAGAAATAAGTTATGGCTTCTATCTATGTACAAATTTATGTCTTACATTTTGTCCATTGGTTAGTTGACTAATATCATAATATATGATGCTTATATCCAAGCTTCTGAAACTTTTCCCACATCTTTTAATTTAAATTCAGTAAGCGTGTTTTTAGGACTGCATTTCTCTTTATTAATGTTACAAACATTATTGATCTGCTCAATAAATGCATCTAGTCAAATTTATTTATTTATTTATTTCTCATTATCATTTGAAATATATATATATATATACACACACACACAAATTAAATGCCACTATAATTCCATAACAGTGAAATAAATATGGAATTCCTTTGCACAAAACCAAATTTATAGCTCATTGTCTTAATGACTATTTCACTATATATAAAGATAATTTTCATTTGAGTGTGATCTTCCAACTTGAACCAGTAGTTTATCACGTTAATTACCATACATCCATGTTATTATGCTCGTGATTCTCAAAATTTAACTATGGGTAGTAGATAATTAATTCAGTGTTTCTATTGGTATGTTAAATTCAAGTTCTCTTACTCAATTTATGTTTCTTGTAGGTAGTCTACACGTTTACACAGATGGTCTTGTTGCTACAAAATTTTTGCAAAAAGGTTTGGTGTTGCTAAGCCTACCTATCCTAAATTATTTTGTTTTCTTCCCAGATGGAAAGGCCTTGTGAGGTCAAAGTGTTTGAACCGGGGCTATGATACCAAATGCAATGCCCCTCTATCTGGAAGGGCACCAAAGTTTTAGATTCTGAAATCAAGTTTTGTAACCATCTCCTACGGAGTTGTTTTTCTTCATAATTATTTCAATAATAAATAAGTATCATTATGTTTAGCAAATTTTTTCTTTTTTGGTTTCATTATGCTAACTTTCTACATGATTTTAGTGATTAGAAAATGTTTAGCAGCATAGTAATATGAATTTATTTTACTAAAAGAAATTCAAAAAAATTCTATGTTGTGTATTTTAGTTAACACACAGTGCACATACATATAGTTTATTAGCATCATACATATAATTGTAATTTCCCGCATAATACTCAATATATTGAAATATAAATCATTTTCCTAAACTACCAATAGAATACCTGGACCGATGTAGGTTGTATATTGCCCCTGTAGACCCCGTAGCTCCTTTGGCCAAGCCTTAATAACCAAAAATAGATGAACCACCTTGCTGACCAACTCTTATCATGTTGGCCCTAGGAAACCGATGGGTTTCCTAGCCCTCGAGCCCATAGACCGATAATCCCGAGAGCAACTTTCCTTGCTACATTTCCATAGTTCAATAGTGCAGTTTTCCCCAACACAAAATTTTATCTGAGTTAAACCCATCCTCATTCTTTGAGTTTCCCACGTCCTCAAAGGTTCGAGTTTTCCCCCTCCTCGGCCTTCCTCCTTTTCATAGCAATACTAAGTCTAATTCTCCAAAAGAAAACCAACCCCCTCCTCAATCATGAGACCTCCATAAATACCATTTCATCCTCCTTCCTTCGTTCCTACTCCACCTCCTTCCACTCATTAATGCCATTACATTTTTCAAGATAAGGTATTAATAAAATATGTTTATTAATTTCACATATCCCTTGGGCAGTGACTTGGTTGAATGTCCCTTATGTAAGAAATCATGACTTATCTATTTTAACTCCCCAGACAATTTTTGATAACATAAAATTCATTTAATTGTTGTTCTTTAAATGTTTTTAACATATCAAGACAACAAGTTTAAGCTTGTTTCAAATAACGAGGAGGATATGTCTTAACTATTTTAAATTACAATCAGATTCGACAGAGATGTATTTGGTTAAGAATTAAATTTTAATAATCATAACGTGTTAAACATAATATTATTTAATTATATGCTCCCTTCCAAATAGTTAACATGCAATCATAATAATATTATTCCATCCTACATACAAAGCAATGTACATAATCTAGTAACCGACAAAACATATAATAACATATAATGGACTTTATTGTTTGTTTAATAATAATAATAATAATAATAATAATAATAATAATATTAATAACATTAATAATAATTGTTTTATAACATGATGACCTTGAAGATTTAAACATAACATTAAGTACTTCTAACCAACATAATTTGACTATTCAAAGAGGAGGACAATTATGCTAGACCAAACAACGCTAATTGTGTAAACTAAACAGTAACTATGTTAAATACAACACTATCCCAAACGAAATAGAAATGATGTTAAGCACAACACTATTTCCAACAATTAGCTACTAATGCATGTAATTAACAACTAACAGACTGATCCATTTATGCATATTTACATGATTAACAATCATCATTCGAACTTCACTAATTCACGACTGACTCTTATCTAGAATGCAATCACAACCAATAGTTATCACATTAATACTAGTGTACATGTACACGGTGTGCATGCGTGGCCAGCGTATGCATAGATTGTACTCGTACGATAAGAAAACATCACTTATCCTATGCATATATATTAACTGATAAAAGAATGATTCGTATTGAAAGAAAAATCACACATATAAACAATCACAAATACTTAACCATTTCAACCTACATACATCATAATATTTCAGCATCATTAGTCATTAATAATTAATCAATTAAGTTGTAACATTTATGTTTTCTAGATTCACCATAGTTAATCAATCAATTATTTTTAAGGAAGAGACACTTACTACCACTAAATTAGGATCAAGGGATACCCAACCCTCAACAATACTAAATAACATATCTTCCCACCCTAACCTATGTCCGCATCCTCTCTATCCTTCCTTTGCTAGTACAAAATTGGATGTCAGCTATACTGACTTGGACACGTAGAACATGAGAGTGGTAGTATTGGCTGACTAGTGGACCTAACCTGTCCTAGTAGGCATCTAACCATTGTCATCACAACAAATTGGGGAGCGTGTCTCAACACGACCCTCCCACGACCTCAGGTATTATAGAAACATAAGGTGGAGCATACATCCATTCCTCTCAACATCTTGGGTCTATACCCTATCAAAACCATATTGTGTTGCTATCGAGATTATTGGTTTGTGTCATCGTATCATCAACTTTGGTAAACAAGGCTCTCTGCAAAATAGGTAACATACCATCCTTCATGTCGAGTATCTGACTATTACATAGCCGTGTGTCCTGCAGATTAACACTTTGCAACCATACATTCATAACAAATATTTCCATTCGATCATCAACTGATCCATATTATCAACATCATTTCTTTTCATCACATAAAATCATTGAACCAATCACAACGTGGGTTCGCATCCACATATTACATCATATATATCACATTTAGTCAAGTATTACAATTAAACATACACTTACAATATGAAAGAAGGGAATCCCATGATAATTGCAACATAGTAACCATATAAACATAATAACATCATGAGAGTGGTAACATCATAACATCATAATCATAGTGTCAACATAAGCATAGTAACATCAGAAAATATAGTAGCAATATATAATCAAATCTAACATGCCGAAGATATAGTTCACTTAGTCTAGCTGAGTCCAACATAAAATAAGCAAATAAAGTGCAAGGTGTCTGACTGATAAACATGCCTAGTCAAAATATGGGGCATTACGGTCTATTATGCAAGCTAAGAATGAAGGTTTCTTACCCAACTCAAATTTCATCATGATATGGACCTTCGAATTTTCCTTAATATATATATGAATCTTTATCAATTCATCAAATTTCTTTGATGGCAACCATTATAATGGACACATCAACAATTTTGCTACCAAAATTTGCAGTTTTTTTAATTCCCGTCAATTGCAGGTTTTTATAATGTAGCTATGTATTACCCTATGAAAGCTATGCTAAATGTAGGGCAAACAGTTATCCCAATTCTATCATCTGTTATGTCAATGGATGGACATTCTCTATATTTGTTATACTATTTGTTTTACTACTTGGGTATGTGCATTCGTCTACTAGTTCTTATCTTCTATCAATTGGTGTCCATTAGTGGCAATGGAGCATTCCAACTAAGCAAATGACCCTTGTGATGTTTGAAGAACATGACAAAATTCACCAAGTCATGTTCTAGTCATGTTTGAAGAACACGTTTGCAATATGCTACCTTGTGATGGTATGTCTACTTGGAATTAAAATCACAAATCTTCATGACAATGAACACAATTTAATCTTTGTCTAATGTGGTGGTGGGTAAATCCCTGAGGAAGTTCATTGAGATAAACTCTCGTGGCTTAATTGGATATGACAGATGGATGCAGGCATATCTTTTGATTTGTCATTCATGCAGACAATTGTGCCATGCACTAGCAGTGACTAGAAAACACTATTTTCAAAGACCGGGTGGTGGCATCGATAAATAAATTATACCTAATTAACTTGTGATTCATGCATGCAATTGCACCAAGTATTGGCAGTGACCAGAAAACACTATTTTCAAATACCCAGTAGTGGCATTGAATGGCTCACCTCGTACACTGCAGTCTTAGAGAAATCATACCTAATTAATTTGTCATTCATACAGACAATTGCGCCATGCACTAGCTATGACCAAAAACCACTATTTTCGAAGACTCAAATACTGAGTGGCATTGAATGGCTCACCATTATTATGGAAGGCTGCAACATGTTTTTAAGTGCTCCATGTGAGAGCTGCGACCAAATAAACCATTTCCTAAGTTCTCTCTGACCGCTAGATTTCCCTCAGAAAAAACCTCAGTGCCACTCTTTACCACCAGAGTCTGAAACTTTGACACATATCGAAAGCAATTAGGGTGGACGAAAATGCATGTGGCAATAAATAATCAAACACATAGTTTTGATGCCAAAACATTGAGTTTGTGCAGCTACAGGAGGTCGTTGTATTGATCCTAGGTTTAGAATGAAGACCTATTTTTCTATATCTCAATTGTTGCTTGTTAAAATAAGTGAATGAAGCGTGCAACACACAACATGAAAAAATGAAAGGGGATGGTGCACTACTTGTATATCCTTGTATGCCAAATAATTATACAAAGGACACCACTACGATTACATTCAAGCAACAACACATGCTGCGCATGTGTGGGTTGATACATGGGTTAGAAAATTGAAGCATACTTAGTTGTTTGTGCTATGAGCAATAAAGGAATATGTCAAAAATCCATAGAAAGTGTATTACAAGGAACAAGGGAAGAAAAATGCTACGAACATAAAATAAGATCATATTTAAATAATTAATAATTAGGTTAACTAAAGTTAGGTTATGAAATGAGGCGTCTCCTCAACATCAAATGCCCGAGCCCTATTTAAGGCAGGGCCATCATTGTAACATATCATCTTTTATCCTATCATCAAATATATTATTCTTATCTATTATTCAATATGAGAGTCGGATTCTACTATTAAATTAGTGAACGAATACGTTCACTGCATTTGGTATCAGAGCCTTTCGGCCCTCCCTGATTTCGGCTATTAGCCACTTCACCAGAGTTTCTTTGGATCACGATTTTTAATCAACAAGAGGCCCTTGGACACAACCACCATTCTCTTCACTCCATTTCTATATGCTCCCTCCATGCATTTATTTCATTCACACTCATCCCATGCCCTCACACTTCCCCTGTCATTCTTCCAGCCTCACCATCGGCTGCTGCTCCCACTACACCATATTCCTCGCGCACCCTACCTCCCTCGCTACTACTCCAGCCTACACGCCACCTCCACTCCTCTTCCCACACTCCCTTGCTTGCCTGCATGCCACACTGTTGCACCTCATCTTGTCCATCGCCTTCCTTCCACCACCACCACCTCTCATGCACCTCCCTTCCACGTCTGTTCCTGCTCCTGCACCACCCTTCTACCTTCTCTCTCTCGCCACCCTTCTACCTCATGCCTTCATACTCTACACCTTGCTGTGCCCAGCACCTGCGAGCTCCACCTGCACGCTCTCCACGCTGCTTCCCGTGACTGCCTCGCCTCCCCACTGACTCCCTCCCCTTCTCTCTTCCCTTCCACCCACCGCCTCTTCCACATTCCTCTCGCTCCCTCCCGCACCTTCATTCCACGTCCCTCTCCTCCACGCTCCTGCAACCTTCTCTACGCCATTCCCATCTGCCATCGCCATTCCCTCCTGCGTGCTCCCTCACCTGCTCACCCTTTGCTTGCTCCATCCCGTCCACCATCTTGCTTATCACTGCCACCACATCCCTCCACTTCTAGCTCCCAACGTCCACACCTGTTACCTCCTCTAGACTCTTCCATTATCCTGTCCTTCACGCCTTCTGCTCCCGTGCCCTTCCTTATCCATCTCTGCATAACTCTCAAACACAATCCTCCTCCCATATCGTCCACCATCCAATCGACCTCCCCTCCACCACCTTCCCCTTGACCACCTTTCGCGCCTCCACCCTTAGCCACCTTCCATCCATCAACTCTGCCACCATGACCTCTCCTCCCTTCCACCATCTCTATCTGCCAACCTTATTCAAACAAAACAATTTTAAATTATAATAATATTATTATTTCAAATAATAATAATTATTATAATTATATAAAATAAAACCCATATTTCTCCATTTTTACCATTTATCCAAAACATATAAATTATTATAATTATTAGTATATAACAATTATTAATAATCACATTAAAGTTATTATTATAACTTAATAATAATAATTACTCTATTTAATAATTGTAAGACTTATTGCAATTATTAATTAAAATAAATAAATAAAAAATCGAAGAAGCCCAAAAAATCAAAGAAGAAGAATTGAATTATCGCCAAAAGTCGAGACTATCTATCATTGGAGAAGAAAAATCGAAGAAGACAGAATCAAGAAAAAAGACAAAATCAAAGAAGACAAATCGAAGAAAAAGACGAGTGAAGATCTATCAAAGACTATCCATCAGTGGATAAGTCAAGTCAAAGAAAGACGACCAAGTTTAAGAAAGACTCATCAAATAAATCAAAGAAGATCATTCCACCGTCAAAGAAGACAGAAACCATGGAAGCCGATTTGCGAGAAAAATTAGAAGCCATGTTAAAACATTATCGAAAAGACAATGAAGAATTGCACGACATAAATAACAGTTCAGAAATAAGAATTGAATTACAAGAAAGGTACAATGAAATAAAAATCTCTCACCAGGAAAGGCATATAGAAAAATTGTATGCGCAAATTGATGAATTAAAAGCCGAAAATAAATTCAATCAGAGGTTAGGAAATCAAGATATAAAGAAGGAAATAAATAATTACGAAGCAGAAATAATACACTTGAACAAAATCGTTAGCAACAAAGATGAAGAACTAATGCAGTTACAACATAAATTAGAAAGTCAAGAATCAAAGGTCAGCCAGTGTCAACAACAGATAAAAGTTCTTCAACAACAAAATGATGACTCTAAAAGGACACATAAGTCAGAGATAGCAAAGAGTAATAAAGCATTATCCAACAATGCTGAAGAAATTTTTAGACTAAGAAATCATAACAAGATACTGGTCACAAAAATTAAGAAGTTGAAAAATAGTTGGAAGATAGAAGAACCTACGGAAGACATTGAAGAAAAACTTCTAGACAAACAGGAAGAAAATAGCTGCATCAGAAGTCATAAGGAATATCTTAAGGAACAACTTAAGAAGTATGAAGATGACAAAAAATCGCAGTTCGAATTGATCAAGAAGTTTCAAAATGATAACAGGCTGTTAGAAAACAAGTTGGAAAAGATACAGAATGAAACCTTAAAACCTCAAGAGACGAAAATAAAATTCCCAGCTCAGATCAATGTTCAAAAGACGACACTCGTAAAATAAAATGACTTTGTGAAAATTCCCTATCGACACCCCAACCATAAAAACCAATATTCTGAAAAGTGGGAAATGTTGAAAGATGATGGTACTAATGTGATCAAAGCTCTTAATGACAAATCAGTGGGGAATCCCAATAGTCAGCAACAAATCAATTTGGGATGGATTGACCCATCCACATATCAGAAGTTATGCTCTACACTTAGCAGTTCGTATCGACATGTATCGTCAGACATGACATCACAAAGAACAATTTGCCAAAATTATAAGGCTTTGAGGACAAAGCCTTTCTAAGAGAGTGGCAATGCTACGAACATAAAATAAGATAATAATTAAATAATTAATAATTAGGTTAACTAAAGTTAGGTTATGAAATGAGGCGTCTCCTCAACATCAAATGCCCGAGCCATATTTAAAGTGGGGCCATCATTGTAACATATCATCTTTTATCCTATCATCAAATATATTATTCTTATCTATTATTCAATATGAGAGTCGTATTCAACTATTAACTTAGTGAACGGATACGTTCACTGCACAAAAACCAGTTATTGTTGATGGGTGTTTAACGTGGTCCTTCGACCTCAAATTTGGTTGTGAAGAAAAGGAAAACTAGAAATATACTGATAGTGAGCATGAGACTACTTTCTTGCCCGATCCATGAGGATAAAGAGGTTGTTGATTATAGAATTTTTGCATCTGGAGCATGCTCAGTTGTTAGCCTGACTTAATCTTTAGCTTTATGCAAAATAGTAAAATTTAATTCACTAATTAATAGAAAATTTTAATTCACTCGCAATCAGACACACTGTTCATTGATTTTCTTTTGTTATTATTTGGGTATTGAATTGTTCCTAAATTCTATACTCCTCATTTTCAATGAACATGTCAAGGGTGGCCAGAGAGGAGGAATGATTATGCAAAACACATGTAATAAACATATATCACAATTAAGACTTCATGGCTCACTGTATAAGGCACTGGTCTACAGATCCCCACTGGAGTCGATTTTGTGTTTTACCATTTTGCACTGGTTTTCTTCCTTTCCCAATTAACTGTGATTTACCGTTCTGCACTAGTTGTGTTCCTACCTAAGCTATCCCAATCCAGTAGTTATCCTTGCTAATGAATGTACATTTCATCAGTTCATTTGAAGACTTAATAATTAATGAACAATCCTCTAGTTCTATTTCTATTCAACTCAACCAAAGCATTCGAAACAAGCATTCAACATAAAAACAATAGGAAAAAAGAAGGTAGAATGAGGTAAGATACTTGTTTTGTCAAAGTTATCGTCCACATAATACATCTGGAAATTTTCTTTTAGTGAGCGAGAACAAGATCCATACCTTCGTGACCAAGCTTAAGATTATATTGCTTCTTGAGTAGCTGCTTACTCGTCCTTAGATCCAGTCAAAGAAGCACTAGTTTATGCAATCCTTTCTATAGATCCGACCCCAACATCACCAGTTCTAGTTGCAGCATCCTTAGTAGAACCAAAGATAGCATCATAAAAATAAGCAATTTATTCATCGAATCAATATATTATCCATATCCAGTTTAAGCCCCACGTGTATATGTAGAAACACCTGTGGATAACCTCGTTAAAGAAGTAATAAGGGCATATCCTGTTCCAATGGCAGTAGATGTTGATGCTAGAGGCGGTGAGAAGATGGTGGTGGATGTTGGTAGTGGAAGCAGTGGGGCATTCATTTCTACTGACATGGCAAGTGTTTCTAGGTAGAGGACAGGAGGAGTGCATTAAATATATTTACCAAGTCCAAGGTTTATGTCATCACCTGGGAAATAACACCCCAAATCCATCATCCAATGAGCTCACAGTTAAATGTAATTATATATTTATTAAAAATAATAATAAAAAATGTACATTGTGAATCTATGCAAAAGCACATAAAAATTTATGGTCAAACTCTTGATTAATAGTAATCAACTTCATATCGAATACAATATACCTACCATGCCTCTCGGCAGGTATAATAAAGCAACAAAATTTTACTATGAAGTAGTAATTCTATTAGGCATTATAAATCATAATATTGGAGTGAGCTGTAGTTATATAATTGTAAATTTAATGGATATTGATCAATAAATAATAAAAATGTTAATAAGTTAATAAATAAATAGTAAAATAATGAAATTGTAAGGATATATTATTACAAATATAAGAATTATTATTATAATATATATGATTAAGTAAGAGATTAATAGAATAAATATATTATGAATGATAGTAAATGAGTGTTATTTTGAGATTAAAACATCAATAAATGATTACGGTGATTATGATAGTTGTTTCATTGTGTTAAAGAGGCGCATTCTAAGTTCACTAGGGGGATGTGTAACTTCTTCGGTGCTCATCTTGGAGTTGACACATGTCCTTTTTAAAAAATAATAAAATAAAAAATAACATGTTTGCAAACATTTACAACGACATATATATATAACTACACAAATTAGACAAATTAAAACACTTCCTCAACATTTGCACTCTAAAAAGGGGTTTGCACCTCGAGAGATTTGATCCCTCTCGGGGCTTGGTAGATCCCCTTTTAAGATGGATCTATGTTGGTCATAGTTATGATGAGTTTAAAAGTGAGTAAGGTCATTATTGTAGCAAATATTTTGAAATTGTGCTTTAATGTCTAGTGCCCTTTTCACTATGGAGACCGTGAGAGTTATTTTAATCTTCTAAATTATGGTTGATCACCTCCTTAAAATATCTTAATTTTGTCTTATACATGTAATTTAATAAGTTTTTAATATTATCACTATTTAGTATAAGACTCAATGATTTAGCCAATACATCCCCTCAACTATAAGAATGTTGAGTTTTTGTACTGCCATGGGTATTGAAAATGCAAATTTTGATTGATTATCAATAAAAGCTCATGGATTTTTTTTTTGGTGATAAAGAATTGATCTTTATAAAGAATTGATTGAGAGATAACTATAACTATAAGCTTGTTGAGTTTTTGTACAAGAACTTTTGGAACTTACTATGGCATTTGAAAATATAAACTTTGATGGATTATCAATAAAAGCTTATGGATTTTTTAGGTTGATTATCAATAAAAATATCTAATCATATCGATAATAACCATAAATCCAGTGGTTACCTAGAGGTGTATTAGTATTTTTTATTTTAGTTAAAATTAATGTCATAAACCCTTTTATCATTTTACATATTAAAACTTGTATTCATGTCGCTTGAAAAGTAATCGTGTATAATGAATTTTAAAAGCATCTCAAATACTACTTTTATATTTAAACTTAGTTGATCTAACGTTTAGCAACGAGTGCTGTTAGAAAATAATTTTTCCTCTCCCGTAAAATTGAAATCAATGGTCATGAAAGATTATGTTAATTTAACTTTTTCCTACACTCTACGAGTGTTTTGAAAATAAATTTGTGTCAGCTACTGTAAAATTCAAAGGAGTCTAAGTAACTTTTCTCCGTTTTGTTTAGAGAAATATTAATGCTCTATGATTGATATATTGGTTTCATTGTTTTTTAGATGATGAAATCCAGCAAATGTTAGTACGAAAAGAGAGGGAAAATGACTGAATCTGGAATCCAATAGCCAATATGTATATCTACAGGTATGTGCTCAATACTTTTCACTTTCTTTACGCCGATAGGCTTTTTCTTTTAACTTTTGAGGTGGGGGCTGGGTGGGTGATTTATTAGTTTTTTAATAATCAACGGCCAGATTTTAATGTTCCCGGAATATGCTTCGTCTGGTGCATTAATTAAGCATTCAGATTTACTGTGTTAACTCACGCACAACGTTAAATCGAAACGACGCATGGTTATATCAAATAATTTATTAAAATAATTTCAAATGCCAAGTGTTTCTTGGCAGTTAAGTGTATTGGTGTCCACTCCTGGAATTAATCGGTCGCTCCGCTCCACTCCCCCACACTCCTCTACGATATGCTGCGTTGTACAGCAGCCTTCAACAGATGTAATGGCATCGCTTCAATGCTTACAATCGCTGCCCATCCAGGCATTGCCGGTGGAATCCTCCATTGCAGCAGCACCTAAGGTATCGCCGGTTGAATCCCCCGCAGCGCCATCACCCACATCTCCACCTCCCGCGACTCCGCAATGTATTTTTTCTCCTGCCTCTGCTCCTGCGAAAGTGGCCACCCCACCAAACTCATCCTCCTCTACCAAATCTCAAGCTCCAACCTCTAGCGCCTCAGCTAAAGGCCCAAGCTCCGCTTCACCACCGAGCGCCAACAGCAAGGCTATCTTGAGGAATGAAGGGTTCTTTCACAACCTCTTTCTCCAAAGAAACAACCAAACAACCTCTTTCTCCAAAGAAACAACCAAACATCATTAAGACAGGAAGATCAGAAGCCGTCCAATTTTCTGATCTCAAATGCCACGATTTAATCCTTTACAAAATTTGTGGATAAAATAAAATCATCTTTTGCTTTTATTCCTTTTATGTCATGGTTAAACTACCATCAGTTCTAAGTACCATATTTAATGCCATCTAATTATTAATATTATATTACTCATTCATTTTTGTCGTTACATTGTTAAGGTAGTATGGAATTTATTCTAAAAATTTGACATTAAAAATCAACTAAAAAAGGGATTTATGAATATTATAGAACTTGAGCTATTTAATTATAAATAATATTTTTTTTATAAAAAACTTAATATATATTATTGAAGATCATTAAAATTTTAAAATAAATAATAAATTAAAATGTTATAAATTATTAATAATTTATGAAATAAATAACAAATTAAAATGTTATAAAGTATTCTTCATAAATGAATTGTAAACTATTTTTTATAAATTACAATTGTTTGAGTTCATAAATCTTATTTTAAAATTGAATTCATAAATCTAATAATATAAATAGGTGAGTTCACAGTTAACCTTTAAAATATTTATGATTAATTAAATTAAAAAAGTTAACAATATATATTAATACTAATAAAATATTAACAACTTCAATGAAATTAATAATATTATTATTTATAAATTTAACAACAACAATATTATGATGTTAATATTAGAATTAAATTGTTTATTATTATTGGTTTTCCTTAAAATATTTATGATTAATTAAATTAAAAAAGTTAACAATATATATTAATATTAATAAAATATTAACAACTTCAATGAAATTAATAGTATTATTTTTTATAAATTTAACAACAACAAAAAATGTGATGTTAATATTAGAATTAAATTGTTTATTATTATTGGTTTTCCAATGAGTGAAGTAAGTATTTATATTAAAATATTTAAAATTCATTATTAAAATGTTTATGAATTTTACAATTTTTTTTTTTAAATTAAGATTTTGCATTATTTACTTTTAAATTAAGATTATAGAAAAATTATTTCAACTTCAAGGTGAAGGTTGGAGAGAGATTTAGACAATGCAAATTACAATAAGCCTAAACCACCATATTATAGCATTTTAGGAATGGATGTGAGGTATATTGTTGAAGATCATTAAAATTTTAAATTTATAAATACTTTATGAAATAAATAGTAAATATTTGTCTCATGATGATGCTGATCCCGGAGTAGGGATCGAAACATCGAATTTCAAATTCCTTTAAGGTAGTTCCTCTTCACTCATAGTAAATTAAAATGTTATAAACTATTCGTCATAAATGTGTTGTAAACTATTTTTTATAAATTACAATTATTTGAGTTCAAAAATCCTATATTAAAATTGAATTCATAAATCTAATATTATAGATAGGTGAGTTCACAATTAACCTCTAAAATATTTATGATTAATTAAATTAATAAAGTTAATAATATATATTAATACTAATAAAATATTAACAACTTTAATGAAATTAATAATATTATTATTTATAAATTTAACAACAATAATATTGTGATGTTAATATTTTCTTAATGTTAATGTGATATTATAAATTTATAATTACATTTTATTATTATCATTATAATATTAAAATCAATATTAATAATATCAATAACATATTAAAAAAATATATATTAATAGTATTATTATATTATATTATCATTGTAATATTAATAATGATATAATATTAACAAATTATTAAAATTCAATAATATTATTTATAACAAGAATAATAATAATAATTAATTGTATAATAATAAAATTTAAAACATAAAATACTAACAACAATATTGATATTCATGTTTAATCTTAATATTTATTAATATTCACAATTATGCAACCTTCTAATAAATTGAGAACTACTATTTGAAAAAAAAAATACATTATTACTAACATTATTAACATTAATATTAATATCCTAAATCGCTAAGAAGTGTTAATTATGGTTAAATATTTATGAAGAATGACAAACCATAGGTATATATCAACTACTACTATGTTATGAAATTTCCATGAAGCAAATTAAAACCAAATCCTAATTAGAACACTGCACTTTGTAATGTTAAAACATTTTATAATGGACTTCATTTTTCTTGCAACATTGTCCCAAAATAATTTATTTGGTAATGTTTTGTTTATTAAACTATGCATATATAGTTTTAATTTAATAATATTAATTAGTTTTCACATTAATTATGTTCACGGAAGACTCTATACTCCATTACTAATGGTGAAGACTCTATATTCATGGAAGACTCTACCATTAATGTTTATATTAAATCTTAAATATAACCTTATAAAATAATTAACTCTTAAAACAATCTTCTAAAATTATTATTCATGGCTTTCACATTTTGACATAATATTGAAACATTATTTTTACATTATTACTTATTAAATGTTTTATTTCTACATTGTTGGTTCTTAATTGTGGCTATATGAGATATGATAACATTAATATTAACTCTAATGTTATATACATTAAAGTCAACTTTAATAATATCATTAATATCAATAATAACACTAATACCATTATTATTAACATTAATGGCTAGAGCATTCAAATAAAAAAATGGTCAAAACACAACTCAATCATAATTAAATCATCAGAAAGAGTATTAAAGTCAACCGTGATAAACCAAAGTCATGGTTCCATGGTTAAGCATGGTTCCAGGGTTAACAAAGTCAATAAAGTCAACTAAATTCCACCATGGTCTATCAAAGTCAACCATGGTCAGTCATGGTCAACCATAGTCAAAGCCAACCAAAATTCAACCATGGTCAAATAAAGTGAACCAGAATTAACAAAAAACAACCATGGTAAACCAAAGTCAAACATAGTCAACCATGGTGAACCTAAACATAATTCTAAATGACCATGCAAATGTGATATTTAACCATCGAGGTATATAACAATTCAACCATACTCAAACACAGTAAACCATGAACAATCATAGTCAACCACAAATAACCATGCTCATTTATGAACAACCATAACTAACGATAATCAGCTATGCATAACCATGGTCAACCATCATTGACTATAGTCAACCATGTACAACAATCATTAATTATAGTAAACCATAGTCAATAATGAACAACCATAATGAACCATCGTCAACCATGAATAACCATGGTCAAGCATAGTGAACCATGGTGAACCATGAACAACAATGGTTAACCAAAAGTTAACCAAAGTCAACCAAATTCAGCCATGGTTAATCAAAAGTCAACCAAAGTAAACCACAGTCAACCATAGTCAACCATGGTTAATAATATTCAACCATGGTCAATCAAAGTCAACTAAAAGTCAACCATAGTTAGCCATGGTCAACCAGAGTGAACCATGGTAACTAAAAATAAACCATGGTTACCATGGTTAGCCAAAGTTAACCATGTCCAACCAAAGTCAACCATGGTTAACCAAAATTAGCCAAATCCAACCAAAATCAACCATAGTCAACCAAAATTAACCAAAGTTAACCACGGTCAACCGAAGTCAACCAAATTCAACCATAGTAAACCAAACTCAACCATGGTCAAGCAAATCCAACCATGGTAAATGAAAGTCAACCATGGTCAACCAATAGTTAACCAAAATCAACCATGGTCAACCAAAGTCAATTATGGTCAATCAAAGTCAACAATGGTTAAACAAAGTCAACCATGATTAACCAAAGTCAACTATTATCAACAAAAGTCAACCATTATCAACAAAATTCAACCATGTTCAATCATAGTTTACCATGGTTGACTTTGCTTGACTATGGTAAACTTTGGTTGACTTTGTTTGATTCTGGTTAACCATGGTTGACTTTAGTTCACCATGGTTTACCATTGTCGACTATGGTTGACCATTGTTATTTATGTTTTAAATGAATTTAGATCTGATTATAAAGTGAATTTTAAAATATATTATAGATTTTGATGTAATTTTTGTTTAAAGTGAATTTAAATTAAATTTTGAATATTAATATAATTTTCAAAGAATTTTGAAACATAATTTTTAATACACTATTTTGACATCAATGGCTTTTAAATGAATTTTAATGTGATTAAAATAAATTTCTAATTTTAAATATTTATTTTTAAGTAATCTAATACTTTTAAAATCAAATTCCAATGCAACAATATTAATATAGATTTAAATGTTAATATAATATTTATATAATAAATCAAATTCCAATACAATAAAATTAATTCCACCATGGTCTACAAAAGTCAACCATAGTCAAAGCCAACAAAAATTCAACCATGGTTAAATAAAGTCAACCAAAATCAACCATTGTAAATCAAAGTCAACCATGGTCAAGCTTAGTCAACCCATATCAACCATGCTAAACCAAAGTCAACCATGGTGTACCTAAACATAACTCTAAATGACCATGCAAATGTGATATAACCATCGAGGTATATAACAATTCAACCATACTCAAACACAGTAAACCATGAGCAATCGTAGTCAACCACAAACAACCATGCTATGGATAACCCAGGTCAACCATCATTGACTATAGTCAAACATAGTCAATAATGAGCAACCATATTCAACCATGGTTTACCATCATTAATTATAATTAACCATAGTCAATAATGAACAACCATAGTGAACCTGGTCAACCGTGAATAACCATGGTCAAGCATAGTGAACCATGAACAACAATGGTTAACCAAAAGTTAAACAAAGTCAACCAAAGTTAGCCATGGTTAATCAAAAGTCAGCCAAAGTAAACCATACTCAACCATGGTTAACAATAATCAACCATGGTCAACCAAAGTCAGCCATAAGTCAACCATAGTCACCAATGTCAACCAAAGTGAACCATGGTAACTATTCTCAACCAAAGTCAACCATGGTAAACTGAAGTTAACCATGGAAACTAAAAGTCAACCATGGTCAACTAAAATTAGCCAAATCCAACCAACATCAATGATAGTCAACCAAAATTAACCAAAGTTAACCACGGTCAATCGAAGTCAACCAAATTCAACCATAGTAAACCAAACTCAACCATGGTCAAGAAAATCCAACCATAGTAAATGAAAGTCAACCATGGTTAACCAAAGTCAATTATGGTCAATCAATGTCAACCATAGTTAAATAAAGTCAACCATGCTCAACCAAACTCAACCATTATCAGCAAAAGTCAACCATGGTCACTCATGGTTTACCATGGTTGACTTTACTTCACCATGGTTGACTGTGGCAAACTTTGGTTGACCATGGTTGACTTTGTTTCAGTCTGCTTATTGAGCATGGTTGACTTTAATTGACCATGGTTGTTGATGGTTGACTATGCTTGACTATGCTTCGCTTTGCTTAACCATGGTTGACCATTGTTACCTATGTTTTTTCATGGTTTACCATAATAGAAGTCAACCATGATCAACCAAAAGTAAACTAAAGTCAGCCATGGTCAACCATAGTGAACCATGGTCAAGCAAAGTCAACCACAATTAACTAAAGTCAACCAAAGTCCACCATGGTTAACCAAAGTCAACCATGTTCAACCATAAACAACCATAGTCAACCATGTTCAACCATGGTTAACCAATTTCAACCATGGTCAACCATAGTGAGATACAAAGAGAGATTAGTCAACCATAGTCAACCATCGTTCACCATGGTTGCATGGTTGACCATGGTCAACCATATAAATAATCTTAATTCATTTCTAATTTGTTCATGGTTGACCGTGGTCAACCATATAAATACTCTTAATTCCTTTCTAATTTGTTCATGGTTGACCATGGTCAACCATGGTCCAACATGGTCAACCATAGTCAACCATGCTGAACCATAGTTAACCGTAGTAAACCAAAAGTCAACAACACTTGCCAGGTCGCATTGTCACAAAACTTACCATGTCAGATTCTAATATGACATTTTTACAAGTAAAATATTATTCTTATTTTATTATTGTTAAAGTTGTCAATCCTCATTAGAAATTACTTTCATTGTTATAATTATATTTTCTTATTTTCATTTATAATTATTTTAATTAGTAATGAATAATTATTATTATTTTAATTAATTTCTTATTTTCATTTATAATTATTATAATTATATATTTTTATTTATAATTATTTTTATTATTATTAAATATTTAAAAACTTGTTATTTTATAATTATAATAGTAATAATAATAATTGTTATTATTATTTTACAATAACAAAAATATGTTTTATAATTAAATAATATTTTTTTATTATTATTATACAGAATAATAAAAATAAAAAATAAAAAAATAAAAAACATATTCTTATTTTCTTATATATTTTTAAATATTTAATAATAATAATAATAAATTTATTTTTTATTTGTTATTTATTATATTTTTTTAAAGATTTATAATAATAAAAAAATTATATATCAAAAAAAAATTATAATAATTATAAATGAAAAAAGAAATTAATTAAAATACTAATAAAAAAATTATTTATAATTATTAATTACTTATTAATTATTAATTAAAATAATTGTAAATAAAAACAAGAAAATATAATTATAACAATAATAAATGAAAATAATTTATAATGAGAATTCTCAACTTTAGTAAAATATTAACATTAATATTAATATTAGTAAACATTAACATTAACATTAATAATTAACATAATGTTAATGTTAAAAAACATTAATATTAATATTAATGTTAATATTTTTACTTTTGTAATGAGAATTCACAACTTTAATAATAATAATAATATTTTTTAATAATAATAATAATAATAAAAATATATTAATATTAATATTATTATAAAAACATATGCCACATTGTGATGTATTCTTTACCAGAATAGTATATGTGTATACAATATTTATTATTATTATTATAAAATAACAAATATCGAAATAATAATAATAGATGTTATTATTATTATAATTAATTAATATTATTAACCAAACCTCACGAGCAGGTTGGCCATCAACTAGCAAGCCATATTAATATCAATAATATGGCTTATATATGTCGATCGACGTATATCAACCACATTTAAACAATAGATATATGCCGATCGGCGTATATAAGCCATATTATTAATATTAATATGGCTTGCTAGTATATAACAGTTTAGCGTGTTTATATTAACGCTGTAATATCTCATCTTCTTTGGCTAAATCTTTGCCAACTACTTTTACGGTAGAATGTATTTGTCCCATATACACTAGAAAGTTGACAGAAACAAAGCTGCAATGATTGTAGAATTTTTATTTGACAGAATCACTTGTTCATTCAAATAAAAATTCTGCTGTCATCTTGTTGTTTATGTCGTCTATGTTCGAAGCTTGGGTGAGAGGCATTGAGCTTCTTGCTGTTAGCTTGGATTCCAGTTGTTGCAAGGTAAATTTGGTGTTGGCCATGTAATTTGGTGCTATGCAATTGTTTCTAGTTGGTTTTTGATATATCTTAAACTGAATTTTACATGGTATTGCAATAGCAGGGAGAACTTATCGAATTGCTTCCAAAATTGGAGCGTTACTATTAGCAAGAAGGGGATAGCTACTGCGAGGTAGGCCTTGCCTGCGGTTTTGGGATTTTTTGTGCTTCACATTCTGATTGTGGTTATTGCTATTGTTTTGGAAAAACTAGAGGCAAAATTGTGTTTTGGGGTTTGAGCAGCCTAGCAGTATCGAATGCTATGCAAATAGTTTTGTTCAAAATCTTTGTGTTTGTGCTCTCATTTGGGAATGCTAAATGTTGAAGTTGTGTTAGGAGACTCCTTCTCTGTGTGCTGGAACAATAATTGGATTGGTCTTGAAATTGGTAGGGTTGCGTGACATTAGCTCGATTTGAATTACTAGTTGAGGTTTTCCTGTGAATGGGTGTTTTATGAATGTCATGTGTTTGGTTTATCTAAGTTTATTTGATATCACTGCTTTGGGAGTGGGTGTTTTATATTCAATTGCATTGGTGGGATGAAGATAGCTAAAGGGATTTCAGTGCTATCTCAGGTTTTTTATTTGGTAGTTGTTTGTAGGCTGTCTGCAATAATACTAGTGGCTATCTTGCTATTGCATATGTCATTTGGTAATCTTGTTAGTTGTGTGAAAGGTATTTGAACTATTTTTTTGTAGAATGTGTGTCATTTTCGATTTGCTGTAATGTGTACATATATAAATTTCCCCATTTGGTTATGGCTATATATCCATTTGTTGTTTTCCGAGGAAAAAGCTAGGACAAGCACCCTTGATTTTCGTGGTTGTCTATGAATATTTGTTTATAGAACACTATGTAGATCATTTTGTCTTCTTGACGAATGTGGATAGCCATAGATGAAGTTGACTTTGACTCATGATGGATTCTCTCAGGTGCATGTACTTCCATTAATCTTCTATGTCCCTTTCATGTGCAGTAATAAGGGTTTTGTAGTGTAGAGAGCTATTTTTTTGCTTCTCGTGCAAAGACATTATATCTAATTTTAATTAGTAATATAATAAAGCTTCTAGGTGAGAGGAAATCAAATTGTCTCACCATTAAATATCAGTGGCGAAGAATGTGTGTGGCTTTCTTCATTGTTGGTTTTATTTACATGGCCTAGGTAAGCTGATTTGTATTGATCAATTGCAATAATAGATGATATGTCTCGATGTGAATATGTCTGGATGCATGGTGTCAGTAAAGCAATTGAGAAGTGGTATTTTATTTGCTAAAGTGATTTTGATGTGAAGTTAAAATATCCAGACTTTCACTTGGTAGATTTTAAACATAGTTTAAACTCTTTTGGAAGCCAATTGTTTTTTATCAGTGAGTTTAATCACTTAAGCCGATTTGTATTCATCCATTGTAACAATATATGATATGCCTTGTTGTGATTATGTATGGATGCATGGTGTCAATAAAGCAATTGAAAAGTGATATTTGATTTGTCAGAGTGCTTGTGATGTGAATTTAAGGCATTCAATCTTTACTTGGTAACTTTGGAACATATATTAAATTCTTTTGGAAGCCAAACGTTTTTTATCAGTTAATTTGATCAATGATTTGTGTTCGTCGATGACAATAATAGTTGATATGTCTTATTGTGGCTATGTCTAGATGCATGTTGTGAGAAAGAAAATTGAGAAACGATATTTGATTTCTTAAAATGCTTATTATTTGAAATTAGTATCTCTAGACTTTTACTTGGAAAATTTTCAATAAAGTTTAAACATTTTTGGAAACCAATCCTTTTTTAACAGTGAATCACCGTTTAAAACTTTTACACTGTATTGCACCTTCGTTGTCAAGCTCATAGTACTATGTCATATCTCGCCTAACTATCTCAAATGTATAGTGATTGGACCTGATATTTATCTCATGCTACCTGTTATAATGGTAAATGGTGGTGGGCTATGCTGCTTTACTTTAAAATGATGAATTTATAAATCATTTATACCCCTGCCATGTTCGAGTTTATATATTCTCAATGTGGAGCAACTATTTTCCTATGTCACTATCGTTTGGCTTCTTTAATCTTCTAATGATAACCCGAAAGTTGCTCACCTTTTGCAAAGTTTTTTTTATTTCTTGAAGTGATCATATATTTAATATGTAGTCTAAATATTCTATGTTTTCAATTTTTTTTTGAGCATATTTTCCATCTAATTTTGTTCATATTTCAGTTGGAAATCTTTAAAAAATCTTAGTATCACATATATTAGATATGAAAATTGCATAATTTGGGTGTCATGAGGGTTTTAAGGGTGTTGAATCTATTTATGGATTCAAAAATACAATTTAAACATATATAAATTTAGATTTTACCGAAATAAAATTTACAATAAAAATTTGAATTTTACGGAAATAAAATTTACAAAATTCCGACCAAAACCAACAGTAAGTAAAAAAAGTAAAATAAATAAACTACTCCTATATTTATTTCCCCATAAAAATTATCCATAAACTAATACATTGTTACTAAATCATTATATCATCTTGATTTCCTTAAACATGTGTAAACACCAACATTACACAGATTGTATTCATAGCACAAGCATAGACGTCTGCTCCGTCAATGAGCTATCATTATTGCAAGAGAACAATAATTTTAAGGATCAAATCATTTTTGTGCATGAGACTCATTGGGTCGGTTTAATACTCCAGCGTTGCTTACCGTTAACAGATTTTTAACGTTGTATGGTGCTTCTGATTTTGGGAACAAAGATCCATAAAAAAGGCAGAAATGTAATTAGTATAATGTGACCTTGGGCTAAACTGCATATTCCACTTTCAAATCAAACAATAGTGACGACCATGACATTATTCAATATCTTTGTGCAGTGCCATGCATGGCCCCAAACATAACACCGATGAGATGGGAGGACTAGCCACTTTACATGTAAAGAATAGTAACCACGTGTCCATATACTTCCACAAATACAAAGATGTGCCTTGATTTTCGAAAATAAATTTCATGGATTTTGTAAAAAGCTTAAGTCATCGGGCTGAATTTGCGTTAAAAGGTTATAAGTGCATAAAAACTCCTAGGGATTTAAAGCTCAGATCAAATCATAGTTTTTTCATGCGAGGACCAAAGTGGTGGAAAGAGAAAATATCAAAGGGTAGCCGAGGCATGACGAGGGGTGACTATGTTTTTATTAATAGGATTTCAACAAATGAGGCTAAGGGAATATTTTATTTTAATTTGAAGATAGTGGGTAATTGGCAAGATGAGGCTTTTTTTATATTAAATTTTGGATTAGTTATGTAT
Source organism: Larix kaempferi (assembly GCA_027924585.1). NCBI lineage: Eukaryota > Viridiplantae > Streptophyta > Pinopsida > Pinales > Pinaceae > Larix > Larix kaempferi. The sequence goes on from BSBM01000779.1 coordinate 17,704,928, forward strand.
CATTCCCTCTCCAAATATAAACATATGTTAATATTATTTTTAAGTTATGAACGATAATGTAAGTATACTCATGTATAATTGCAATTTGAGGAACCTATTGCTTCATTTATCGATTAAAATTAAGCTTTATAATAATATTTATTAATAATAATTAGCAAATAAATTTTACTCAAAAATGAAAAATTACTCACAGAGATATTGCCACCTTGTGGCTCTTGTTTAAATTACTAGCAATGTTTTGATAAACTTCTTAAATCAATGAATTGTTTAAATTATTGTTAATGTTTCACCAAATCTCTAAATAATCAACGAATTATTTAAATTACCATTAATGTTCCAAGAAGTATCCATGTGAATTCTTTAAACCACCATTAATAATCCAAAAACTTTCCAAGTAATCAATGAAGAATTTAATTACCATCCATGTTCTATAGCTCAATATAATGAAATTCATTTACAATTTAACAACACTATGTCTCTCGTCCTAATTTTACTAATAATAATCTCAATATCCCCATATCATTTATGCACATTTAACTAAGTTTTGTTTTTTTGGGCCTCGTCACTAGTTTACATCCTCAACCCCTATTAAAAGAAAAGATGTTAATTGGGTATATTTTTCTCAATCTAATACATATTAGGTGTAAGTGTATTTTAGGAAAGGATTTCGATAACATCATACTAGCACAAACACTTAATTTGTGGCTGGTGAATACCAATAGGTAACAAGTTAAGTGTTATGGACAATTATATGTTATTGTTCTCCATGCTTAATTGTAATCACCTATTATCTACGCCTCAGCTATTTGTTACCTTTTTTAGTTAAATGAGTTATCTCTTACTACATGTTATCCATGCATGAGATATAAGTTATCCATGCATCAACTACCAATTATTTTTTCTATTTCTCTTTTTTATAATTGTTTATTTTGAATTTTGAATGAGGCTCATAAAATCAACCTAGACAATACATTTTTTCCATCCTCTTTTAACCTAGGAAAAGCATAGATGGTAGTCCACCCCAAATTCTAAGATATAGACACCTATCGATGTAATAAATGTTAAGAAGGGGGGGAACATTTTTACTATTATATATGAAGCAAAAATATGGAGTAATTTATTTATTCTAAGTTTTGGATTCTTTTGGTGGTTTTTTGTCGTAATTGTTTTTGGTAAAATCTAAATTTTGAGGCATTTAAATTGTATTTTTGAATGCATAAATAGATTCAACACCCTCAAATACCCCTATGTCACTCAAATTATGCAATTTACACAACTAATCTATGTGACTCTAAGATTTTTTGAAGATTTCAAAATAAAACTACTACTCCCAAAAAAAATTCTATTCTAATTTAAATATATATAATATATATTTTTTATTATTGATTATTTATTAATAAAATATTTTATATTATATATTAATTAATAATTATGTTTAACTTGTTTTTTAATTAATTTATTATTTATAAATAAATACTCTCTTTTATATATATATATATATTATATAAAGGATTTCCCTGATATCAGCATGATCCATATTTGGAAAATCAAGACCTTGTCCCATTGCTTTGGTTGGTCTTTTCTCTTTAACTTGTCAACGATTAATGTCTTGTTGAAATAATTGCATGCAAGTTTTGTATAACCAAGTAGGAATTGATTGCAGCCTCTTATAGGTGGTTCCAACCTTGTGTACAAATACTTTGTTAACCCTTTAAAGGTAGGGGTGTTCCTCATAACACAAATGTAACCAACATTCTCTTTGAAAAGATAGATCTCTTCCATGCTAGACCACTAGCACAATCCATATAATTCTAAAATACATAAAACACAAATATTATGTTATTTTATTTTATTAATAATTTATTTTTTTATTGAAGAAAAACAAATTATATTAAATTTTAGGGAAACATGGGGAAGAGAGAGAGAGAGAGGTAATTAGGGGTAGGAGTAAGGGGGGTTAGGGTGAGAGAAAGACAGACATAGAATGGGTTTGGGGGGGAGGGGGGTTAGGGTGATAGAAAGAGAGACAAAGAATGAGTGGGATAGTTATGGGTAGGGGTGGGGTTAGGGTTAGAGAAAGAGAGATAGAGAATGAGTGGGGTAGATAGAGGTAGGGGTGGGGTTAGGGTGAGATAAAGAGATACATAGAATGGGATGGGGGGGAGCAGTAGGGGGGTTAGGGTGAGAGAATGAGAGACAGAGAATGAGTGGGGTATCTAGGGATAGGGGTGGGGATAGGGGGTAGGGGTAGGGGGGTGGCGTTAGGGTGAGATAAAAAGGGGGTGAGAGAGAGAGAGAGAGATGGGGTGGTGGTTAGTGGTAAGGGGGAGGGGGATTAGAAGAGACAAAGACAAAGGAGGGGTTATATTTAGAGAGAGAGAGAGAGAGGCTAAGGGTTCAAGGATATAGAGGTGTGGTTAGGGAGAGAGAGAGGGGGGGTTTAGGGGTAGATAGAGAGAGGGCTATGTTACGGGGTTCGGGGAGAGAGTGGGCTAGGGGTTAGAGATACGTGGGAGAGTAAGGGGGGGATAGAGAGGGAGAGGGGGATAGTAAGGGTTAAGGGGAGGAAGGGGGATAGAGAGAGAGGGAGAGGACGGGGTTAGTGGTAGGTGGAGTAGGAGGGAGGCTGATGTGTGTGTGTGTGTGTGTGTGTGTGAGAGAGAGAGAGAGAGAGAAAATGTGTGGGGTAGTAAGGGGTAGGATTAGGAGGGGGAATGGTAGGGGGAGTAGGAGGGGGGTTTAGGGTAAGAGAAAGTAAGGGTGTGTGTTGTGTGTGTGTGATAGAGAGAGAGAGAGAGAGAGAGAGAGAGAGAGAGATGGGGTGGTGATTAGTTGTAGTATGGAAAGGGATTAGGAGAGATAAAGAGAGAGGGGGGGGTTAGAGGTAGAGAGAGAGAGAGAGAGAGAGAGAGAGAGAGTGAGGGGGGTCGGGGTTGAGGTTAATTGAAGTAGTAGGGGAGAAAGAGAGTGGGACAGGGGGTTAGTAAGGGTTAGGGGGAGGTGGGGGGAGAGAGAGGGAGGGACGGGGCTTAGTTGTATGGGGAGGAGTAGGGGTGTGTGTGTGTGAGAGAGAGAGAGAGTGAGAGAGAGAGGGAGAGAGGGGCATTAGGTGGGGGGTTTAAGGGGTTGAGGGAGAGAGAGAAGGGTGGTGTTTAGGTGTAGGTGGAGGAGTAGGAGGATGATAGAGGGGTTTAGTAAGGATTATGATGAGGAGAGAGAGGGGGGGGGGTTGTTGGAGAAAGAGAGAGTGGGGGGTTATTGGTAGATGGACTAGGGGAGAGAGAGAAGGGTGGGGTTTAGGTGTAGGTAAAGGAGTAGGAGGATGATATAGGGGTTAGTAAGGATTATGATGAGGAGAGAGAGAGGGGGGGGGGTTGTTGGATAAAGAGAGGAGTGGGGGTTAGTGGTAGGTGGAGTAGGGGGAGAGAGAGTGTGAGAAAGTGGGTTAGTAAGGGTTTGGCGGAGTAGAGGAGAGGGAGAGAGAGAGGAAGGGGGGTTAGCAGTAAGGGGGGGTGTTGGAGGATGATAGGGAGAAAGAGGTAGGTAGAAATAGGGGAAGGAGTCGGAGGTTGAGAGAAAGAGAAGGGAGTTAGCAGTAGGGTGAACAGTTGGAGGTTGAGAGAGAGAGAAGGGGGGGGTTGATTAGGGTTAGGGTGAGGAAGGGAGTAGGATGGGGGTTGCATTTAATATTTAGGGGGAGTAGGAGGGGTTTTAGGGTGAGAGAAACTAAGAGAGAGAGAGAGAGAGAGAGAGAGAGAGAGAGATGGGGTTGGTTACTGTTAGAGGGAGGGGGATTGGGATAGAAAAAGAGAGAGGTGGGGTTACGTTTAGGATAAGAGAGAGAGAGAGAGAGAGAGGTTATGGGTTTAGGGAAAGAGAGGTGTGGTTAGGGAGAGAGAGGGGGGTTAGGGGTATAGAGAGAAAGAGAGGGGGGGGTTTGTTAGGGTGTTGGGGGGAGAGAGAGAAGGGTTGAGGTTAGTGATAGGTCGAGGAGTAGGGGAGAGAGAGAGAGAGGGAGAGGGGGTTAGTAAGGGTTAGGGGGAGGAGGGGGGGGAGAGAGAGAGCGAGGGAGAGAGGGAGTAGGATAGTGGGTTAGTGAGGGATAGGGGGAGGAGGGGGGATACAAAGAAAGGGGGGGACTAGTCATAGGGGGTGAGAGAGAGAGAGAGGCAGGGGTGGGGGGGTTTCGGAAGGAAGGGGGATTGAGGTATTGAGGGAGGGAGAGAGGGTTGGGGGTTAGGTGTATTTGGAGGAGTAGGTAGCTGAAAGAGGGGATTAATAAGGGTTAGGGGGAGGAGTAGTGGGGTGAGATAGAGAGAGATGAGCCACGGGGGAGAAAGAGGGGTGTGTTAGGTTGTTGGGGGAGAAATAGAAGAGTGGGGGTTAGTGGTAAGTGGAGGAGTAGGGGAGAGAGAGTGTGAGAAAGAGGGTTAGTAAGGGTTTCAGTGAGGAGGGTAGTGGGAGAGAGAGAGGGTGGGAATTTAGCAGTACGAGGAGGAGTTGGAGGTTGATAGCAGTAGGGGGAGGAGTTGGCGGTAGAGAGAGAGGGGGGTTGATTATAGTTATGGTGAGGAGGGGGGTTGGGGGAGGAGAAAGAGAGAGAGATAAAGGGGATTAGATGTTTGGGGAGAAGTAGGAAAGTTATAGAGAATTGGGGGTTATAGGTGAGGAGTTGTGGGGTTTGGGTTACAGAGAGAGAGAGAGAGAAAGAGAGAGATGGGGTGGTGGTTAGTTGTAGGGCAAGGGGATTAGGATAGAAAAATACAGAGGTGGGGTTAGGTTTAGGCGAAGAGAGAGAGAGAGAGAGAGAGAGAGAGAGAGAGAGAGAGAGAGAGAGGTTATGGGTTTCGGGACAAAGAAGTGGGGTTAGGGAGAGAGAGGGGGGTTAGGGGTAGAGAGAGATATATATGTTAGGGGGTTGGGGGAGAGAGAGAGGGGTGGGAGTTAGGGGTAGGTGGAGAAGTAGGGGAGGGATAAAGAGTGGGAGAGGGGGGTTATTAAGGGTTAGGGAGAGGAAGGGGGGAAATAGAGAGGGATGGGGTGGGTTTAGGGGTAGTAGGAGGAGGAGGGGGTTAGGGTGAGAGAAAGAACGAGAGAAAATGAGTGCAGTAGTTAGGGGTAGGAGTAGAAGGGGGGGGGTTTAGGGGTAGGGGGAGTATAAGGTGGGGGGGGAGTTTAAGGATAGGGGGAGTAGAAGGTAAGATATAGGGTTAGAGAAAGCACGCACACACGCATGCGTGCATGTGTGTGTGTGTGTGTGTGTTGTGTGAGAGAGAGAGAGAGAGAGAGAGAGAGAGATGGGGTGGTGGGTAGTATTAGGAGGGAGGAGGACTAGGAGAGACAAAGAGAAATGGGCGTTAGGTTTAGGGAGAGAGATAGAGAGATAGAGAGAGAGATGTTAGGGGTTTAAGGACATAGAGGTGGGTTTAGGGAGAAAGGGGGGATTTAGGGGTAGAGAGAGAGACAGAGAGAGATAGAGAGAGGGTTGCTAGGAGGTTTGGGGAGAGAGAGAGGGGTGAGGGTTACATGTAGGTAAAGGAGTAGGGGAGAGAGAGAGAGTGGGAGAGGGTTTTAGTAAGGCATAGGGGGAGGAGGGGGGAGAGAGAGAGGGGGGTTTAGTTGTATGGGGAAGAGTATGGGGGCAGAGACACAGTGGGGGGGGTTTAAGGGGTTGAGTGAGTGATAGAGGGGTGGGGGTTAGTTATAGGTGGAGGAGTAGGCAGATGAAAGAGGGTGTTAGTAAGTTTTAGAGAGAGAGAGAGAGAGAGAGAGAGAGAGAGAGAGGATCCAAGGGGAGAAAGTGGGGTGTGTTATGTGGTTGGGGGAGAAAGAGAGGAGTGGGGGTTAGTGATAGGTGGAGGAGGATTGGAGAGAGAGACCGTGAGAAAAAGGGATTACTAAGGGTTTGAGGGTAAGAGGGGAAATGGAGAGAGAGAGGAGGGGGGAGGTACTAGTATGGGGAGGAGTTGGAGGCTAAGAGAGAGAGAGATAGAAGTAGGGGGAGGAGTTGGAGGTAGAGAAAGAGAGGGAGACAGAGAGGCTGTGTGGAGGAATTGGAGGTTAAGAGAGAGAGGGGGGCTTTTTTTGGAGTTCGGGTGAGGAGGGGGCTCGGGGGAGGGAAATATATAGACATTGATGTGATTAGATGTTTGGGATGGAGAAGGGAAGTCAAAGAGAAGTGGGGTTATAAGTGATGAGTGGTGGGGGTTGGGGTCAGAGAGAGAGAGAGATGAGGGGTTAGGGTGAGGGGGGGGTTGTGGGAAGGAGAGAGGGGTGATAGTTAGGGGTAAATGGAGGATTAGATGAGTGAGAGAGTGATAGAGGGGGTTAGTAAGGGTTAGATGGAGGAGCATTGGGGTGAGATAGATAGATAGATAGATAGATAGATAGAGAGAGAGAGAGAGAGAGAGAGAGAGAGAAAGAGCGGGGTGTATTAGCTGGTTTGGGGAGAAAGAGAGGAGTCGGGGTTAGTGGGAGGTGGAAGAGTTGGGGAGAGAGAGTGTGTGAAAAGGGGTTAGTAAGGGATGGGGGGGAGGAGAGAGAGAGAGAGAGGAGGGGAATTTAGTAGGAAGGGGAGGAATTGGAGGCTGAGAGAGAGGGGGGGGTGGGATTAGCAGTAGAGAGAGGATTTGGAGGTAGAGAGAGAGAGAGGGAGGTGATTAGGGTTAGGTTGAGGAGGTGTAACATCCCAAAATTTCACAAAAATTTAAAAAATTTCAACGTAGCTTTTAATGCATATATTAACTGTGCAGAATTATAATAATGCTTCTATGTCGTCATGCTGTACTAAATGTTTGTAATGATCATAAATGTATTGTTTTGTGACATGTTAATTAATATCTACATTTCGATGCTATTGAATGTTCTTCTCATCTCAACTATATTTTTATATTACTTATGTGAGTGTTCAATCGATATAATGTTTATAAGTGCTAATTGTTGTTCTGCTGTTGATGATGAAAGGGGTCCTAAGGGTACCCCGAGGCTTACTTAGCATTCATCCTAAAGCATTTGAACCGTTCCTTTCGCAGATTACGAGTAAGAATGTTAATGTTTACAAAGTGTGACAAAAGAGTTCCTAAATAGTTTCAGTAATCTCCAAATGTCTTAATGGTTTTAGAGAATAATATTGAAATGTATCCGGGTGAGATTATCTTCAGTTATAATATAGTTTTGATATTAAATTGCATGTTTGCTATACTTATTCACATTTCCCATACTATTGATTTCATACTTTGTACATTATAAATAGCTTCATATTATTATGGTGACTTGACTAAGTCTTAAAAGTTGTGAGCTATGTATTTCATGCTCTATCATATGTTTTGCAACTTTATATAATTACCATGTGGTTTCTATTATATGCAAACTATATGTAAATATCATACAAATCCCTTAATGTATTGACTATATGCAACTATTGTGCATTTTCTACTGTGCAAGAACTATATTGAAGATCCCATGCATATCCTATAGTATAAACTATATGTCATTTTACAATATAATTCCTATATTGTATACTATATGCCAATATCATGAAATTCCTATATCACATAAACTATATGTAAATCTAACATAAATTATATAGCATATAAAATATCTACGAAAGTCGTATATGCAAAATCTTATGCATTGTTTCTATATACATAATACTTATGAAATTTTAATCATCCTCATGGGTCCCTTTAAAAATATAAATGTTGTCTAGCGAATTGTTACTATAATGTAAACTTACCATAAGATTTATGCTATGACAGGTTTACAAATATAACAATGTAACAACATGACAAGAACTGGGTAATTAATGGCGTAGTGGACATGTGCTGGCAGGAATTCACATCCAAACTTGGCATTGAATACTCCCATCTACCGTCTGAGTGGAATATCTCCATGGCTGCCATCGTGGTTCTTAACATGTGAGGCATCATGATAAGGCAGTCAACGTGGTCGAGTTGTATGTGCAAGGTTGTAAGGTCAATACCGATTTTGTCAAACTGTACAAGTCCTCATCCTAATGTTTTTATGAGCTGGAATGTATAGTAGACAGTGTAATAAAGTGTTTTAAATGCACCAGTTGCTTGGGATTGTGATGAAAGATCTACACCATCGATCTGGAGATGCTCTCGGCATTTGGGAAAATAACCCAAATCTCCACTAAGTCACGTTGTTGTTGTTTCCTTTGGCATTCATTGTTGTTAGAGAGTGGTTCTAGGGAGGAGGCCGACCGGCCTGTGCAAGCATAGGGTTTGTAGCAGGTTTTGAGAGCTCTTCTCTTGTTTCAAACCCATGACCTGTGAGTGGTTACTATTACCAGTTTGATAGCTTAAGAGCCAAGCTCTGTGTGTAAGTTTACTGCATCGTTTGGTATTTGAGAGTCTATGGAAACTTATGCTGGTTGTAGTGGTAATCATCTTCAAAATTTGTTCATGAGGAACTCCTTGCTCCAGTTCGATATCGCTGTTGTAGAAAAGGTTAAAAGTCTTCAGCGTTAAGGAGTTGAGTCACTCTTGTAATATGTGAACTATATTCACTCCAAAGAAACGCGAGTGTCTCAGGATTTGACTAGTTGCAGAAGCCATCCTTTTTGGCCTTCGGTTTTAATTATCCAAGTAATGTATTATTTGTAATTTTCGTATGGTTGCATTCATCATTATTTTGTTTAGTTTTGGGATAATGTTTAACCCTCTTCATTTTCGTGGCAAGTTTTGTCATCTACAAGGTTCTAAGCTCCAGTTGAGTGGGAACTACTGTGTGCAAGTGGTAAGTCTCGGTGGCTCCCTTCTGGGTTCTCCTGGCAACAGTTTGTTGTGTTGAAATGGTCAAAGCCTTCGATTTTTCTGGCGATGTGGTTGTTTTTGCAAAGCTTACATTCTGTCAAGCTAACGTAGAGAGGATAGAATCCTCAACCTACTATTATAATGTATTCTATAGTTGACTGTCTGTTTGAAATGTAATACTTATTTTCTAAGGTTTTATCCCTGGACTTCTTGATAAAGATGAAGGGTTCGGCCCTTGGTTTTACACCGTGTCAAGAAACGATGTTCTATGTTAATGGTTGTCGATAATCATCGATTTGGTGATGGCCGAGAGCCAAAACTCAATGTTTATTTTGAAACTTTGAAACCCTATCCTATTCGGTTCAGGAGGTGACTTTGGAAATGGAAATATAGCTTCGTGTATTTATATGGTTTGTTGCAGATAATGTTTATGAATGTATTCGATGATGTTGAACATGTGTACTTAATCTATATGAAACCTGGGTAATAACTTAGTTAATATTTTGATTGTAAGGGTTCGGCCATAGAGTTGATATTTTACGATTTAAGTGTCTGGCCGTAAGCTGGATATTTGAAAACCTTAGGGTTTTTAATTCGAAACCTATAGGTGTCTGCAAACTTTGTTTATGGTGGAAATCAGTCTTGTAATTTCTTTTGCAAAATGTTATTTATTTCCTATAAAAGATAAGATAATAACTGGGGTTCTCGGTTTTGATTATGCGTAACTATTTTGATACTATGAAAATTATTGAAGTTATACAAAAGGATTCGATGGTAGATGCTAATATGAAAGATAAATTTATTGCAAAGTTTGGAATACCTAGAAGGATTAAATTTGATTAAATATGATGTTGTGTAGAAAAATAGAGAACTACAGTATTGGAAATTATGAATATTTCTATGTTTGTTTTAAAGCTTTTTCAAAAGACTAAGTACAGTAAGAAGAGAAAAATGAAAATATTAAGAAATTGTAATAATTGTATTTGCTATAAGCAATTAGATGACTTGAAAATAAAACCTAGAATATTCTATTTCTGCAAGATTTGGGATATAGCATATTGCTATGAAAGATGGGAAAAATACTAAGTTTATTTTGTAGATGTTTATAATTCATGAAGATGAATGAAGGAAATTAAGTGAAATTATAAAACTATATAGTTTTGAAAGGAGTGATAACAAAAAAAATGCATAGCATGTGTATTCCGAGAAGAAGTAAATGACCTAAAATGTAAACCCTAGGTTTTTGTACAAAGATGAAATATTTATTTCTGTCACTATGTAAAAGAAGGTATTAGAATACCTGTAATATGAAATGCTATGATTTATCCCGGGTCTAGACATATATTTTATATTACAAAATCTAACTGATAAGAAATATTAATGAAATACAACAGCGTTAGTCTATTCATTCTTTTGGCAATCTACCTATCATTCATCTATCTTAATTATCCTTCTCTACACTAGAGTACTATACAGAAAACAGTATGGAAAAAAATACAGAGAAGTTATTTGTTCAATCATTTCATTTACTTAATCATCATTACAAAAATCATGACTAGATCATGATTCAAAACAAATACTTCTGTACGATGATAATTTATGAATACTAAATCAACAATTTCAAAAATAATTTAACTACTTAGAAATAGAAAAGACAAGTAGAACCTGTAACAGATGATAGGGTGGACAAACACCCAAGGAGGCCTATTCCTCCCAACCTTATCCAGAAGAAGCAGCCAAAATACTTGCCTCCTTTGGACCCCTAAGCCTGTTTACTGAACGAACAGGTAGATGAACTCTGTGTAGAAGCAAGGCACTCAGAAATTGTACAGGCAACCAACTATTAAGACTTTCTCTTCCATTTTTAGGACTCTGCACTCAGCAGTATAATATGCAGACTTACACCATGATAAAAAATGAGCATATCCCCTCATCGAATCTCTGAGGTGCAAGCAATAAAACCGAAAGGTAAATTTTGTCATCAGGAAAAGTGATGAACCTCAGTCCAAAATTCGATGGCTCTTAAAAAGATTGCCTAGGTCTTTAGTGGTCAGTTTTCAATAAATGAGCCTCAAGCTCCAGTCCCATCTTTCAAGGCACTAAGACCACAATTTAAGGGAGTTGTCCCATACCAACAGCTAGTTACTTGCCTCATGAAGCTGCCATTTGTTCATTTCCTTCTACCCCACATTCCATTCCACCTAGTGGGTCAATAAACACTCTTTCAACAGTCCCCTTAGGTGTTTGTCTCCTATTTAATTTATTTAATAATAAAATATTGTGCAAATTATAGTCATCCTTGGACACTTGTCCAACATAAAACTTTACAATAAAAGTTAAGATAATGTTTCCAACATATAATGTTTTTTCAGCGAAAAGGGGTATGTTAGAAACACCCCCACTTAAGCTCAACATCGTCCTCGATGTTGCTTATTCTTCATCAGATCCTCCCTGGAACAAAACTGGATATGCTTCCTGCATGTTACTTTCCAGTTCCCAGGTAGCTTCATCAGGGCTAAGGTGCTTCCATTGCACCTTTACCTTCCCTATGGTACGATTTCGGAACATAATTTCCCTCCCGTCGAGAATACAGTCCAGTTCCACTTGAAAATCTCCTTTGGGTTCTACCTGTATGTCATTCCAACTCAGCACATGAGTAGCATCGTGCACATACTTCTTTAAAACATGAATGTGAAAGACATTATGGATTCTTAAGTTAGATGGAAAATCCAACTGATATGCAACAGGTCCAATCCTTGATAGGACTTAAAATGGTCCACAATACCTTGGTGCTAGTTTAGCACAAATCCCAAGCTTTAAAGAATTTTTCTTGGGTTTTACGTTTACAAAAACATGATCTCCAACCTAAAATTCTCTTTCAGTGCATTTCAGATTTGCATAGCTTTTTTGTCAATCTTGTGCAACTTTTAAGTTGCCTTGAATCTGTTTCATGGTTAGCTCCATATCTTTTAACAATTCTAGTCCTAAAATTAATCTGTCTACAGGGTTATCCCAAGAAATAGAAGTACAACATTTTCTTCCATATAGAATCTCAAATAGACTAAGTCTAGCAGATGCTTGATAATGATTATTGTATGCAAATTCAACTAAATGCAAATAATATTCCCACTTAGTTTGTTGATCTTTAACAAACATTTGTAACATGTCTTCTAAAATATGATTAACCCTTTCAGTCTGTCCGTTAGTTTGTGAATAGAAAGTAGTATTGAAATTTACTTTAGTATTTAAACCCTTAAACAATGTTGTCCAGAAATTTTCAGTAAACTTGAAGTCTCGACTGGAAATAATTACCTTTGGAATTCCGTGCAAGCCAAAAAATTTCTTTATAAACACATCTGCAATGTTAGCAACTTTGAATGTAGTCTTAATAGGAATAAAATGAGTAGATTTACTAAGTTTATCCACAACAACAATTATTGAATCATTTTGTTTCTGATTCTTAGGTAAACCTGTAATAAAATCAATACTTATAATCTCCCACTTCCATTCCGGAATTGAAAATGGTTGCAATAGGCAACTGGATGTTGATGTTCATCCTTAATGGTCTAACATTCAAAACATCTAGCATTGTATTCATCCACGTCATTCTCCATGTTGGGCCAAAAATAATCCTTCCTTAACATAGTTATCATTTTCTAATAACCTGTATGTCTCGAATAAGGACTTATGAACTTTATTCAAAATCAACAGCTTGACTTTTGACACATTAGGTACATAAATTTTGTTTTTATAAGTCATTAAGCCCTTTTCATTAATGTTGTAATCTATTATTAAATTTTCAAATAAATTTGCAGTAACCTTATCATGCAATTTTTGATAATTTTCATCTTGCTTAATTCCTTCTTCAATTTGATTTTCCAGATCTGTCTTAAACATGTTGATTGCTACCACAAGACTTAATTTGGAATTTCTTCTCAAGGCATCAACAACTTTGTTTTTCTTTACCATTAAGGAAAGCTAGCCATCTAGCTTGCCTTGTGTTAAGATTTGTTTGATCCAACAAGTATTTTAAGCCCTTATTATCTGTCATTAGTATAAACTTTCTTCCAATCAAGTGATGGTGCCACATTTTCAGCGCATGTATCACAGCTGCCAACTCAAGATTGTAAGTTGCGTAGTTCTTTTAGTCGATTTTTAACTTTCTAGACTCAAAAGCGATAGCATAACCTTTTTGAGTTAAGACCCCTCCAAGTCCTTCATTACATGCATCAGTGCATACAACGAAGTCCTTATTAGGATCAACAATTTTTAAAATGGGTGTGGTTCTTAATAATTCTTTTAACTTATTAAAACTTTCTTGACATTTTTTATCCCATACTAATTTCTTACCCTTCTTCTGCAAAGAAGTGATGGGATTTGCAATTCTTGAGAACCCTTCAATAAACTTTATGTAGTAACCTGTTATCCCCATAAATGATCGAACATTAGTTATGCATTTAGGAACAGGCCACTCGTTAATTGCTTTTATCTTATCATGGTCGATAGAAATTCCGTCTTTAGAGATTATGTGACCTAGATACTGTATTTTATCTTTATAAAAGTCACATTTGCTGAACTTAGAATAAAGTTTATGTTCTCTTAACACTTGTAGAATTATTCTTAAATGTTTTTTATGCTCTTCTTTAGTTTTTGAGTAAATTAGAATATCATCAATGAACAAAACTACAAACTTATCCAAGTATTTATGTAGAATGTTGTTCATTAAACACATGAACACTGCCAGTGCGTTAGTTAGCCCAAAAAGCATAACTACAAACTTGTAGTGCCCATATCGCGTTCTGAAAGCAGTCTTGAATACATCTTCGTCTTTTATTCTAACTTGATGATATCCGGACCTTAAATCAATTTTAGTGAATATATCTTCTCCGCGTACTTGATCAAACAGATCATCAATGTGGGGCAATGGATATCTATTTTTAATTGTCATTTTATTAAGTTGATGGAAATCTATGCATAGTCGCATGGTTCCGTCCCTCTTTTTAACAAAAATAACTAGCGCTCCCCAAGGAGACACACTTGGCCTTATGTATTTTTTATCTATTAATTCCTTCAGCTAAGATTTTAGTTCATTTAATTCCAAAATATTCATTCTGTAGGGAGCCTTTGAGTTTGGTACCACACCCGGTACTAACTCAATGGTGAAATCAAGTTCCCTTTTTGGAGGTAGTCCTGGAATTTCTTTCGGGAATACATCAGAAAAGTCCCTAAGGATGGGTATATCCTCCAGTTTTAACTTATCCTTCTTTAGATGAACATTATGTTGATGTATATGTAACTTCGGAATGTATTTCACATATATGTATATTGTATTCCTATAGAGATGTTATTATTCCTCTATACGGAAGTGTCGTCATTTATATTGTAAGTGTCGTAACTTATACTTGATGGGTTATTGGACCACCTTGTTTGGGGTCGGCCCTGTATAAGTCATGTGGGTCAAAGGGTTATTAGACCACCCTATTAGGGGTCGGCCCAGTCAACATTATGTTATGTGGTTAAGTTCGAGCCTACATGAGTTAGGTAAAAAGGCAAGTCAAGTCAAGTATAAATAGAGTGAGGGAGGCACTCTATTTGCTCACTCACTTCTCACTCATGCACTCAAGGAGGAGCTGCGCACTTATGGAGGAGGAGGATCTGCTGCTAGGTTGTGTCTATCTCTTATGGTTGGTTGTATCATTGCTCTATCTATCTCTGAGGAAGTTATTGGGGTTTTTCACCTTTATGGTTTTTCCCAAGTAAATCTTTGTGTCTCTTGTGTGCTTGCATTATTGTCTCCATGATTGATATGCTGTAGATATGCTGTACATGTTGTTCTCTCAGTTAAGATCCTAGATCAGATTGAAGTAAATTCTGAAAATTTAACATGGTATCAGAGTTATCCTGAAAGAAGGTATGATATGGCATGTATGACACTTGTTGCACTTACGATGCTAGGGCTTGATATAGCAAAAACCAGTCATCGTAGCACTTTCGCTATAAATCCGTTTTGGTGAATTTTTCGGATCTGAAATATTTACAAGTAGAAGTGTAAATACCCATGTACCTTGTGTCCAAAGGAAAACCTCTAATTCGTTGTACTTTGTGATTTATGATCTGTACAATATAGGGTTTCTGCCTCTTCCAGATCTGAGTCAAAATCAGGTGACCTTGGGAAAAAGGTCATAACTTGGGATAGGAAGCTCCAAATGAAATTTTGTAAAAATTAGTAGGTATTACACAGACTGTAATATCTCAAGAAAAATTTTCAGATACCGAAGTTGAACCAGTGACACGTGGCACGCCGTACAAGTTCGCTCTTCTATATTATCCCATAAACAGGTCACGTTGCGACACTTGGCATAACTCTTTCTCAGAGAGTCCAATTGAGGTCAGACCTGTGAGGATGGAAAGATAACAGGTCGAGCTATCTCAGAAAAATTTTGCAGAGGCCGAAGTTGAAACAGTGACATGTGGCATGCCGTACAAGTTCTATCTCCTGTATTATCCCATAAATGGGTCACGTTGTGACACTTGGCATAACTCTCTCTCAGAAAATCCAATTGAGGTCAGACCTATCAGGATGGAAAGTTAACAGGTCAGGCTATCTCAAGAAACATTTTCAAACCCTGTGGATCAAAAATTTTGGAGTTACACCAGAAACAATCAGGTACATATTTCTGTCAAAATAGAATTATTTTTCAGTACCTTCATTCATGGCTTCCAGAATTTAGGGCTTTGGAGAAAGTTGGAATTTTTGTAATCGGAGAGCATGGATGAATGATACTCATCAAAATAAAAATTTAGAGACCAAGATCAGAATTTTTGGTTGGGCAGAAGGCCGGGCTTGATCAGACACTACTTTGGGACTTTGATTAGAAAAGTGGAAAATTAGGGCTTCTGTAAAAATGGGAATTTTTGAAATCTGTGACCACGGCTAGAAGCTCCTCAGAAAAATAGAAGATTAGAGCTTTGGATCAAACTTTTTGATTGGGAATAAGAGTGGGCTTCATCAAACCCCAGTTCAGGGTCATGTCCAATGAATCCGGAAGTTTCAAAGGAAAAATTGAGGAGTGAAACTTTGCAGTTTTCAAATTCTGAATATACCAGCTTGATCAACTCATCAAGGCGCATATTTATATCCTTTCAAAAGTTTGAAATTCAAAGTTTGAATTTTTGGGGTTTCTCTGACAAACCCTAATCTAGCTCTAGATCCAGTTCTTGCAAATCAAGTGGATTGGGTTAATCCTAGAAGAAGATGGATTGGGCACCTGCATAAGTGAAGAAGTTCCCGTTTCAGAGGGAGATGAGGCTAAGGCCTTACATAAGAATATTACAAGCCATCTTGATAGGTATGACTCATCGAGGTATGTTTCGATATTTGTTCATGACTAAGTTTATGGTATGTTTGTCTTCATGTTATTACGGTTAGTACAATCTTGATTTTAGATTTGTCGTATCACCTTAACAAAACTATGAATGCATGATAGAAGATATTCATTGGTTAGGGTGTTGACACTTATGATTGTACTAATGCATTATGGTGTTGTATGAGGTTTATGTTGTATACTAACATGAAAGGTACACCAAGAAAGACAAATCATGTTCTGGTTCAAGAACATATGATCATGATGACATGAGGACAAAGATTCATCCATTGTCATGGATCTCATAGAAGATCCATTTACGAGGTATGTATAACTTGGTTTTACAATGGTTAACTTATGAGACATGCAGGTTACTAGCACAAGTCATAGAAGAGAACCAGAAGACATTATGCGGGTATGTTAGACATAAATAGCTAGCATGCTAATCCAGGTATGTTTTTCCTATATCAAGCTAGAATCCTACCTTGTGTTAGGATCTTATATTGTTGTTGATAATGATTATTCATGAAGTCATAAGTTTGAATAATCATGGGTATATGCATATTATGTGTCTTACCTTAATTAATGATATGACTAACCCGAAGAGTCATAGGTTTGAGTAATTATAGGTTTAGACATGTTATGTTTCTTATGATTTGACTAACCATAAGAATCCTACATAAACCTTGAATGCTAATGCTTATTATTTCTGTTTGAAATTATCATAACTATACATGCTTGAGATTATTGTGTTTTAATAGTATACTAATGAATGTATGATTTTATATGAGATCACAAGGATAACACAATCATGATACTAATAAGCATGCATAGGGACCAAGGATGAATATGAGTTCAAGAATAGGTAATTCAGGAAGCAAAGATCAAGAGGGTGTACACTCCAGTGGTTTATGCAAGGATGCAGATATTCAGAGGGAGTTGACCATCTCTCTACATTCCACAACAGAAAGGTGTATAAGAAGCTACTTCAGATTAGGACTCCAGCAGCTCCTGCAAGGAAGTGAAGACTCAGAGGGAGTCCACCCAACGAACAAACAAAGATAAGTATTTTAATTATCATTTCTTGCATATTTGTTTGTTTAAATAAAATTGTTCAATGATGTATATGCTCATGTTCCTAGACTTAGGATATGTATTTTGAATATTAGAATAGTTGCATTGATGAACAATATACTAATATACATGGGTAAGTAGCCTATGGCACTGTACAACATTCCATTGCTACTTATCTAGAATGAAACCTCTTTGCTGACATGTTGGGAGTTGTGCACACTCTTAACAATGTTCTGGTAGATATTGGAAGGCATCTAGAAATTTACGGGATATGGATAAATTTTGTATTGAAGCATTGGATAAGATAATTGCATGACTGTATGACATATTTCTTTATGTGTAAGAATTTGTTCTAAAAATTATGAGATGTTTCTAATCATGCAATTTAACCTATTTTGTAGGAAAGACTGTATATCTTCACCTACAAAATGACCACAACATTTGTTCCAGCAACAAAGATATCTATTGAAGATATTGAAGTTCCCAGGATCTGGGATGAAGAAATGGAATGCCATGATCCGTCGGTCATGAAGAATGATGTTTGGGATGTAGTCCCAAGACCCGAAGGGAAGTTTGTTATGACTTCCATATGGATCTATCAAGATCAAGCATCCTGCAGACGGCAGCATAGAGAAATATAAAAGTGATGAAATAGAAGATACACCAGATGGATTTCAAGACAGCTTTCTTGAATGGTGTAGTTGAAGAAGAAGTGTATGCAGAGCAGCCACTTGGTTCTAAGACACATGACAGGAAATCATATATGTGCAGAACTTGGTATGGTAGGATAAGCAGCTTTCTATCCAGTTTGGGCTTTACCAAGAATAAAACGGATTCCAACCTTTACTACAAGGTTGAGGAAGGCAATCCAGTGATACTACTTTTGTATGTGGACAACCTATTTGTTACAGGTGAAGATAGATTGATTGCCGACATACAACGGAAGCTTGCTGCTGAGTTCGAGATGAAGAACTTGGGGATGATGCACTATTTGTTTCTGGCATGGAGGTGTGGCAGAGTGTAGATAGAATCTTCCTTGGACAAGGGAAGTATGCAGTAAGAGATCCTGAAGAGGTTCGGGATGATGAATTGCAAGGCCATGGCCACACCTATGACATCGAATCTGAAGCTTCTTTGTGATGCTTCATCTGAGCCGGTTGATGTCTCTATGTATCGTGAGATGATTGGGTCCTTGATGTACCTAATGAACACGAGACCAGATATTTGCTTTGCTGTGAACACATTGAGCCAGTTCCTGATGGATCCGAGGAGTGTTCACCTGATTGCTGTAAAGCATGTTCTGAGGTACTTGAAGGGTAGAGTGGATTATGGGCTCAAGTATGAAGTGAATCAAAAGTTTAACCTGCAAGGTTATGTTGATTCAGATTGGGCAGGTAGTGCTGCAGATAGGAAGAGCACATATGGGTGTTGCTTCAATATGGGATCAAGTGTGATCTCTTGGTTTAGCAGGAAGCAGTCATGTGTAGCACTGAGTATAGCTGAGGCAGAGTATGTTGCAACATGTTCAGCTAGTTGTGAGGCAGTATGGCTACGAAAGCTACTATCTGAGTTATTTGATCTCCCATTGGATGCTACGGGTATCTTCTGTGATAACCAGAGTTGTGTGAAGCTGTCCGAGAATCCAGTGTTTCATGACAGGTCGAAACAAATAGAGATCAAATATCACTATATCAGGGATATGGTGTAGAGAGGATCTATGAAGCTCCTGTACATTGAAATGGATGAGCAGATTGCATATGTGCTGATGAAGCCACTAGCCAGGGTGAAGTTTGAGTACTTCAGAGAGAGGCTTGGCATTCTTCAAATTGAGGACACTTCGAGGAAGAAGTGATGGACACATTTGCTGAAGCCATTCCAAGCATGTTGGAAGGAGGATCCTTCACATGGTTGTGGATGTAAGCGCTGGATGACGAGCATCAGGATGATGTTCTGGTTTCTGCTTGGATATGATCACTTGGATCATTTATATGTATGTACGCATCATGTTGGATGCTAGATAGGATCGGTTGGATCATGTGTATGTATTTTGTATATGCATCATGTTGGATGTTGGATATGATCAGTTGGATCATGTGTATGTATTTTGTATGTACGCATCATGTTGGATGCTGATGGATACATTGTGTGGATCATGTATCTTTGTTTGATCAGTTAGATCATGTATGTTGATGGATACATTATGTGGATCATGTATCTTTGTATGATTAGGTAGATCATGTATGTTTATGGATACATTGTGTGGATCATGTATCTATGTATGTATCAGATGGATACTTAGTGTGCATTAGATGGATGCATTGTATGATCAGGATGATCATGGATGATGAGCTTCTCCTGATGACATGCAGTAGGATGTTGCAGTGATGATGATCAGGATGATCATGTGTACATCAGGATGATGTTTGATGAGTATCAGATGATACTTTGTGGCCATGGATCAGGTTGTGCAGGTAAGCATGTAATTTGTGCCCTCGGAGATTTGCAGATGGTCCTTCAAGGTTTTTCCTATGGCATGTAATTTGGTGCCCTGGGACATCTGGCAAATGCTCTTTCAAGGTTTTGCTTGGAAGGACATGTAATGTGTGCCCTGGGAGAGCTGCAGATAGTCTTTCGAGGTTTTTTTTATGGCATGTAATTCGGTGCCCTGGGATATCTGGCAGATGCTCTTGCGAGGTTTTGTCCTATGGCATGTAATTTTCTCCTGGGAGATCTGGACAGGATGAAAAAGGCCTCAGATGCTTCAGCCAGGTTTTGCCATGACCACATGTAATTTGCTCCTGGGAGATCTGGACAAGATGAAAAAGGCCTCAGATGCTTCAGCCAGGTTTTGTGGTGGACCACATGTAATGTGCTCCTGGGAGATCCGACAGGTAGAGCTGTGTGCTCGTAACAGCCTGGGATGCTTCAGCCAGGTTTTGTGATGGGTCACATGTAATGTGCTCCTGGGAGATCCTACGGGTAGAGCTATGTGCTTGTAATAGCCTGGGATGCTGCAGCCAGGTTTTGTGACGCACGTAATGAGTCCTGAGGATTCCATAGTATGGACAGTGATGATGAAGACCTGCAGGTGGTGGGCCTACATCCAGTATGAAAGAGGACTGGCTCTGTAGAACTTCCTATGATGAGTAGATTCAGAGATTGATTGAGATAGCCACAGCAGTGACGATGATGATGACTCGATGACAATTATCCAGTGATGATGATCCAGAGAAGATGACTTGTGCTAGAAGAACTGTGCTGAGAAATACCTTCCTAGTTAAGAGGGAGTGTCGATGTATATGTAACTTCGGAATGTATTTCACATATATGTATATTTTATTCCTATAGAGATGTTATTATTCCTCTATACGGAAGTGTCGTCATTTATATTGTAAGTGTCGTAACTTATACTTGAT
This sequence comes from Larix kaempferi, assembly GCA_027924585.1. Classification (NCBI taxonomy): domain Eukaryota; kingdom Viridiplantae; phylum Streptophyta; class Pinopsida; order Pinales; family Pinaceae; genus Larix; species Larix kaempferi. Next base: position 17,725,559 of record BSBM01000779.1, read on the forward strand.
GGGTTATTAGACCACCTTGTTTGGGGTTGGCCCTGTATAAGTCATGTTGGTCAAAGGGTTATTAGACCACCCTATTGGGGGTTGGCCCAGTTAGCATTATGTTATGTGGTTAAGTTCGAGCCTACATGAGCTAGGTAAAAGGCAAGTCAAGTCAAGTATAAATAGAGTGCGGGAGGCACTCTATTTGCTCACTCACTTCTCACTCATGCACTCAAGGAGGAGTGGCGCACTTATGGAGGAGGAGGATCTACTGCTAGGTTGTGTCTATCTCTTATGGTTGGTTGTATCATTGCTCTATCTATCTCTGAGGAAGTTATTGGGGTTTTTCACCTTTATGGTTTTCCCCAAGTAAATCTTTGTGTCTCTTGTGTGCTTGCATTATTGTCTCCATGATTGATATGCTGTAGATATGCTGTACATGTTGTTCTCTCAGTTAAGATCCTAGATCATATTGAAGTAAATTCTGAAAGTTTAACACATTCATCATTAATAACATTAACATCAAACATCTTATAGCCCTTTCTTGCAACTCTCTTAACTTGTAAAGAAGAAATTTGTCTTATAGAAATCTTCCTATGAATTCCTTTTACTGTTTCAGTTTTTCCTTCATTATTCAAACAAGAAAAAGATTTCTCATAACAATCAAGCACTACTCTATGTTCTTCAAGCCATTCCATGCCAATCAACAAGTCATATGACCCTAAGGGTAAAACATTCAGATTAACTTGCGTTTTTAGCTGACTCATAAATACATCACAATTTTTGACAAATTCTGTAACCTTTCTTTTAATGCCTATTGCTAGCTGAACTAACCATGAATTATCAAATTTCTCTACCTTTAACTTGCAAATTTTCACTAATTCAAGTGAAATGTAACTCAAACATGCACCTGGATCTATTAGAATGGAAATAGATTTGTTGTGTATCATACCTTCGATTTAAACCATAGACATTTGATGATCTGCTTGACGATTTTCCAGTGCTGTATTTATCCTAGGCATCTCTCTTACTACATCTCCAACTGTAGGCTCTACTTGTATGGTGTGAATGTTGTTGACTGTCTTTCTGTTGCGTCGGCATTGAGCTCTAGTATGGGGTCCACCACAATCATAACACTTCAAAGGTGCTTTTTGTTCAACATATCTGGTGTTGTTATTATTATTGTTGTTGTTATTATTAGGCACATTCCTTGCAGCAGTAAAATTCTGTGGTGCATTACCTCTGAAATTATTATTATTTGGAAAATTTCTATTATTAAAGCTTTTCTTAAAATTTCCAAAATTATGATTAAATTTTTTTTTTATGCTCAAAATGATTAGACTTGTTACTTCTCCAGCCAAATATTCCTTTTCTTTTTCTGTTTTGGTAAAAACAAAAATTAGCTTTCCTTATAGCCTCTTCCAAAGTGGAAGGGTTATCATACTCGATCTTGTCTTTTATGTTGAAAGGTAGAAAACTTAGAAAACTTTGTACCTTATGCTTCTCTTTGACCATGTAAGGTACATACCTTAGCAAGCTAAGGAACTTGATGCACAACTCCTTCATACTCATAGTACCCAGTTTTAAATCATAAAAATCCTTGGATTTATCTTCATAGTACTGTTATGAAAGACAAATTTTCTTAAATAAATTTTTAAACATACTCCAGGTTATGTTTCTTTCTTTTATGTTCTTAATTATTTTAATATCCTATCACCAAATATCTTCCTTTCCGGTCAGATTGTAAATAGCCATCTTGGCTTTTAACTGAGAAGAGTAATCGTAAATATGAAAGTATTTCTTCATTTCAGATAGCCATGCTTCAGCTGTCTCACCCTTTTCAGTTTCGCCATTAAAGGTTGGTGGCTTAATCTTTTCAAACTCTCCTGTAATTTGTTCATGATGCTTATGCTTCCTCTTCTTAGAACAACAATCATTGTCACTACAGTCATGAACATAATTAAAATTACTTTGATCAGATTCATATGAAGAGTAATTATTATTTTTATCATTCTTTTCTTTCTTACTCTTATGTTTGTGAGACATTGTACTAGAATCAGAATGTACTCACTGATTTCCTTCCTCTTTCCTCATTATGGTATTTCTCCATTAAAATATGATTTAACTCATCCTGTTCCTTCATAATTCATTCATTCTCTTCTTTAATAGTCCTTATTTCAGATTTTAAATCTTTTAAAGTACGTAGCAATTCAGAAGATTGATTATTTAACTCAAAGTAAATTCCTTTATTACCATTATTATGTGCATTGTTATTATGTTCATTATGATGAGAAGACCTGTCCTCTACTAATTCCTCCGGTATATCCATACCTCCAATTTAAATGTCAAACTATTCTGTACAGAAACAAAATTTAAATAAAGTCAGTAACTAAGTTTTCTGTTTTATTTTATGTTTTGCGTGCATGATCCTATTTCAAGCCTAGAGTTTGAACCTGGCTTTGATACCACATGTAACATCCCAAAATTTCACAAAAATTTAAAATTTTTCAACATAGATTTTAATGCATATATTAACTATGCGGAATTATAATAATGCTTCTATGTCGTCATGCTGTACTAAATGTTTGTAATGATCATAAATGTGATGTTTTGTGACATGTTAATTAATATCTACATTTCGATGCTATTGAATTTTCTTCTCATCTCAGCTATATTTTTATATTACTTACGTCAGAGTTCAATTGATATAATGTTTATAAGTGCTAATTGTTGTTCTTATGTTGATGATGAAAGGGGTCCTAAGGGTACCCCGAGGCTTACTTAGCATTCATGTTAAAGCATTTGAACCGTTCCTTTCATAGATTACAGGTAAGCGCGTTAATGTTTATGAAGTGTGACAGAAGAGTTCCTAACTAGTTTCAGTAATCTCCAATGTCTTAATGGTTTTAGAGAATAATATTGAAATGTATCTGGTTGAGATTCTCTTCAGTTATAATCTAGTTTTGATATTAAATTGCATGTTTTCTATACTTATTCTCATTTCCCATACTATTGATTTCATACTTTGTACATTATTTATAGGTTCATATTATTATGATGACTTGACTAAGTCTTAAAAGTTGTGAGCTATGTACTTCATGCTCTATCCTATGTTTTGAAACTTTATATAATTACCATGCAGTTTCTATTATATGCAAATTGTATGTAAATATCATACAAATCCCTTAATGTATCGACTATATGCAACTATTGTGCATTTTCTATTGTGCAAGAACTATATTTAAGGTCCTATACATATCCTATAGTATAAACTATATGTCATTTTACAATATAATTCCTATATTGTATACTATATGCCAATATCATGAAATTCCTATATCACAAAAACTATATGTAAATCTAACGTAAATTCTATAGCATATAAACTATCTATGCAAGTCCTATATGCAAAAGCTTATGCATTGTTTCTATATACATAATAATTATGAAATTTTAATCACCATCAGGGGTCCCTTTAAACATATAAATGTTGTCTAGTGAATTGTTACTATAATGTAAACTTACCATAAGATTTATGCTATGATAGGTTTACAAATATAACAACGTATAAAATGTGACCAGAACTAGGTAATTAATGGTGTAGTGGAGATGTGCTAGTAGGCATTTGCATTCAAACTTGGCATTTAATACTCCCATCTACTAGCTCAGTGGAATATTTCAGTGGCTGCCATCGTGGTTCTTAACATGTGAGGCATCATGATAAGGAAGTCAATGTGGTCGAGTTGTATGTGAAAGGTTTTAAGGTCAATACCCATTTTGTTGAACTGTACAAGTCCTCATCCTAATGTTTTTATGAGCTGGAATGTATGGTAGAAAATGTAATAAAGTGTTTTAAATGCACTAGTTGCTTGGGATTGTGGTGAAAGATATACGCTGTTGATCTGGAGATGGTATCGGCATTTGGGAAAATAACCCTAATCTCCACTAAGTCACGTTGTTGATGTTTCCTTTGGAATTCATTGTTGTTGGAGAGTGGTTCTAGGGAGAGGCCGATCGGCCTGCAAAAGCGTAGGGTTTATAGCAGGTTTTTGAGAGCTCTTCTCTTGTTTTAAACCCGTGAACTGTGAGTGGTTACTGTTACCGTTTTGATAGCTTCAGAGCCAAGCTCTGTGTGGAATTTTACTGCATTGTTTGGTATTTAAGAGTCTATGGAAACTTACACTGGTTGTACTGGTATTCATCTTCGAAATTTGTTCATGAGGAACACCTTCCTCCGGTTTGATACCACGGTTGCAGAAAAGGTTAAAAGTCTTAAGGATTAAGGAGCCAAGTCACTCTTGTAATATGTGAACTGTATTCACTCCAAAGAAATGCAAGTGTCTCAGGATTTGACTAGTTGCAGAAGCCATCCTTTTTGGCCTTCGATTTTAATTATCCACGTAATGTCTTATTTGTAATTTTCGTATGGTTGCATTCGTCATTATTTTGTTTAGTTTTGGGATAATGTTTAACCCTATTCATTTTCGTGGCAGTTTTTGTCAGCTACAAGGTTCTCGGCTCCAGTTGAGTGGGAACTATTGTGTGTAAGTGGTAAGTCTCGGTGGTTCCCTTGTGGGTTCACTTGGCAACTGTTTGTTGTGTTGAAATGGTCGAAGCCTTCGGTTTTTCTGGAGATGTGGTTGTTGTTGCAAAGATTATATTCTGTCAAGCTAACATAGGGAGGATGGAATCCTCAACCTACTATTATAATGTATTCTACAATTGACTGTCTGTTTGAAATGTAATGCTTATTTTCTAGGGTTTTATCCCTCGACTTCTTGATAAAGATGAAGGGTTCGGACCTTGGTTTTACACCGTGTCTACAAATGATGTTCTTTGTTAATGGTTGTCGATATTCGTCGATTTGGTGATGGCCGAGAGCCAAAACTCAGTGTTTATTTTGAAACTTTGAAACCCTATCCTATTTGGTTCAGGAGGTGACTTTGGAAATGGAAATATAGCTTCGTGTATTTATATGGTTTGTTGCAGATAATGTTTATGAATGTATTCTATGATGTAGAACATGTGTACTTAATCTATATGAAACCTGGTAATAACTGAGTTAATATTTTGATTGTAAGGGTTCGACCATAGAGTTGATATTTTATGATTTAAGTGTCTGGCCATAAGATGGCTATTTGACAACCTTAGGGTTTTTAATTTGAAACCTATAGGTGTCTGCAAACTTTGTTTATGGTGGAAATCGGTCTTGTAATTTCTTTTGCAAAATGTTATTTATTTCCTATAAAAGATAAGATAATAACTAGGGTTCTGGGTTTTGATTATTCGTAACTATTTTGATACTATGAAAATTCTTGAAGTTATACAAAAGAATTAGATGGTAGATACTAATATGAAAGATAAATTTATTGCAAAGGTTGGAATACCTAGAAGGATTAAATTTGATTAAATCTCATACTGCGTAGAAAAATAGAGAACTACAGTATTGGAAATTATGAATATTTCTATGTTTGTTTTAAATCTTTTTCAAAAGACTAAGTACAATAAGAAGAGAAAAATGAAAATATTAAGAAACTGTAGTAATTGTATTTGCTATAAGCAATTAGATAACTTGAAAATAAAACCTAGAATATTCTATTTCTGCAAGATTTGGGATATAGTAGATTGGTCTAAAAGATGGGAAAAATACTAAGTTTATTTCGCAGATGTTTATAATTCATGAAGATGGATGAAGGAAATGAAGTGAAATTATAACACTATACAATTTTGAAAGGAATGATAAGAAAAAAAATGCATAACATGTGTATTCTGAGAGGAAGTAAATGACCTAAAATGTAAACCCTAGGTTTTTGTATAGAGATGAAATATTTATTTCTATCATTATGTAAAAGAAGGTATTAGAATACCTGTAATATGAAATGCTATTATTTATCCTGGGTCTAGACATATATTTTATATTATAGAATCTAACTGATAAGAAATATTAATGAAATACAATAGCGTTAGTCTATTCATTCATTTGGAAATCTGCTTATCATTCATCTATCTTAATTCTCCTTCTCTGCACTAGAGTACTATACAGAAAACAGTATGGGGAAAAATACAGAGAAGTTATTTGTTCAATCATTTCATTTACTTAATCATCATTACACAAATCATGACTAGATCAGGATTCAAAACAAATACTTCTGTTTGATGATAACTTATGAATAATAAATCAACAATTTCAGAAATAATTTAACTACTTAGAAACAAAAACTACAAGTAGAACCTGTAACAGATGATAGGATGGAAAAACACCCAAGGATGCCTATTCCTCCCAACCTTCTCCAGAAGAAGAAGCCAAAATACTTTCCTCCTTTGGACCCCCGAGCCTATTTACTGAACCACCAGGTAGATGAACTCTATGTAGAAGCAAGGCACTCAAAAATTGTACAGGCAACAAACTATTAAGACTTTCTCCTCAGGTTTAAGGACTCTTCACTTAGTAGTATAACTCTGCACTCAGCAGTATAATATGCAGACTTACACCATGATAAAAAACTAGCATATCCCCTCGTCAAATCTCTTGGGTGCAAGCAACAAAACCCTAAGGTAAATTTCATCGTCAGGAAAAGTGATGAACCTCAGTGCAAAATTCAATGGCTCTTAAAAAGATTGCCTAAGTCTTTAGTGGTCAGTTTTCATTAAATGAGCCTCAAGCTGATGTACCATCTTTTAGGGCACTAAGACCACAATTTAAGGGAGTTGTCCCATACCAACAGCTAGTTACTTGCCTCATGAAGTTGCCATTTGTCCATTGCCTTCTACCCCAGATTCCATTCCACCTAGTGGGTCAATAAACACTCTTTCAACAGTCCCATTAGGTGTTTGTCTCCTATTTAATTTATTTAATAATAAAATATTGTGCAAATTACAGTCATCCTTGGACACTTGTCCAACATAAAACTTTACAATAAAAGTTAATATAATGTTTCCAACATAAAATGTTTTTCAGCAAAAAGTGGTATGTTATAGGAGGGGGTTTGGGGGAGAGAAAGGGATTGAGATTGAGGATATTAGATGTTTGGGGAGTAGTAGGGAAGTTAGAGAGAAGTGCGGTTAAAGGTGAGTAGTGGTGGGGTTGGGGGAGTTAGTAGTAGGGGAAAGAGTAGGAGGCTAGGAGAGAGCATGGGGTCTTCACTAGGGGGCCAATATTATACCACGTTCGTTCATATTGGGGGTATTAATTAAACATGAAAACCATAACATTATATTGCCAATATATTTAGGGTGGTTAGGGTTATTTTATTTATTTACGCAATCCCCAATATCTTGGGGTATATATTATAAGCATTTGCTGCCTAATGTCCCCGAAATCGAAATTGTTGTCTCGAAAATGAAATTGCTGTGTGAGAGTGTTGTGAAAGTGTGGTAAGAGGTCGCAGCAGCTGGGTTTTGCAGCTTGATTTTGCAGGGAATACCCCAATCATGGTGAGTTCGCATTTTGCAGCTCGGTTTTGCAGGGAAGCCCCCAACCGTGGTGAGAGTTCACGTTTTGCAGCTGGGTTTTGCAGGGAAGCCCCCAACCGTGGTGAGAGTTTGCATTTTGCAGCTGGGTTTTGCAGGGAAGCCCCCAACCAAGGTGAGAGTTCATATCGTAGCATAAACTCGTCAGCCATATGGTTTACTTAAACAAGGGTTTCGTGGGTTTTGTTTGAAGAGGCAAAGGCGATTTAGTGGGTTTGCTGGTATAGATATCCCCAATTGGGCGAATTTGGAAACTTCCATCATTTCTTGGAGAAGCTTATCAGGTATGTTCAAATTCCTAGTGCTACATTATGTTAGAATCTACTCCTAGAAATGTCAAAGGGATAAGTAGTAGTTTAATAAGATGGTAGTGAATATGCTGTGATGCAGGAGTTTTCACTCACAACCAAAAATTATTGCTTTCTCTCTATCTAATGTCATATGCCCCATAACATTATTGCTTTGGCTATTTGTCTGTCTTCACTAATTCACTCCAAAGCATTCATGTTGAGTGCCATGTCCAAATATTGCTACTTGATCAAGTTCCTATGGAGTTGAATGAAGATTAATATCAAATGTCATATTCCCCATAACCTTTGCATGAACCCTACATGATTCCACCATCTATCATTGAATGGTTTTCATGTGTGGCTATAGATGGTGTGATGTAGAGGCTATTTTTGAATTGTCTATTTCTGAATTGGATATAGAAACTTTTGTTCTCTTTTTCTATCACTCTACCTACTATATCCTACTTTGCTCAATTTTCAATAGGCAAAGAAGACACATGAAGTTGAGTAACCATTCCACAATTATCAGTTTTGGTGTCAGATAATTGAGCATTATTTTTTATGTCAATTGCCTTTGCATTGATAGGTGAACCTTCACAAATTAATTTAGCACTTCCATGGCCAACTCTACTTTTGCTTTTATGTTTAGAAGATTGTTTATAGTGAACAAATTTATTATCAAATAAAGCGAAAATTGATCTTTGCTCCAAAATAGCCATATCAGCTTTGGGGGTCACTTATGGAGTTTTTTATTGCAATTCATATTCAACTACTTTGGCTTGATCTTCTGTAGATTGCAAAGACACAGAAACCACTTCACCCCTTTTCTCTCTAAGCAGAATTTGATGAACTGTCATTGTTTCATTGTCATGTTTAACCTATTCTCTTGCGAACTCATTGTCATGTACTATATCAATTTTGTTTTCCTTAGCACGCAAATTATCTTTTTCTTTTCCAATAATAGAATTGAAAAAATAAGATAACTCTTTGTGTATATGAACATTAGATAAAATTGCTAATATAGAAGGAGGGTCAGAAAGTATTACAGCTTCATGATCCAAATGGATAACATTTCTGAGACCTCGCTTCTCTCGAATTATAGATTTAGCAAGGATATTTCTCGAGTTTTGGTTAGCATTGTTGCTTGTTGATTCAGAATGCTTTTTCTTTACATCTTCAAATTTTGAATCTGATTTAATGGCATCTTCATTGGATATTGAGCTTCACATTGTTTTTTCATGCGCAGTGTTTTTATAAAACTTCATTTCTTGTAATGCTTTCGTTGCTACTTCAACATCCTTTGTAGAAAACTCTTTAATCAACACCAAAGTTTTCGGTTTTCTCATTCATATCCCTGGCGTGAGCTCCCCAAATATGGAGAGACATTCGCAATGACTAATTCATTTGCATATTCTAAATACTGAAAATTTTCTCAGATTTTCCATCATGTATCTCTTTTTGTGATCTCATATGCAAATGCTAAAATTTTCTCAGATTTTAGCACACAATTTTTTATTAGTTTAGCACTTACCACGGTTCAATTATATGTTAACAAAGTTTATGAGACACCTCTCAACTTCTCATTGACCATACAAATGTGTCTTTGTATTGCTTGAAATTTTCAATAGTAGCTCCATGGTATATAGTATCCTAGGGAGTTCCCATATTATGACATTGAAATGACACATCCATCCTAAGACCTACTTCATGCAAAGGGGTGACTTTGTACTTGATGTCCTTTCCATCAGGAAATTTATAAGCAATTTCTCTCATCAGTTTGCTTTCCTAACCTATTTTCTACAAAAGACAGTCATCCTCTTGTTCTCTCGCTTCCTGTTGTTACTAATTGTCCACCTGCTTGATGTGCAAATGAAAGCACCAAGGTCCAAGGAACTCATAATCTCCTAGTTGCTAGTGAAGCCAAAAATCTTAAAAGGTGTCATCCTTTGAGCAAGGTGCTAAAAAAGTATCCTTGATAATGATTTTAGAGGTGCTACATAGATCTCTTTCCTTTGATCTCTAGGATGCTTATTTAAATTGAATATCTTTCTCAGAATTTGAATAGGATTAATTCTTCTCTTAATCCTCCTTCATGTCCATACATGAATCCTCCCATCCTTACTGATAAATTGATAACTAAAGTGTTACCCCTATCTTCACTTTCTCATGCATTTTTACTCATAGTCTTTCAAAGGGTTGGATAAGCTATTTTTGGGTTGACCATAGGAATCATTTCTATGTCCACCTTACACCTTTGATTATCAAACTCAAATACTTGTTGCCAGCAATGTCAGCCCTTGGGCTGACCCTCATTTATTTTGCACCGCTTAACTTGAATTGGGACAACCAAAGTTAAGGTTTCCCCAACAACTCCCAAGCTTCTTATAAACTTATATTCACATAAGAACCTCTGCCACTATAGTGTGTTTGAATGCATGGCTACACGTTCAATTGTAATTTCTATCCTATGATACAGGGATTATTACAGATGATGCCTATTTTCATGTCTACACTATTTCAAATGGAAATACAGTCTCCCCTTCTTCTTCTTGGTCTCTCACATTATGAAAATATACATCATCTAAAATAAGCCCTTTATCGGGACATTTTACGACAATAGTAGCTTTGGTCTTCCATACCTCTCCCATTCCCTCTCTGCCATGCTGAACTAATTCATGCACCTTTTGAGGAATACGAGTTATTAATTTGGTAGAGTCTCTGGATGAAGCACTCTTTTTCCCAACTTTCTTAATTGAAATTTTCTATTACAATTCCCTTCTATGGGTTGTTACACTAAACACCATGCCATGTTGGAAAAATGGATTGGTTCCTCTTTTCATGCAACTTTATTATTTTCTCTAAAGCAGTATTTAGTTGTTCATCGACACTTGGATACCCTAGTCTCTTCATACACACGTGTTCTGTAGCAATGAACATATAATTTTTCATCATCAAAGAATCTTCTTCATCTTCATCTCTAGAAAAGACTTTATCCTTGACTGCATTGAAATCCTGTGAAGTTGCAAATGACAATTTGACCATTGTAATTGCTGGTGCACACCATTCACACATGAGCTTTATTTTACTCTTGGACATTCTCAACCAAAATGCCATCAAAATGGTGGCATTTTAACATGCATTATTTAGGACATGTTCTCAACCCTTGATATAGAAGGACATGTTTACTTACAACTAACTATATGTGATGATCAAGTCCAGCATTGATTCAGAAAAGATTACCATCAATCGCAAGCTAAAGAGATAAATAAATTGGAAGGCCACTCTAGTCCTAGTGATTTACCCTTAACAATGTCTTGTAAAGCCTGGAACAAATCATCTTCATCCAAAAGCTGAGACAAAATGGAATGGTCATACTTAGGAATTTTGTAGGGATAATGCCTGTGATGAATTTCTTAACAACAATGCGATCAACATCGCAACCAATAGAAGAAAACAACTTTGAAAATGTCCATAAAATATGCCTTTTCTTTTTATCCTGATCTTTAGTCAAACACCCTTCCGGGTCTTTGAGTACGAGAATTCTTTTCGAAGTTCTTTCTATTTCAAGTAGTGAAAGTACATTTTAAAGTGTTGTTTTCCTCCATACCCCAATTGATTAGTTCCTTGATCTTGGTCCTCTTGGATTTGTATTCCTAATGACCACAAAGTGTGCTTTGCAAGATTAAAAGGATCTTCTTCCAATTCATTTTGAACATGAATGAGTTGTTTCCTAAGTTGCCAATCCTTTTCTCTATAGTTCCATTAAATCATTTGTCCCTAACCCCTAAGAAACTTGTTTGTCCTCTAAGCAATAACATTCATCCATAAAATCCAATCTGAGTTTCTCGTTGGCCTAGGGACAAGATTCCATACCCGTGAAACTGATTGAATGCTTTTTCATGACTCCAAAAGTGAAACATTGATCTTGTAAGGCAAGGTGGATGAAAAACTAGAAGTTCCTTTAGTAAAGATAGTAGTGTAGATGGGTGAATGAAATGAACTAGTTACAACATCATCTATTAAAATAGATGATTCAGTGTTATTGGTCAAGGTGGCCATATGCAATTTTTCATAGAACATATCCAAGCTCGATTGAATTCTAGCCAGACAATTCTTCCAATTAGACAAAGTGTCCCATCCACTAGTGTATACATATTTTTGTCTAAGAATTATGATTACAATAATCCCAGGATTAGACGTACATTTTGTCCAAATATGCCTTTATGTGGAGTACTAGCATGCCCACTAACTTGATCACCTTCCCACCCCACCATGTTAATGTGTCCATGAATAATCCACTCAGGCATTGGCCAGGATTGAGACATCGGTTCCTTTAACTGTATTATGATACAAGGATCATTTGGAGGATATGCAGAACATAACCCCCATATAGTTACAGCAAGTACAATGATTATCCAATAACATCTAGCAAACAGATCTTGTTTGTGTTGTCAATAATAGAAGAAGCCATCCAAGGAGCTATCCTACAAATTGACCCTCCTTTTTCTTCCTTAAGAGTAGTGTTCTGAGATTCCCCTCCAACAATGATGCAACAAATTTAACATCATCTAAAAATACAATATCAGGGACATCTACGACTTGCCCAGAAAGGATAGAGGATTGGCTTGATAGATATATGTGTTGAGGGGATTTTGTTAATAGTCAAAATGAGTTGTTGAGACCATGAGCAGTAATGAACCTTGGAAAATACATATTTGGAACCACTTCTAGAATTCTTCACATATAAAGGGCATCGCTGACCCCTACCATGGTCTCTACAATATAGTTGGTGAGACTAAAGCCTTACAAATTTCACCTCCATGTGTTGTTAAGAGGATATGGCAAGAAGAGTAGTTGGTATCCAAATAGATACATTGGGACTACATGGATTGCCATCAAATAACACTTGAAATAATATGCATTTTACTTAACAAATTTATGTAGTAATAAAGAATAAAACTTTGTTGGAATTTACTGTAGAAATATAACTAAATAACTCAAAAAATTGAATGATAAAACACTTTATTTATGAGTTACAAAATATGAAATTTGTGGTTGTAATTTGAATTTCCATATTGCAATTTTTTTATAATTACTCCAAGAAAATGCTCATAAACTTGTAAAACATTCTACATTCTAATATTTGCAATGGAATCTTAATTAAAATTATGAATTTTGTTATAATAATCCACTCAGGCATTGGCCAGGATTGGGACATCGGTTCCTTTAACTGTATTATGATACAAGGATCATTTGGAGGATATGCAGAGCATAACCCCAATATAGTTACATCAAGTGCAATGATTATCCAATAACATTTAGTAAACAGATCTTGTTTGTGTTGTCAATAATAGAAGAAGCCATCCAAGGAGCTATCCTACAAATTGACCCTCCTTTTTCTTCCTTAAGAGTAGTGTTATGAGATTCCCCTCCAACAATGATGCAACAAATTTAACATCATGTAAAAACACAATATCAGGGACATCTACGACCTACCGAGAAAGGATAGAGGATTGGCTTGATAGATATATGTGTCGAGGGGACTTTGTTAATAGCCAAAATGGGTTGTTGAGGCCATGAGTAGTAATGCACCTTGGCAAATGTGTATTTGGAACCACTTCTAGAATGCTTCACATATAAATGGCATCGTTGACCCCTACTATGGTCTCTACAATATAGTTGGTGAGACTAAAGCCTTAAAAATTTCATGTCCATGTGTTGTTAAGAGGATATGGCAAGAAGAGTAGTTGGCATCCAAATAGATACATTGGGACTACATGGATTGCCATCAAATAACACTTGAAATAATATCATTTTACTTAACAAATTTATTCAATAATAAAGAATAAAACTTTGTTGGATTTACTGCAGAAAATATAACTAAATAACTCAAAACATTGAATGATAAAACACTTTATTTATGAGTTACAAAATATGAAATATGTGATTTTATTTTGACTTTCCGGATTGCAAATTTTTTATAATTACTCCAAGAAAATGCTCATAAACTTGTAAAACATTCTACATTCCAATATTTGTAATAGAATCTTAATTAAAATTATGAATTTTCTTATAAGAACTCCAACATATAAATATGAAAATGAAATATAAAATTCTAAATGCAATTTCCAAATTTATGGATTTATCTAATTACTCAAAATAAAATATTCTATGAGTAATTAATAGAAATATGAATAGTAATTAATTCAGTAGAACCAAATACATATAATCTATGTGAAATTTATAAGGGTTTATCCTTAGAGTTAGTAGATTTCACCACAAGAAAAGAAAAAATACATTTTTGTATTTTATTAATTTTCAATACAAGAAATAAAGAAAGGATTTTAAATTTTTTAGGGTTTTACCTTTATGGATGGTTGCTAGAGAGAGAAAGACCAGTGCCAAAACATTAAGGAAATGGAGTCACCTAGAAACTCTTAGATGACCTTGCTCATAAGATTCACCTCGGAAGGAAGTGTTAACACCCAAAAAGTGCTCACTACCTCATTTACCACATTATATGGCTCATTTGTCCATTTTCCTACCATATCTCCCTTAAAATCCCAAAAAATCCCATTAAAAAGCCTCCAAAAGGCCACAAAACCATCAAAATAGCCTCAAAAAGGCTAAAAAATCCCCTTTTCCTCCAAAAATAGCAAAAATCCCCAAAAAAGGGAATAAAAAATATAAAATAATGAGGAAAAGGAGGAAAAAACCCTATACAGCTGCCCTAAACCATGTGTTTCCCAAAACCATGGGTCAGCACTCCACCACCAAAAAACTATAAATAGGTGATGGAGATCCCTTATTCCACATCCACAATCACAAGCACCCTTACTCTGCCAAAATCTCTCTCGAAACCCTAGTTCACCATTGAACTACTTTCATCTTGAGAGCCACTTTTGGCCCATTCCCACCATTGGAGAAAGAGAAGGAGCACTTTGGAGCTTGGAGCAACCCTCTTGGACATTGCAAGGAGCTTCATCAACCTCCACATTGGAGGTAATATAAATACCAAAAAAGCCATTCTTTATATCTTTTGTTTATGTTTCATGTACAATGTTTAAAGTAGTTTATATCTTTGTTTTATCTTAATAATTTACATTTATTGAACTGCTACTAAGGAGTCCATTCTCCTTAGTAGGTGCTCATTCGCACAAGCTAGGGGTAAAACCCTAGCTACAGGAAGAGTGCTCTAGGCTACTCTTGCCTCATAGATGTATTGGAAGATTCAAAGGCAAATCACAAAGGGAATGATGAATCCCTCGTTTACTTCTTTCTTTGGTTGTACCCTACACAAAGGGATTAGAATTGCACCATTTTAATGAAGAACTGATAGTTTTTTTACTTGTTTAGCATATAACATTAAACAATCTATCACTGAAAGAAATACAAGCACAACAAAAACACAATGAACACAATATTTATCTCGAGGAAACCACAAGGGAGAAAACCCTGGCAAAATCTTCCTCAATATAGAGTTCACAAAGTACAAAGATAAACCCCAAGACAAAATCAGCTTCTCCTCCACTTGTGTGAACTTCTCTCTCTCTCCTATGTGAACTTGTGAGAGTGAGTTGAGTTAATACAAATGAGAGACTCCTCCTCTATTTATATTCTTCCGTTGGGGTGACTTTTCCCCAACTGGGCTGACTTCTCCTAATTGACTAGGCTGACCTCTCAAATACATAATATAATAATCTTTTATGGGTTCTTCTAGGCCGACAGAAGACGTAGGGTTTACATTAACTCTTTCAATGACCCTTACATTATTAATTACATCAATGACATCTCTCGAAGGAGGAATACAACTGCTAAATATGCTAAACCCATAAAAAAATCACCAAAAAATTTAATGATTATGAGCATCATTTGAAGGGAGAGTTTATATGCTTTTTCATCTCTTGTTCTGATCACCTTTTGATCTTCTGTAGGTACGTTGAAGTTGACTCTTTCGTTTGGGGAGGGCTATTTGAATAAGCCACTGACAAGACATTTTGTTTCAAGGTGTTTCATCCCAATAGTAATATTTCTTCATCCTTTTTAGAGATTTGAATTGAAAGTGCATACCTTGATCCTGGATTTTTGTTTTATTAATGAACTAATATGCATGTGTAAATTTGAATATGCAAATGGATCCTAGTGATGTTGAGAACTTTGCAATTTTTATTGGTGAAGAGAATTGTGTCCTTGGAGCAATTCAATGTCGAAAAGGTTGTACATATGCTAATATCTGTTGTGAAATTGTGGAGGATGAAATCATCGAATATCCTTTTGAATTTATTGGCCCAATTCGACATCCTTTAAATACAAAGCAAGAGCAAAGAAGGAAACCTACAACAACAAATATAGGCATTAAGAGGAAAGTAGACACAATGGTTTTTGAATCATTGCAATCACATGTAATGGAAGGAACGCCAATATCTGAAAACATTGAAGGGAATGTGGACGAACCTATGCATAAAAAACCAAGAGTTGATCATGTGTTCGAGTTAGTGGAACAAGTTGAAGTGGATCATCATGTGTTCGAGGCAGTGGAACAAGTTGAAGTGGATCATCATGTGTTCGAGGAAGTGGAACAAGTTGTAGTGCTTGATCCTAAATTATTGGCATCTTGGGAACATAAAGTGAATATTTTAATGGAAGAGTTTGTCAAGGAGAAGTTAACAGTGAAGGTATATTCAGAAAATGGAAAACCTAGTATAAAGATCCATTGTGAAATTTGTGGCATTGATTATGGAATGGGGGAGGTATCCTTGGCAGCGTGAATGGTTCGTAACTTCAAAAACAATCATATGAAAACTTGATCCCATCAACGTCACATTTCAATGTTGGGAAGTAATGAAATTCCTTCATGTAACAGAGCAGAGCAGACAACCGTGGCTAGAAATCGACTTGATATTGATCAAGCAATCAAACTTCTAGATGATTTCAACCAAATGCAAGAGCCTAATTTGTTCACGGTGGTGGAAGCAACACTTGAAAACTATGAGGACAAGAGAAAAGTAAGAGTGGAATGTACACGATGCAATAGATGGTTCTCTTTGGTGTCGGCAAGTGGTAATATTGTTAGTTCTCTAAATGAGCACATGAAATCAAGGAAGCACACTGCTACTATAGATGAGATTTTGCATGATACAATTGTGTTGAGGAGTGGAATAGTTGGGAGACCGAAGAAGCCTACCAATGTTAAGTCCCAACAAAGTTTGACTAAGTTCTTGGTCCCATCACTACCATCACCATCACCATCACCATCACATGGGGTTTCTACAAGTTCACATGCTTCTACTTCAGGTGTGTTAATTACCCAAGTTTTAATTTAATTTGAATTTGAATTTTCACATTACTTTATTTGTTATTACTTGTTAGTAGCAGTTCGTAGATCATTTTCTATTTTTTTTTCATCTTATTCTAGGACAATTGCCTCCTGCGATATTACTATGTTGGGGGTATTGGGATCCCTATCTTGATGGAAGAGGAGAGATATTGGACACAAAGGTTCTAATGGATGACCAACATGGTGGAAAATTGTGGGCCATAGAGAAACATACCAAGAGAACACTATGTTATTATGGTGTTGAATGCCGTATTAACGGTACATACAGACATATCCTTTGCAAGAGGGTTTCTGAAACAGGAATCCCTTTTGATTAATTGACATGCAATCTTTGTAAGTTGATGCCTAGTTGTGATGTCTTTCGGATGCATTTATATCGCGAATCAAGGAGCAACATCAAAAGACATGAGAGAGATATAAGGAAGGGAGAAGGTTGGACCATTTGACTCAATCTGAACTCAAAATTGTTGCAAGAGATGCAAATGCTACACATAGATTAACAATTCAATCTCTTTAGTGGGAGAGGACAAAGGTTGCTACATTGTCTATTAGAACGAGGTCTCTAAGGGAAAAGTTGTTCGAATCTACTGGAAGGAACGATGTTTTCAGGTTTTGCAAGGATGTGTGCGAGGCTCATAAGAAGGAAAATTACAAGGTAAAGATGCAGTTTGGGGATTTGTTCAAGATATATTTCACAGCCTAGTTCATTCAAAGTCAGGGAGAAGATATAGTGCATCCACTAAATCCATTTATGAGATGATTAAGTTATGGGAAGATCCTAGATTACATAGCTTTATTAGCTTGAATCTGGATGGCCCTTCGATATCTACGACTTTAAGGCAAGTTAGAAAATCATTGACATATATCCCAGGGGAGCGTGAGTACATTTTTTAGGCAATCGAAAAAGTGTATGCTTCTTATAAATCCAAACATGGTATAGAGTGCCCAATTCCGGTATGCCTTGCTGAAGATGAAACTATTGTGAAAAAATATGTCAGGTGGGTAGCCAAAACTGATACATTGGTGGGTTTTTTTGGTAAGAAAGAAGAACATAAGTGTCAATCACATTTCTTGGTGACAGTTGGTGAGGGCGCTGCAGGCTATGAGATTATTACAGATGCCTTCAACAATTGTGTGATTGGCCATTATGCACGTGTTATTATTGCAAACCCTTTACATGAGAAGCTTCCTCATTTGGTTGTGGTTGTTCATCCAATGTGCAATAGGTTTGATGCAAATTTTGTCCATCGACAATGGGAAAAAGTAGAAGACCTATGGAAGAAACATGTGGAACAATTTTTAGGACCTATTATTGGTCATTCCTCAGATGGGGATAGTAGGAGAAGAATGCTTATGTTGAAGGATTATTACCATGGGGGCTTCACTAGAAGGAAATATAATACCACGTTCATTCATATTGTGGTATTAAATATTCATGAAAACCTAAAAATTATATTACTTATATATTAAGGGGCAAAGGGTTTTTTTTTATTTAATGTAACAATACAAAAATACTTGGGATCTTTTTTATATGGGCGGGCTGACAAATATCTGCCAAATGGAGATGGCAGGATGACGACCGGATGAGAAATCGGGTTGAGGCAAGGCTCGGACTTACCAGTACGTAGGGAAATCATGTCTTGAGGCATGCTTGAGGCCAGGGGTTTCGTGGTGAAGTGGGTTTCTAGTCAATCATAGTCGAGAGACAATGGTCATTGATAGCCAATTATTACCAATATCACTCATCCAGTTGTTACCAATAGCCTTGGGAGGTTCTAAGCCTCCAGGGCCTATTATAGGCCCTCGATAGGCCTTGGGGGCTTGAATACCCAACCACTCATGCCTATTACAGGCCTTGGGAGGTTTAGTCAGCCTCCTAGAACTTGTTACAGGCCTTGGGCACTTGGATACCTAGCCCACAACATGCTTAGTCAGCGATTGGGGAACTGCAACATGCAATCTAAATGTTGTATTATGTGCATTGGCGCTAGTGACATATAAGAAGTGATCTCCTATCTCTTCATTAGACCATTAGATATATGCTGCAAATCATCATGATATGTGGTTGAGTAATTGCATTGTGGGTGAAGTAATGTGCATCCACGATATACATCAAAAGAAGCAAGGTGCATTGTAGAATGCATGTGGGGTCATAAGAGGGGTATCATATCAATATACTAAGTAGAAATATAAAGGGGTATACAAAATGTTAATGAAAAAATTGATACATATAATATCTAGTGAAAATAGGGGTTTTTTTAAATTGGGAAGGCATATTGGGAGGGGGTTAAAAAAAGTGATTTTGGAAGGTATTTTCCAATATTTAGTGAAATTAGGGGTATTGTTTCATATGCCACGATCGAAAGTGCTATGGTAGCTGTTTATTGAGTGAAGCCCCCATGATTATTACTCAACGACAGGCATGAGATATCAAATTCCCTGGCAAGGATGGGGGCTAACTGGGTTGTATGATAGCTTTAAAGTAACAAGACTTCATGACCAGGATTACATCCACAATGGCAAAAATCTAGTGAATCCTTTGTTTAGTGGTCAATGAGATTTGATTGTTGGAGAAGAATTGATTAGTTTTAACCATGTAAGAATGGTTTATAACAATTTTAATGTGGATGACCATAAGCTTAAAATTGAGGATATAAAGAGGATTGATCGCCAAAACTGGGGTTCAGCACAACGCATTGCTTCAAGGCATGTCCAGAGGTGCTTGAAGGAAATGAGAAGTAGAAGTGGCAGGATAGAGAGGACATCGGGTACAGAGACCTATCTAGCAATCTTGGCTAACTATATCAATATTTTTTTGTCTCCTAGTTTGACTCTTTGGGAAAGGGTGCGAAATTCTTCAAGAGTCCATCATTTCTTCATGTTATGGCTATGTTGGGTCAAAGAATAAGCAAATACTAATGTCAACATTAATTTCATCAGTAGAGAGACATATCAAGATGTGAAAATTTCTTTCCACTTTGCGGTTTTTTTGATGATATTATTTTGTGATCAATGCCCTAACTTGCCATGTGCATTGCACCTGACTAGGTCAAATGTATGTGAGAACTTCTTTAGCAAAGTCGGTGGCATGGTTGGAGTAGAGAGGGCATATGATTTCACTGACTTACTTCATGCTATTGGCACCCTTAATAGAGTTGCTGAAGAAGAATTGAATCCCCAAGGGCTTCGTTTCAATAAATCTCATAAGAAACAAATGAGTATCTGGAATAAATTGCATCAAGAAACAGTAGAAGAAGGTGACGTCTTGTCACAATATGATTCAATATCCACAGATGATAAAATTATAGAATCTCTGAAGATAAGATTGGAGGATGCACAGGGAATTTTAATAGGTCTCGGCATGCAACCAAAAAGACACACGGAATATTCTTGGTGGTTTAAACCATGGATAGAGGATCACAATTATTCAACATTTGAAGCTATGGATGAAGTAGTTGATAATTCTCCCCCAGATCATTCCACATCCATATTCCAATCTTTGTATTTTTTGGTACTCAATGATAATGAATTGCAAATGATGGAAAGTGAGTGGAGGCACGAGTTGGATGGAATTTTAGATTCCACTGATGAGAATGTAAACATAACTAACAAGCCAGTTGTGGAGCTCGATGGCAAGGACATGTACAAATATTGTTTGGTTAGTCAATTGAATGGAAATCCGACATTATCGAAAGATAGATTGACTAAAGTGAGGAATGGAGTATACTTTAAGCGAGATGAGAGGGGCCCCAAAAAGGGTGTTGCAATTCGTTTTGGAATTGGATCAGATTGTGCAGTGTTATTTGAGAGCGAGTCTATAGCCATAGTTGAATGTACTACAAGAAAAGGTGTATCTCAAACTACAAAGCACGATGTTTCTTGTGGGAATTGGTACATTGGAAGAGTGCAAAGAATAAGAAAGAAGGATAGTAATAGGGTGTTTGATTACCATAATGACATTGATCTTTTGGATAGGCCTGAAGGTGCTGAGCTTCAATGTTGTTGGTACAATCAAATAAAGGGGCAATGCATGTACAAGTATGATTCAACAGATCATCTATTCATACAACTTGAATATGTTATAGCAATGGAAAATCTATCATACAATATCAAGAATGACACATACAAGTTAGAAGAAAGCGACCACATAATTTTTGTGGATTTCATCAAAAAATTTAATACGGTGAATTTTTCAAAACATTCTAATTTATCTTATCTTTTCTACTACTATCTTATAACTTACTTATAAGGTATTATTTTTGTATTATCACTGATTTGTTTGTATCAATTTCATACTCATTTTAATTTCTGTTATCTTCAGGTGCGGTGAATGGTTCGGATGCTGAATGGTTAGGATAACTCAAGAGAATTAAAATCTCATTCTAGCAAGAACTATAGCAAAGGTAATTTCAAAACTTTTGCAGGCCTCTCAATGAAAGTGTTTGTTATTGCTTTCCAAGTTACATATTATATCTATTACATAATTGGTCTATCCTGATATTGAAATATCAATTCTCAGTTTCTAAATGTCCAAGCTATCTCATCGAGTTTTTCCTTGTACACAAATATTAACCTGTTTCAATTGATTGATGAAACAATTATGAGTGCTTTTATGTATGTGGAGGTGATTTTATACAAAGCTGACCTAGTTCATCTTTTCTTCATACAGATTTTTCATCACCTGCACCATCTCGGTCGACTTATCAAGTTGCAACATTACCTTTAAATGCAAAGATTGAAATTGAGTGCATTGTTGCCATGTAGGGTTCAGATTATCTTTTGGCTGTGTTCTTGGGTTTCTTATTGCCATTGTTGAAGAGTCATTTACGATCCTTTTCAAAATATATGCTCTTAGATAAGATATTTTTGCTTAAACTAGACTTAATTTACACTTAATTTTGATGTGCTCGTTATTTACACGTTATTTAGCATGCCTTTCAGCAGTTGACAACATAGTTGAGAAATCAAAGAAATTTTCAAGTTTAAATCTTGATAGTCCATTCGATGTTTGTGGTTTCAGATCTTAAAATTTTCCAGTGGAAGTGTTCTTTAATTTCGGCATGTTTGTGTGGAGTGCATATTAACTCATTAGGAAATTTTGAGTGTTGTTGATTCGAAAGATGGCTAGGGTGTGGCACGGGTGTGGAAATCTCTTATTATAGAACTCACTGTTGTGCACCTGTTGTTGTATGGAGTGGGTATGGACGTGGTATATACCTTCCTTATACAGTGATGATAAAACGTATTGTTGTGGTTTGGAACACTTATAAGTTATGGACTATATACCTTAGTGATACCTTGAGAGAGAATATAACAGTTTTACCACGAGTTTTACACCTTTGTCTTCTTGACCCCTCTTGTTTAGTCTTGATCTTATGTTGACCCACAATGTAGTCTCTGTTAAATATTGTAACTTCAAAGAATATTATATTTGTACTTTATTATTCCGGAGATGTTTCATCCCTCCGAGGTAATCCTATTATGTATCCGGAGATGTTTATTCCTCCGAGGGTTAGTATTAACTAGGGTTATTAGACCCACCATGTGTGGGTCGGCCCTGTAGTTATATTTTAGGGGTTATTAGACTTCTCCAGGTGAGGTCGGCCCCAACAGGTCTTTTAGTCAGTTGAGAGTCAAGTATAAATAGATGAGGTGAACTCCTCATTAGATCATTCACTCACTTGTGAAAGGGTGCGCACTAGTTGAGGAGATCTGCTAAGGAGTCAAGAGGAGAAGGAGCACATCTTGTATTTTGGTTGATCATCTTATTGAGGAAAGCTTTACTGGGTTTTCTACCCCATGAGGGTTTCCCAGGATATATTGTGTGTTATCTTGTGATTGTGTTTCTATCAGAGATCTTGCTTGTCTATTTGGTTTAAATCTAACATGGTATCAGAGCCAAACTGAATAGGACATCTTTCACAAGGTAAGAATACCTCTTTCTCTCTCTTTGGTGAAGTTAGGGTTTCAGCCCAAAGTTGATATTATTGATTTTTGGTTGCATGGCTGGATAGCCCTTTTCAATACCTTTCTTTTGAGCTATAGATCGAACTTTTTGGTTGGGTAGAACTGTGGGAAATCCAAACCCTAATTCTACCAAAAGTGCGATACGTCAGATTTTGGTTTCAGAAAAAAGTTGTAATTTTTGAATTCTGATTATATGGCTGGGTATCCCTTCTCAAGAGCATTCTTTTGAGCTATAGATCGAACTTTTTGGTTGGGTAGAACTCCGGGAAATTCAAACCCTAATTCTACCAAAAGTGCGATAAAATTCTGTTCCAGATTCCGGAAAAGTAAAAGGTAACTTTCCAGGTAAGTCTACTCTGTCTCTTGGACTCCCCCAAGAGAAGATGGCTCCAAATACTAAGCTTGAAGACAAGCTAGAAGGCATAGAGAATTTCCGAGCATGGAAATACATAATTGGTCTAATTCTTGAGGAGAATGATCTTGCTCATTATATCAAGGAGGAAGTTGCAGAACCAGAAGAAGATGAAGCCAAAGAGAAACACAGGAAGGATCTGATTAGGGCAAAGAGAATCATAGCTGATTCCATTAAAGACCACTTGATTCCCCAAGTGTCTTCCAAGAAGACTCCACAGGAAATGTATGATGCCCTAGGAAGAATGTATGAAGGAAAGAACATCAATAGGAAGATGAATCTAAGGACTCAGTTGAAGAGCACCAAGATGAACAAAGGAGAATCCATTCAAGACTACTTCTCAAGAGTCCATCAAATCAAAGAACAACTAGATGCCATTGGTGATACCCTTGATGAAGATGAACTTGTGATGACAGCTCTAAATGGTCTCACTAGACCTTGGGAGTCATTCATTCAAACTATGTGTGCCAGAAAAGAAAGTATGAAGTTTGATGTAGTTTGGGAAGATTGTGTACAAGAGGAGGCTAGGGTTGCAAATAGAGAAGCCTTGCTCAAAGAAGATGACCAAGCCTTGGCCACTCATACCAAAAGAAGAAGGAGTCAATCCTACTTCAAGAAAGGTGGTCTCAAGGAGTCTCATCCTCCTCACAGATTTCACAAGAAAAGAGGATCTACTCAAAGAAGGGATTACTCTTCTTTCCAATGCTACTCTTGTCACAAATTAGGACACATTGCTAAAGATTTCCCTCTACAGAAGAAAAAGGGTAATCACTTCAAAAGACATCAAGCACATCTTGCAGAGGATGACAGTGAAGAAGAAGAAATAGAGGAAGAAAGGTCTCACAATAAAAGGCCTAGAGATGAAGGGGAAGAAGAAGAAAGGACCTTCTTCAAAAGGAGGTCAAGAAGAAACACAGAAGAAGATGCAGAAGAATATGTTCTATTCTCCGCACTCTCTGGATCCATAACCCCTGGTGAAGGTACATGGCTTATTGACAGTGGTGCTTCAAAGCACATGACTGGACAGAAGAGGACCCTCTCAAATCTTGAAGAAAAGAATTCTCCCCAAAAGGTATCTCTAGGAGATGACTATCAATATCCCATTAAGGGAATTGGTGAAGCAAACTACAAACTCGATTCTGGAACCCCCATGAAGATGAAGGAAGTTCTATATGTTCCAGGATTAAAGAAGAATTTGCTTTCAATCTCAGCTTTAGACAAGAAAGGCTATAGAGTTGCATTCATTGATGGACAAGTGTTAATGTGGTCCAAAGGCAAATCCATTAAGGATGCAATTGTTATTGGTGAAGAGGAAGGAGGTTTATATAAACTCAAGGGTCATCCAGAAGCTGCTCTTGTTCATGAAACCTCTAGCCCCAGTGAGCTATGGCATAGAAGACTAGCTCACATTAACTACAAAGCCTTACCTTATGTAAGCAAGGTGGTCATAGGACTACCAGATTTAAAGGTGGATCATAATGGCTCATGCAAAGGATGTAAGAAAGGCAAGAATGTCAAGAACCCATTTCCAAAGAGTGAAACAAAGACCAAAGGGATCTTGGAGTTAATACACTCAGATGTGTGTGGTCCAATGCCCACCACCTCTCTAAGTGGGTTTGAATACTATCTTTCTTTCATTGATGATCATTCAAGGAAAACTTGGATATACTTTCTAAAGGGTAAGAATGAAGTTTTTGGGAAGTTCAAAGAGTTCAAGGCTCTAATAGAAAATCTCTCAGAAAAGAAAATCAAGGTTCTCAGAACAGACAATGGTGGAGAGTATACTTCAAAAGAGTTTGAAGAATTCTGTAAGGAAGCTGGAATCAAAAGAGAACTAACCACTCCCTACAATCCCCAACAAAATGGGGTTGCAGAAAGGAAAAATAGAACCATCATGGAAGCTGTGAAGACTATGATACATGACCAGGATCTTCCCATGTATCTGTGGGCTGAAGCAGCCAGAACAGCAGTATATGTTCAAAACAGATTATCTCATAGTGCTCTTGATTTCAAAACTCCAGAAGAAGTGTTTTCTGGAAAGAAGCCCGAAGTAAGCCATCTTAAAATATTTGGGTGTCCTGTGTACATCCACATTCCAAAGGAAAAGAGAACCAAGTTGGATCCTTCTGGTAAGAAAGGAATATTTGTTGGCTATTGTGAATCATCCAAAGCCTTCAGGATTTACATACCAGGTTTTCATCATATAGAAATAAGTAGAGATGTAACCTTCGATGAGGAAGCAGCTCTTAAGAAATCTAGAAAATGTCAACTTGAAGAAGTTTATGAAGAAGATACATCTCCCAGAGTCTCAGATACTGTTCACATCCCTGAGGAGGACATAACAGAGGATCATGACATGCTGGAACCACAAGAACCCCCTGTTGCAGAATTATCTAGGAAAAGAAGACCAGCATGGGCTAGAGATATTATACAAGGAGCTGAAAGATATGGTGCTCCTGAAGGCTCCACTAGAGAAAGGAAGAAACCAAAGCTAGTGTCCAACTATATGGCCTTGATGTGTGATCTTGTGGATCAACTACCTACTAGCTATGAAGAAGCAGCTCAAAAGAAAGAATGGGTAGAAGCAATGACTGAAGAATATCAGTCAATAATGAAAAATGATGTTTGGGATATAGTCCCCAAACCAAGAGATAAAAGTGTGGTTTCTTCCAAATGGATTTTCAAAATAAAACATGCTGCAGATGGAAGCATTGAAAAATACAAGGCAAGGTTTGTAGCCAGAGGATTCTCTCAAAAGGAGGGAATTGACTATGAAGATACATTTGCACCTGTTGCTAGGTATACTTCGATTAGAACTATCATGGCACTTGCATCTATGATGAAATGGAAATTGCATCAAATGGATGTTAAGACAGCCTTCCTGAATGGTGTAATTGAAGAAGAAGTATACATAGAACAACCTCAAGGTTTTGAGGTCAAAGACGGAAGGACCCATGTATGCAAACTGAAGAAGGCATTATATGGTTTGAAGCAAGCTCCCAGAGCTTGGTATGGAAGAATTGACAGCTTCTTATTAAGCATGGGCTTTACCAAAAGTAAAGCTGACCCCAATCTCTATCTTAAGGTAATGAATGATGAACCTGTTATATTGCTATTATATGTAGATGATTTATTTCTAACAGGAAATGAGAAACAAATCATTGAAAGCAAGAAGAAGCTTTCTTCAGAATTCGAAATGAAAGATCTCGGATTAATGCACTACTTCTTAGGCCTAGAAGTATGGCAAGAGCAAAAAGGGATATTTCTAAATCAAGGTAAGTATACTGTGGAGATCCTCAAAAGGTTTGATATGTTGGAGTGTAAAGCTATGGCCACTCCCATGGACTCCAACCTAAAACTACTAGCTAATGATTCATCAGAACTAGTGGACATAACCCTATATAGACAAATCATTGGATCTTTGATGTACTTGACAAATACTAGGCCTGATATATGCTTTGCTGTAAATACCCTAAGTCAGTTTCAAGTAGAACCTAGAAAGGTTCACCTTATAGCTGCAAAGCATATCATGAGGTACCTAAAAGGTACAGTGGACTATGGTCTTTACTATCTTAGAGAAAATGAACTCAAGTTGCATGGTTTCTCAGATTCTGATTGGGCAGGTAGTGTCTTAGACAGAAAAAGTACTTCAGGTGGATGTTATGGTCTTGGATCTGCCATGATCTCCTGGTTCAGCAAGAAACAATCTAGTGTGGCCCTCAGTACCGCTGAAGCAGAATATATAGCTGCTTGCTCTGCCAGCTGTGAAGCGGTGTGGCTTCGGAAACTCTTATCTGGAATCTTTGACTTAGAGATGGATCCTACTGTGATTATGTGTGATAATCAAAGCTGCATTAAGATGACTGAAAATCCTGTGTTCCATGATAAGTCAAAACACATTGAGATCCGTTACTTCTATATACGAGACATGGTGCAGAGAGGAGCCATCAAGCTCGAGTACATAAGCACTGAAGATCAGGTTGCCGATATCTTGACTAAACCTCTGTCTCGAGTAAAGTTTGAATACTTCCGAGACAAGCTTGGTTTAGTCCAGAAGGACCCTCCTCGAAAGGGGGAGTAGCATAGTATTTCTGTCACTTATTTTTTTTTTTTTTTTTGTTAGCTACTTACAATTATTTAGATTTAGAACTCTTACATATCGTTTATACATGATTTGATATGATGTATTAGTGAGAATACATACATGTTTTGATGTACACATGTTTTGATGAGATGTGTACATGTTTTGATTAGTGATGTATACATGTTTTGATGTACACATGTTTTGATGTACACATGTTTTGATGTGATGTGTACATGTTTTGATTACTGATGTATACATGTTTTGATGTACACATGTTTTGATGTGATGTGTACATGTTTTGATTAGTGACGTATACATGTTTTGATGAACACATGTTTTGATGTGATGAATACATGTTTTGATGTGATATATGATTGTACCTGTATGGATGAAGATACAGTTGAGGGGATTGAATCATCCCTGGACTTTCAGTCCTAAAGAGAACCGTAGACGTAAGGTCTCCGAAAATGAAGTCCTTAGTGGACAGTTGAGGGGATTGAATCATCCCTGGACTTTCAGTCCTAAAGAGAACCGTAGACGTAAGGTCTCCGAAAATGAAGTCCTTAGTGGACAGTTGAGGGGATTGAATCATCCCTGGACTTTCAGTCCTAAAGAGAACCGTAGACGTAAGGTCTCTGAGAATGAAGTCCTTAGTGGACAGTTGAGGGGATTGGATCATCCCTGGACTTTCAGTCCTAAAGAGAGCCGTAGACGAGAGGTCTCCGAGAATGAAGTCCTTGGTGGACTTGAGGGGATTGGATCATCCCTGGACTCTCAGTCCTAAAGAGAGCCGTAGACGTGAGGTCTCCGAGAATAGAAGATAGGACTGCATCGTCCCTGGACCTTAGTTCAAAATGTACGTGATGGGGATTGCATCATCCCGGAACTGATAGTTCAAAATGTACGTGATGGGGATTGCATCATCCCGGAACTGATAGTTCAAAATGTACGTGATGGGGATTGCATCATCCCGGAACTGGTAGTTCAAAATGTACGTGATGGGGATTGCATCATCCCGGAACTGATAGTTCAAAATGTACGTGATGGGGATTGCATCATCCCGGAACTGATAGTTCAAAATGTACGTGATGGGGATTGCATCATCCCGGAACTGATAGTTCAAAATTTACGTGATGGGGATTGCATCATCCCGGAACTGATAGTTCAAAATGTACGTGATGGGGATTGCATCATCCCAGAACTGATAGTTCAAAATGTACGTGAAGGGGATTGTATCATCCCTGGACTTTGGTCCCTGAATTGATCCGTAGACGAATGGTCTCCGAGAAAGTAATGGTATTAATGATGTGGTTACTTGTATCGGTAGGATACTTGTGTTGATGATGTGGTTACTTGTATCAGTAGGATACTTGTATTGATGATGTGGTTACTTGTATCAGTAGGATACTTGTATTGATGATGTGGCTACTTGTATCGGTAGAATACTTGTATTGATGATGTGGTTACTTGTATCAGTAGGATACTTGTATTGATGATGTGATTACTTGTATCGGTAGGATACTTGTATTGATGATATGGTTACTTGTATCGGTAGGATACTTGTATTGATGATGTGGTTATCTGTATCGGTGGGATACTCATATTGTTGTGTAGGATACTTGTATGATCGTATGATGACGATGCTACTGATCGTGTGATGACGATGCTGCTGATCGTGTGATGACGATGCTGCTGATCGTGTGATGACGATGCTACTGATCATGTGATGACGATGCTGCTGATCGTGTGATGACGATGCTGCTGATCGTGTGATGACGATGCTGCTGATCGTGTGATGACGATGCTACTGATCATGTGATGACGATGCTGCTGATCGTGTGATGACGATGCTGCTGATCGTGTGATGACGATGCTGCTGATCGTGTGATGACGATGCTGCTGATCGTGTGATGACGATGCTGCTGATCGTGTGATGACGATGCCGTTGATTGTGTGATGACGAAACTGTTGATCGTATGACGACGATGCAGCTGATCATGTGAAGACGATGCTAAAGATCGTGATGTTGATATTGATGTACCAGTAACTGGTTGAGTTACTGATGAAGTCGAATTGAAGAAAGCTTCCGATGATTTATAGATGTATCATGTGTAGTGACTCCTTGCTCCTGCAGATGCTGTTATAATATCCTTCTCGTTAAGGGGGAGTGTTAAATATTGTAACTTCAAAGAATATTATATTTGTACTTTATTATTCCGGAGATGTTTCATCCCTCCGAGGTAATCCTATTATGTATCCGGAGATGTTTATTCCTCCGAGGGTTAGTATTAACTAGGGTTATTAGACCCACCATGTGTGGGTCGGCCCTGTAGTTATATTTTAGGGGTTATTAGACTTCTCCAGGTGAGGTCGGCCCCAACAGGTCTTTTAGTCAGTTGAGAGTCAAGTATAAATAGATGAGGTGAACTCCTCATTAGATCATTCACTCACTTGTGAAAGGGTGCGCACTAGTTGAGGAGATCTGCTAAGGAGTCAAGAGGAGAAGGAGCACATCTTGTATTTTGGTTGATCATCTTATTGAGGAAAGCTTTACTGGGTTTTCTACCCCATGAGGGTTTCCCAGGATATATTGTGTGTTATCTTGTGATTGTGTTTCTATCAGAGATCTTGCTTGTCTATTTGGTTTAA
Organism: Larix kaempferi; assembly: GCA_027924585.1. Taxonomy (NCBI): domain Eukaryota; kingdom Viridiplantae; phylum Streptophyta; class Pinopsida; order Pinales; family Pinaceae; genus Larix; species Larix kaempferi. Next base: position 17,755,747 of record BSBM01000779.1, read on the forward strand.
ATCTAACAGTCTCTTGTTGCATCTGTTGAGTGGTCTAATATCTCTATTTCATTGTTTGAGTGTGCTAAGTTGTAATAAAGCCATGGGCTTTGTATGGACTATAAATGGAGATATGGTTTGTGCATGTTTTGTGTGTGAAATTTCATCATTGCCTGATATTTTTTGGATTGTTGTTTTTGGCTCTGTTGCTCCAGTAATTGGGGTTTCCTTATAGTTCACTTTAAGCAAACCCAAACACTCATACAGTGCAATAGAGATCTTAGTCCAATTAAACCTGCTTAAACCCACCTTGAACCCACCTTAAACCACGGGGATTCCTTGCTCTGCTGCTCCAATAATTAGGGATTCCTTGCTTGTCGACTAGGTAACTGAATTTACTATTTTGAATCTGATTTTATATGTTCAAATTTGAAAGAGATGAAAATTATCCTTTAAACCACCTCTAAACTTATTTTGTCTAGTTAAAACGATACTATTTTGTTTCTAGTACTATTTTGTCATCGTTTGTCATGGTTTATGTCTGTTTGAGATGGTTTGCAGTTGCTTTGATGCCTATTTATGTATTTCGGTTGCAGTTGCAGTTTCTAATCTAACTACTTTTATGGATTTCACTTCTATTCCTTGTATAAGTTGTTTATTTGGTTCTACTTTCTATAACTAATGAATCTTATACAGTGATGACAAAAATATATAAAACAGTGTACCTTGAGAGAGAGAAAAGATTATTGGTCTTGTTGGTCCTACAAAGGAGCACCAAAGGACTTGCTTGTCCACCTTATATAGTTCACCTTGACCTTGTGGGTTTGTGGTTTATTTGTTGTGGCCCCCTTGGTTGACTCATGATCCTTTATCTTACGTGTATCTTACTTGGTCCATAGGTTATGTTTATTAATGTTTTGATACCCTATCTGTTTTCTCGAGTAGACTGTGGGTCCTTCCCTAGCGTGACCATGAGGTGACCATGAGCCTATTTTCTTTTGTAGACTGTGGGGTCTTCCCCAGCATGACAGTGAGTTTCACTTTATGGGTGGACTGTGTTTTTTCAAGCATGACTGTGCAAAGTATGCTGGTGTGTCTCTACAGTATGTGACTGCATCCTTACCCAGCATGATTGTGTGGACTGTACTGGGTATGAATGTGATTGTTGACTAAGAAGTCTGGGTCAGTATGTGGTCAGTATGTGGTCAGTATGCTTCTACTTTAAACCTCTCTAGATCACCTCTGGATCTCTCTCAAGGTACGCAAATTGTTTGGCTAGATTGACTTGCCCCTTCGGTGACAAGATCATATATGAGTATATGGTTGATTCAAATATTGGTTATGAGAGCAGTACTGTTTTGAATCTGATTTTACATGTTCATGCATTAAAGTTTACTACTTAAATTAAAAACTCCTCTAACCCTTAAAGTTCAACATCAAGTACTTTGGAGACATGTACATGGCATATGAAAAACATGAGAACTGGCTATTCCCTGCTCAATGTGGAAATCGTGGGTTGTTGTCTGTGAGCCAATTACCTCTTGATATTGATAGGTCTCTTGCAAGGAGAACATGTACATGCCACTATTCAGAAGGTAAGCTGAATATTGATCTATGTAATATTCATAATTAGCTTGGGTTTGAACACTGCTATATACTTTATGATTCTAATTGACTGCTTCTGATGCAAACATGTCAACTTCAGGTTCTAGCCTTAGTACTGGATTGCGAGCCGAACAATGACTTCAGCAGAGACATTGAAGCAAAGCAAGGCTAAGAATTTTTTAACTTATTTCGTTTTTACACATACATTATGGAATACCATATTTTATATAAAGAGAAACAATCTTTTGAGCTCTTTAGGAATTGAATTGCTTGATACTAAATATGCCAACATGCTTAAATTGCTAAAATGTTTCTGATTTTTATTGCCAGAATTCACATGTAGACTTAAATGGTGTGGTTTTCACTTTCTGTTCAAATGGTCTCAATTAGTACTATTAGGTTAGGGATAGGTATAAGTCATTCCCACATTGCTTATTTGCAGCCTTTTCAATCACAGGTTGCCCAAGTTTGTTGATTATGCTTCCCATTGATGTTAGGAAGTCAAAAACATGTTTGGAATTGATTTATAAACCCTGGGCATGCCCAAATTTGATTATCGGGATGATCATTGTTGTTTGTTTCCATTTTTATGACCTTAAAACCGCCCATAATTGAGATTTAAGTGGTTTTTTATCATTTAAGGGTAAAAGCAATGTTGAATCATGCACATAACTGCCCAGAATTGTTACTACAGGGAATTTGACTACTCAAATTGCCCTTTCTCAGTTAATTCGATGCATGGTTCTACCCAAAATATGCCCATATCTAAGGAAAAATAAGGTTTTATTGCTATTGTTTCAAGAACACACCCCACAACATGCCTTGATTTGGCTAAATTACCTCAGATTTACCATATATGAGGCCCCATTACTGCCCATAATTGGAGGTATGCTTCTTCTTGTTGTTTCTTATGCCCATATTGAGATGTAATAGGGTGTTATTGCTACTTTCTCCTGCAGGTCTACTCAAGAGTGCTAAAAAATGCACTTAAAATGTATGAATATTGTTTTTTGGGGCATGTTTTGAGGGTAAATATTGGGTAAAAACTCCATAAATCACCCCTACTTCTAGCTTCTATCAATTATGTCCCAAAAGTGGCATAAGAATCTTCAAATATCTCTAAAAAATCATGGCATTAGGGCTGCTTAGAGTACTTGTGAATGGCATCCACTTCTAACAAAACTTTGTTTTAGGGAATGACTTGAATTTGCTATGTACATGAGGAAATTATGGGTATTTTTTGCATAGGGAGCATATTCAAAAATTAGGATACCATAAATTATGATCCAAAATTAACATCATAGGGCATCATCCCACCTATCAACCTATCACAACCCTAGTATATAGAACCAAGCCATCCATTGTCCGTGACATGTCACTCCACTTAAATTGTGATAAAGATCACAAGTGGACATCCATGCAAAATGGGGGGTAACATTCCCTTGGTTAAACCCTATATTTTGTTGTTGTGTTTTATCATTGTGGTTATTTGCTAGGAAAAACATTTCTATTCACATTATGTGCATTAGACATTTCATCTTCTATTTCCTATTCTCATAATGAACAATGTTGAATCATGCACATAACTGCCCAAAATTGTTGCTACAGGGAATTTGACTACTCAAAATTCCCTTTCTCAGTTGATTGGATGCATAGGTCTACCCAAAATATGCCCAGATCTAAGGAAAAATAAGGTTTTATTGATATTGTTTCAAGAATACACCCCACAACATGCCCTGATTTGGCTAAATTACCTCAAATTTACCATATATGAGGCCCCATTACTGCCCATAATTGGAAGTATGCTTCTTTTTGTTGTTTCATATGCCCATATTCAGATATAATAGGGTGTTATTGCTACTTTCTCCTACAGGTCTTCTCAGGAGTGCTAAAAATGCACTTAAAATGTATGAAGACTATTTTTGGGGGCATGTTTTGAGGGTAAATATTGGGTAAAAACTCCATAAATCGCCCCTACTTCTAGATTCTATCAATTTTGTCCCAAAAGTGGCACAAGAATATTCAAATATCTCTAAAAAATCATGACATTAGGGCTTCTTAGAGTACTTGTGAATGACATCCACTTCTAACCAAAGTTTGTTTTAGGGAATGACTTGAATTTGCTATGTTCAAGAGGAAATTTTGGGCACCTTTTGCATAGGGAGCATATTCAAAAATTAGGATACCATGAATTATGATCCAAAATTAATATCATAGGGCATCATCCTACCTATAAACCTATCACAACCCTAGTATTTAAAACCAAGCCATCCATTCTCCATGACATGTCACTCCACTGAAATTGTGAGAAAGATCACAAGTGGAAACCCATGCAAAATGGGGGTTAACATTCCCTTGGTTAAACCTTATATTTTGTTGTTATGTTTTATCATTGTGGTTATTTTCTAAGAAAAAAATTTCTATTCACATTATGTGCATTAGACATTTCATCTTCCATTTCCTATTCTCATAATGAACAATGTTGAATCATGCACATAACTTCCTAGAATTGTTGCTACAGGGAATTTGACTACTCAAAATGCCTTTTCTCAGTTGATTGGATGCACAGGTCTACCCAAAATATGCCCAGATCTCATGAAAAATAAGGTTTTATTGCTATTGTTTCAAGACCCTGATTTGGCTAAATTACCTCAGATTTACCATATGTGAGGCCCCATTACTGCCCATAATTGGAAGTATGCTTCTTTTTGTTGTTTTGTATGCCCATATTCAGATATAATAGGGTGTTATTGCTACTTTCTCCTATAGGTCTGCTCAAGAGTGCTAAAATATGCACTTAAAATGTATGAAGACTATTTTTTGGGGCATGTTTTGATGGCAAATATTGGTTAAAAACTCCATAAATCGCCACTACTTCTAGATTCTATCAATTCTATCCCAAAATTGGCATAAGAATCTTCAAATATCTCTAAAAAATCATGAAATTAGGGCTGCTTAGAGTACCTGTGAATGGCATCCACTTCTAACCAAACTCTGTTTTACGGAATGACTTGCTATGTTCAAGAGGAAATTATGGGCATTTTTTGCACAGGGGGCATATTCAAAAATTAGGATACCATGAATTATGATCCAAAATTAACATCATAGGGCATCATCCCACCCATCAACCTATCACAACCCTAGTATATAGAACCAAGCCATCCATTCTCCATGACATGTCACTCCACTGAAATTGCGATAAAGATCACAAGTGGACACCCATGCAAAATGGGGGGTAACATTCCCTTCGTTAAACCTTATATTTTGTTGTTATGTTATATCATTGTGGTTATTTTCTAGGAAAAACATTTCTATTCGCATTATGTGCATTAGACATTTCATCTTCCATTTCCTATTCTCATAATGAATAGAGTTGTGGCATGTACACATCTATCTACCATATATATTGTTTCATATACCAATAGACCAAATAATTATGGAAATTGGAATGTAGAATGTGGCCACATTCGATAGGTTCTCAAGAAAAATGGCTTCAATATCCAAAATGTGACTTCTATACTTTGGGTAGCATTTTGTTGAGGATAACATTTTCACTAGTGCAACCAGTGCGAGAATATTGAATATTGGAGGTTGAAAATCATCCCTTTGATTGGAACATCATGTAATAATGTAAAAAGATATCAGGTATAAATGATCTGACAGAATACAGAGCTAGCTGAGGGAATCTAAAGCAAAGATCCTCCATCCTAGAATAACAACATTTAAACTTCCTTACAAAATATAGATACTTCCTTAACTCTAAGCCTTATGTAGCCAATTAAGTGATATCATCTAGGTGGAAGCAAGATCATGGACACAAATATGTAGAAAAAAATAAGAAAAAGAGACTTGCTCCATAATAAATGAGCTTTAGCATTGTAGGACTCTAATGTGAGTGAGCTTTAGAATTTTGTGCAATGATGAATCTAGAAGGATGATTTTGTTCAAGTTAAGAGATCAGGGTTTAGCTGTAAAACCCTCCTTCATCGCTTGATGTAATCAAGATTTACTAGAAAAATATTGTTATCCAAGGTGTTTCAAACACTTCAGGTTATCTAGTTTTTCCACATGGCAAAAAACCCATAAGAATATGATGTGAGCCCTTCCTTCAGAAAGCATCAAGGGAATCCACTTGTCAACCTCCAATGGCTTTTAAGGTATGCTTATTTAGCAAGCTTCCTTTGCATATAAACCACAAGAAAATGAGTTCTCTACGCCCTATGCATTTTCTTATGCCTCTTGATTTTGGTTAAATATTTCTTTTCTAATGTGTTCATTCTTGACTCTTCCACTTTGTACCTTTCCCATTAATCAATTTCCATAAGTCACCAATTGTAGTATCTTTTATTCCCATGGAAAATGTCATTAGGGAAACCTTCCATGTACTTCCTTACATTCCGTGAATGGCGCCCTGGGTACAGGTTGCCAGGGTATTCCTAACCTAGAGGGACTCTACTAGACTTGAACCCATGACCTCTCAGTGATCTGTGTCTTGAAATTGGTCAGTTTGAATGTAAGTTGCAGGAAACACATCCTTTGTCTATGTCCCAGTACCCAAATGCCTGGAAATGTTGAAACAAGTATGAAATGCCTTAGAAACAGTGTTGGTTGTACTGTATGGTGTTTCCAACTCTAAAAATGTTGTACTGTATGGACGGCAGCATTACAAAGGCATTTTGGCCATTTCCAGTGATGTTTTGAATGTTGTTTTTGAAGATTCCGGGCCGACCCAAGTGATCATGAGGGGTGTGGGACCAATAGAAAAATATTGCCTCATCCAAACCAATGAGCATTGAGGCATTTGTCACCTTGGTAATAAAATGGTAATTAAATGCTAACATTCTCCTTTATCTTACCTTTTCTATCTTGTTACTTAAAGTTTTGACATTACCATTAATTATTTCAGGATGTTTGTGAGTGGTTCCAACCTCATTGGACTTCATATGGAGAAAGTGGAATTTCATTCTCCTTTATCTTACCTTTTCTATCTTGTTACTTTAGAATTGGCAGCCTGACAGTTTTAGATTTTAGTCATACTCTTCTTTCTGCATTCCATTTTTATAGGAGTATCCTTAGTGCTCCCACTTTGTATTGACATCATGGTGCTGTTGATGCCCTGAAGATCACAGCATCAAGCAGAAAGAGATTCTCCCTGATAGACTATCCCAATTAGATTTTCCACCATTTGTTATGGGGAATCCGTTCGGTTAGCGGTTCCGACAACCATTAGATTTGGAGATTTGCTTCAATTATGCCGGTTATGGCCCAATCCACCGTTCTTTTTTGATTTTATGGTTTAAAATGATATGCAAGTGCCTAAGTTAACTTAATCTAAATGCAGAACTTGAAACAAATCTGTATCTAAAAAAATGAAATAAACCTAAACTATCCCTGCAAGGAGCAAAATTATAAGTATGAGTAATGTGCTGGAAGAAGTATCTGAAGATGAACAGACAACCATTAAATCATAAAGATATATCTACAGCAAGAAGGGAAAAGATATTAAAAGATAGCTTCCAATTCACATATAATGCATTCCATTACTCATGTAGGATAAAAATCATTCGCACAAGAAACAGTAAGATCATTCAATATAGAGAAATAATTCAAGACAACAAAGAAAGATCTCACTGTAGAATATGAAAGTCACAAGAATAATCCATCATGCATCCAACATCCATTTCCATGCAAAAGACGTCCTCTCCAGGCTCTTATTAGGAAAATTTCATTTTCTTGGAGCAAGTGCAAGATAGCTTGTACACGTTAAGAAAAATCTTTTCCCTGCAAAAAGTCCCCTTACACTATTCCCTAAGCTTCTATTTATATCTTTACAAAATGCCTCTTGGGATGCCACCTGGCTCTTTACACATATCCTCTATAGACTTTTCCTCTAAATAAACAAATCATGGCCCTTTTCTTAAAAAAGAAAATTTCTCAAAAATAGAAAAGGACAATGTTATAGCTTGAAATGACACCTCTCCGTCCGTGATGACACTTGCTTCCCTTGGTCGCATGACAACACTTCTTGAGAACAAGTTCGATCACACAACAGGACATTTGTGGATGGAGGAGTCATTTGGGACACTAAAAATGGTTGAAATTACCTCATTCTTGACCCATTTGATGTATATGACCCTTAGGAACATTTTTCCAGACCAAACCATCTCCTGAAAATGAGCAGAAAAGCCTGTTTTTGGCCATTTTTCAATATGAGCGCTAGTACACAGGCATGATAGTAGTGTGTATACCCTACTGAGCATGACTCCACTGTTGAAATAGTAGTGTGTGTACGCGACTTTGTCTACTGTAGAGTAGCGTACACCCCTGTTTTGGTCAAAATCTCAAAATTCGAGTAAGTTAAGTTGGTTGGGAAACATTTTGAGCGGTTGTAACTTCTTTTCCTATTTATCACTGACTATATAAGGAGGGTAGAAGGGCCATGTGAGGGGATAAAGCCCAATTACAAACTTATGTTGGAGGAATGGAGACCCTCATCCCCCTCTCTTGTGCTTCAATTTTGGTAAACCCTAGCACAGTTGATTAGAGGCTGGAATCCTTGGAGAACGGAAGCAGGAGACCATGAATCTAGGTTTCGTGAAGTGCCAAGCTTGAAGGAAGGTATAACTTTATGTACTTGCTTTCATTCATTAATAAAGATCAGACATTCTTCTCTTTCCAAATATGACCTATTAATGTGTCTTAGATTTGATTATTGTTTGATTATAGTTTGATGTCTCTTTATACTATGGATATCAGTATTATATATGTAGTCAAATGTATTTGAGAAAGGTATCAAGTTGTTTTGCAGGTCTGGGCATTGCGACACTAGATAAGCATTGAAGAGCGAGGGAGGAAAAGCTAGGATCAACCTTCTGAATAAGATGCCTACATCTCTAAACCCTAATCTCTTCGTTTATTTGTTGTACTTGCAGAATGCTTGTAAGTCTATCTTTATCACCGTAAGTTGGTAGTTTCTCCCCTGAACTATAGGTGCATTTTCCCGACAACAGAATGGCGACTCCGCTGGGGAAAGATTAACTGGTTAGGGGTATCCAAGGTCATTTCTTCAGTCTTGTTTGATGGTATTTGTTCATTTTATTGATTAGGATCAGTTAGTAGGCTCTGTTTGACCCTCCTTGGCTTTTACAGACCCTTCCCGACCCTTGCAAACCTTTGTGGACGCAGGTGTGATGGTTTTAACCCCATTTTTCCAACTTTTTCCACCTGTACGCTACTGTTTGTACAACATAGTATCACCCATATGCTACCTTTCCTTAGCACAGTAGCGCCCATCCTACTATGGGCGCTAGTTTCCTTCATACACAGTAGCGCTCAAAATCTGGGTTTGATTTTTTTTGAGTTTTTGGGTTGTGGATCCAAATCTGCGGGTTGTGGTTGCATTTTTTGGGGTCCTTGATGACCCTAGGTCTTAGTTAAAGCACTATAAGTGGTCTCCCATTCTTTTACTGATCCTACATTCATGATTTGAACCTCTTTTGATCAATTTGGGCTTGTTTGGAAATTTTTGGGGTTTGTTGACCCAAGTTGGGGGGTTGTGGACCTGTTTGGTGTTTTGTAGCCTAATTTGAGTCTGACTGAACGTGCTTGCCCCATTTCCATTGGATTTGAAACCTCTTGAGTCTTCTTGACCCTGTTTGTATCTATTTGAGTGAAATTTCTCTTTTAGGTTGGTTTCTTATCCTCCCTTATGCTTTTAGTTTTTCTTTTGTAGTGAAAGCTCAAGTGTTTTGGCTGTTGTTCAAGACCTTGTTTGCATTGTTTATGTGCAAACCTGACTTTACCAAACCATACTTCTTCGTAGGTCATTTGCTTCATTTGGGTCTAAAAGTAGTTTTTGTACTCTTTTCCCAATGTTTGGCATGCTTACATCAATAAGAATTTGAAAGTCATATTTGGTAGCTTTTACTGTTTCATAAAGAGAACCTGAAAGTTTCTTTGCTTTGCTTTGATAATAGGTTAGTTTCAGTTTTGTTTCTTACCTTTGAAAGCATAAAGAATTTTGATTCATTTTCTGAATAGAGTACCTTGCAAGTGGCTTAAAATTTTTTAGAGTGGTTTGCATAAAAAAGAACAAGTTTTGTTTTGCATACCTAGTTGCTTGAGTAGCTGCATTCTTAGGCTTTGAGTTTAATTTTGTTCATTTAGACTTTATTTTTACCTTTTTTGCATTCGAAAGATTAAAAATTGCATTTGCACATGCATTCTAGATCAGAATTTTAAGACTTGCATTGAAAAGAAAAAGATTTGTTTGGTGGTAAATATTTCATTTTCAGTACTGTATTTATATTATAACCACTCTCACACACCCACTACCTTTTTGAGTAAGCAAGTAACCTTTAAAATGAACTCTAATAAAATGTACTAGCAACATTTTCTTTTCTAGGTTACACTATACCAACTAGTCTTGGTTAGGATCTTGGGTTTAAAACACGTTAAACCACCCAAGATCACACATTACGCAAAAATCGTAGTTTAACTATCACAGGTAAATCCATTTCACTCAAAGCTTGCCTGGGATCTATGTAGTAGGTCTTGTGAGATCAAATTGTTGGGAATACTCCTCCTACTTTCTATTTCGAGCATATACCAAGATTGGATCACGTATGGGGACTCTTTTGAGTTTCAGGATCAATTACCCTGCCCACGCCTTCTAATTCGACCAGCGACTGTTCCCCTAGGAGTTTTCGGTGTTGTGGTATCCTTAGTATCTAACTTTAGGTTCATACACAGGTGATAGCAGAGGGTATATCTATTGTACCTAAGACAGACGTGGGAGGAAATCCCTTGCAGGTCTTTGGGAGGGCAGTTGGGTGATTCCAGCGCTTGCACCCTTAGTCATTGTATTGTGGACCCTGGGTAACTGTCTTTCTTCCTTTGTTGATCTATTATGGGCCCTCATCATCCCGGACTCTTCTCTGGAAGGCATTTGTTTGACTGGTTTGATTTACCTAGAACCTTTTTTAGTGGTGTGCTCTTTGTGCTACTTGTTTTAGTTTTCCTTAGAGAACTTCTTGTTCATTTGAGCAGGAAACTATGTCTAGCATTTCGATGAGTGCCAATCAAGGTATCCCTGTTCCGGGGGATCCTTGTGCTGTTCCATTCATTGGAAACATTCATTTTCCCTTAATGGCTACTCTGAATCTTCCTGGATTCACTATTGGGCTGCCGGTTTGGTTGTTTTCCACTCCGAATGCCTTGCATGCTCCTGATGCTTCTTTTGTGAGCACCTCAAATCAAGAGCATCAGAACCCTGTGCCTCCTTTGCCAGTGACATCTTCTCCTCCACCTTCTACCTCATGTGGCGAAAGTAGCAATACTAGTAGCCAGCAGTCTAAAAGGAATAGACGGGGCCAGAATAGGAAGAAGATGCCAAAACAAGGGGGCAGCAACCCAGCCTCTGTAGGTCATGCTGGGGGCAAGCACTCTTCCTCTGCAAGTCATGCAGGGGGCGCCTACCCAGCCTCTGGAGGTCATGCTGGGAGAAAACTTTTAGTCACTAAAAATCATACTGAAAGTTTGTCTTCAACCACTGTCAGTCATGTTGAGGACACGTCATTGATCACTGATAGTCATATTAATGACAAGTCACCAGTTCCTGTGAGTCATACTGGAGACACCAGATCAGCCACTGCAAGTCACACTGAGGGAGTTGACATTGTCGACAAACCTAACAAATAGAAGCTTAAGTTCCCTTGTAAGTTTTGTGAGGGAGATCACCTTACTTACTTGTGCCCTGTGCTTCCAGAAGTGCAAAAAGTGTGGTCCTTAGTTCAAAACTCTGATGCTTTTGAGCAACCACCCTCTGTGAGTCATGCTGGGGGCAAGCTATCAGCCAATGCTAGTCATGCTGAGAGTACTGACGTTGTAAAGGATTCTAAACCTATAGGATGGAAACCAAAGTTCCCTTGTAAACTTTGTAAGGGAGATCACCTTACTCACCGATGCACTGCCATTCCAGAGGCTCGAAGAGTGTGGTCCATGTCTAAAGGAACCTCTCTTCCTATGTTGTCTATAGATTCCCTGCAATCAGATCAACCTTTGGTTGACAAAGTGGTTGAACCAATGCAATCTTTGGTCAACCGCACTCTTCCTTCGGAGAGTGAAGTGATCGAATCGATGCAATCTTTGACCGATCCCATCAATCCTTCGGAAATTGATGTGCCTACTGCTGAAGTCTTATGCATTACCAGTTTGGATATTCCTGAAAAAGGGGGCACTTTATCTGTGCCATGTGAACCCCTACCAAGCCCTAGGATTGTTTCCTTTGATTGGAATAGTCTAGCCGAGCCTCGTCTTCCTTCTTCGACACCTTTCCAGATAAAGGTTGATATCCAGAACCATACGGTTGATCGATGCATTGTTGATGAAGGTGCTTCTATTAGTATCTTATCCGCTTATGCTTGGAGAGATTTGGGTTTCCCTAATGTTATTCCAGCTGCTAGTTGGCCGTTGACCTTTGATAGAAGACCTAGTGAACCGGTTGGATTCCTCCTTCAAGCACCTATTACTTTGGGTGGAAAAACAGTCTTAGTTGATTTTATGGTTTTAAAGGACCCTGTGGACTTTGATATGATCTTCGGGCGTGATTATGTTTATGCTATACATGCTGTGGTGTCTACGCTTTTTCGTGTGATGCATTTCCCTCATAACGAAAACATTATCACCATCGACCAGCTTGCATTCATTGATCCTCCTTATTACCCAACTGTAGACCAGTCAGGTCCCTCGTCATTATCCACTACTATGTCACATGGGAATTTTGTGGCATATTGTTCCTTGAGTTCAACTGCTACTGAGAAGAAGTCTCTGAGTTCATGCTTAGCTTCTTGGGACCTGGTCCCAACTATTGACCAAGTGACACCTCCATCTAAATGTTTAGATATGTGTTCTATCTGGGATGATATACTTCCTTCCGATGAAGTTTTCCTAGAGTCCATAGTACAGTCTGCCATTCGTTTGGATTTTGATCTAGTGGTAGTTATGTCCAGTCTGGGTTTGACCTTAAAGTCTGATCTTCCTACTGTTGAGTCTTTGGACTCTCCTATAGATCCGCAAATCGGTGTTCCTGTTGAGTTTGATTATGCTTCTAGAATTTTCAACTCCCATGATGATGAATTTGTTTCTGCATATTCCATCATGTCCTTCAACTTTGATCTTCATCCTGAAATTGATCTTGTTGATTGTAAGTCCTCGGGCTTGGGTACCATAGAGTCTTCATTTGAAAACTCTGCCTTGTTTATGCCTGTTGTTGATGATAGTGAAGTTGGAAGTATTTCTACCACAGTGACTTGTATCGGGTCTTTCCTTACATATGTTTTAGATATGATCGTGGTACTAATTTTTCTTGGAGATAGGATTCTTAGTTGGATGTATACTTGCGTATTGGTCCTTTACGACACCTTGTGTGTGTTGGTTGTGGAGCCAAATCTTCTAGTCTCATAGATGATATTGTATCAGCCGTGTTTGTACCCCAGTTCTATATGATATGTAGGTGGACTGTACACTCACCCCAGCGGGGGGGTGTGGGGGGGCATCGCCCCCCCACGGGGTTCTAGGGGGGATGATCCCCCCTGGCTGGGGGGTTCAGGGGCAGTGCCCCCGAAGAAAATTTTTGGGGCTGTTTTGCGGGCCCATGGTTTTGGGTATCCCGTGGTATTTTCCCATTTTATTTCCCTTATAAAAGAAAGACATTGTAATACGGCTAGGGTTGATGTATTAGGTTTTATGCATTGTAAAGATCTTTGAGATCAGGAGAGAGACTGTGAAACAGAGAAGAGGAAGTGCAACGGTTGTGCTGCAGGTTGTATCCCTTCGACTTGCTGGACGGTAATAATAATAAGGACTGGGAAATTCAGTGTGGACGTAGCCCAAGTTGGGTGAACCACGATATATCTGTGTCTCTCTTGTAATGTGTATGTGTGATTATATTTGCATTTCTGTTTATTGTTATTGCTCTGCGATCCTATTTTTTAAACAGTGTGACCATGTCAGGTATATTCAGAACCTTGCATATAGGTTTAGGCTTCCCCGCTGTTATGTTGCATTTGAACCTTTTTCCATCTGAATTCACCATAGGGTCAAACCTATTGGATATTGGTGTGTTAGCCATCTCTTTATGCATTGTGCACTAGTCCAAAAGCAGAGCCTACCTAACATGGTTCACCCTAGTCAGTACCCTTATGCCATTTTGCTGCCCATGTTGATTTTTTCTCATAGGTTCGGGAGCCTTTTTAGATTTACCATGACTTTGAGAAGAAGCCTCATATCTTTCTTCCTCATATATTTTTGGCCATCCCTGATAAGTCTCCCATCTTTATGTTCAAGTTGTATGTGCATCTGTTATGATCTCGCTTGTGCTAATGAGCCCGATGCCCGTTTCCACGCTTTTAGCCCGTTGTATAAGCTTCCATCTCTGATCTCATTTCCGCTAAGCCCTATATCATTTTGCCTTTGCAATTTGACACCTTTTACCTGGAGGAGACACACCCTGAGTGTCCTTATCTTGCTCATGTTCCTTGCATTAGGCATAGCTTTGTTCCATGCGCTTGGAGCTAGTTTTGCATGTCCTTGACACTCGTCTCCTCTCATTTTGAGCATTCTTATTTTACTTCGAGCTCGTTAAATAAAGTAAGTACGTTTCGAGCATTCTTCTTTTACTTCGAGCTCGTTAAAAACAGTAAGTAGGTTACGACATTCTTCTACCTTCACTTCGAGCTAGTTAAAAATAGTAAGTAGGTTTCGAGCATTATTTGTTTACTTCGAGCTCGTTAAAAACAATAAGTACGTTTCAAGCATTCTTCTTTTACTTCGAGCTCGTTAAAAACAGTAAGTAGGTTTTGATCATTCTTCTTTTACTTCGAGCTCGTTAAAAACAGTAAGTAGGTTTTGAGCATTCTTCTTTTACTTCGAGCTCGTTAAAAACAGTAAGTAGGTTTCGAGCATTCTTCTTTTACTTCGAGCTCATTAAAAATAGTAAGTAGGTTATGAGTAGTCTTCCACCTTTCCTTCGAGATCATTAAAAACAGTAAGGAGGCTATGAGCATTTCTTTCATCTTCACTTCGAGCTCGTTAAAAACAGTAAGGAAGTTATGAGCATTTTCTATATCTCCTTTGAGTTCATTAAAAACAGTAAGGAGGTCATGAGTTTACTTTTTCGGACTCGTTAAACCTTTACAGAAAAGATCCCTATGGAGTTCTTTTAATCCCTTTTCAGACTCCTTAAATAGGAAAAGTTTTCCAAGCATAGTTGTCTTTTTGGGCTCGTTAAAATAACTGAACCGACATCCAGTTAGGTATAGAATTACCCCTTTTCCGGGCCTTGGTGGATAATTTACAGAAAATGTATACTCTAGGTATACTCTTGTATGCGCTAGAAGAGTTCTTCTTCCATCATTTTACACTTTTTCGGGGAAGGAGACTAACATTACAAAAAAGGACCTTTGGAGTCGTATTTAGGGTTTTCAGACTCTCGAAATGTGAAAAAACCAAGCGAGCATTCACCTACTTGGGCTCAATGTGAAATCCATGAGAAGGTGTATAGAGGACTGTTTAAGTTTTTCAACTCTATAAGCAAGAAAACACCGCCGAGCACAAACCAATCTGGGCTCGATATAAAATCCACGGATATGTGTATGGAGTTTTCTTCTAGGTTTTTCAGACTCCTTAAATATGAAAATACTGTCGAGCATGCTTTAGTTCTTTGTCAAGCTCGTTAAAAAATGAAAAAGGAAAGGGAAGGGAAGAATGTTAAAATATCTTTCAATATGATGGCAGCAAGTCAACTATCTCCTTGAACAAAGAACCTGTTTTGAGTCTATCAAACAAGTTGGGTTCTAGCGTTGGCCTTAGGGTAAACTTTATCTCAGAGTTCTTACTCGTCCGTTTGGTTAGTCTTCCAATCATATGGAGAATCTATTAATGTCTCCTACATTGCAGATATTTATCGTGGTCTCTTTGTGTTAAAAAGATGCCTAAGTCACTCTTGTGTCGTGCTCACTATTCAAAGATATAACCTGTGTTGGCCATTCTGCAGTTGCCTTGACCTCATGTTTCGGCCATTCCTTGGTGTCAGTATGTTTCATCATGTGTTCAGTCCTACTCCAAATCTGCTCATACCTGTTGAGTGTCCCTCGTGTTAGATGATGGAGGATGCATTAAGGCCTCCCTTCCAACGGACTTCTTCCCATCGACTTCAACTCATTGTGCTCTAGGAATGAAGTTTAGAGTTTCGGTTAGTACCTTGGGGATTGCAGTCATTAGTGGCAGTTTCCCTCGCTATTGGATAGATGGGAATACATCAATGTCTCATATTCGATGGATTCTTCAAGTGTTTGATGGCAAGACCACTTATTCACAATTGCTTGAATGTACTAGGTACCTTGGGTTCCATTTTCATTATTGGTGCACACCCTCGCATTTGTTAACGGTATACATCAATGACTAGTAATCAAATGATACCTCCCATGTTCGACATCAACTCATTTATTCGCATGGATAGGTGTGTACCTTGGGTTGTTTTTGGATGAAGACCTTGGGATCCTCGATAGCATCACCTCATTTATGTTATCGCCCAAGTTGCGCAAGACTGAGCCACACTCTTTTTGGCTCTTGATGAGACATAGATCCAGCTTGTTCTCTATGGCTATGTTCTCCAGTTTTAACATAGATCCACCTTGTATTTATGTGGCTATGTTTACACTTATGTTCCTCATGGATCCACACTTGTATTCTAGTGACCATGATATATACATCAGTATTTGGATCATTATTGTATCCTCTTGGAGGTCATGTTCCACAATTTGAACATGGACAGTTACCCCAAGGATAAGTTTGTCTGACATTGCCTTTGCTTTCGGGTACTTCATTTGAGCCTATGATTCTTGGTTTCTCCGTTCCTCCATGATTCAAATTTTTGTTATTTATAATGTATTTCAGCCATCATTTTCCGCACTCCCTCTGACCTCATACATTAGGGGGCATCTGTTATAGCTTGAAATGACACCTCTCCATCTGTGACGACACTTGCTTCCCTTGTTCGCATGACGACACTTCTTGAGAACAAGTTTGACCACAAAATAGGACATTTGTGGATGGAGGAGTCATTTGGGACACCAAAAATGGTTGAAATTACCTCATTCTTGACCCATTTGATGTATATGACCCTTAGGAAAAATTTTCCAAACCAAACCATCTCCTGAAAATGAGCAGAAAAGCCTGTTTTTGGCCATTTTTCATTATGAGCACTGGTACACAGGCATGATAGTAGCGTGTATACCCTACTGAGCGCGATTTCACTACTGAAATAGTAGCATGTGTATGTGACTTTGTCTATTGTAGAGTAGCGTACACCCTTGTTTTGGTCAAAATCTCGAAATTCGAGTAAGTTAAGTTAGTTGGGAAACCTCTTGAGCGGTTGTAACTTCTTTTCCTATTCCTCATTGACTATATAAGGAGGGTAGAAGGGCCATGTGAGGGGAGAAAGCCCAATTACAAAGTTATGCTGGAGGAATAGAGACCCTCATCCCCCTCTCTTGTGCTTCAGTTTTGGTAAACCCTAGCGCAGTTGATTAGAGGCTGGAATCCTTGCAGAACGGAAGCAGGAGACCTTGAATCTAGGTTTCGTGAAGTGCCAAGCTTGAAGGAAGGTATAACTTTATGTACTTGCTTTCATTCATTAATAAAGATCAGACATTCTTCTCTTTCCAAAGATGACCTATTAATGTGTCTTAGATTTGATTACTGTTTGATTATAGTTTGATGTCTCTTTATATTATGGATATCAGTATTATATATGTAGTCAATTGTATTTGAGAAAGGTATCAAGTTGCTTTGCAGGTCTGGGCATTGCGACACTAGATAAGCATTGAAGAGCGAGGGAGGCAAAGCTAGGATCAACCTTCTGAATAAGGTGCCTACATATCTAAACCCTAATCTCTTCATTTATTTGTTGTACTTGCAGAATGCTTGTAAGTCTATCTTTATCACCGTAAGTTGGTAGTTTCTCCCCTAAACTATAGGTGCATTTTCCCCACAACAGAATGGCGACTCTGCTGTGGAAAGCCTAACTGCTTAGGGTTATCCAACGTCATTTCTTAAGTCTTGTTTTATTGTCTTGGTTCATTTTATTGATTAGGATCAGTTAGTAGGCTCTGTTTGACCCTCCTTGGCTTTTACAGACCCTTCCCGACCCTTGCAAACCTTTGTGGATGCAGGTGTGATGGTTTTAACCCCATTTTTCCAACTTTTTCCACCTGTATGCTACTATTTTTTACAACACAGTAGCGCCGATACACTACTTTTCCTTAGCACAGCAGTGCCCATCCTGCTATGGGTGCTAGTTTCCTTCATACACAGTAGCGCTCAAAATCTGGGTTTGATTTTTTTTTAGTTTTTGGGTTGTGGACCCAAATCTGCGGGTTGTGGTTGCATTTTTTGGGGTCCCTGATGACCCTAGGTCTGAGTTAAACCAATGTAAGTGGTCTACCATCCTTGTACTAATCCTAGATTCATGATTTGAACCTCTTTTGATCAATTTGGTCTTGTTTGAAAATTTTTGGGGTTTGTTGACCCAAGTTGGGGGGTTGTGGACCTGTTTGGTGTTTTGTACCCTAATTTGAGTCTGACTGAACTTGCTTGCCCCATTTCCACTGGATTTGAAACCTCTTGAGTCTTCTTGACCCTGTTTGTATCTATTTGAGTGAAATTTCTCTTTTAGGTTGGTTTCTTATCCTCCCTTATGCTTTTAGTTTTTCTTTTGTAGTGAAAGCTCAAGTGTTTTGGCTATTGTTCAAGACCTTGTTTGCATTGTTTATGTGTAGACCTTACATTACCAAACCATACTTCTTCATAGGTAATTTGCTTCATTTGGGTCTAAAAGTAGTTTTTGTACTCTTTTCCCAATGTTTGGCATGCTTACATCAATAAGAATTTGAAAGTCATATTTGGTAGCTTTTACTGTTTCATAAAGAGAACCTGAAAGTTTCTTTGCTTTGCTTTGATAATAGGTTAGTTTCAGTTTTGTTTCTTACCTTTGAAAGCATAAAGAATTTTGATTCATTTTCTGAATAGAGTACCTTGCAAGTGGCTTAAAATTTTTTAGAGTGGTTTGCATAAAAAAGAACAAGTTTTGTTTTGCATACCTAGTTGTTTGAGTAGCTGCATTCTTAGGCTTTGAGTTTAATTTTGTTCATTTAGACTTTATTTTTACCTTTTTTGCATTCGAAAGATTAAAAATTGCATTTGCACATGCATTCTAGATCAGAATTTTAAGACTTGCATTGAAAAGAAAAAGATTCGTTTGGTGGTAAATATTTCATTTTCAGTACTCCATTTCTATTATAACCACTCTCACACACCCACTACCTTTTTGAGTAAGCAAGTAACCTTTAAAATGAACTCTAATAAAATGTACTAGCAACATTTTCTTTTCTAGGTTACACTATACCAACTAGTCTTGGTTAGGATCTTGGGTTTAAAACACGTTAAACCACCCAAGATCACACATTACGCAAAAATCGTAGTTTGACTATCACAGGTAAATCCATTTCACTCAAAGCTTGCCTGGGATCTATGTAGTAGGTCTTGTGAGATCAAATTGTTGGGAATACTCCTCCTACTTTCTGTTTCGAGCATATACCAAGATTGGATCACGTATGGGGACTCTTTTGAGTTTCGGGATCAATTACCCTGCCCACGCCTTCTAATTCGACCAGCGACTGTTCCCCTAGGATTTTTCGGTGTTGTGGTATCCTTAGTATCTAACTTTAGGTTCATACACAGGTGACAGCAGAGGGTATATCTGTTGTACCTAAGACAGACGTGGGAGGAAATCCCTTGCAGGTCTTTGGGAGGGCAGTTGGGTGATTCCAGCGCTTGCACCCTTAGTCATTGTATTGTGGACCCTGGGTAACTGTCTTTCTTCCTTTGTTGATCTGTTATGGGCCCTCATCATCCCGGACTCTTCTCTGGAAGGCATTTGTTTGACTGGTTTGATTTACCTAGAACCTTTTTTAGTGGTGTGCTCTTTGTGCTACTTGTTTTAGTTTTCCTTAGAGAACTTCTTGTTCATTTGAGCAGGAAACTATGTCTAGCATTTCGACGAGTGCCAATCAAGGTATTCCTGTTCCGGGGGATCCTTGTGCTGTTCCATTCATTGGAAACATTCATTTTCCCTTAATGGCTACTCTGAATCTTCCTGGATTCACTATTGGGCTGTCGGTTTGGTTGTTTTCGACAGCAAGACCACTTATTCGCAGTTGCTTGAATGTACTAGGTACCTTGTGTTCCATTTTCATTATTGGTGGACACCGTCGCATTTGTTAATGGTATACATCAATGACCGGTAATCAAACAATACCTCCCATGTTTGACATCAACTCATTTATTCGCATGGATAGGTTTGTACCTTGGGTTGTTTTTGGATGAAGACCTTGGGATCCTCAATAGCATCACCTCATTTATGTTATCGCCCAAGTTGCGCAAGACTGAGCCACACTCTTTTTGGCTCTTGATGAGACATAGATCCAGCTTGTCCTCTATGGCTATGTTCTCCAGTTTTGACATAGATCCACCTTGTATTTATGTGGCTATGTTTACACTTATGTTCCTCATGGATCCACACTTGTATTCTAGTGGCCATGATATATACATCAGTATTTGGATCATTATTGTATCCTCTTGGAGGTCAATTTCCACCATTTGAACATGGATATTTACCCCAAGGATAAGTTTGTCTGACATTGCCTTTGCTTTCAGGTACTTCATTTGAGCCTATGATTCTTGGTTTCTCCATTCCTCCATGATTCAACTTTTTGTTATTTATAATGTATTTCGGATATCGTTTCCTGCACTCCCTCTGACCTCATACATTAGGGGGCATCCGTTATAGCTTGAAATGACACCTCTCCATCCATGACGACACTTGCTTCCCTTTGTCGCATGACGACACTTCTTGAGAACAAGTTCAATCACAGAACAGGACATTTGTGGATGGAGGAGTCATTTGGGACACTAAAAATATTTGAAATTACCCCATTCTTGACCCATTTGATGTATATGACCCTTAGGAACATTTTTCCAGACCAAACCATCTCTTGAAAATGAGCAGAAAAGCCTGTTTTTGGCCATTTTTCAATGTGGGCGCCGGTACACAGGCATGATAGTAGCGTGTATACCCTACTGAACGTGATTCCACTGTTGAAATAGTAGCATGTGTATGTGACTTTGTCTACTGTAGGGTAGCGTACACCCCTGTTTTGGTCAAAATCTCTAAATTCAAGTAAGTTATGTTGGTTGGGAAACCTCTTGAGCGGTTGTAACTTCTTTTCCTATTCCTCACTGACTATATAAGGAGGGTAGAAGGGCCATGTGAGGGGAGCAAGCCCAATTACAAAGTTATGATGGAGAAATGGAGACCCTCATCCCCCTCTCTTGTGCTTCATTTTTGGTAAACCCTAGCACATTTGATTAGAGGCTGGAATCCTTGGAGAACGGAAGCATGAGACCTTGAATCTAGGTTTTGTGAAGTTCCAAGCTTGAAGGAAGGTATAACTTTATGTACTTGCTTTCATTCATTAATAAAGATCAGACATTCTTCTCTTTCCAAATATGACCTATTAATGTGTCTTAGATTTGATTACTGTTTGATTATAGTTTGATGTCTCTTTATATTATGGATATCAGTATTATATGTGTAGTCAAATGTATTTGAGAAAGGTATCAAGTTGTTTTGCAGGTCTAGGCATTGCGACACTAGATAAGCATTGAAGAGCGAGGGAAGCAAAGCTAGGATCAACCTTCTGAATAAGGTTCCTACATCTCTAAACCCTAATCTCTTCATTTATTTGTTGTACTTGCAGAATGCTTGTAAGTCTATCTTTATCACCATAAGTTGGTAGTTTCTCCCCTGAACTATAGGTGCATTTTGCCCACAACTGACAGCTGTCTAGTGATTCTATTTTCTAAAGATAGGGAGACCAAATGAAAAACAGGAACAATGCCTTAGGATCAATGTGTTCACCCTTGGGAAGGTGCTTCTACTGAGAGGGAGGTGCTTGGACTGGCTGCTACTACTGCTACTGCTTTCTTTTCCTCCTCTGCAATGTAACTGAACCAGATACCAGTGTCTCTGATAACCACATTTGCTAGGGAAGGGAGCAAGATCTTATGGGAAGTCGCATGTTTACCAAGCTCTGCTTCAGCACCATGAATTTCTGTAACTACTGCTTGGTGGATTTCTTTAAGCAAATGACTGTATATTGATGACAGCCCAATATTGTGATGGAGATCATAAGTGGCTAGGACATCAATCTTCTTTACATATTCTATTTGAATGCCTAGCTCTTCCTTCAAGTCTAATAAACATTGCTCTTTTCTTGGAAACTCATCGAGGGACTAAGGGAAACTCAGCTTGCACTTATCATGTACTTCATGGATCTTTTGATATAGGTTGTTACTTTTATCAATTGTTCCTTGGATCTTAGCCATTAGCTTAAAGCCATAGTTCCTGCAGAATTCCATAAGGGCTACATCTTCTTTAAAATCATCTACCGACTTGAATGGGAGATGCTTGGGGAAATCAACCTTCCCTTCTCTCTATTTCATCTGGCTCAGGATGTTTGCTTTAACCCGAGTGTATTTTCCCTTAAGCCTATTAGCCTCTGCACTGACTTCTTTCAATCTAACCATCATGGCTTTGAGCCTGCACACTTCCTCAGCAATCAGCTCCTGTGTGGAGTGCATTTGTCTCAGAATGTCACAGGACATCTCATGAAAGGGAGACATATCTATTGCTCTGCTTTCTGCATGCTCTAATTGTTTAACCATTGCTTGCTTATCTGCTTCCAAATGAAAAACTCTAGCTTCAGAATCGTTCTTTTCTGCTTCTAGAACCAGCATCTGGATTGCCAGGTTCTCCTTTTCTTCTTCTAAATGGAGGTACTTATATGACAACTCCTTGTGATCAATAGACAGGCGATTATATTTATTCACTACAAGATCCCTGTAAGCCTGTTCATTAGCCATAGTATGTTGCAACATGCGAGCTCTCCTCTTTGTTGACTCAAATTCTCTAACCATATTGACCACATTGTCCTTTGTTTCTTTTGCTGCTGACATAGCGGCGGATGCCATGGCTATGGGAGCCTTATTTGTATTTTACATCACTGTGGTCTCTCGCTGGGTAACAATATCTTCTTGGAAGAGTCTCTTTATCCTCTCTTCTGACTTCAAGACTACCGCCTTCCTCTTCTTATAATACACAAATCCATCCCATCGAAACACAGTATGATCTTCTGATGGGGTGTAAGGGATGATTGGGAGGTCTATTATATGTACTTCTGTCTCTATGGGTGGGGTCCGTACTACTTGAGATGTGTCTCTTTCCACATTTTGGGTGTGAGAGCCACCTGCTTGAGATGCGTCTATTTCCATATCTTGGGTGTCGGAGCCACCTTCCTGGGCATCTTCATTGGTCTTAAGTTCTTCCTCCGTCTTTTGTTCCTCTTCAGTTTTACTCCTTCTTTCTTCTTCTTCAGCTCGTTGTTGATTTTCACTTTCCTCCCTCTCCTCTCGATCTTCTGCTTTCTTTTGCCGCCTTACTTCCTCAGCTTCTCTCTGCAACCTTGCTTCTTCATCTCCTTGTTGTAGTCTTGCTTCTTCTGCTTCTTATTGCAGTCTTGCTTCTTCTTTCAATCTTTGTTCTTCACGGGCTAGGGCTTTAGGTGCTTCTCTCTCTTTCTGCAGACTGGCTTCTCGGGCTGGGGCAGAGCTAGATCTAGCTCCACTGCCTTGATGACAAATCTACAACTCAGTCATGTTTCTGATGCCTCTGAACACTTCTTCCTCTGCATCATAGTAGTGAGCATATTCAAAATGAGCATATACTTCCTTGCAATGTTCGGAAACCTTGCTCCGCCTATCATTTCTATGGAAGATCATTTCACCGAAGTGGAAAGCTTTCAGCTCTTGAACGTATTCCTCAACTGTTGCAACCCCTTATAATTTGTAGGCTTCTATGCAAAAGGGTAAAGGAGGGAAGGAAGCCTTATGTTTCTTGTTAAGCACCCCTCCTATTCCATCGAGGAAAATTTGCCTAACTGCTTCCTCGAGGACTACATAATCAGTAGCGTATTTTGGTAAAATTTATGGCACTTTGGTACCTCCAAACATCCTAATGTAGGTGCCCTGGTCTGAGAAATAAAAATCGCCATGGTTTTCCAGGACCTCCATGGCATTTTCTGATAGACAATTGGGCTCTTCCTTGAACATCTGCTCATATAGAGGCATGATGAACTCTTCGCAGATGAGCTTATAGTTCGCTCTGTAATTTTGAGCCCACATTATTTTATAGGCAGTGTAGACCCGGGTGTTGGATTTATCCCATGTGCAACCTAGCCTAGGGAAAGAGAGCTTGGCCAAAATGCAGTCAATGAGATAGGAAGACATGTAAAATTCTGACTTTTTTAAGGCCAGACCTTCTCTTGTTGCGGCTATCATGGATGCCAAACTGTCCAAAAGGATAGTAGCCTAATCAAACACAGTTCCTTTGAATGCTATGAAGTGGATGATGGGATCCCACTGTATCCTATATACAGTGCCATCGGGCATGCCAAAAACTCTACGTAACATTAGGGCGATTAACCTAAAAGGAGGTCTTAGGCTCTGAACATCATATTCATCATTATATCTCTTCCTCAGCTGTTTGCCTGTGACCAATAATTTTTTGGCCATCTCAGTATTATTCATCTTATCCAACCATTCATCACTTAGAGTTTGTTGGGGACATGAGAATTTGTAGGCTGCTGCAATATACGCTGGATGGAATGAAGTGAAAGGATCTCCCTTGTTGTCATGCAACACTCTTGTCTGCGGGTTGGCATGTTCCAGTATCCATCCGATCACTTCAGAGCATGGGAACAATTCAAGGCGAGTAGAAGCCCTAGCTATGCCAGAAGTTCTAATGTTGAGGTAGATTTGTTCTTCTTCCAATAATACATCTGGGATATCCTGGTTCCTGATCATCCAGTAAACATCTCCCCAATGGACCTCATGAGGAACCTCGGTGGTACACTTAGTGTCTTGAAAAATAGTTTCAGTTCTTAGTTGCACTGGCTCTAGTTCCATCACTTTAGCTTTCTTTCTACAACCTTTTGGCATCGTGGCTTATTCTTTCCAGCAACCAAATGTGAATCATTACAAAATTTGCAACACGTTATGAGAGTGTAACATAAAGTAGGACAATTTTAATATGCTAATGAGAAATATAGACAAAAATATAAAATTGCATGTGGGGGAAGCAAACTAAACATAGATCATTCTAGAAAACATAATATGGTCCTCAGACTTGATTATTCTAGGGAGACAATGCCTAGTCAGGATCTTTTGGAATGCTTCCGAAAAGGTAAGCATACGACGTGGAAAAACCTACTTCCTTACTAGTCCTTGGAGATAGGATGCCCTTCATCATAGCACTTCTAATGGTCAATGGTGGGTTGGCCTGGAGTGGAAAATCCTATGAGTAAACAATGAAAACAAGGAACTGTTTTCCACAGTCATTAACTGAGCCGAATAGGTGAGTGGTTGAGTATCTCAACCGAACATTACTGTCATTGATAATACTTGCGAAATGGTATGCAGCCGGTATGAAGTTTGAGTCTGGGTAGGAAAACGACCTGAATGTGGCCAGTGAGAGAAAAAAAAAAAGCTCGGATGGTCATGGCTACGGCTCTCAGTTGGTAGCAATCAGAAACCTATGGGGCCACGGTGGCCGAAAAAAAAATGATCTATGCTACCAATGTCTACCGGCCACGTTATGAAACGGGAAAACCCAAAAAAAATAACTTGACGTGAAGATAAGACAAAGATGATGATTAAAAATCCTACCTGGAGATGAGACAGTGGTGGAGTGAGGTGGACACGGTGGTGGATGCGCTGAGCTAGAGCAAGCCGACACAGTCTTCCCAATGGCGTTCTTTGAATAACAAACTAACAATGGGACCAACAAAACCCCACTGCCCTTATATAAAGTTAGACACGTGCGGGCATTTAAACGAGTAGGTGGCGATTTAAAACGGGGTTTAATGCTCGTACGGTGCAGTCTTTTCAAGCCAACTTGGCATTTAAGTGTGACCGTCGATTGCGAGGCAGACTCACAAGTTTTGTTTGCAGTTGTGGACAGAACTCATGAGTTCCTCCCGAAAGGCGGGAAACTTTGTTGCGGAAAAGACAAAAAAACACTTCGCAGTGGCGAAAAAAAAAGCTGAGTCGTTCCGGCGTTTCGGGAGCACTTTGTGAGTTCTTCCGAAATACACTCTCTCGGAAGCTTATCGCGGCCGGATTTTCCGAGTCGTCCTGAAGTTTCGGAAAGACTTAGTAAGTCCTTCCGCAATTCACGAATAACTTTGTTTAATTTTTTTATTGAAATATAAATGGTCGAGTAACTTGGGGACAACTTACTGCAACAACATTTGGCGAGAGCTTCCGCAATTTCGGGAGATAATACCAAGTTCCTCCATAGTTTCGAGCGATCTCGCTGAGTTCTTCCCCAGTTTCGAGAGAGAATTTTAAGCTTCTTCCGCAGTTTCAAGAGGCAATTTTAAGTTCTTACGAAAATTTTAAAAAACGCTAAGTGTTTTCGTTGTTTCAGGGAGTAACTTTAAGTCTTTCCGCAGTTTCAAGAGAGAATCCTGAGCTCTTCTGCAATTTTGGGAGTGAATTTTAAGTTTCTTCCACAGTTTCAGAGGAGAATCTTGAGTTCTTCCACAGTTTCGAGAGAGAATTTTAAGTTTCTTCCGCAGTTTCGGGAGAGAATTTTAAGTCTCTTCCGCAGTTTCGGGAGAGAATCATGAGTTTTGACTTAGAAGAAAAACTTCAATTTTAAAGCAAATTCCTCAGTTGAAACAAAAACTAAGTCAATTCTTTTTTCAAAGGAGACTTAACTTCTTTAGGCGGTCCTTCTAGTAAAATGCAAAGGAGGGGCCCCAATATGTACAAAATTTGGGGGGTGATGTTGCTGCAACAACAGGTACCAAACAGTCCCATTGACCTATTTTTGTGGTCATTTGTTGGACATTAATTAAATTATCTTATCTTATCTTATTTTATCTTCCACAATAAATTTTTTTTTACTGAGAGTCATGATTAATTCTTCCTCTATTATTTGGCTTTCTATGCTTCATGAATTGCTTTGTCTACTTGTCCTTGCCTTTCAGCACAAATGCTTTGTCTAATGTGCTTTCTTCTCCACATAGATGGATAGTTCTTCAAATTTTCACTGAGACACTCTCCTGATTAGCTATAAGGAGTTTCTATATGGCTTGTAAGTCACTTAAGGTTACCATTACCAAGTCATTATCTTTGATTTTTGAAACCAGTTCCTCTACTTTGTCACATCTTCCATGTTGGTACTAGGTAGCATTAAGGATTTTCTTTAAATACATAGTTCTAGATTCATCTGTGGTTTCAATTTGTTTTTTTTTAAATTTTCCCAAGTCTACTACTTAGCTTCTTTTACATTCAATTATGTCAATAACAAGGTGAAAAATACCAAGTCTCTCTATTTCTATTCTCTCATTTTTTTTTGTATCTATCCATTGTAGGTTTGGTCTCTATGTCCTTTATAGTTCCCTACAGATTTTTATAGGATAGTATCTTCTCCAATAAAATGATCGAGATGCATAATTTTTTCTATTTAAATTCAGTGATCTAAGTAAGCTACTAAGTCCACCTGTCATTCTAAAGATGATGAATGTGCAACTTGAGTGTTGAGATTACCTTTGTTTCACAAAACCAATAAATTTCCGACCTTTGCCTTTTCGTCTGACTACGTAGTTCTAGATTTATCTATGGTTCTTTTCTTTATAAATTTTCGCCAAACCACCTTACATCTCTTACATTCAACTATGTCAATAACAAGGTTAAAAATAACAATGTATCTATATTTCTATTTTGGGCTGGTGCAAGGTAATGATACCCAATTATGACACGTTAGTTTCAATGACATTCTGGAAAAACATAAATATTATCATTAAAATGAATTATTAGAGGTATCTACAAAACTTTTTTGGATTAGGTGTAAACAGATGAAACGTAGAAAAACGGATGACCTTCCGGAATATATAACTTTTATTTATGTAAAAGTGGTATAACCACCCCAAAATGTCATTATTCGAAGATTGGTATGTTATTTTTTTCTCAAACATAATGCACATGTTTTTGTTGAGCCACCTGTTTGTTATGTAAATTTTCAATTTACAAGAAAAAAAATATGTAGAGGCGTAGGAAACAGAAGAATCTTGTGCGGCGCTATTTTCCAAAATTTTAAAAGTCAATTTTATATTTTTTTTAAAATTACCGAAGTCAATGAAGCCCTAAAACGACACGGTCAAGTGTTGATCCACCATCTCATGGTCTAAAAATAATCAAAATACCTTTCTTTTGGGGGGGGGGGGGTTGTAGGTATTTTCGTGCTCTTGTGAGGGTTTTCTTCCATTTTTGAAATAGGTATGCCAATCAAAAGTTATAGGCCAAATAAACGACCGATGTTTTTTACAAATTTGACATGAGTGCAGTTAAAAATGAATTAAAAATAGAAAACAACAACAGATATATTCAAAAATTATATATTTAGAATCTGCACACAAAGCTTGACAAGCATGTGCAATTTCATCTGCAGTGCACTCATGGAACTTATGTGGAACTAGTTGTGAAAAAATGAAAGTTACAGCATTTGATGTTTTCTGCCATAAATCAATCATAAATCAGACTGAGCCTCAAGGTGCAATCCCAAAGCTAATTCCAATCCTGCAAGGGCGCCAAAAACAATTTGAATTCAAGCACGCATGTGTGCAACTACGCGCACGCATGACTAATAGCGCACACGCGTTAATAACAACGCACACGTGTCCTTGTGCGTACATGCTATTGTATGCCTTTGTATGGTTTATTTAATTTCCTTTGTCAAGGGGATACATGAAGTTGATGAAGGTGTGATGATGAAGAAGATGACGATGATGGAGATGTTGATGAGGAAGGGGGAGATGACAATGATGTTGAAGATGTTTAGGATGATGATGATGATGAGATGATGGTGATGGTGATGACGATGAAGATTTTGATGATGATGATGATGACAATGGTGATGAAGATGACGATGAGGATGATGAGGATGATGAGGATGATGATGATGATTATGATGATGATGATGATGATGGTGATGAGGATGATGGTGATGAGGATGGTGATCATGATGGTGATGAAGATGATCATGATCATGATGAAGATGATCATTATCATGATCATGATGAATATAATAATGATGATCATCACCATCACCATCATCATCATCATTGTCATCTCCCCCTTCCTCATCAACATCTCCACCATTGTCATCTTCTTCATCATTACCACCTTCATCATCATCATCATCATCATCATCATCATCATCACCATCATCATCAACATCAACATATTCATCTCCATCATCATCATCTTCTTCATCCTCATCACCATCATCATCATCATCTTCCTCATCATCATCATCGTCATCGTCAACACCATCATCATCATCGTCCTTCTTCCTCATCTTCATCAACATCTAGGTCATCATCTTCATCGTCAACGTCATCATCATCATCATTATCATCCTCATCATCAACATTGATGGTGATTATGATGAAGATGATGAGTACAATGATCATCAACATCAACATCATATTCATCATAGTACTCATATTCATCATCATCCACCATCATCATCATAATCATCATCATCTTCATCATCACCCTCTTCCTCATCATCATCATCAACAACATCTTCGTTGTCATCATCATCATCATCAATGATGATGATGACAATACGAAGATGATGATGATGATGATGATGAAGATGGCGATGACGAGTATGATGAGGATGATGAAGATGACGATTATGATGACGAAGACAATGATCATCATGACCATGATCATATGATGATGATGATGATGGTGAGGATGATGAAGATGGCGATAATGATGATGAATATGATGATGATCATATTCATGATCATCATCATCATTTTCATCATCATAATCATATTCATCATCATCCGCCACCACCACCATCATCATCATATCATCATCATCATCATCATCCTCGTCCTCACGATGATGATGATGATGATGATGATTTTTTTGATGATGATGAAGATGCTGATGATGATGAGGATGATGTACTGCATATTCATCATCATCTTCATCATCATCATCATCATCATCATCATCTCCATCATCAACATCATCATCATCTCCATTATCAACATCTCCATCATCATCATCATCATCATCATCATCATCATCATCATCTTCATCATCATCATCATCATCATCATCTTCTTCATCATCGTCATCATCAACATCATCATCATCTCCATTAGTCATCATCATCATCATCATCATCATCAACACCATCCTCATCACCATCTTCATCATCATCATGATCTTCATCATGATCTTCATGATGATGATGATGATGATGATGATGATGATGACGATGACGATGAAGATGGTGATGATGATGATGATGATGACTAATGGAGATGATGATGATGATGACTATGGAGATGGTGATGATGATGATGATGATGATGACTAATGGAGATGATGATGATGTTGATGATGAAGTTGATAACGAATATGCAGCATGTCATCCTCATCATCATCATCAACACCATGATGATGATGATGATGAAGATGGCGATGACGAGTATGATGAGGATGATGAAGATGATGATTATGATGATGAAGACAATGATCATCATGACCATGATCATATGATGGTGAGGATGATGAAGATGACGATGATTATGACTAATGAAGATGATGATGATGATCATATTCGTCATCATCATCATCATCTTCATCTTCGTACTCATATTCATCATCATCCACCACCACCACCATCATCATCATCCTCCTCCTCCTCACAATGATGATGATGATGAAGATGATGATGATGATGATGGTGATGATGATGATCATGGTGTTGATGATGATGAAGATGATGATGAGGAGGAGGAGGATGTGCTGCATATTCGTCATCATATTCATCATCAACATCATCATCATCATCATCTCCATTAGTCATCATCATCGTCGTCGTCATCATCATCATCATCATCATCATCATCATCATCATCCGCATGGTCGTCCTCACAATGATGATGATGACGACGATGATTAAGATGATGATGATGATCATGCTATGGATCATGTTGTGGAAGATGATGAAGATGATGATGATGTGCTACATATTCATCATCATCTTCATCATCAACATCAACATCATCATCATCATCATCATCATCTCCAGTAGCCATCATCATCATCATCACCACCACCACCACCATCATCATCAGCATCATCACTGTCATCACCATATTCATCGTCTTCATCGTCGTCATCATCATCATCATCATCATCATCATCATCATCATTATCATCATGACGAAGATGATGATGATGATGATGATGATGATGACGATGAAGATGGTGATGACGATGATGATGATGACTACTGGAGATGATAACGATGTTGATAATGAAGTTGATGACGAATATGTTGCACATTATCCTTGTCATCATGATCATCTTCATCATCATCATCACCATGATGATGATGAAGATGGCGATGACGAGTATGATGAGGATGATGAAGATGCTGATTATGATGACGAAGACAATGATCATTGTTACCATGATCATATGATGATGATGACTATGGTGAGGATGATGAAGATGGAGATGATGATGACTAATGAAGACGATGCCGACGAATATGATGATTTTGATGATGATGATCATATTCATCATCATGATCATCATCATCTTCGTCATCGTACTCATATTCATCATCATCCACCACCACCACCATCATCATCATCATATCGACATCATCATCATCATCATGATCATCATCCTCGTCCTCACAATGATGATGATGATGATGATGATGATGATGATGATGACGATGATGAAGATGATGATGATGATCATGTTGTTGATGATGATGAAGATGACGATGAGGAGGAGGATGATTTGCTGCATATTCATCATCATCGTCATCATCAACATCAACATCATCATCATCATCATCATCATCATCTCCATTAGTCATCTTCATCATCACCATCTTCATCATCATCATCATCTTCATCATGATCTTCATCATCATCGTCATCATCTTCATCATGATCTTCATCATCATCATTATCAGATCATCATGACGAAGATCATGATGATGATGATGATGATGATAAGGATGATGGTGATGATGATGATAAGGATGATGGTGATGATGAGTATGATGAGGATGATGAAGATGACTATTATGATTACTATCATCATCATCATCATCATATGATCATCATCTTCATCATCCTCATCATATGATCATCATCTTCATCATCCTCATCATCATCCATGTCCTCACAATGATGATGATGATGATGATGATGAGGAAGTTGATGGTGATCATCATGTTGATGATGATGATGAAGATGATGATGATGTGCTGCATATTCCTCCTCATCTTCATCATCATCATCATCATCTCCAAATTAGTCATCATCACCATTGTACTCATATTCATCATCATCCACCATCATCATCATCATCATATCATCATGACGAAGACGATGATGATGACGATGATGATGATGATGATGTGTTGCATATTCATCATCATCTCCAACAAAATCTTCATCATTGTCATCATCATCGTCATAATTATCATCATCATCATCATCATCATCATGAAGATGATGATGATACGAAGATGATGACGAAGATGCCAATGATGGTGATCATTATGAGGAAGATGGCGATGATGAGTATGATGACGAAGACAGTTATGATCATGACCATGATCATATGATGACGATGATGATGATGATGATGATGATGATGATGAAGATGGTGATAATGGTGACTAATGAAGATGATGATGGCTAATATCATGATTTTGATGATGATCATATTCGTCATCATCATCACCTTCATCATCATACTCATATTCATCATCATCATCATCATCCTCGTCCTCATAATGATGATGATGATGATGAAGTTGATGATGATGATCATGGTGTTGAAGATGATGATGATGATGATGATGATGATGATCATCATCATCATCATCATCATCATCATCATTGTATACATCATCACTTTATACAACATTAATATATCTACTATGTATTTAATTATTCTTATTGTAATACATATGTTTCTAATTGAAAATTAAATTAATTTTTTGAAATCAAAATACACAAATTTGTAAATATACCCTTAAACCCCTAAACAGCTAGAAGCACTTAAATTCACTTAGGGATGATGGGTTTGAAGAGGTCCTAAAGGCCTTTATGGGGGAGGGGCTCTTTATGGGGAGGGGCTCTAGGCATAACCTGACACATTTATATCTCTTGGGCAATAAATAGAGTGAACATTACCCACCAAACATTACAACATTCAACAGGGATGCGCATGCACCAGATGCATGCACACGCCTCTAGCGTGCATGCGCGTCCTTGTTGAACATAAAATTTAGAAAATCACCCGTGTTCTTTCTCCCACATTTTTTTCCTCATTCATCACGTTTTCTTCGCTGGTATCATGCACAGTTCGACAAGCATTTACATGGTAGATTTAATTCATACACCATTTGGATAAAATACACAACATTTGGGGCTCTATTTGGCTCTTTGTATTGAATACACACCTATTGGGCTCTATTTGGATCAATTGAGTGAATACACAACAGTTGGACTCTATTTGGCACCTTGGATTGAATTCTCATGCTACTTGGACACGCATGAAGTCTTCTTACATACAGTGGACACATCAAAAGAGCAATCATAATACTTGAGGTATGGTGATAATTTTATCTTGTTAAATGTAATTTAGTCTTCATTCACTTGTTTGAATGGCATCTATTTTAGTTTTTCCTCATGAATTGTATGATAGATCTATTTTAGTCTTCTTAATCTTCAACATAGACAATAAAAACATCTTACCAAAAAAAAACTACAACATGCCCCAAGCAATGCTTTCAACCTTTCATGAAGATAATAAAAAAATATTACTTGCATCACCACGAATAACATTTCATAATCACATTCCTCCATCTAGTAGACAAACATTTGTTGAATTCCTCATGGTTTCACTACAACAACTCACACAAACACCTAAACAATTGAAAACTCTTAGTCTTTTGGGGCTATTTTCCCTCATCAATACCATGAAAATGAAGTTATATGAGCTTCTCCCTTGTAGGGAATTTGATCCTACTAACATCCCATACCACCATCCAATACCATCCTATTGAGTTCCTAGAGGTGATGTTGTAACTTTATATGTAGGGCATTCCCAATATCTTTTAAGATTATATGAAAACATTCTCACTAGATGTTGTTGTACATAATCAATTGCTACATTGAGCTTTAATAATCATGCACATCGAGTTTTAATATCTTGTTTGTTGTTCATTCTTGTAGGGGTCATATTTTTGTTTTTCAAAAAAATGCATTGAATATGGGCAACAGACGTAATAATAAAAGAAAGTCTAGAAGGACGCAACCACCCCCTGAAAAGACCCATGAGATAAGAGAAAATGCCAAGTTGTACATGCAAAACCGTAGAAATCAAAATGTTAGTGCCTTAGATCCATCAACAAGCAATGACGAAGTGGTTGAAGTCAATCAAATCTTGCCTGATGTCGAGTATGAAGGGATGGATGTTGAACAAGTTCTTAACTAGCAACCACCCCAAGAAGAGCACCCACCTAGCGAACAAACTCCATTCTAGGACCAATTTGTGAACGAAAGGCCACAACAAACCGTTGATGAGGCTCGTACTTCCTTGCCGACTCCCTTGCCTAGACTATCAACCAGACAACGAAGAACTCCGAGACGTATTCATGTGGATGAAAGTTCATTTTTAGGACATGAAGGTAAAATTCACAAACGCACTATTGATTTCCTTTGTAACAAGATAATCAAAGATTTTTTTGAATCCAAAACCGATGCAGCATAAAGTCAATTGTTTCTTGCTTTGTTAAAATCACATTGTCTAGCTTATGTTAGGAGAATTTGGGGCATAAAGGTAGTTAGAAGTTCAGAGGCCAACAATCATGTTGTTAGAAATCTACAATTTGCATTTAATTTGATTGGAAAAACATCTCATACAAAATATTTTAATGTGGCCCGTCGTGTACTGTCGGTATCAATTGTAGACAAATGCACAAGGCAGCGCCGCCTACTATCACACAAATGTAAAATATTTAAAGTAGATAGAAAGACTCTTCAAGAGTATTCTTCCATTAGAGGAAAACTTGAGACCCTAGGCCAAAAATATTGTTGGGCCTTTGTTGGTAGGTTACCTCATTCAGACATGAAGCTCATTGATGCTATTAAAGAACTAGTGCAAAAGTTTTGGCATGATAACACTAGACCATCATCGAATCAAAGAGATGTTTTAAAGTTGAGAAAAGGTGTTAGGGGGGGTGAACCCCATGTCAAGCACTTCCTTGACACGGCACAAATAGAACTCTATGAGAGGTTCAAGAATGAGCACACACAATTGAACTTGGACCAAAGGTCCTTCGAAAAATGAAAACCCTAGTATGTTAGAATTTGTGTTGATCGCAATACATGTTGTTGTAGATACCATGTAGAATTTGAGTACTATTATGATACATATAGACATATATTGGTTTGCATACTAACATTATGCAGGATTTCCCTTTGTTACAACCACCGAATGCATCTAGATAATTTATACATAGCATAATGCGTCGAAGGCCTGAAGGACAAAAATATTATAAAATATCATGTTTATATGGGACATGTTCTAGTTGCAGTGGATTTGCATTATTGAGTCGTTGCATCCACGCAACCGTGGAGCATGAATTTGGGAGGATGTCAGTAGAAATGCAGAACTTCCAATACATAACATATCAAGTAGATAGTTTGAAGGAAAGCAAAAAAATTGCATTGGTGAAGTCACAGGTACTCTAAGTTTGCATGCTTTCATACTGTACATGTTGAATTTGTACATATATATTCAGATTGAAAATGTCATGTTGTATTAATGCCATTGGTTTTGTGGCACCAGGTACAAATTTGCAAATTCATGAAGGAATTATACCAAAAGACTGAGCATTATGTACAGCACGTCCATGTAGCATGATGGCAGGATGAACAGTACAGACAGTGCATAGACACCTTTCCCAAGGGCACAATATTGTCGGTTGTGGACTTTGCAGAAAACTACACCCTACAGCCACAAAATGAGATTCAAAGTCAATACTGCCATTCAAACCAAGTTAGCATAATGGTCCATATCACGTACAGGCATGTGCCAGAGAGAAGCAATGGCATGAGGATAATATTGAAAGAGACCAACTTCTACATCAGTGACAACGGGTGCCATGACCTGCATTATGTGCAGCATTGATTCAAAATTTTCTATGATCAGCTGAAGGAGAGAGGTATACAGATGGATCAGCATTTGATATGGTCAGATGGTTGTGTAGGCTAGTTCAGAAATGCACGTGTTTTCCAGTGGTTGAGTATTTTGCACAAGACTTATGATGTGATGCATGTATGAAACTATTTTGACACTGAGCATGGAAAGGGAGAGCATCACGGGGCTGGAGCATGTATCAAAATTGCCCTACGAAGGGAAGAGATGAGGTGCATGGGAGGCCCTCATATTCGGAATGCTGAATCCACAGTTCGATGGTGCAAAGAAAAAAGTCAGATCGAACCACGGAGCAACACATACCAACAGGTAGAGGACATGTCAGAAATTTATGGAATGTAGTTGATATAGATCGATCGTGTTCTTATAGTTGTAGTACTGTGCAAGGCACTCATGGATTCATTCGGTTCGAAGCTCAAACAACCCCTTATTTGAAATATGGACACGAAAACTTGCTTGTTTTTGTGGGTCTTGCAGCAGTTGTGAGTGGGATGAGTGTCAATCAATGGATTGGGTTGATGAATGGGATCATGTATCACTTGCAGTGGACCCAAGTGCAGTTGTTGAAACAATCCAATTAGAGGAAGGCCAATCCTCTATTTTGAATGAATATGATCATATATCTGATCTTGTACGGCAAGGTAAACATTTCTGCATGCATATCCCGGTTCCCTCCTTGTTTTTGTAATTATCCAAGTTATCAAACCACTACTTGTTGGAATATGACCTTAAAATGTATTTTTGCAGGAGACATCTACGTAGTTGTCGCCCCGACAGACAGTGCAATTGGGACGAATTATTGGTTGGCACAATGCATCCAGGGGAAGCAAACCCTCCTCGCATCATTAACAAATAGTGAAGGAATTACCTTTCCGACTGGCTCGATGGTTTTTTAGGGGGAATATCTTATAGTGGATGGAAAGGGACCAAAGAGCAATGGCTACACATACATAGATTATAGACCAAGGTCGGGGGTGTATCACTTTACGCACTTGATCATGGGTACAAACATCCAACTGCAGACAATGCCAACGAAGTCTTCAAACAAGGTACACTACTTACTACCTCACATGGAACATGAAAGCTTGTTCGAGACAATAAAAAACCAAGAAGATCCAGAAGGCCTAATTGACTGAGGTACATAGTATAGCCTTGTGATTGTTTATTCATGCACGATTAATGTTATTCATGTTAGATATTTTATTTGATATCGTTATCTTATATCGTTTATTTGATGTCTGAGTTATGATTAAGTTATGATTTATAGCCATGTGATTGTTTATTCATGCATAATTAACCCTAGAAGCACTAATATTACCCTACAAACATAATCTAGCCGTAGAAATTCTAGAAAGCTAAACTAACCTTAGAAACACTAATCTAACCCTCAGAAACTAATATACAATCCTAGAAACATAATCTAGCCATAGAAATCCTAGAAAGCTAAACTAACCCTAGAAACACTAATCTAACCCTCAGAAACTAATCTAGAATCCTAGAAACCTAATGTAGCCCTATTAACCTAATCTATCCCTAGAATCCGTGACCCACAACACATACCCTCAATAGGGGGTATGTGGACTCCAAGTGGGATAGGATCACTATTAGAAGGGTTTGTCACATCACACAAGTACACCACTAGAGAACTCAACTTATAGAATCCAAGTCTACATGTCTATCTTGGAATTTTGATCCTCAAACCCTAGGTCTTACCAAGATGCCCGCGACACCCAAATCTAGATATTGTCCCCATTTTCTCTACCACTCTCTCCATTTGGAGCTTTAGGAATTGTTTCAATATTGGTCTAGTACTTAGATGAATATGAGGATCATTTGGTAGCTATGATTCAGTAGCACTAACATGTTCATCATTGTCACCTAATGGTTGGAAATGTCCTTGAGGGAGGCTTTAGACCTACCTCACCCATGTTAATGCTTGATTTTTTGGAGGTCCCACATCACCATCTCCATCATCATCACCATATTCATCATCACCATCTTCATCATCACTGTCATCTGTAGGTCCCTCATCACCATGTCCATCATCATCATCCCCATGATCTTCATCACCATCACCATCACCATCACCATCATCATCAATGTCTTCATCATCATCACCATCACCATCATCATCATCATCACCACAAGTGCCCGATGGATGATTTTCCAAAGTTGACCCCCATGCGCAAAAATTGCACACCCCCTCATTGAGCAAAACCCTAATTTCCAAGATGGACGCAAAAGATGACACCAGGGCCACCGGACTAGAGGGGAGGGGCACCCTTTGCACTATCTCGGTGTCCTGAATCCAACAGAGTTGACGGTTCATCGATCCGAGCCATGGTCTTCATTCTATGGCTTGCTCCATCTCGCATCCAAAAGGCCTTTAGGGACACCTGCTGGATACCTGTCGGGGGCATAGAACTC
Organism: Larix kaempferi; assembly: GCA_027924585.1. NCBI lineage: Eukaryota > Viridiplantae > Streptophyta > Pinopsida > Pinales > Pinaceae > Larix > Larix kaempferi. Next base: position 17,794,291 of record BSBM01000779.1, read on the forward strand.
CAACTGTGCAACAAAACCAGGTTCTGGGGAGTCATGCAAGTGTGTCTAGGTAGGTTCCGGCTGGGAACGCTAGCCACAAGTGCCCGGTGGATGATTTTCCAATGTTGACCCCCGTGTGCAAAAATTGCACACCCCCTCATTGAGCAAAACCCTAGTTTCCAAGATGGACACACAAGATGACACCGAGGCCACCAGAACAGAGGGGAGGGGAACCCCTAGCACTACCCCGGTGTCCCGAATCCAGCGGAGTCGACGGTTCATCGATCCGAGCCACGGTCTTCATTCTATGGCTCGCTCCGTCTCGCATCCAAAAGGCCTTCATGGACACCGGTTGGATACCTGCCGGGGGCATAGAACTCCAACCGTGCAACAAAAATAGGTTCTAGGGAGTCATGCAAGTGTGTCTAGGTAGGTTTTGGCCAGGAATGCTAGCCGCAAGCTCTCGGTGGATGATTTTCCAAAGTTGACCACCGTGTGCAAAAATTGCACACCCCCTCACTGAGCAAAACCCTAGTTTCCAAGATGGACCCACAAGATGACACTGGGACCACCAGACGAGAGGGGAGGGAAACCTCTAGCACTATCTTGGCATCCTAAATCCAATGGAGTCGACATTTTGTCGATCTGAGCCATGGTCTTCATTCTATGGCTTGCTCCATCTCGCATCCAAAAGGCCTTCAGGGACACCTGTTGGATACCTACCAGGGGCATAGAACTCCAACCGTGCAACAAAACTGGGTTTCGGGGAGTCATGCAAGTGTGTCTAGGTGGGTTTCAACTGGGAATGCTAGCCACAAGTTCCTGGTGGATCATTTTCCAAAGTTGACCCCCGTGTGCAAAAATTGCACACTCCGTCACCAAGCAAAACCCTAGTTTCCAAGATGGACGCACAAGATGACACCGGGGCCACTGGACCAGTGGGGAGGGGCACCCCTAGCACTATCCCGATGTCCTAAATCCAACAGATTCGATGGTTCGTCGATCCGAGCCACGGTCTTCATTCTATGGCTCGTTCTGTCTCGTATCCAAAAGGCCTTCGGTGACACCTGCTGGATACCTGTCATGGGCATAGAACTCCAACCGTGCAACAAAACTGGGTTCTGGGGAGTCATGCAAGTGTGTCTAGGTAGGTTTCGGCCAGGAACGCTAGCCATAAGTGCTTGATGGATGATTTTCCAAAGTTGACCCCCGTGAGAAAAAATTGCACACTCTCTCAATGAGCAAAACCATAGCTCTGGAGATGGCCCATTGGCACCGCTTCTAGCCGTTCCCGGAACATTTTGGGGGGTCTCCTAGCTGAAACCTGGCATCCCGGACCCACCGGAATCAACAGATTCGCGAACTGAGGAATAGTTTGGGATCTATGGGAATTATATTCAGGCACCTCGAGGCCATTCAGGGACACTTTGGGGATTTGCCCCAAGGCCACGGAACCCAAACCAGCGAGTGGACTTGGATTCCGTCGGCTCCCACAGGTCCACGTGGCCATTGTCAAACTATCCGCAGTGGCCATGCACGCCTGGGGGCCTCCGGATGAGAAATGCACCAGTTTAGCAAATTTGGAATCGCCATCACTGAGCAAAACCCTAGCTCCGGAGATGGCCCATTGGCACCACTTCCGGGCCTTCCAGGCACACTGTGGGGGGTCCCCTAGCTGAAACCCAGCATCCTAGGCCCACCAAAATTGACAAATTCACAAAACAAGCCATGGTTTGGGTGCTACGGGCATTCTATTCGGGCACCCCGGGGCCATTCTAGTGGTGATAACAAGTTTACTGTCTATTGAGTCTGTTTCTACATCTAGGAACCGCTCAGCAAACTTTGAGAGAGAAAGCTCTATAATTTTAGGATACTGATTCAACCACTCATACAGTTTCTCACCTTCTCGAGGATCTAAATTTATAATTGCCTTTTGGGTAGATTCAGGCATTCTCGAGGATCTAAATTTATAATTGCCTTCTGGGTAGATTCAAGCATGGAATAATATTTGGCAGCACTTCCAAGCTCCCCAGAACATTTGGTTAGCCACAATATGTGTGACTTCTTCGACAAAAGATAAATTCTAGTGTGGGAGACAACATTTGATACACTAGACAAATCTATGTTGTTGGAAGAACTTACATATTTCACCAAAGGAGCGTTTTTCAGGTGACTTGAAATCCCTTCCAATTTTAAGCAGTAAAACAAAGAAGTTCAAAGTATAGATTTTCAAGCAAGCTTGTCAAAAAATCAGACAACTGAATACAGAGAGACAACCACTCCCAAAAAGTTCAAGCTATTATAAAACTCTTGTTTATCAAGATAAGGATGGACTATGTGTACATTACGAGAATACAGATGAATGAAGTCGCTTTGATGAACTTGTGCTCTTGCTTTCTCCAGGATGTGTTTAAAAGCAGGGAGTATTGTTCGAGCTTATGTTGGTTTACATAAATGTTTAGTCCCAAAGATGACGTCACATAAAACCACTTCCTTATCTTTCAATTGGGTTTGAATGCCATCTCTAACTTGTGTTAACTGTGGATAACGAGGAATATGAAAGGGAAGGTACCTATAGACCCAAGTTTTCGATGATAGAGGTGAATTACCACTTATTAGAGCACGAATTGCTGAACAAAAGGCCAATGGAACACAATGAAGGATTCCCTGGTCCTGGCAGGTATCCAGCAAGTGTCCCTGAGGGCCTTTTGGATGCAAGACGAAGCGAGGCATAGAATGAAGACTGTGGTTCGGATCGATTAACCGTTGACTCCGTTGGATTCGGGATGTCGGGATAGTGCTAGGGGTGCCCCTCCCCTCCAGTCCAGTGGCCCCAGTGTCATCTTGTGCGTCCATCTTGGAAACTAGGGTCTTACTCAGTGAGGGGGTGTGCAATTTTTGCACACGGGGTCAACTTTGGAAAAACATCCACCGGACACTTGTGGTGTTTCCAGCCAAAACCCACCTAGACACACTTGCATGACTCCCCAGAACCCGGTTTTGTTGCACGGTTGGAGTTCTATGCCCCCGACAGGTATCCAGCAGGTGTCCCTGAAGGCCTTTTGGATGCGAGACAAAGTGAGGCATAAAATGAAGACCGTGGCTCGGATCGATGAACTGTTGAATCTGTTGGGTTTGCGATGTTGGGATAGTACTAGGGGTGCCCCTCCCCTCTAGTCGGGTGGCCTCAATGTCATCTTGTGCGTCCATCAAGGAAACTAGGGTTTTTCTCAGTGAGGGGGTGTGCAATTTTTGCACATGGGGGTCAACTTTAGAAAGTCATCCACCAAGAACTTGTGGATAGCGTTCCCGGCCGGAACCCACCAAGAAACACTTGCATGGCTCCGCAGAACTTGGTTTTGTTGCACAATTGGAGCTCTATGCCCCCGACAAGTATCTAGCAGGTGTCCCCAAAGGCCTTTTGGATGCAAGACAGAGCGAGCCATAGAATGAAGACCGTGGCTCGGATCGATGAACCATGCAATCCATTGGATTCAGGACACCAGGATAGTGCTAGGGGTTCCCCTCCCCTCCAGTCTAGTCTCCCAGTGTCATCTTGTGCGTCTATCTTGGAAACTAGGGTTTTGCTTAGTGAGGGGGTGTGCAATTTTTGCACACGGGGGTCAACTTTGGAAAATCATCCATTGGGAACTTGTGGCTAGCGTTACCAGCTAGAACCCACCTAGACAAACTTGCATGACTCCCCGGAACTCAGTTTTGTTGCACAGTTGGAGTTCTATGCCCTCGGCAGGTATCCAGCAGGTGTCCCCGAAGGCCTTTTGGATGCGAGATGGAGCGAGCCATAGAATGAAGACTGTGGCTTGGATCGGTGAACCATCGAATCCGTTGGATTTGGAATGCTGGGATAGTGCTAGGGGTACCCCTCCCCTCCGGTCTAGTGGCCCCGGTGTCATCTTGTGCTTCCATCTTGGAAACTAGGGTTTTGCTCAGTGAGGGGATGTGCAATTTTTGCACACGGGGGTCAACTTTGGGAAATCATCCACTGGACACTTGTGGCTAGCGTTACCAGCCAAAACCCACCTAGACACACTTGCATGACTTGCCAAAACCTGGTTTTGTTGCACGGTTGGAGTTCTATGCCCCCGGCAGGTATCTAGTTGGTGTCCACGAAGGCCTTTTGGATGCGAAATGGAGTGAGCCATAGAATGAAGACCGTGGCTCAGATCGACGAATCGTTGACTCAATTCAATTTAGGACACTGAGATAGTGCTAGGGGTGCCCCTCCCCTACAGTCTGGTGGCCTTGGTGTCATCTTGTGCATCCATCTTGGAAACTAGGGTTTTGCTTAGTGAGGGAGTGTGCAAGTTTTGCACACGGGGGTCAACTTTGGAAAATCATCCATCTGGCACTTGTGGCTAGCATTCCTGGCTGAAACCCACCTAAACACACTTGCATGACTCCCCAGAACCTAGTTTTGTTGCACAGTTGGAGTTCTATGCCCCCGGCTAGTATCCAGCAAGTGCCCCTGAAGGCCTTTTGGATGCGAGACGGAGTGAACCATAGAATGAATACTGTGGCTCGGATCGACAAACCGTTGAATTCGTTGGATTCAGGACACTGAGATAGTGCTAGGGGTGCCTCTCCCCTCTGGTCTGGTGGCCCCAGTGTCATCTTATGTGTCCATCTTGGAAACTAGGGTTTTGCTCAGTGAGGGGGTGTGTAATTTTTGCACACGGGGGTCAACTTTGGAAAATCATCCACCGGGCACTTGTGTTTATGATGATGATGATGGTGATGATGATGAAGACGTTGATGATGATGGTTATGGTGATGGTGATGATGTTGGACATGGTGATGAGGGACTTACAGAAGATAGTGATGATGAAGATGGTGATGATGATCATGAAGATGGTGATGGTGATGATGAAGATGGTGATGGTTCTGTCTCGCATCCAAAAGATGGATATGGTGATGGTGATGAAGATGGTGATGATGATGATGATGGTGATGTTGATGATGATGGTGATGGTGGTGAAGTTGATGGTGATGGTGATGGTGATGGTGATGATGAAGATGATGATGGTTCTGTCTCGCATCCAAATGATGGAGAGGGTGATGATGATGAAGATGGTGATGATGATGAAGATGGTGATGATGATGAAGATGGTGATGATGATGAAGATGGTGACATTGATGATGATGGTGATGGTGGTGAAGTTGATGGTCATGGTGATGGTGATGATGATGAAGATGGTGATGATGATGAAGGCATTGATGATGATGGCGATGGTGATGAAGATGATGACAATGATGATGAAGATGGTGATGATGATGGACACGGTGATGAGGGACCTACAGATGACCATGATGATGAAGATGGTGACGGTGGTGAGGTTGATGGTGATGGTGATGGTGATGATGGAGATGGTGATGGTTCCATCTCGCATCCAAAAGATGGAGATGGTGATAGTGACGAAGATGGTGATGATGATGAAGATGGTGATGTTGATGATGGTGGTGATGGTGGTGAAGTTGATGGTCATGGTGATGGTGATGATGATGAAGATGGTGACGATGATGAAGGCATTGATGATGATGGCAATGGTGATGAAGATGATGATGAAGATGATGAATATGGTGATGATGATGAACATCACGATGAGGGACCTACAGATGACATTGATGATGATGATGGTGATGGTGGTGAGGTTGATGGTGATGGTGATGGTGATGATGGAGATGGTGATGGTGATGGTGATGATGGAGATGGTGATGGTGATGAAGATGGTGATGATAATGAAGATGGTGATGGTGATGATGATGGTGATGGTGGTGAGGCTGATGGTGATGGTGATGGTGATGGTGATGATGAAGATGGTGATGGTTCTGTCTTGCATCCAAAAGATGGAGATGATGATGGTGACGAAGATGGTGATGATGATGAAGATGGTGATGGTGATGATGATGGTGATGGTGGTGAGGTTGATGGTGATGCTGATGGTGATGATGAAGATGGTGAGGGTTCCGTCTCGCATCCAAAAGATGGAGATGGTGATGATGATGAAGATGGTGATGATGATGAAGATGGTGATGATGATGAAGATGGTGGCATTGATGATGATGGTGATGGTGGTGAAGTTGATGGTCATGGTGATGGTGATGATGATGAATATGGTGATAATGATGAAGGCGTTGATGATGATGGCGATGGTGATGAAGATGATGATGAAGATGATGAAGTCATTGGAGAATTTATTTATATCAAATATATTTGACTCTAAGAACCTCTCATGTGTGATTATAAAAAAATCAAGATTCCCTCAACCCCCAAACATGCCCTTTCAAAGAATTTTTTTATCTTTGAGTGTGGTATGGGTGCCAACATGAGGTTTTTTCTACTAAGGATGGATCTTGGCATCTTGACCATGGTTGGGCTGATGACAATGAGGTTCATACAACTCCAATGAATCTTCCATGGATCATGGGGTAAAATGATCTCTCAAGTATTATTGCATGTGAACTTGCACGTACCAAGCTACAACAGATCTTTCACAGGAGTGGATTTGTCTATGTGAATAGATAAGTGAAAAGCTTTTAGCAACAAGACCTATCAATTTTAACTTGGAAGTATGGGAAATGTTCAAAGTGGGATTGAGAGGCTTGATGGTGATTGTAGTAGTGGGAATGGTATTGGTGAGAATGATGTCATGATAGTAGAATTAAACATTAAGATGGTGACCCTAGAGCTTGGATCCTAGCCTAGAAACACGAGATCCTAGCCTAAAAACCCTAGTTGGTAGCATAAACCCTAGTTTGTATTCTAATCACAATGAAACCCTATTATGTAGCCTAAGATCTAGCCCTAAATTATAATACATGTAAAGATTAAATCATTTTCATTGTACATATATATTCATGTGCACACATTTGAATCCAAATCACTATACACATATATGCATAGTTTCTCATCTATATAGCAAGGGTGCATACAACTAATGATGTAATGCACTTGTCCTAAATGTCTTTAACAAGTGTCTGAGTGTCCAATAGATGAATTATGATGTCCTAATATCCCTCTATCCCTTCCAGACAAAATTTGACAACATCTGGAGTATTGGGGTAACAAGTTGGTGTGTTGAGGTGGATATAGCCTCAAAAATACACCTCATAGTAGACATTTATTGTAATGTCAACTATACATGTGTTTAAGTCAACGTGTCTACATAAAATTAGATCGCTATCACATAATGATAAATTAAGGAAGTCCTAATTGTAAATGGTAGTGGATGTGATGGTCATCAAATCAAAGGTGGCTATATCCGTGAGTGAGAATTAATGAGCTATCTATACATCATGCTCAAGGTTGTCCTATTTGTATGGTGACAATTGATTAAGAAATGATTCCATAACATGATTATTAATTGTTGCATGATATTAAGTGGACAAAATGGTCAAAATAAATACTAGTGACGACATTTCATTATGTAGAGTATGGACATTTTGGATCTCATTATGTAGAGCTATTAAAAATCATGTTGGATCTCATTTTAACCTTTTGACGACAATGGACATTTTCTAATTTTAAGTATTATTTTCCTAGTACTCAAGTTCCCAATATATATCTTATGTGCCATGAGGTGTGATTTGTCCATCCATTTATTCCGTTTGTTTTTAGATTAATTCTCACACATGATTTTGTTTGAGTTAGCCTATGTTTACAATGTTTTCTTAACATAGATACTATTAGAAGCTTTTACATTTGGAAAGATAAACAAAGCTAAACTATGATATCCAACTTCTCTTCTAAGATCTAGGTAAAACCCAAATTTACACAACATCACATCATGATACACACAACATGAGACAACCACATTAGACAACAAGATATGTAAATCACTTAACTGAAAATCCATGTACATCGAGGCTACAAAACTCATCCAAACATATACAATTTCTGGCGAATAGTGGAACATGGTTCCCAATGTACGTACAATGGCAAATCGTGCCCTACAAAAAATGTGACAACTCATGCTGTAGATAGAAAATACATGGCAACTCGTGCCGTAGATACAAAGTACATCAAAACTGGTGCACAAAAGTGCCACATTGTGGCTAATGTACATAACACGCGGTGTGTCAAGCATTGTGACCACCACCATCACTCCTAGGTGCAGATCCAAAGTCTATCTTCCTACTCTTCGAGCTACCTATGCCTCGGGTCTTGCTTCGTCTAGGAGTAGACCGTCTCTCCGGGATATGGAACAAATGATATAAGATACCATCATTTTCAAGAATTTTCAACATTTACCACATTTATCAAACAAATGTAGAATTCGAATCTTAAATAAATCACCTCTGACATGAGTGGGAAAAGTTGGACAGGTGTCCTAGATCTGCGGAGCCTCTCAGTGATTCTAGCCTACAACATTTACAACAATCATTTCATTGAAAAGAGATAATTGCTTAAATTAATTTTTGTTAATGCATCAAAATATTTTCATAAATTAGCTTGATTCTCACTGTGAACACCTCCAACGATGGACATGGCTGGGCTTCTAGGATAGTAGGTGGAGTAGATGGCCAAGCAACCAGCTCCGATGCAGTGATGGGGGGGGCATAGATGTAGTGGCAGCCACTACAGGTGCAACCACTGGAGATACTGATGAGGATATTGGAAGAGTAGATGCCACAATAGTGGTGGGAAGTGGGGATGATATGGTGGGAGAAGACATATTGGTATGGGGTGGAGGAGGACCATGTGGACGATGAACTCCTGCCTATTGTAGGATAGAGGGTATCGAATGAAAAGGGCTACGGGGGATGTTGAGGGGTGGTGCATGGGAGGGAAGTCCTGCATGGAGGGAGGATGGAAAAATGGGAGGTTTTGGAAGAAGAGGGGAAGGTGGAAGGAAGGGGGGGTGTGGACGAATGGGGGAGGATGGATAGACATGGGGGCGTGGATAAATTTGGGAGGATGTTTGGATGTTGGGGGGGGGTGAGTGGGGGAGGATGGATGGAGAGGGGAGTATGGCCGGAGAGGGGGGGATGGTTGGAAGGGAGGGCATGGACATATGGAGGGGTCTAGATGGAAGCGAAGGAGGGGAATCATGGGAGAGGGTGGATACATAGGACTAAAATGGGGAGACGCAGTTGCTGGTGGAACCTACATATACATTTGTAATATCACAATTTAGTAAACAAACAATAAATTAAACCATAGTTAGTCGTAACAAATCAAATTAAAAGCATGTTTATAACTACACATTGTACCTGTGTATATGGTGATGTGCCAATCCCTAGTAGGGGTTGTTGATCACCGTAGTCACGGAACACCTGTGGACAACAACAAAATGCATGCATGTTACGGACATGTTAAACAAGTTATTATCTAGGAAATCAAGATATTCAAAAAAATTGTACGAACTATCAATGTGTATGCCATAAATATAAATACTTGAGTAATATAAATGACATAAGTAATAACAAAATTGTCTCAGGTACTGAAAATACCTCCGTGTGGGGTGCCGCAATTTCAGTTGCAGTTGCCATTCTGCCATCCAGGTTGGGAGATTCTACGTTCTCCCATCTTGGTGTATCAGCTCTGAATAACTGTACATTGAAATAATAGTTTAAGTCAAACAAAAATACTTTAAAAATACTTTGCAAGTTATCAAGTGATGATTGAAAACACATTAAAAAAATTGCTGACCTAATCCATATAATAGCCCTCGATCGGGCCAGGGCAAGTGTGCCTGCAATAGAGACAAAGATGTGGCATTTTCCCCATCGAACTGGAATGCCCAACATGGCTACCATTGGTCATGGGTCTATCCTGGCCCTATCGTGAAGGCCCTACACCTGGATCTCTATCAAGGTCACTTGACCTCTCCATTGTAGTCGCTGCTACAAAGGAGGTGTGTCTGAGGATTCCACGAACAACATTCCTCATTGCCACCTCGATCTGATCAAGCTTGTGGGGAAATTGAGGTGGCTGGGGAGAGGGGTTGAGGTTGCACCTCATAGCTGGTGGCCCTCTCAGTGGGTTCCTCCTAGCAATAGGTCGATCTTGGGCAGAGCCATGCCCAACACCCTAGAACTCGGTTATGTCAAAATAGTTGACATGTAAACCGAGGCAAAAATCAGCCCACATTTGGCGAAGGAAGTACTGTGGAACCTCCCTATTATTACAGGGAGGTTTATCGTACACCATGAACCACCTCCACATCCAATTGTCTCCATGGTTGGTAATGACACCAATCATGCAGACAACGTGGCTTTGTAATGTTCAGTGGTTTGTTTGTTTTCGGTTCGGTGAACATACTATATAATTGGGCTTTTGTAATGTTCAAATATTTTATGCTTCCTTCGAGATGCCCGTGGAGTAGTACTCCTGCATCCTAGCTCTAAATTGAGTCATGTCGGTCAATTCCTGGTGTGCATGGATGAGGGAGTCAACTGAGTTCTCAATTGACGTGGCAAGAGACAATCGAGATGGTTCCCCCCAGTTTCTAAGTTTGCAAGTGTGCACTCACATTTCATTTACATAATGGTTAAGGTCATCTTGTTCAAAATTGGGTTGGGGGCTTTGGTTTTGTTCAGCATTTGGATTGTGTTCACGGTTTTCTTCAGCATTGGGTCCAAGGTTTGTGTTTTCTTGTGTTCCACTAGACTCGGGGTTAACATCTTGTTCACTCATTGTCTCAGTTTACAATCTGCAATAGAAAATTGGTTCATTGTTTTCAAAATTTCGGAATTATTTACAATTAAATAAACAAAAAAAATCAAAACATTGACACAAATAATGAATAAAATGAAAAAAAAAAGTGATATTTACCTATTAATCGAAGTGTTAATGAGTTTTTGGGTGTTCTTGGTGGTTTTGGAGTCGATTTGGCCTCCTTTGGTGGTTGAATCGATGCGCCACCACGGAGGAGGAGGACGCACTCGGCCAAAATGGAACAATGGGAAATTGTGCTCTCTCTCTTTTTTTTTTAACAGAGGCGCGTGTGCACATGCTCCAGCCACACACACGCGCCAACCACGTTCATGCACCTCAGTTCAGTACCGAACCTAGTGGCGCGTGTGCGCTGCCTTAGGTGCATATGCGCCATTTTTTATTTTCCTCTAGCGCGGCCCCCATTGCAACAAAAATGGGGACCATCTTCGTGCGGCCTCCCTTCTCTTTTTTTACTGTATTGGAATCTATTGTCGGTTGGTATTTGTGCCTTTTACAATTCCCCACATATTTTTATATGATATAATGGTCTCCATTAAAATGATCCAAGATGCATAATATTTTCTATTTAATTTCTATGATCCAAATAAGGTATTATGTCCAACTATCATATTAAAATGATGAATGTGTAGATTTAGTGCTACACGTTACCTTTGTTTTGTTAAAGCCAACAAACTTATGACCATTTCTCTACTCTTTGAGTACTACTTCTTTGAGTCATCGTTGCATATTTTTTTTGTTTTTTGTTTCCTTCAGACATTAGATGTTAGGCACAAACTTCTGAATCTGCTCACTTATTCACAAAATGTATCTACTTTTTGAGAACTCTGCTCTAGGTTGGGGCAGAAAACAAAACTTTTGCAATCCATCTTTGGGATGGGCAGTTTTGGCGTGAAATATCTATGCAAATGATGTCTAAAAGTACAGCTTTTCTCCTAGTAAGAATATAAACTTTCTTTATTGCACTCACACTTGCAAGTTGTGAGGGCCTTGCATAACCTTATTGTAACCGAGTATTTACCCTTGCCTTGTAAAGCATTAATGTGATGAATTATTTACCCCAAATTCCCAAGTGGGCTCTAAGCCTGCACGACCTATTATAGGCCCTCAGTAGGCCTTGGGGGCTTGAATACCCAACCACTTGTGCCTATTACAGGCCTTGGGAGGTTTAGTCAAGCCCACAGTCTCATGGCAATATACTAGGTAGATATATAAAGGGGTATAAAAAATGTAAATGAAAAAATGGATACATTCAGTATATAGGGAAAATAGGGGTTTTTTAAAATAGGGAAGGCATATTGGGAGGGGGTTAAAAAAATGGTTTTGGGAACTTTTTTCCAATATTTTTTGAAATTAGGGGTATTGTTTCATATGCAACGAACAAACGTGGTATGGTAGGCATTCATTGAGTGAATTCCCCATGGTAGAGAGAGGGGGGAGAGAGAGGTGGGTGATTAGGGTTAGGGGCAATAGGGAGTTGGGGGAGATAAATAGATAGTGATCGATGGGTTTAGGTGTTTGGGGAGGAGTAGGATGGTTAGAGATAAGGGAGGTTATAGATGAGGAGTGGTGGGGTTTTTGTTAGAGAGAGAGAGAGAGAGAGAGAGAGAGAGAGAGAGAGAGAGAGAGAGAGGTTGTTTTTAGTGGTAGGGGAAAGGGGATTGGGAGAGACATAGATATAAGGGGGTTTACGGGTAGGGAGAGTAGGAGAAAGAGGGGGGGGGGGGTTCAGGGGTAGAGGATATAGGAGAGGGTTTGGGGAAATAGGAGAGGGGGGTTACATGGAGAGAGAGAGAGAGAGAGAGAGAGAGAGAGAGAGAGAGAGAGAGGTGGTTAGTGGTAGGGTGATGGGTATTATGAGAGATAGAGAGGGAGGGAGGGAGGAGGGAGAGAGAGAGGGGGGGGGATGGGTTTAGAGAGAGAGAGAGAGAGAGAGAGAGAGAGAGAGAGAGACCTTAAGGTTTGAGGTGCTCAAATTATGTGACATCCTTTCCACCACTCACTTATTCCATATTTATGGGATATTCATTTTCAAGAGAATTTAGGAGACTTGGAAATTTGTTGCTCCTCCAATGAAGTGGAACATATCAAGCAACGATGCAAGATGTGATTTGGCTCAACACCTTTTTTGAGATGTAATAATCAAGACTAATGCATTGTCGAGTTATTATGGTTCCAAGGCCTCTAACTTCAAGGGATCAACCCCACTTCAATAGTAGGAAAATGATGTCCCTCTCAAAGAAATATACCTTCCTTTGGAAGTCAAAGATCCCTCCCCCATGAACTTTCACCATGGAATATAAGTGTTTAGTTCAATCTTCATAAAGATAGAATTTAGTATCCCATTATTTTGGCTAGGGTGGACGTTTTACTTGGATATTATACCTCCTCACGATCACCCATGACTAAAAGAAGGAAATATAACCACAAGTTCCCTTAAATATCCTGTCGAGGAGAAAAAAACTAAGGTTACTCAATCTAGCTTGGTTATCATATACTTTTAGAGGAAGGTTCTTCAATTCCTGGGAAACTAATGTAGTTGGAAAGAAGAACCAAATGACACTAATTAAACATAATACACCACTAGGCTAGGCCTTGGAGATAGTACAAGATCGACGAAATGTGACCTCAAAGCTCCAGAAAAAAAAGTATGTTGGAGGGAAATCAAGTAATGCAACAACTCTATCTTAACTAGAGGTCAATGTTCAAAGGAGAAGGAAACTCACCATCCTAGGTGCCACTTGTTGGAACTTGTTGGGGCCATCCATTTTTTGAGAGGATGAAGAGGAGGAGCATTTAGTTGCTTCAAGGAAATCCCAATCCACCTTTCCAATATTCATGCCTATCCAAAATATGGGGCATTGTCAATCTCCAAGTAACCATTCAAATATCAAACCTCCAATTTACCTTTCCCAAAGCCCTAAACCAAAAGATCTTATCACAATTACAAGAAAAGAAAAATACTTATTATGAAGGGATTTTGAATATAAACATTGCTTACAAAATAGAAAAATACAACCTGAGCTCGACCGTCCATTTAACCATCTTGGCCATTGATATCATGTAGACTATTTTAACTATGACACTTGTAAAAATGTGGATAAAATGACTAGTTAAGTCTATACAAATGATGATTTGTTTGAAATTATCAAATCCCAATTTAGTGAGGGGCATGCATGTCATAGCTGATCAAAACACGGTTCCGACAGGAGGGGCAACTCATTGGGTTGTCACAATTCATTGAGGATGTGTATTTAACTAGGCCTATGATCGAATCACAGCTCAATGAGGAGACGAGGCGCTAACATTTGAATTTCAACTTTTATATTGAACCCCCTAGCCCACGCCACCCACCATGCCCCTAACGTGCACCCACCAATACCTATATTGGTTCCTATAAATTAAAAACCCTTTCTACCCTTATTATATAACAATATATTGAATTGAGATTTAACTTTTCTTAACTACCCCTTTGTGAATGGACACATTAAGGTATTGACCAACTAGCAGCACCCTCGTGAGTTTTCCATCTAATTAGAGTCTGAGCCCAAGTTTCCTCTTTTTTCTTGAGAAAAGAAAGAAATAACCACAATTCATGTCATGAGTTAGGTCACACTTTTTCTAATCTTTTGTGTGACGTGGGTCGTTCTTTTCAATGGATTTGGCGCGACTTGGGTCGCTAATTCCTAAGGGATATGAGTGACCTGGATTTGGAATGCCCACTTTTGGTTTTTGGTTTAATTTTTTTTTCTTTTGCAATGTTTTTCCAAGGTCCAAGGGGTGTAATGGAGTGGAAATGAGGTGACCTGATGGTGTATGTGGGTGACTGGGTTGATGACATAGCCACTGGAAAATTTTTAGGTGTTAGCAATATACATACATACATACATACATACATACACACACACACACACACACATTGGAAAACAATATTGTTTTATATTTTTTATTTATTTTTATTTGGCCATATGTCAAATTTGTAAAAAAACATAGCTTTCTTATTTTCTTTGTAGGTTTTGATTAGTTCACATATTTTGAAAACGGAAAAGAACATGCACAAGTGTAGGTGAATACCTTCACACTAAAAAAAAGTTCATTGATTATGTTAAGATCCTCATAGTAGGGCCAAATGCTCAACCTTCTCATTCTGGGGCTTCACTCACTTTCAGAATTTAAAAAATATATATAAATATAACATTAAAAATTATGGAAAAATAGTGATGCACAAGAACCACATGTTAACTACAACTCTACAAACTTTTTTCCAATTTTTTTTTTAACATTTACATACCAAACATGGGGCTTAACATGAACATATGAATTATGTTTTAGAAAAAAAATATCATACCAATCTTAGGAGAACACCATTTTCTTGGAGTTATAGTAAGTTTCCATAAAAAAAATTATATGTTCTCAAAGGTAACCTGATTGTGTACATTTCATCTTTTTACATCGTGTTCTAAAAGGTTGTGTAGATAGCTCTAATATTTATTTTTAGTGGTCATATTTCTATGTTTATAGGTTTCCATTGCAACTAACCTATCATAATTTGGTAGCATTACCTTGCACCAGCCCTAAACCTTGAAGGATGTTTTATTTCTTATGAAAATGAGAGTTTCAAAACTTCTAGAGAAAGCTAATGACATGTACATCTAAAATTCTTGAATGGAAATACCTTGAAAGAAGAGTTGATGGAAAAAATTTATTGTAAGGTATGGAATAATATTTATGGGACATTAGTGACCTGAGAAATAGATCATTTTCATAGTATTATTGGTACAACATGTAATTTTCATTTTTTTCAAAATGTTAGTGAGATTTTAAGTTAAAAAATCAATGCTCATAAGAAAGAAAAGGTAGTCTAAGAAGACGTTATAAATAAAACCAATACACACTTATGGGAAGAGAAAATGTTATCAATTCAACACCAATTTCTACCTCATCATTTATGGAATCTAGGACACCTTCAATGCCCTGTGTATCACTAAGAGAGCCTACTCTCCTAGATCCTAATCTAACACAACAAGCATTGAATAAATATTGGAATCCATTGGTGAGAAATGAGGTAGACAATGTGGTTTATTATTTTTTTGATTGGCTGTAATATCTCTTTTAATACTATTAAAATCCAATTTTTTTGAGACATGCTAGAGAAGGTTGGTTATTTTAATCCTGCATAAGATATTCCAAGCTTTGAAATTATTAGGACCAAAGGAGTTGAGAGAAGAAAACATAGAATAGAGGAAAGAATTAAACCTATAAGGGATTCATGAGCCATTTATGGATGCACTCTATTTACTAATGGTTGGATCTCTCATTAGTCAAAATATTTTGTGAATACACTTGCTCTTCCTCAAGCAATGATTAATTTGTCCTCAAGCAATGATTAATTTGTCTACCATTGAGTATATGAACAAACAAATACTATTTAATATTTATTTGAGATATTAACAAAACCTATCTTATCCATAGGAGAGGACAATTTGTCCCAAGTTGTCACTAATATTGTAGCCAACTATGTTCATGTCGGTGAGCTATTGATGTAGAATTTCCCTAAGTTGTTTTGGACACCATTTGCAACACATTATTTTGATACAATCCTACATGACATTGGTAAAATAGGTTTACTATAGGAAAATATATCTAGGCCTACACGAGAATATCTAACCAGGTAGTGACATTCATTTCGATGCCCCCTTGAGGAAATACGGAAGGGACAACTCTAAGATGGCTCTTGATTGTAATCTTGGACAAATTGGTTTCACTATATCAAAATCTTAATGCTAAATTCTCTTCTCAACAACAATATATATCGAATAGGAGTTACCCCTCCCCCTTAGGGCTACTACACTATGCTCCACCTTGCTTCACCTTTTAGAAAATGCTACAAGAGCTAGAATATATTATATCCCTAGAGATGATGTCTTGATTAGAGATATTTGAGAGGAGAGTGTTAATAGTTATACTGCTTCTATCATAAATTTATGTAATTATTTTCAATAATTTTGGGTTTGGTAATTGTTCTCCATTACCACTAAAATTGTTGAGGTTTTGAAGTGGTAATTGTTGCCAATAAATTTATGAGTCATCACTAAATTTAAAACAACAAACAACTTATTACTTATTCTAAATAGTGAATATGACATATTTAATAATATTTTTATTACTTATCTAAGTTTGGTAGTGGTAATTGTTGCCAATAAATTTATGAATCATCACTAAATTTAAAACAACAAACAACGTATTACTTTTTTTCAGAGGAACAAACAATGTATTATTTATTGTAAATAGTGAATATGTCATATTTAATAATATTTTTATTACTTATCTTAAACATATAGGCCATGACTCATATTTAATAATATTTATTATATTTGACTGTTTGGAATACTATGAAAGAGTATATTTTATTTTAATTGTTTAAGATATCAAAACGTATTTTAATGTTAGAATTATTATTACAATATAATGATATTAAAATTATTATTATAATATAATGATGAAAATATAAAGATGAATTTGTGATATTGTATTTCTCCAATTGATCAACTATATCAAAGTTTGTTAAATAAATTAATTTATAGACATAAGCCTATAAGTATATTTTTTTTTAAAGATCGTGTGAAGTTTATCATAACTACTTGTAACTTGTTCATGGTCTATAAAACTAAGTAGTTAAAGATAGAAACATAAATATTAACCAATCATAATTTTAAGTTCTATTTCAAAACGATACAACTTTTACTTTTATGGCTATAAAATGTTTTAGTATTTTTTAAAATATATATATATTCTCATTCTACGTACACAAATATTAAGATTGGATCTAAAATATTTTATTATCTTTTTTTTATGCTTTGAATTAAAATAAACCCATTTACTTTTTAATAAATCTGTTTTTTATTAACGTTTTTCCATTCTATGTAAAATCACCACACATCTTAGGATTGGGTCGAAACAAAAATAAAATGCTATGAAACATTATCACATACATCTCAATGATTGGGTTAAAACAAAAAGGGACTCCTATGAAGCTCAAATAATTGGGTCTGAACTTTGCATCATAGAATTCTTTCGTACGATTTGGTTGAAAATATTTCGTGATAACATTTGGTGCCGTATCTACTGCAAATCCTTTCCAAGTAGATGCCGGAGAAAGTAAAGATGTCACTTACTGGATTCGCAACCGCAATTTACGAAATGAACGTCCAAACAACTCGACGTAAGCGGCGATATTTGAGGCCAAGTAAGCTGGACGCTATTGTTAAAAACACTTGTTGTTTAAAAAGTATTCTTATTGGTTACTATCACATTGTAAGCCTTACTTTTCTCATATATCTCAATCTACTAAGAGTATAATGAATTTTGATTGAATATAATGTAGTCACAATCCTTATGATTGATATGCATCCCATGAACTTATACCTTCACATGGAATATAAATCTAAGTTAGCTTATTGATATAAGCTATTTACATCAACAATATAAATTATGATATAAGTATTGGATATGCATTAAATATATATAATCTAAACCTACATCAAGTTGATTGATATAAGCTATTTACATCAATACTATAAATTATGATCCAAAGTAAATAAGCTATTTACATCAACAATACAAATTATGATCTAAGCATTAAATATGCATTGAATACATATAATCTAAACCTACACCAAGCTTATTGATATAAGCTATTTACACCAATAGTACAAATTATGATCCAAAGTAAATAAGCTATTTACATCAACAATACAAATTATGATCTAAGTATTGAATATGCATTGAATACATATAATCTAAACCTGCAGCAAGCTTATTTATATAAGCTATTTACACTAGTAGTACAAATTATGATCCAAAGTAAATAAGCTATTTACATCAACAATACAAATTATGATCTAAGTATTGAATATGCATTGAATATATATAATCTAAACCTACACCAAGCTTATTGATATAAGCTATTTACACCAATAGTACAAATTACGATCCAAAGTAAATAAGCTATTTCCATCAACAATACAAATTATGATCTAAGTATTGAATATGCATTGAATATATATAATCTAAACCTACACCAAGCTTATTGATATGAGCTATTTACACCAATAGTACAAATTATGATCCAAAGTATTGAATATGCATTGAATATATTTATACCAATAGTACCAATTACTTTCTTTTCCACTCAAGCTTTCTTGCTTGAGTTTAGGAAAAGCATGTTTGGGGGTGAATCATAAATTTTGTCACCTGGTGTCTTTCCACCTCTAAATTGTCTTTCCTCATTTATAAATAAATAATAATGACCATATTATTTAGTATTTATTGTCCGTCATCATTGCATTTAACTATTCACAACCCATAAACTTGGCTCTCTTCATGGCTCCATTATTTATTGCCATCACCAAGTCCTCTGATACTATTGCAACTTCATAGATAGTTAGTGGCAACATCATATTGTTACCATATCACTTTTGATCAATTTGAAATCAACTATATACCATTAATTATTGCATTTCATATGCTTTGGATTTAACCAATCGTCACTTATATGTTTAAACTTTGATCATAATTCAAATCTTTGGAATATTGAGATTTCTAATCTTCATTTTCCCTACATATCATGTAATGAACTAATATCCTTTCAACTAGCTTTGTGTATGCATATCATTTCATATTCATTTATCTTACATGTACTTCTTACATAACATGATTACAAGACGATGGTACATATCAAAACACTTTTACCTATCATCGCATGTGAAGAAATGGAAGTGTTCTTGCTTAGCATTGAAAGTTAGGGAGACACTTCTTTCATAATAAAACATTAAAGATACTTGGAATTGTAACCACAAATCCTATTAATCAATATTCAAGGTATGTTAGTATCTCTATATGTATCATTGACTTGTGTTCTTCCTAGCTAATCCTTGGAGAGTGAATCAGCCTCCACATTCATATCCTTGTATATGTGATGGAGGAAAGAAGTGATTTAGTAAGTCTGCACCAATTATAGAGAGATAAAACTTGCAAGTTATATTTTCCTTGAGCCCACTGTAAAATGACTTGAGAATCCCTATATATTTTAATGGATTCCACACCAAATATTGTAGCAACTTTACATAAACACCATAATGCCATCACTTATTCCTTAGTATTGGATCCCACCCCACATCTTGCTAAAATATAGAACACAGTAAAAGGAGGAGAAACACAATGGACAGTGGCTTGCCTTCTCATTATTAAGCATAAGCTTATATAGCATTACATCACACCAAAAACCACGGGTAAATACCATGGGACACTAAATACTATGGGACAAAGGTGTCTTAGTCATATATTTAACTAACTAATGACTTAACTAATTAATGCACCAATAACAGATAGTGGACTGGTCATGTTACAATTCTTAACACACCCCCTTAATCTCAACCGGGGACAATATTCAACACTGTCAATGCCTCAACACTTAGGAATTGTGCATGCTGGGACTATGTCTCAGCTATGCATACATTTCATTCAAATAAACTTAATCTTTACTTTCTTTCTTTGGTGTGTACTTGGATTGCTTCTTCTTTGTCTTATTGAACTTGATACTAAGTAGGTGTTCTTCAGCATGTCTTCTTTGGCCTCTGCAAAATACATAGTTTTATTGCTTTTCATTGGTACTGGAACATAGTGCAAGTCGTCTTCTTCTTCTTCTTCTTCAATTTCAACATATTATATATTGCTGTCCATTTTACCTGCACACTCAGAAATTTTGTCAGAAAAAAGATGAATATATTTTAGCTCTTCTTAGAGAGCATTCACATCTTCCGCTTCTGTTGTTTCAATGATTTTCATCTCTTCTTGGAGAGATTTCACTTCTTCGTGTTCCTCATCTTCGAGTTCTTCATCTTCTTCATCTTCCTCTTTTGTTGTTTCTTCTACATCAGATTCCTCATCACTAAACTCTGCTTTCAATATATCCCATGCTTCTTTTGGAGTATAAACTTCTGCAATGTTATGAAAGATGGAATAATCTATACTATTTTGTAAGAGATTTAATGAAACAACTTGTCTTCTTTCTTTTTGATACTCTGTCAAATTCTCAAATGCTTCTAGATCACTAGGATTCACTTTAGCTACAAAATGCCACAAATCTTGTGACCTTAACAAATTCCTTATTTTGAAAGACCATACTTCATAATTGTCTCCATCAAAGGTTTGCCATGAATCTATTGAAGTTAACAGATTTCTTACCTCGTTGATTTCTTCTGGTAGCTCTTCTAGCACCATCTTCAAGATTCAATCTTCACACTTCCAAAGGAAAAATTTTAAAAATAAATAAAATTTGATGTGGCCCCAAAGCTGTGAAGATACTCCTCCACGCTGATGTGTTCCCTCTTGATCTACACGTGTGTGCTTTCCATTATGTGAAAAGGCTTACCCAACAACAATAGGTATGGATAAATCCATACGCTCTGATACCATGTTAAAATATGAAACACAGCAAAAAGAGTAAGAAGAGGAGAAACACAATGGGCAATGGCTTTCCTTCTCATTATTAAGCATAAGCTTATATAGCATTACATCACACCAAAAACCACGGGTAAATACTGTAGGACAATAAATACTATGGGACAAAGGTGTCCTAGTCATACTTAACTACTAACTAATGACTTAACTAATTAATGCACCAATAACGAATAATAGACCGATAAGATTACAATTCTTAACACATTTGAGTTTAAACTTAAGAAATGAGAATTGTTCACTTTAAAAATAACACTTACAACACACCTCCAATTTTGTGCACCACCATTAAAAAATGATTATATTCATATCCACATAAATATTATCTATATGCATTTTTTATGAAATTTTTTTTAACAAAATATTCTTTATGGAGGCGAATTTTCTTCGGGATTTAACTTTTTATCTTCAAATAAAAGTATTTCTAGCCTCCCATATATTCCATAAAATAAATGCTCATAAAGCATTTCTAGCCTTCTATATTCTCCGTGAAATAAATGCACATAAGGTTTTATGTTATGGGACCTCATACCAAAATTAGAAGTTATGTAGGATAAGAACCCAACTATGTAGCAAAAAACTTTTGGTTATTATAAAACTAACTATGTTTAACTTATTAATATTTAACATTTTATTAATGTTTAACTAAAAAGTTTGCCAATATTAAGTTGCTGTAGTAATGTATCTCAACTACTTTGTAAAATCTTGCCATATTTGCATCTAATCATCATAAAAATTGAAATATATCATGATATAAAAAATACAAAAGTGCAATGAGAGGGGAGAATGGGAAAATATAGTAAATAAATTAAAGTGTCCAGAAACTTCATGCGTTCGAGCCATTTACATATTATTTTACATGTTGTTTACATACTAAAAACAAAAACATGTAAAATCCTTCTCTCTGGCGGTCTGTACATTTAATTAAAAAAGCGAAGTCCCGTCAGAGCGACCCTTAAAAGATGACATTGACTTGGTGGAACGCACATACATTGCATTTCCTCCCTAGTTAGGTAATACGGAATTGTTCGAGATCTGAACAAGCAAACATATCAGTATTTGGTGGGCATGTCTGCTGTGCAGTCTTAGCGTATTCTTCCACCGTATGACTTGTATAAATTCCTGGATAAACATCAGTAAAATCAGCGACATTTGAATGGGAATTACTAGCGCTCCATGCTGCTATTCCAGAGGATGCTGTGAACAACGAATAGTCGATCAGGATCGTATTTTCATTTTCATTAATCATGATCTCGCCAGCGTTTTCAGTTTTACCTTTCAATGAGTCGCCCATATCAAGAGGAACAGGGATGGTAGGGCTACAGCGAAGACTGCTAATGGCATAGCCAGGCGCTTCATGAGGCAGCAATGTATTCCACGAGTTTATTAACCGATCGCATCTGGATGAAATTGCAGTATTATAAGTATCAGCTTGCGCTTGCAGACTCGAAGATGTAAGTTCCTGAGAGGAGATATGATTTCTGTTAGTAGAAGTAATAGAGTACTGAGAATAAGAAATTAGCTGGGGTTTTAGCAGGGTTTGGATCAACTCGAAACACTTTATTTTGCTCCTGTACCTGGTCATACTTTAAATTCAATGCCTCCTGAACACAAGACTGCTGATTTTCTGTAGTGGACAGTCCATTAAAGGTGTTATTAAGTGACTGCAAGAACCCTAATTGATTCATGACGTCCAACGGCTTCGCAGAGTGAACCAACGTATTAGCGTCATGAGAGTTGGCAGACACTGGATTGGTATTGCAGGTATGGGCGGATTGTGAGGGTATATTTAATTCTGTTCTGGTGTTGCCGTTGGCTCTGTTATATGAGTGTTTCAAGTTGAGCTTCTTCTTGATGCAAGAGTTCCAATTATTCTTGATCTCGTTGTCCGTACGTCCCGGTAAATGGGCAGCAATTTGAGACCACCTGCCTCGCCAATGCCATTCATTTGCCAAGTTAATGGACGGGAGAGCAAGGACTAATGTCAACGACTACAACTGCAAAATTCAGGGAATAGAGGACACTGACAAGTACAACTACACAATTTAGGGATTGGAGGAGACGAATGGTGTGGGCAAGAAGAAAATCAAATACCTGTTTCCGAGAATGGACTGCAAGTGTATGATCAATTGCTCTTCTCGGGGTGAAATTGCAGCGTGTTTAAGGCCAGGCTGCAAGTAGTTAATCCATCTCAGCCTGCAGCTCTTTCCGCATCTCTGTAGACCTGTATACACATTCATGGCAATATTATAAAGTTCTCTGCCACACCGGTGAAGCTGGAAAGACGCCTATTCCTTTTCTAATTACCATAGTATAGAAACTGAATCTCAAATTTTATTTTATCACAATGTAAACTTGCATTTTCCTTGTGTTAGGAAGAAGATCAGAGTGTGATTCTTTAATTCAAAATCTTTTACACAAATAAAACTAAGTTCAGTATAAACTATAAGAATAGAATTTTGAAATTTATTAACTTTTAAATTCACTTTAATGAATACTTAAACATGGCAGGTTAAAGTTTGTACGAATGAATTTTTTCATCTAAATTAAACATAAGTAGCTTCCAATTTATTATAAAACTTATGACGACACATACTGAAAATAAATGTACATCAAGATATGGATAAGTAAAAAGCATAAATTTATGAATACTTAGTCCATGGAATTAATATAAATTTGTATTAATCTATTTTTTAAAATTTAAAATTTAATTTAGTTTAAAGTAAACATATATTAAATTTATTGAAGTTTAAATTTATTTACAAAAGAAATTACAATACACAATGTTAAATGTTAACTTGAATTTGATAAACTAAAGCTAGCAGTAATTTGTGGTATGAAAGATTGGCAGCATATTTGGAAGATATAATTTTCGAAAAAAAATCATATTTTTTTCTTTAAATCATAGTTATAATTTTGAAATTGAAAATTTAGGTGTTTAAAGATTTTTGACGGTGTTAAATCTATTTATACTATCAAAATTATCATTAAAACATAGTTAAATTCAAATTTTACAAAATAAAAAACAAAAAATCATTATTAAAATATAGTTAAATTCAAATTTTACAAAATAAAAAACAAAAAATTTATTTGAAAAACAAAAAATTTATTTGAAAACCCATCGTATCAAAGTCCTATAATTTTTAAACAACTCCGGCCATCCGGCCATAATGCAATATTGAGCGTAATTAGATCAACTAATGCAGAATCGATAAGCAAAATTAAATTAAAGTAATGTATTACCAACTTGCTTTGCCACATAGCTCCACGAGCAGCCGAGAAGGCAATTCTTCGTCATATAATCGATGAGTTTCTGGTCTTCTTCAGGTGACCACAGACTTTTTCTTATCTTTGGTTTCGAGGAGACGACGGCTGCTTTTCCTTGCCCTTCTGTGCGACTCATAGTTTTACGCCGCCTACCAATTGCTCTTTCTCTACGAATGAGTGAATTTGGTTTCGCGCTAGGGTTTACCCGGGATTGAGAATTAGGTCATCGCAGATACTTAAAAACAATTTCACAAAAGGAGAGGCTGACAAAGCATACGGACGATGGACCCCATCATCCTCCAATTTTCAATCATCTGCACATGGATCACCTACCACAACTTTGATTTGGCTCATGATTGATATCGTACTTTTTGCTGGCAAAACTTTCAGATACTTGGTTTGATTTGATTTGACTCGTAATTGCATCGTTTGCCCGAAAAATTTAGGATTTGGATTTCTCCGAAAACCTACTCAGTTTGACGTAGAACCAAAGCTTCAGATATGTATTATAATAATATGGTACGTTCTTAATGAAAATACTTACTAGAAGCAAAAACACGTGTATGTATTCTTGTTTCAGAAGGCTTTTTATTCGCTCCTTAGTTGGGATGAACGTTCTTTATTCACCGACCGAGGAGATGTATCCTACGATTTCAACGAAACATATCGTCCAGCTTACGTACAGTTGTTGAATGTTCATTTGGTAAGTTGCTGTTTTTCACCTCCGGCATCTACTTAGCAGACTATGTCAACGAAACAACAGTCCCCCCTGTTAGCAGACTTCTGTGAGAGGCCATATTTTCAACTGAATCGTACGAATGTACACATCTCGGTGATAAATAAGACCTTTGAGCGGAAGGAAAACGAAACCATTTTATGGTGAAAACTTGAAAAGCAAATCAATAGACATTCGTGGGATATTAGGGTTGCCTTTTAGTTTTGACCCATGACAATCATGGAGATGTGTGCATACCTAATCAAAAACTTAATTATTTTATTTTGTTTATGAAGGTTAATCAGTATAGATCTATCTTAAATCCGTATCTATCAAGCATTGAGAGGGATCCAATTTCTTGAGGTGTATTTCTTTTTTTAAATTTAAACTCAATAAATTTGATCTCTCTTGATTTATAAATCTAGGTTTAAGTTTTAAGTTTTTATTTTATAAATGAGCATTTATTTTTTAATTACTTTTCATAATATTTTAGCAAACATGAATTTTTTTAATTATCATTTAATTAAAAAAATTACTTTTTACATTAAATTACTTTTTACGTTTTATTAGATGTAATGCTACATGTAACGGTACATACACGTTAGAACATCTCCCCCATACTAGGCTGTAGAGCACCTCGTTTTACTCGGTGCAAGCATCTCCCCCATACGCACCAAGTTTCACTCGGTGCAATAATTGAATGAACATAATTTTTATTTAAAAATAAAAAATAGATACATGATTAAGTTTTATATTAATTAATTTGTGGTTGGTGAACACTCTAACATTCTCAAAATCACAAAAAATTTTAAATTTTTCCGAGTAGCATTAATTGCTATGATAAATGTTTGTCTGTTTAACTAGACTTCACAATGTACTTGGACATGTTACGTCGATTATGTTTGTATAATGTATTACAAAATATGCATGATGTTTTTATAGCTAAAGTACACTATTATTGGATGTTGTTTACCTAGATTCATGCATCCTAGATTAGTCATGCTTTCTTATGTAGCTCTCGATACTTTATAGACTTGATGTTGAATTCATTTTATGTGCTAACTCTTTCCTTTTCTTGTTGATGATGAAGGGGACCTATGGGCACCCCAAGGCTTACTTAGCTATTTAGCTAAAGCATTGAACTTCTCTTGCAGATCGCAAGTAAGAGAAAATACTGTTTCGAAAAGCATAGAGAGGTCCTATTTAACTTCATTTAGCCTTCAAAGTTTATAAAAAGAAATTAGAGTAACTCAAGTATTCCAGGGTGAGATCTATCCTAGTTAATCTTCAGTTATACAATCAAAACTCAGAATTTGTAATTAGTATTAATACATTTGTCTTATATTATAAAATCGTGGGAAGTATTTGAACTTCACTCTCTTGATTAGGTAATTAAATCCTACACCTAGGTAGTGTACTATGTAATTGATTCCATATGTAAAGCGAACATAACCTATACTTAGATACTAGCAATGTACTACTAAACCTATCTTTTGGTCTCATACACTATATGCATAACATGTGTAGTAATGTTATTATGGGACTTGACAATAGTTTATAATTGTAAACTATAATCTATATGCACTTCTTTTATTAATTTATACCATGGATGTTTAAACTGCTAGAGCATTAGTTTATACCATAATCTAGATATGCGTTTTATGGTCTTTATAGTTTTAATACCTTGTACAAGGGTTTAAATGATAAAGTGATTTACGTACTATTTTATTTACAAAGTTGGAAACATTGTTATGGTTAAAAGACTTTAGGAATAATGTATCCAGGTTATAATATGGTTGTAAGTTTCTCCATATTGCATCGCCGAAACCTTACCCCTCGGATACGATGTACTAGCATAATATTTCGTAACACTTTGATAAAATAAAGATATTAGTTTGACTATTTGATTTATCACATCCATACTATAGTAGATGGTTACCATCTTTGCAAGACCGAAGCTCTGACATAGTTATAATGTGATGGCAGGGTGATGTATACAGTAGATATGGTAATTAATGTGCAATTAAAGTGTTGTGGGTGGAGAGTCTAGTGGCATCCCCCGTGGCGAGTCTTCACGTGGTTTCCTTGGTAGTGATGCTAACCCTAACTGCTACAGGATTACCTCGTTGAGAGCATAGTCTTGGCATTCATTTGGAAAGGAGTGGGGTTTGGAGAGGCCAACAGGCCTGCGAGTGTTTAGGGTTTTTCAGAAAAATGTAAAGGAGGCACCTCCCCAAGGTTCGATACCCCGACCTGTGACTTGCAAGTTTTGCACAGTGATCTCTCTGAGTTGTATCCTTCCTTTGCTGAGTTTGCTAATGGTGGTTTGGCTCTGGTTCTCGTCGAAATGCAGGAGTGAACGGGTTTAGAAACAAAGTTCTCTTGAAAAGGTAATTTTTGCTTTACTTTGTTGCTACTCACGATTGTTTATAATGTTTGCATTCATTTGTATTTTTGTTTTGAGCTTCATAATCTACCTTTTAACCACACTCTATATTATATGGCAGGTGCTCTTCGGATTTGGATTTCTATGTTCAAAACTGAGTGGGAATGTGCTTGAAAACCGGTAAGCCTCGGTGGTTTCCTGTAGGTTTCAACTTGGCAAACTTTTGGTCCTTATCTAGTTTTAGCGGAATGCTTCAGTCTTAAGGTTTGGCTGTGGATACTGCTGCTGTTGTAATGTTTGTGAGACAAATGACAAGTGTAGGGAGGATGGGATCCTCGACCTACCTCAGCCTTAACTCTCCAACATTTTACTGTGTATTAACTTGTTGAAAGTGTAACAACTGTGTGAAAGGGGTTCAACCCTCGGCTGTTTGATTAATAAAAAAGGTTATGATATTTGGAACTATATGTTGTTTTATGAGAACCGTACCTGAGAGCAATGCTCCTGGCAGCGTGCGTTATTTTGTTTTAACGATGTTTGTTATATAGTGATTAGGGAAACAGCCCATTCTTGAATGTTTATAAAAATGTTGAGTTTTGTTTAAAGGTTGAAAGTCGAATGCCTAGTTTTGTATTTTCAAAACCCTGAACTTGTTTCTTTACGTGAAAGGATAACTTTGAAGGGTTGGTGAAATTAATCTTAATGCGGAGACCTAGTTTCGTCTTTCTATTCCTGTTTTGTTGAAAGATGATGGTTAACTTAGGTTTATTTGAAATTTAATCAACTGCTTGTTGTTTATGTCGACAATGTTCCTTTGTTTTGGTTAGGCTTTGTACAGGGTATTTGAAATCGTGACTATGTTATTCTATTGTTGAACAAAGTAATGTGTCTTGTTTGAAACCCTGTCGTAGTATGCTTGATATTTTTTAGAAATATTTTAAGAGTTTCGACCATGAGGTTGGTTATGAACCCTACTCAAAGTTAAACGATCATTTGATTTTCTTAAGCTGTAAAATCGATAAGGGTTTGAGATTTAGGTCTTTTGTCGTGAAATAAAAATTATCTTGTGTTTTGTTTGATATAAGATATCAATGATAAAAATAAGTGCTAGCAGTTCTGCATATTATATATGTTTGTATTTGATCTTTTCTACAGCTGTTTTAAATTCATAAATGTTGATGAAATGTTAAACTTAGTGTTATATGTTGTAACTAGCTAAGGTTGGACGCATTGGGACATTCGTCCAACAATCAGAGTTGTTTTGTATTTATAATAATAGTGATGTTTTCAAGGTTAATTAAATGAAAGATACTATTAGTGTATTCATGTTGTCTAGTAGCTATATAATTCGATACTGAAAGGTAGAAAGCTAAGAGTTATTAAAGGATTCTTCATACAAAAAATAACATTATAAGTCTTATTTGTTTTCTGAAATGTAAAACGGTTACCCTATAACAGTATTTAGGGTTTTATGCAGAAATAAGGGACTGTTTGAGTTCTTCTATTTCTATTGCTATAAATGTATAGATATTCTAACGTCTGCATAATATAAAAGTTGCTATGCTTTTCTATGACTGAGAACATAGATATTTTAATTGCAAAATGTAAACAGTTAAAGAAAACTTAACAGGGCTTGTTTATTCAATCATTATATCTACTGGATATCATTGATCTATTTTTAAACACCCTTCCTTGTACTAGAGCACGACACAAGGATAATACATGGTAAATACAGGGAAGTAATTTATTCTATCATTTCATATAACCTCTTCAACAATTTACAGAATCATAATTAGTTCAGAAAATTAAACATTTACTTCTACATGATGATAACTATCAACATTTAGCTAATAAATCTTAAATCAACAGTTTTAGAAAATAAATTATAACTACTTAAGAAATGAAATAACAGTAGAACCTCCAAATGTAGATAGGGTGGACAAACACCCAAAGAGGCATGTTCCTCTCAACCTTCTCCAGAAGAAGCAGCCAATATCATTTGCTCCTTTGGACCCCCGAGCCTGTTTACTGAACCATTAGGTAGAACACTCTATGTAGAAGCAAGGCACTCAGGTTGTACTTCCAGTAATCAATGGAGACTTGCAATACACCTCTAAATAAACCTCTGTACTAAGCAGGAAACTCTGCACTGAAGAGAAGTGAAACAATCTTACACTAAAAATCAAAACATAGCTTCCCCTCGTCGAATCTCTTGTGTGCGTACAACAGAACCACAAGGTAAATTTCCTCCTCAGAAAAAGTGTGTGCCTCTTCTCAAATTCGATGGCTTATAATGATGTTTAGGTCTTTTAGTGGTCAGTTTTCCAAATAAATGAGCCTCAAGCTCCAGGCCCATCTTTAAGGGAACTTTGACCACAATTCAAGGGAGTTGTCCCATAAAAACAGCTAGTTACTGAGTTCGTGATGCAGCCACTTGTCCATTGCCTTCTACCCCAGATTCCATTCCACCTAGTGGGTCAATAAACACTCTTTCAACAGTCTCTTTGGGTGAGTGTCTCCTATTTTATTTTATTAAATAATAATATTATGCAATTATAGTCATCCTTGGCCACTTGGCCAAATATAAAACTTTACAATAAAAGTTAAGATAATGTTTTTCTCAAACATAAAATGTTTCAAGTCACATGGGTATGTTACAAACACACCCACTTAAGCTCAACATCGTCCTCGATGTTACTTATTCTTCATCAGAGCCTCCCTGGAACAAAATTGGATATTTTTCCCGCATTTTACTTTCCAATTCCCAGGTAGCTTCATTAGGGCTAAGGTGCTTCCATTGCACCCTTACCTTCCGTATGGTACGATTCCAGAGCATAATTTCCCTTCTGTCAAGAATACAATGTGGTTCCACCTGAAAATATCCTTTGGGTTCCACTGGTCCAATCCTTGATAGGACTTCAAATGGCCCACAATACCTTGGTGCTAGTTTAGCACAACTCCCAAGCTTAAAAGAACTTTTTTTGGGTTTTATCTTTACAAAGACATGATCTCCAACCTGAAATTATCTTTCAGTTCGTTTCAGATATGCATAACGTTTTTGTCTATCTTGTGCAACTTTTAAATTTCCTTATACCTGTTTCACGGTTAGCTCCATCTCTCTTAACAAATATGGTCCTAGCATTAATCTGTCAATAGGGTTATCCCAAGAAATAGGAGTACTGCATTTCCTTCCATATAAAATCTCAAATGGACTAAGTCTAGCAGATGCTTGATAATGGTTATTGTAAGCAAATTCAGTTAAATGCAAATAGTCTTCCCACTTAGTTGGTTGATGTTTAACATACATTCTTAACATGTCTTCTAAAATCTGATTAACCCTTTCAGTTTGTCCGTCAGTTTGTGGATGGAAAGAATTACTCAAATTCAATTAGTATTTAGACCTTTAAACAATGTTGTCCAGAAATTTCTAATAAACTTGGAATCTCGATCAGAAATAATTACCTTTGGAATTCCATGTAAGCGGAAGATTTGCTTCATAAACACATCTACAATGTTAGCATATTTAAAAGTAGTCTTAAGAGGAATAAAATGAGCAGATTTACTAAGTTTATCCACAACCACCATTATTGAGTCATTATGTTTCTGATTCTTAGGCAACCCAGTTATGAAATCGATACTTATAATTTCTCACTTCCATTCTGGAATTGGTAATGGCTACAATAGGCCAGCTGGGTGTTGATGTTCAGCCTTAATTGTCTGACATTCAAAACACCTAGCTATGTATTCAGCCACTTCATTCTTCGTATTGGGACAAAAGTAATAATTTCTTAACATAGTCATCATTTTCTGATAACCAAGGTGTTCCGAATAAGGACTTTTATGAACTTCATCCAAAATTAGTAGTTTAACTTTTGACACATTAGGTATATAAATTTTGTTTTTATAAGTCATTAAACTTTTTTCAATAATGCTGTAATCTGTTATTAAAATTTCAGATAAATTTTCAGCAACTTTATCATGCAATTTTTGATAATTTTCATCTTGCTTAATTCCTTCTTCGATCTAATTTTCCATATCTGTCTTAAATGTGTTGATTGCTACCACAAAACTTAATATGGCATTTCTGCTCAAGGCATCAACAACTTTGTTTTCTTTACCCTTAATGTGTTGAATCTCGAAATCGTACTCGCTAAAGAAAGCTAGCCACCTAGTTTGCCTTGCGTTAAGATTTGTTTGATCCAACAAGTATTTTAGTCCTTTATTATCTGTCATTAGTGAAACATTTCTTCCAATCAAGTGATGGCGCCACATTTTTAATGCATGTATCACGACTGCCAACTCTAGATCATAAGTTGCGTAGTTCTTTTCATGGATTTTTAACTTCCATGACTCATAAGCAATAACATGACCTTCTTGAGTTAAGACCCCACCAAGTCCATCGTTGCATGCATCAGTGCATACAACAAAGTCTTTATTAGGATCAACAATTTTTAATATAAGTGCTGTTGTTAATAACTCTGTTAACTTCTTAAAACTTTCCTCGCATTTTTTATCCCAGATGAATTTCTTTCCCTTCTTTGCAAAGAAGTTATGGGATTCGCAATTCTGGAGAATCCTTCAATAAAATTTCTATAGTAACCTGTTATCCCCATAAAGGACCGTATGTCAGTTACGTCTTCAGGGACATGCCACTTGTTAATTGTTCTTATTTTATCTGGGTTGGCAGAAATTTTGTCTTTAAATATTATGTGACCTAAGTACTGTATTTTATCTTTATAAAAGTCACATTTACTAAAATTGGCGTAAAGTTGATGTTCTCTTAAAACTTGCATAATTATTCTTAAGTGTTAGTCGTGCTATTCTTTAGTTTTTGAATAATTATCATATCATCAATGAACACAATTAGAAACTTATCTAAGTACTTATGCAGAACGTTATTCATTAAACACATGAAGACTGCTGGTGCGTTAGTTAGCCCAAAAGGCATAACTACGAACTCGTAGTGTCCATAATGAGTTCTGAAAGCAGTTTTGAATATGTCTTCATCCTTTATTCTAACTTGATGATATCCTGACCTTAAGTCAATTTTAGTGAATATCTCTACTCCGCGTACCTGATCGAATAAATCGTCAATGCGAGGCAAGGGATATTGTTTTTTAATAGTCATTTTATTAAGTTGACGGTAATCTATGCACAGTCGCAAAGTACCATCCTTCTTTTTAACAAAGATAACCAGTGCTCCCCAAGGAGACACACTTGGCCTTATGTAGTTATTATCAATTAATTCTTCCAATTGAGATTTTAGTTCATTTAATTCTAGAATATTCATTCTGTAAGGAGCCTTTGAGTTTGGTACCGCACCCAGTACTAACTCAATGGTGAAATCAAGTTCCCTTTTCAGACGTAGTCCAGGAATTTCTTTCGGGAATACATCAGAAAAGTCCTTAAGAATATGTATGTCTTCTAGTTTTATCTTATCTTCTTTAGATGAACATTCGTCATTAATCACATTCACTGCAAACATTTTACAACCCTTTCTTACAGCTTTCTTTACTTGTAAAGAAGAAATTTGTCTCACAGATATTTTTCTAGGAATTCCTTTCACTGTTTCAGTTTCTCCTTCGTTATTCAAACAAGTAAAAGACTTATCATAACAGTTAAGTACTACTCTATGTTGTTCAATCCAGTCCATGCAAATTAATACATCATATGACCCTAATGGCAAAACATTCAATTTAACTTGCGTTTTTAGTTGACTCATAAGTAAATCACAACTTTTTACAAACTCTGTAACTGTTCTTTTAGTGCATGTTGCTAATTGAACTAACCATGATTTATCAAATCTTTCTATCTCTAACTTGAAAAATTTCACTAATTCAGGTGATATGTAACTCAAACTTGCACTTGGATCTATTAAAATGGAAATAGATTTGTTTTGTATCATACCTTCAATCTCGTTTATAGAAGTTTGATGGTGTGTTTGTCGATTTTCCAGTGCTGCATTAATCCTGAGTATTTCTCTTGCTACATCACCAACTGTTGGCTCTGCTTGCATGGTGTAAATGTTGTTGACTGTCTTTCTTCTAAGTGGGCAGTTTGCCCTGGTATGTGGTCCATTTCCGTCAAAACACTTCAAAGGTGGCATTTGTTCAACATTTTTGTTATTGTTATTATTATTATCGTTGTTATTATTATTAGTCACATTCCTTGCAGCTGAAAAATTATGTGGTGCATTATCTCTGTAATTATTATTATTCTGAAAATTTATGTTATTGAAATTTTTATTATTTCCATAATTTTTAAAATTAAAAGTTTTCTTCTTATGCTCATAATTACTTGATTTATTATTCCTCCAACTCGATACACCTTCTCTTCTCTTATTCTGTTCAAAACAGAAATTAGCCTTCCTCATGGCTTCTTCAAGAGTTGAAGGATTATCGTATTCAATTATGTCATTTATGTTGAAGGGTAAGCAGCTTAGAAACCTTTGTATCTTAGGTTTTTCTTCAGCTAGGTAAGGTACATACCTTATCAAGCTGAGAAATTTGCTTCATAACTCCTTCATAGTCATAGAACCCATCTTTAAATCATAAAATTCCTTTGACTTATCTTCCTAATACTGTTCAGATAAAAATGTTTTTTTAAATGTACTCCATTTTGTATTCTTGTCTTTAAGACTTTTGACTCTTTTGACATCCTACCACCAAATGTCTGCCCTTCCGGTCAGATTGTATATGGCCATCTTAGCTTTTAATTAAGAGGAGTAATTATAAATCTGAAAATACTTCTTCATCCCGGACAACCATGCTTCAGTTGCCTCTCCCTTTTCATTTTCTCCATTAAAAGTTGGAGGTTTTATCTTTTTAAACTCTCCTGAAATTTGTTCATAATATTTATGCATTTTCTTAGGACTGCAGTTACCGTCACTCCTGTCCTATTCAGAATTATATTTTCTACAATAAGTTTTATCATCATCAAAAGAAGAAGAAGAGTTGCTTTCAGTTTTATAATACTTCATTTTCTTATCTCTGTGTTTGTAGGACATTGTTCCAGATTCAGATTTTACTTCTGTTCTCTTACCTTTTTCATCTTGATGGTACTTGTCCAGTAAAATCTGGTTTAATTCTTCGCGTGCTTTTAAAATTCGTTCATGTTCTTCCTTAACATTTCTTGTTTCAGTTTTTAAGTCTTTAATAGCACGTAATAATTCAGATGATTGATCATTCAGTTCTACATAGATTTCTTCATTAATATTTTCATGTTTGTTATCATTATGTTCATTATGAGGAGATCCGTCCTCTACTGATTCCTCCGGTATGTCCATACCTACAAATTAAATGTCAAGTTGTTCTGTACATAAATAAATTTAAATAAAAGTTAGTAACTAAATTTTCTGGTTTCATTTTTTGTTTTACGCGCGTCAGCCTATTTCAGGCCTAGAGTTTGAAATCGTTCTCTGATACCACATGTAACATCCTGAAAATCACAAAAATTTAAAATCTTCATAGTAGCATTAATTGCTACAATTACCATGCGGAAGTATAAAAAATGTTTATTTGTTTAACTAGACGTCACAATGTACTTAGATATGTTACGTCGACTATGTTTGTATAATGTATTACAGAATATGCGTGATGTTTTTCTAGCTAAAGTACACTATTGTTGGATGTTCTTTACCTAAATTCATGCATCCTAGATTATTCATGCTTTCTTATGTAGCTGTCGATACTTTATAAACTTGATGTTGAATTCGTTTTATGTGCTAGTTGTTTCCTTTTCTTGTTCATGATGAAGGGGTCCTATGGGTACCCCGACGCTTACTTAGCTATTTAGCTAAAGCATTGAACTTCTCTTGCAAATCGCAGGTAAGAGAAAATACTATTTTGAAAAGCATAGAGAGGTCCTATTTAACTTCAGTTAGCCTTTAAACTTTATAAAAAAAGAATTACAGTAACTCAAGTATTCCACGGTGAGATCTATCCTAGCTAATCTTCAGTTATACTCAAGTTGTTTATGCAACTTCCAGTCATAAGTCAAAACTCAGAATTTGTAATTAGTATTAATACATTTGTCTTGTATTATAAAATCGTGGGAAGTATTATAACTTCACTCTCTTGATTAGGTAATTAAATCCTACACCTAAGTAGTGTACTATGTAATTGATTCCATATGTAAAGCGAACATAACCTATGCTTAGATACTAGCAATGTACTACAAAACCTATCTTTTGGTCTCATACAGTATATGCATAACATGTGTAGTAATGTTATTATGGGACTTGACAATAGTTTATAATTGTAAACTATACTCTATATGCACTTCTTCTATTAATTTATACCATGGATGTTTAAACTGACAGAACAATAGTTTATACCATAGTCTAGATATGCGCTTTATGGTCTTTATAGTTTTTATAGCTTGTACAAGGGTTTAAATGATAAAGTTATTTACATAATAATTTATTTGCAAAGTTAGAAACATTGTTATGGTTAAAAGACTTCAGGAATAATGTATCTAGGTTATAATATGGTTGTAAGTTTTGCCATATTGGATGGCCGAAACCTTACCCCTGGGATACGATGTACTAGCAAATTATTTCGTAACACTTTGATAAAATAAAGATATTAGTTTGACTATTTGATATATCATGTCCATACTATAGTATCATTACCAACTATGCAAGACCGAAGCACTGACATAGTTATAATGCGATGGCAGGGTGATGTATACAATAGATATGGTAATTAAAGTGCAATTAAAGTGTTGTGGGTGGAGAGTCTAGTGGCATCACCTGTGGCTAGTCTTCACATGGTTTTCTTGGTAGTGATGCTAACCCTAACTGCTACGGGCTTACCTCGTTAAGAGCATAGTCTTGGCATTCATTTTGTAAGGAGTGGGGTTTGGAGAGGCCAACAGGCCAGCAGGTCTTTAGGATTTTGCATAAAAATGTAAAGGAGGCACCTCCCGAGGGTTTGATACCCCGACCTGTGACTTGCAAGTTTTGCACAGTGAGCTCTCTTAGTTGTATCCTTCCTTTGCTGAGTTTTCTAATGGTGGGTTGGCTCTGGTTCTCATCGAAATGCAGGAGTGAATGGGTTCAGAAGCAAAGTTCTCTTGAAAAGGTAATGTCTACGTTACTTTCTTCCTACTCATGATTGTTTATAATGTTTGTAGTTATTTGTATTTTTGTTTTGAGCTTCATAATCTAGCTTTTAACCACACTCTGTGTTATATGTCAGGTGCTCCTCGACTTTGGATTTCTATGTTCAAAACTAAGTGGGAATGTGCTTGAAAATCGGTAAGCCTTGGTGGTTTCCTGTAGGTTTCAAGCTGGCAAAATTTTGGTCCTTATCTAGTTTTATCTGAATGCTTCAGTCTCAAGGTTTGGTTGTGTATACTTCCACCATTGTAATGTTTGTGAGCCAAATGGAAAGTGTAGGGAGGATGGGATCCTCGACGTACCTCGGCCTTAACTCTACACTTTTTTACTGTGTATTAACTTATTGAAAGTGTAACAACTGTGTGAAAGGGGTTCAACCCTCGGTTGTTTTATTAATGAAAAATGTTATGGTATTTGGACCTATATTTTTTTTATGAGAACCATGCCTGAGAACAATGCTCCTGGTAGCCTGCGTTATTTTTCTTAAAAGATGTTTATTATACAGTGATAAGGGAAACAACCCATTCTTGAATGTGTATAAAAATGTTGAGTTTCGTTGAAAGGATGAAAGCCGAATGCCTAGTTTTGTATTCTCAAAACCCTGAACTTGTTTCTTTTTGTGAAAGGGTAACTTCAAAGGGTTGGTGAAATCAATCATAATGCTGAGACCTAGTTTCGTCTTTCTATTCCTGTTTTGTTGAAAGATGATGGTTAACTTAGGTTTATTTGCAATTTAATCAACTCCTTGTTGATGTCGATAATGTTCCTGCATTTTGGTTAGGCTTTGTACAGGGTATTTGAAATCGTGACTATGTTATTCTATTGTTGAACAAAGTAATGTGTCTTATTTGAAACCCTGTCATAGTATGCTTGATGTTTTTTAGAAATGTTTTAAGTGTTTTGACCGTGGGGATGGTTATGAACCCTAGTCAAAGTTAAACGCTCATTTGATTTTCTTAAGCTGTAAAATCGATAAGGGTTTGAGATTTAGGTCTTTCGTCGTGAAATAAAAATTGTCCTATGTTTTTTTTGATATAAGATATCAATGATAAAAATAAGTGCTAGCAGTTCTGCGTATTAGATATGTTTGTTTTTATCTTTTCTACAGCTGTTTTAAATTCATAAATGTTGACGAAATGTTAAACGTAGTGTTATATGTTTTAACTAGGTAAGGTTTGACACGTTGGGACATTCGTCCAACAATCATATTTGTTTTGTATTTATAATAACAATGATGTTTTCAAGGTTAATTAAATGAAAGATACTATTAGTGTATTAGTGTTGTATAGTAGCTATCTAATTCGATACTCAAAGGAAGAAAGCTAAGAGTTATTAAAGGATTCTTTATACAGAAAATAACATTATAAGTCTTATTTGTTTTCTGAAATGTAAAAAGGTTACCCTATAACAATACTTAGGGTTTTATGCAGAAACAAGGGACTATTTGAGTTCTTCTATTTCTATTGCTATAAATGTATAGATATTCTAATGTCTGCATAATATAAAAGTTGCTATGTTTTTCTATGACTGAGAACATAGATATTTTAATTGCAAAATGTAAATAGTTAAAGAAAACATAACAGGGTTTGTTTATTCAATCATTCTATCTACCGCATAAATTTATCTATTTTCAAACACCCTTCCCTATACTAGAGTACGACACAAGGACGGTGCATGGAAAAATACAGGAAACTAATTTATTCTATCATTTCATATAACTTCTTCAACAATTTACAGAATCATAATCAGTTTAGAAAATTAAACATTTACTTCTACATGATGATAACTATCAACATTCAGCTAATAAATCTTAAATCAACAGTTATAGAAAATAAATTATAACTACTTAAGAAATGAAATAACAATAGAACTTGCAAATGTAGATAGGGTGGACAAACACCCCAAGAGGCATGTTCCTCTCAACCTTCTCCAGGAGAAGCATCCAATAACACTTGCTCCTTTGGACCCCCGAGCCTGTTTACTGAAGCACTAGGTAGAAGACCTGTGTAGAAGCAAGGCACTGAGGTGGTACTTCCAGCAATCATTGGAGACTCACAATACACCTCTAAATAAACCTCTGCACTCAGCAGAAGTGAAAAGACTTACACTACAACTCAAAACATAACTTCCCCTCATCGAATATCTTGTGTGCATACAACAGAACCACAAGGTAAATTTTCTCATAAAAAAAAGTGTGTGCCTTTGCTGAAATTCGATGGCTTATAAAGATGCCTAGGTCTTTTAGTGGTGAGTTTCCAAATAAATGAGCCTCAATATCCAGTCCCATGTTTCAGAGAACTTTGACCACAATTCAAGGGAGTTGGCCCATAACAACAGCTAGTTACTGAGTTCCTGATGCTGCAACTTGTCCATTGCCTTCTACCCAATATTCCATTCCACCTAGTGGGTCAGTAAATACTCTTTCAACAGTCTCTCTGGGTGAGTGTCTCTTATTTTATTTTATTAAATAATAATATTGTGCAATTACAGTCGTCCTTGTCCACTTGGCCAAATATAAAACTTTACAATAAAAGTTAAGATAATGTTTTTCTCAAACATAAAATGTTTCAAGTAATGGATATGTTACAAACAGCCATAGTTTACAAGTCAATTGGCACCATAAATTATCTTTTAAAAGATACCCATGCAATCATGCATAAATAATAATAATTTTTTTTATTGTTTTTTTTTCATCTCTCACATTCTCCTTGTTATATCCCAAGCACTATTGGTTATCCTTTCATGAGCTACTAGTTATAAATGCATTTATTTATTCATGAGCTACCACTTATTTTTTAAATTCTTTTTCTTATAATTGTTTATTTTGAATTTTGACTGAGTGCCATAAAATCAATCTCGACAGTACACTTGTCTAATATGGTATAATCCTAGAAAAGCATAGGGGTAGTCCACCCCAAATTCTGAAAAAAAAAACACAATCCTAGAAAAGCATAGGCCAAAACACTTGATAAACTTCAATATTTGATATTGAAAAAGAAAATGTTTTTCAATCATGATGCAATCTAATTGCTTATTAGTCCCTATCGGCCTGCCAAGCAACAGGGACTATAGAAATCGCTTTGTGCGATTGTATTAGTCTGGACACATGTTCCAATGAGTTTTAACCAAGTTTTTTCATGATATATTCGGTTCTAACCAATCAATCAATCGCCTTATTTGGCCTTTAATCGAGGCATATCCCCACTTGCTATGGCTATTGTTCTGTGTTATGACATATAGCGAATGGTGGAAGTTGAACATGGTCCTAATATGTTATTTGCAATGGGAAAACCACCCATAGAAATTCACCATGGACACGTTGCTATCAGGTATCTGTCATGTAAAATGGCATGCATCAACCCACATGGCAGGCATGCACTTGCCTGCATGCATGC
The DNA here is from genome assembly GCA_027924585.1 of Larix kaempferi. Taxonomy (NCBI): domain Eukaryota; kingdom Viridiplantae; phylum Streptophyta; class Pinopsida; order Pinales; family Pinaceae; genus Larix; species Larix kaempferi. Next base: position 17,834,368 of record BSBM01000779.1, read on the forward strand.
AATTCAAACTTGATTTGTTGCTATTGCGGGTGTCAAATTTTTAGATGCTTGACGCATCAACCCACACATTTCCCTCAATACAATTTCCAAAATCCCTTAGTGTTTCCTCCTTGTTTCAAACTGTTCTATTTTATTCTATTAAATCCTACATGATATCAATTCGTAAATCAATTTTCAATCATTTTGAACCATTGTTCAAAATTCGTTTGTTATGGACACAAGGGTGTGAAACTCTGAAATAGAAATCGAAAGGGCGTTGCGAGAATGGGGATGATTTAGAGCTTTTCAACTTACTTTATTTACATAAAATCTAAAATCTAAGTAGCTTGTGGTCTGAAGTTACCCATTCCCCTGTGCAATGTAGTTCCTCTTTAAACCGCTGGGATGCCTCCTCTATCTAAATTATTTTCACACAAATTTGCAAATCAATATGGGATGATTCTTCTATTTATGCTTAAACCCTAATTTATTTTCAGATCTCTATTGATATGAGACGCCATTGGTGAAGCGCGTTATCGAAGATGTGGGCTCCCATGGCTCGCCTTTGAGTTGATCTCATGAGAACTCTGAGACCTAACTAATGAGATTGTTGGAACTTGAAAGGGATTCTTGAGTAAGGCTTTTGATTTTCTTCTATGAGAGTTATAACATGAACTGGTAAATAATTTTTGTGGTCCTCCTGTCTGTCCCATAGTTGTAAATGATCCTGGATAACTTGCCATTGCTTCAATTTTAATTGCTTGCTCTAGCGCTAGCGTTAAGTGAGTTCGAGGTAGAGGGTAGACATTCAATGTATGTCTTCTATGAGCTCTAGTAGCGTTAAGTGAGTTCGAGGTAGAGGGTAGACATTCAATGTATGTCTACTATGAGCTCTAGTAGCCTCTTCAACAGGCTATGGAACCAACTCCGCTCAGGCAACTAGGTAAACAGGTGGAATAAAAACATGCTGCTCGCTCTAACTTACTGCCTTTTCACCCAATAACCTATGGAGTGCTGTTGACCCGTACTAACCTATTGTTTAATTGCTTAATCCAAGAAAACTCAACTAGGTATTCTATGATAGACCCCCTACCTTTTTAATGCTAGGATGCGCTTTGAAGGTACTTATATTCCTTGTACCATGGGCGAGTGGGAGTTCATCGGCGATGGTTGGGATTGCGCACGCCACTTCAAGGAAAAGTACCATAGATATCGGCCACCTCTTTTCTCATCAATGTACATTTGATTTACTCATATTTTATGAAAGTGTTTACTGTCTGTCTGACTGCAAAAATAAAGTAGGATATGCCACTACTTTATATACTGACTGTACATAATATACTTAAACACCAATGGTTAGTTGGCATCGAGTGATTTAAACACTTGGTGGTTCCTCTTAGAGCATGCATCCAAAGAAACCACGAATACCTTGGAACAAGGCACATATTATCCATATTATGCATAACCTCCCTTCCACGTGCTATGCATACAATTATAGGATTGCAACTTGTCCGGATGGAAATGACCTGATCTGGCATATTATCATTGTTTAACGAGCATATTGTTGATAGTATCAACGTGTCTTTAAACAGTATATCATGCTTTTCATTAAACTTTTTACGATTTAAACTTTGCCAGTGTATCTATACGAGAGATCTCCGGCCATTGATTTGTTAAGTGGGTAAGACAAGTTTAGATTTTCAAGCGTGTTACATCAATTTGGATTTTTGCAGAAGCGCAGTTGTTGTAAATTTCCAGAAGATTAGTTTAGATGCAAAGTTTTTGTGTTCATACACCAATACAATAACCGATGAGCGCTGTTGGAGGGGACCCTTTGGGATCCTTAATTGTCATTAGTTACTTATGTAATAGTATAGTTAAAGAAGTAGTTGCAGCCGGTGCAACCGCTCCAACCACATGTAAGATGTATAAATATACCTATCAAAGATGAATAAAATAGATGAATGCATTCGGCTCATCCCTTGTCTTGATTATATCTGTGTGCATGTGCTTACTATGTGCTTGAATACAACATCTGGCGTTGTTGCCAGCAGCAGAGGGAGCCGGTTCAAACCTGCAAAAGATCATGAATCCCTGCAAGAATCAAAGAAACGATAATGCTGCTCAATTGCTGATGTGCTGTTGAAAACTTTCCTGCGTGCAAGATAAAATAATCTGATGGGAGGTGGGTCGAACCTGTCGATGAAGAAATGGAGAATCCCCGCAAGATGTAAGAAAAGGTTCATAAATAAAAATGGTGATGACCCGTGAGGCATTGTTGTTGAAGATCTTAATGGACGAAGTCTGTGCGTGGAGTTTGCTCGAGAACCTGCAAGTTCGCTCAAGTTCTTTGTTTTTTATTTCGATGAGTTGAGAACCGATGGTGAAGGCAATAACCGCTCTGCAGCGTGAAAGTTTGAGTCTCTTGACCTTGCTGGTGGCTCAATTTTGTAGAGATATATTGAAAGTTAGATCAACTAATGCAGAATCGATGAGCAAAATTAAATTAAAGTAATCTATTACCAACTTGCTTTGCCACATAGCTCCACGAGCAGCCGAGAAGGAAATTCTTAGTCATATAATCTATGAGTTTCTGGTCTTCTTCAGGTGACCACAGGCTTTTTCTCATCTTTGGTTTCGAGTAGACGACGGCTGATTTTCCTTGCCCTTATGTGCGGCTCATAGTTTTACGCCACCTACCAATTGCTCTTTCTCTGCGAATGAGTGAATTTGGTCCACTGCACAGTGCAAGTTGCCTAGGGTTTACCCGAGATTGAGAATTAGGTCATGGCAGATACTTAAAAACAATTTCACAAAAGGAGAGGCTAACAAAGCATACGGAGGATGGACCCCATCATCCTCCAATTTTCAATCATCTGCACACGAATCACCTACCACAACTTTGATTTGGCTCATGATTGATATCGTTCTTTTTGCTGGCAAAACTTTCAGATAATTGATTTGATTTGACTCGTAATTGCATCGTTTCCCCAAAAAATTTAGGATTTGGATTTCTCCGAAAACCTACTCAGTTTGACATAGAACCAAAGATTCAGATATGTATTATAATAATATGGTACGTTCTTAATGAAAATACTTACTAGAAGCAAAAACACCTGTATGTATTCTTGTTTCAGAAGGCTTTTTATTGGCTCCTTAGTTGGGATGAATGTTCTTTATTCACCGACCGAGGAGATGTATCCTACGATTTCAACGAAACATATCGTCCAGCTTACGTCCAGTTGTTGAAAGCTCATTTCATAAGTTGCGATTGTGAGTGATAAATCCAGTGAGGACCATCTTTACTTTCACATGCGGCATCTACTTTGCAGAGATTATGTCAATGAAACAACAGTCCCCCTGTTAGTCTGAGACTTCTATCAGGCCATATTTTCAACCAAATTGTACGACCGTACATAGGTCGGTGATAAAGAAGACTTTTGAGCGGAAGGAAAACGAAAGCATTTTATGGTGAAAAGTTAAAAAGCAAATCAATAGAGATTCGTAGGTTATTAGGGTTGCGTTTTAGTTTTGACCCAATCATGGAGATGTGTGCGTACCTAATGAAAAATTTAATTATTTTATTTTATTTATGAATGTTAATAATTGAATGAACATAATTTTTATTTAAAAATAAAAAATAGATACATGATTACATTTTATATTAATTAATTTGTGGTTGGTGAACACTATAACATCTTGAAAATCACAAAAAATTATTTGTCTGTTTAACTAGACGTCACAATATACTGAGACATGTTAGGTCAATTATGTTTGTATAATGTATTATAGAATATAGGTGATGTTTTTATAGCTAAAGTACACTATTGTTGGATGTTGTTTACCTAAATTCATGTATCCTAGATTAGTCATGCTTTCTTATGTAGTTCTCGATATTTTATAGACTTGATGTTGAATTCATTTTATGTGCCAACTGTTGGGCATCATGACACTTACTTAGCTATTTAGGTAAAGCATTGAACTTCTCTTACAGATTGCACGTAAGAGAAAATACTGTTTCGAAAAGCATAGAGAGGTCCTATTTAACTTCAGTTAGCCTTCAAAGTTTATAAAAAATAATTAAAGTAACTCAAGTATTTGAGGGTGAGATCTATCCTAGTTAATCTTCAGTTATACAGTCAAAACTCAGAATTTGTAATTAGTATTAATACATTTGTCTTGTATTATAAAATCGTGGGAAGTATTAGAAATTCACTCTCTTTATTAGGTAATTAAATCCTACACCTAGGTAGTGTACTATGTAATTGAAAGCATAGAGAGGTCCTATTTAACTTCAGTTAGCCTTCAAATTTTATAAAAAAGAATTAAAGTAACTCAAGTATTTGAGGGTGAGATCTATCCTAGTTAATCTTCAGTTATACAGTCAAAACTCAGAATTTGTAATTAGTATTAATACATTTGTCTTGTATTATAAAATCGAGGGAAGTATTAGAACTTCACTCTCTTGATTAGGTAATTAAATCCTACACCTAGGTAGTGTACTATGTAATTGATTCCATATGTGAAGCAAACATAACCTATGCTTAGATACTAGCAATGTACTACTAAACCTATCTTTTGGTCTCATACACTATATGCATAACATGTGTAGTGATGTTATTATGGGACTTGACAATAGTTTATAATTGTAAACTATACTCTATATGCACTTCTTCTATTAATTTATACCATGGATGTTTGAACTGCTAGAGCATTAGTTTATACCATAATCTACCATACTCTAGATATGTGCTTTATGGTCTTTATAGTTTTAATACCTTGTACAAGGGTTTAAATGATAAAGTGATTTACGTAATATTTTATTTGCAAAGTTGGCAACATTGTTATGGTTAAAAGACTTTAGGAATAATGTATCCAGGTTATAATATGGTTGTAAGTTACCCCTGGGATACGATGTACTAGCAAATTATTTCGTAACACTTTGACAAAATAAAGATATTAGTTTGACTATTTGATATATCATGTCCATACTATAGTATAATTACCATCTATGCAAGACCGAAGCTGTGACATAGTTCTAATCCGATGGCAGGGTGACGTATACGGTAGATATGGTAATTAATGTGCAATTAAAGTGTTGTAGGTGGAGAGTCTAGTGGCATCCTCCATGGCCAGTCTTCACGTGATTTTCTTTCTAGTGAAGCTAACCCTAACTGCTACAGTCTTACCTCGTCGAGAGCATAGTCTTGGCATTCATTTGGCAAGGAGTGAGGTTTGGAGAGGCCGAGAGGCCTGCGGGTCTTTAGGGTTTTGCAGAAAAATGTAAAGGAGGCACCTCCCCAGGGTTCGATACCCCGACATGTGACTTGCAAGTTTTGCATAGTGATCTCTCTAAGCTGTATCCTTCCTTTGCTGAGTTTTCTAATGGTGGGTTGGATTTGGTTCTCATTGAAATGGAGGAGTGAATGGGTTTAGAAGCAAAGTTCTCTTGGAAAGGTAATGTCTGCGTTACTTTCTTGCTACTCATGATTGTTTATAATGTTTGCAGTTATTTGTATTTTTGTTTTGAGCTTCATAATCTACCTTTTAACCACACTCTATGTTATATGGCAAGTGCTCCTGGGATTTGGACTTCTATGTCTGAAACTGAGTGGGAATGTGCTTGAAAACCGGTATGTCTCGGTGGTTTCCTGTAGGTTTCAACTTGGCAAACTTTTGGTCCTTATCTAGTTTTAGCCGAACGATTCAGTCTTAAGGTTTGGCTATGGCTACTACCACTGTTGTAATGTTTGTGAACCAAATGGAAAGGGTAGGGAGAATGGGATCCTCGACCTACTTCGGCCTTAACTCTACAGTGTTTTACTATGTATTAACTTGTTGAAAGTGTAACAATTGTGTGAAAGGGGTTCAACCCTCGGCTGTTTGATTAATGAAAAAGGTTATATGGTATTTGGAACTATATGTTGTTTCATGAGAACTGTGCTTGAGAGCAATGCTCCTGGCAACTTGCGTTATTTTGTTTAAACGATGTTTGTTATACAATGATAAGGGAAACACCGCATTCTTGAATGTTTATAAAAATGTTGAGTTTTGTTTAAAGGCTCAAAGCCGAATGCATAATTTTGTATTTTCAAAACCCTAAACTTGTTTCTTTTCATGGAAGGGCAACTTCGAAGGGTTGGTGAAATCAATCTTAATGTCGAGATCTAGTTTTGTCTCTCTATTCCTATTTTGTTGAAAGATGATGGTTAACTTAGGTTTATTTGAAATTTAATCAACTGCTTGTTGTTGATGTTGACAGTGTTCCTACGTTTTGGTTAGGCTTTGTACAGGGTATTTGAAATTGTGACTATGTTATTCTATTGTTGAACAAAGTAATGTGTCTTGTTTGAAACCCTGTCGTAGTATGCTTGATATTTCTTAGAAATGTTTTAAGGGTTTCGACCGTGAGGTTGGTTATGAACCCTATTCAAATTTAAACGCTCATTTGATTTTCTTAAGCTGTAAAATCGATAAGGGTTTGAGATTTAGGTCTTTAGTCCTAAAATAAAAATGGTCCTATGTTTTGTTTGTTATAAGATATCAATGTTAAAAATAAGTGCTAGCAGTTCTGCATATTAGATATGTTTGTTTTTTTTATCTTTTCTACAGCTATTTTAAATTCATAAATGTTGATGAAATGCTAAACTTTGTGTTATATGTTGTAACTAGCTAAGGTTTGACACATTGGGACATTCGTCCAACAATCAAAGTTGTTTTGTTATTATAATAACAATGATGTTTTCAAGGTTAATTAAATGAAAGATACTATTAGTGTATTAATGTTGTATAGTAGCTATGTAATTCGATACTGAAAGGCAGAAAGATAAGAGTTATTAAAGGATTCTTTATACAGAAAATAACATTATAAGTCTTATTTGCTTTCTGAAATGTAAAAAGGTTACCATATAAGAGTACTTAGGGTTTTATGCAGAAACAAAAGACTATTTGAGTTCTTTTATTTCTATTGCTATAAATGTATAGATATTCTAATGTCTGCATAATATAAAAGTTGTTATGTTTTTCTATGACTGAGAACATAGATATTTTAATTGCAAAATGTAAACAGTAAAAGAAAACATAACATGGTTTGTTTATTCAATCATTCTATCCACTGCAGATCATTGATCTATTTTTAAACACCCTTCCCTATACTAGAGTACGACACAAGGACAGTGCGTGGAAAATACAGGGAAGTAATTTATTCTATCATTTCATATAACTTCTTCAACAATTTACAGAATCATAATGAGTTCATAAAATTAAACATTTACTTCTGCATGATGATAACTATCAACATTCAGCTAATAAATCTTAAATCAACAGTTATAGAAAATAAATTATAACTACTTAAGAAATGAAATAACAGTAGAACCTGCAAATGTAGATAGGGTGGACAAACACCCAAAGAGGCATGTTCTTCCCAACCTTCTCCAGAAGAAGCAGCCAATATCACTTGCTCCTTTGGACCCCCGAGCCTATTTACTAAACCACTAGGTAGAAGACTCTGTGTAGAAGCAAGGCACTCAGGTTGAACTTCCAAAAATCATAGGAGACTTACAATACATCTCTAAATAAACCTCTGGACTCAGCAGGAAACTCTGCACTTAGCAAAACTAAAACAAACTTACACTACAACTCAAAACATAGCTTCCCCTCGTCGAATCTCTTGTGTGCATACAACAGAACCACAAGGTAAATTTTCTCATTAGAAAAAGTGTGTGCCTCTGCTCAAATTCGATGGCTTTCAAAGATGCCTAGTTCTTTTATTTGTCAGTTTCCAAATAAATGAGCCTCAATCTCCAGTCCCATCTTTCAGGGAACTTTGACCACAATTCAAGGGAGTTGTCCCATAATAGCAACTAGTTACTGAGTTCCTGATGCTGCCACTTGTCCATTGCCTTCTACCCCAGATTTCATTCCACCTAGTGGGTCAGTAAACACTCTTTCAACAGTCTCTTTGGGTGAGTGTCTCCTATTTTATTTTATTAAATAATAATATTGTGCAATTACAGTCATCCTTGGCCACTTGGCCAAATATAAAAATTTACAATAAAAGTTAAGATAATGTTTTTCTCAAACATAAAATGTTTCAAGTAATGGGTATGTTACAAACACCCATAGGTTACAAGTCAAGTGGCACCATAAATTATCTTTTACAAGCTACCCATGCAATCAGGCATCAATAATAGTTATTTTTTATATTCTTTTTTATTTATCTCTCACATTCTCCTAGTTATATTCCATGCACTATTGGTTATCCATTCATGAGCTACTAGTTATAAATGCATTTATTTATTCATGAGCTACCACTTATTTTTTAAATTCTTTTTCTTATAATTTTTTATTTTGAATTTTGAACGAGTGCCATAAAATCAATCTCGACAGTACACTTGTCTAATCTGGTATAATCCTAGAAAAGCATAGGGGTAGTCCACCCCAAATTCGAAAAAAAAAAAAAAAAAAAAAAAAAGAAAGAAAGAAACAATCCTAGAAAAGCATAGGCCAAAACACTTGATAAAATTCAATATTTGATATTGAAAAAGAAATTTTTTTTCAATCATGTCACAATTTCATCTCTTATTAGTCCCTGTCGACCTGCTAGGCAACAAGGACTATAGAAATTGCTTTGTGAGATTGTATTAGTTTCGAAACATGTTCCAAATAGTTTTAACCAAAAAATTTCATGATATATTCAGTTCTAACCAATCAATCAATTGCGATCCTTATTTGGCCTTTAATCGAGGCATACCCCCACTTGTTATGGCTATTGTTATGTGCTATGACAGATAGCGAATGGTGGAAGTTGAACATGGTCCTAATATGTTATATGCAATGGGAAAACCACCCAAATAAATTGACCATGGACACGTTGCTATCAGATATTTGTCACGTAAAAGTGCATGCATCAACCCACACAGCATGCATACGCTTTCCTGCATGCATGCAATTCAAACTTGATTTGTTGCTATTGTGTTACATTTTGATCATTAATTCAGCATACTCTAGGATCTTTACTGAGAGAATAACATGTACAACATATCAAGCATATCAAGCATGTATCAAGCATATCAAGCAATCACATAAGACAATGGACACATAGAGTTTCACTGGGGAAAAGAGGTGAAAAACCCAACAACTTCATCAGAGATAGAAAGAGCAATGATACAACCAAAGTACAAGAGATAGTATTCTCATAGTAGCTGGTCCTCCTCCTCACATGTGCGCCACTTTCCAAGTGATAGAAGTGTGAGTAATGATATGATCAATAGAGATTTCCCGATCTCTATTTATACTTTTCCTGTCCTGCCCAATAAACCAGTGGGGCCGACTTGTCAAACTTAGCCTAATAACTGTTGAATATTGTAACTTCTAAGAATATTATATTTATACATTATTTATTCCGGAGATGTTCCATCCCTCCGAGGTGATTTTATTATGTATCCGAAGATGTTTATTCCTCCGAGAAGTTGTGGTAACTAGGATTATTAGACCCACCATGTGGGGGTCGGCCCAGTCAGTTATAATAGGGTATTTAACCTAATGGTTAAATACGAGCCTACATGTACTTGTGTAAAATATATGTCAGAGTAGTGTATAAATAGAGGAGGTGTGTTTCTCATTTGATACACACACTTACTTGAGAGAGGCGCACTTGTCGAGGAGAGGTCTGCTATGGTGGAGGAGGATATCATGTCTTTGGTTTTCATCTTTGTATATTGTTGGTCATCTATATTGAGGAAGCTTTGCTGGGTTTTCTACCCCATGAGGGTTTCCCAGGATAAATCTGTGTCTCTTGTGTTTATGCTATGCTTGTTGTTTCTTCAGTGATCCTATATATTCCAATATTGTGAAATTGAATGTAATGCTGCTATTTTCTGTCTTATCATATTGAATCTTAACATGGTATCAGAGCTAAACTGAAGGAACGCAAGGTATGACATTCACAACACTTGCTTTACTTACGACAATTTGAAGGTTAGGGTTTTATATATCAAAACCAATCATCGTGGAACTTTCGCTATAAATCCATTTTGGTGAAGGTTCGGGACCTGAAACCTTTACAAGTCTTAGATAACATCTCCAGGTATATTGTGTCCAAAGGGCACCCTGAGATTCGTTGTACTTTGTAAGTTATGATCAGTACAAGTTAGGGTTTCTACCTCTTCCAGATCTCAGTCAAAATCGGGTGACCTAGGAAAAAAGGTCATAACTTGGGCTAGGAAGCTCCAAATGAAATTTTGTAAAATGTGACAGGTAGTACACAGACTGTACTATCGCAGGAAACGGTTTTAGAGGCCGAAGCTGAACCAGTGACACGTGGAACACCGTACAAGTTCACTCTGTTGTTTTATCCCATAAACAGGTCACGTTGCGACACTTGCCATAACTATCTCTCAGAGAGTCCAATTGAGGTCAGACCTGTCAGGATGGAAAGATAACAGGGAGAGCTATCTTAGAAAAAAATTTCAGATGCTGAAGTGTAAACACTGACACGTGGCATACCGTACAAGTTTGCTCTCCTGTATTATCCCCAAACAGGTCACGTTGCGACATTTGGCATAACTCTCTCTCAGAAAATCCAATTGAGGTCAGACCTGTCAGGATGGAAAGATGACAGGTGAGGCTACTGCAAAAAACAATTTCAGACCCTGTGGAGCAAAAATTTCGGAGTTATAGCAGAAACAATCAGGTACATATTTCTATCAAAACAGAATTATTTTTGGAGCACCTTTATTCATGGCTTCCGGAATTTAGGGTTTCGAAGAAAGTTAGAATTTTTGGAATCGAAATCCACGGCTAAATGCTACTCAAGAAAATCAAAATTTAGAGACCAATATCGAAGACCGGGCAGAGGGGTGGACTTCATCAAACCCTAGTTCGGGATCCTGTCCAGAAGATCAAGAAGTTTCAAAGGCAATTTTGAGGGGTCAAATTTTGGAGATTTCAAAATTGAAGTATGCTAGTTTGATCAGCTCAGCAAGACACATCCTTCCATTCATTCAGAAGTGTGAAAGTCAAAGATTGAATTTTTAGGGTTTCTCTAGCAAACCCTAATCAAGATCCAGATCAAGTTTCAGGGGGAGTTGAGGCTATGGCCTTACATAAGAAGACTACAAGAAGTCTCGACAGGTATGACTCAAGGAGGTTCAGGTATGTCTTGAAATCTGATTCCTGATTAAATTCATAATGTGTTTGTCTTCATATTATTTGTTAGTACAATCTTGATTAATGTTAGACTTATCTTATCACCCTAGTAATAGTATGAATGCATGTGAATGATCGAAGACATTCATTGATTAGGGCTATATGATTGTACTAATGCATTATGGTGTTGTGTGAGGTTGATGTTGTCTGCTAACAAGATTCAGTTACATCACGAAAGACAAATCAAGTTCCACATGAAGACAAAGACTCATCCATAATCTTTGTTCTACTTACGAGGTATGTATGACTTTGATATATTATGCTTAACCTAAGAGACATGCAGGTTCTAGCTCAGGATCTCTAAATCATTGAAGAGATTGTTTAGGTATGTTGTACATAACTAAGCAGGTATACTAATCCAGGTATGTTTTCCTATGTCATGTTAGAATCTTACCTTGTGTTAGGATCCCTTATATAAGTATACTTGGTATGATTGGTTATGCTTATTAATAAAGTTAATCAAGGGTTTATGCACATTATGTCTCTTATCTTGATTGATGATTTAACTAACCAAAATAGTACTATGATCAAACAAGAATATGCATGAGTAAAAGAAGACTTCCTTGAAACCCTCAATACTAATGATCATGACTATACATATTCAAGATTATTTAGAATTATAATGTTTTGAGAATACACTAATGAATGTATGTTTGTGTATGAGATCATGAGGATGACACTAGTGCACACTTGAGCATGCACAGTGGTACAGAATGAATAGAGGTTCAGAAGACATATAGAAGATCAAGCGGGAAGCAACCACACAAACATAAAAGATAGGTATTTGAGTTGTTATTAGAAATAGTAAATGATATTGCTTGTATGCATATTTGTATTCATGGAATATATCATGCTACTAATATGCATATGATTGGTAAGTTGGACAAACATTCCATTGTTGCTTGTCTAGAATGAAACCTCTTTACTGACATGATGAGAGCTGTGAACACTCTCGATAGTATGTTCTGGTAGAGATGGAAGGCATCTAGATAGCCACTGTATGCATACAGGATATGGGAAAGTGTTGTGCCAAAGTATTGGTCAAAATAGTTGCATAACTATGTAAATGATATCTGTATGCATAATAGGTTATCATGTCAATATGATTTGATGATTATGAAGTATTACTAATCATGTACTTAATTTTGATTTGTAGGAAAGATCATGATGAATGATGAACACTGAACAAGTGATGGATGTTCAACAAGAAGATTTACAAATCAAACAAAATATAGAAGGCGCATTGCTAGAAGATTCTCTTAGAAAGAGGAAGAGAATCATGACAGATGTTTGCTCCAAGTGGATAGATAAGACCATTCTCTTAATGGTGTAATTAAAGAAGAAGTGTGAATCAGGTTCTGTATGGGTACCCAGGATTGGTAGTCAATTGATGAGCTTAATGATCATCATGGGTGATGTGGATCTCAACCTTTGCTACAAGGTTGAATATGGCTTCTATACACATATGACATGGATGCAAGAAGGAACTCACCACAGAGTTTGAATGATTTTGAGGCTCATATTAGTAGACCCATCTAACGAGAGATGGCACAGATAGATATGCAGAAGATCACTCAATGCAGAGTGTGAATAATGGACAATTGACAGCTTCATGACCAAGCTTGGGCTTTACCAGAAGTAAAGTTGATCCTAACCTTTGCCTTAAGGTTGTGGATGATGAACCTATCATACCATTATTGTGTGACGATGATCTCTTTCTGACAAGGAATGAGAAACAGATCATGAAAATGGCTGCAGAAATGAAAATGAAAGATCTCGGATTAATGCACTACTTCTTAGGTCTAGAAGTATGGCAAGATCCAAAAGCAATCTTTTAAATCAAGGTAAGTATGCTGTGAAGTTTCTAAAAAGATTTGATATGTTGGAGTGTAAAGCCATGGTCACTCCCATGGACTCCAACTTGAAGTTATTAGTTAATGACTCATCGGATTTAGTGGACCTAACCCTATATAGACAAATCATTGGGTCATTGATGTATTTAACAAATACTAGGCCAGAAATATGCTTTGTTGTAAATACCCTAAGTCAGTATCTAGTAGAACCTAGAAAGGTTCACTTAATAGCTACAAAGCATGTAGTGAGGTACCTAAAAGGTACATTAGATTTTGGTCTATATTATCTTGGAGGTCATGAACTCCGATTACATGGTTACTCAGATTCTGATTGGGCAGGAAGTGTCTCAGACAGAAAGAGTACATCAGGTGGATGTTATAGTCTTGAATCTACCATGATCTCATGGCTCAGCAAGAAACAATCTAGTGTGGCTCTCAGTACTACTGAAGCAGAATATATAGCTGTCTGCTCTACCAGCTGTGAAGCAGTGTGGCTTCAGAAGCTATTATATGGAGTGTTTGACTTAGAAATGGATTCTACTGTGATTATGTGTGAAAATCAAAGTTGCATCAAGATGATAGAAAATATTGTATTCTACGATAAGTCAAAACATATTGAGATCCGATACTTCTATATACGAGATATGGTGCAGACAGGAGCTATCAAGCTCGAGTATATAAGCACTGAGGATCAAATTGCTGATATCCTGACCAAACCTCTGTCTCAAGTAAATTTTGAACACTTCCGAGACAAGCTTGGTGTAGTTCAAAAGGACCCTCCTCGAAAGGGGGAGTAGCACAGTATCTGATAACAAGTCCATCTCATCAATGATGAGGTTACCTATTTACTGCATTTAATTACCTAGAATTATTTAGATTTAGGACTCTTATATTTTGCTTTTGATACTAGATATACATGCTTTTGATGTTAGATATACATGATTTTGATGATAGATGTATATATGTTTTGATAATGATGATACATGTTATGGTTATACATGTTTTGATGATGATGATACATGTTTTTTTATACATGTTGTGAGGGGATTGGATCATCCCTAGACTTCAGTCCTAAAGAAGAGCCGTAGACGTATGTCTTCGAGAATGAAGTTCTTGGTGAACATGTGAGGGGATTGGATCATCCCTGGACTTCAGTCCTAAAGAAGAGCCGTAGACATATGTCTTCGAGAATGAAGTTCTTGGTGAACATGTTGTGAGGGGATTGGATCATCCCTAGACTTCAGTCCTAAAGAAGAGCCGTAGACGTATGTCTTCGAGAATGAAGTTCTTGGTGAACATGTGAGGGCATTGGATCATCCCTGGACTTCAGTCCTAAAGAAGAGTTGTAGATGTATGTCTTCGAGAATGAAGTTCTTGGTGAACATGTGAAGGGATTGGATCATCCCTGGACTTCAGTCCTAAAGAAGAGTCGTGGACGTATGTCTTCGAGAATGAATTTCTTGGTGGACGGTTGAGGATTAAGTCATCCTTGGAGATGGTCCTAAATGTACGGTGGAGGATTAAGTCATCCTTGGACGTGGTCCTAAATGTACGGTGGAGGATTAAGTCATCCTTGGACGTTGTCCTAAATGTACGGTGGAGGATTAATTCATCCTTGGACGTGGTCCTAAATGTACGGTGGAGGATTAAGTCATCCTTGGACGTGGTCCTAAATGTATGGTGGAGGATTAAGTCATCCTTGGACATGGTCCTAAATGTACGGTGGAGGATTAAGTCATCCTTGGATGTGGTCCTAAATATACGGTTGAGGATTAAGTCATCCTTGGACATGGTCCTAAATGTACGGTTTAGGATTAACTCATCCTTGGACATGGTCCTAAATGCACGGTTGAGGATTAATTTATCCTTGGACGTGGTCCTAAATGTACGGTAAGGATTGGATCATCCTTGGACTTTGGTCCTGTGAACTGAGCCGTAGACATGAGGTCTCCGAGAATTGATAGGACTGGATCGTCCCTGGACTTCAGTTCAAAAACTACATGATAGGACTGGATCGTCCCTGGACTTCGGTTCAAAAGCTACATGATAGGACTGGATCGTCCCTGGACTTCGGTTCAAAAGGTACATGTTAGGACTCGATCGTCCCTGGACTTCGGTTCAAAAGGTACATGATAGGACTGGATCGTCCCTGGACTTTGGTTCAAAAGGTACATGATAGGACTGGATCATCCCTGGACTTCAGTTCAAAGGGTACATGACTGGATTGCATCATCCTTGGACATAGGTCCTAAAGAGAACTGGATTGATCGTGTGATGATGATGTTGATGATCGTGTGATGATGATGTTGCTGATCGTATGATGACGATGCTGCTGATCGTATGATGACGATACTGATGACGATGCTGATGATCGTGTGATGATAATGCTGCTGATCGTATGATGACGATGCTGATGATCATGTGATGACGATGCTGCTGATCACATGATGACGATGTTGATTATGATGCTGATGATCGTGTGATGACGATGCTATTGACGATGCTGATGATTGTGTGATGACGATGCTGCTGATCATATGATGACGATGCTGATGATTGTGTGATGACGATGCTGATGATCGTATGATGATGATGCTGTTGATCGTGTGATGACGATGCTGATGATTGAGTACTATCAACTTTGATGATGTTGATGTTCCAGTAACTAGTCACGTTACTGATGATGATGAATTGAAGAAAGCTTCCGATGATATATAGATGATGTAATGAATGAATCCTTGCTCCTGCAGATGTTGTTATAATATCCTTCTTGTTAAGGGGGAGTGTTGAATATTGTAACTTCTAAGAATATTATATTTATACATTATTTATTCCGGAGATGTTCCATCCCTCCGAGGTGATTTTATTATGTATCCGGAGATGTTTATTCCTCTGAGAAGTTGTGGTAACTAGGGTTATTATACCCACCATGTGGGGGTCGGCCCAGTCAGTTATAATAGGGTATTTAACCTAATGGTTAAATACGAGCCTACATGTACTTGTGTAAAATATATGTCAGAGTAGTGTATAAATAGAGGAGGTGTGTTTCTCATTTGATACACACACTTACTTGAGAGAGGCGCACTTGTGGAGGAGAGGTTTGCTATGGTGGAGGAGGAGATCATGTATTTGGTTTGCATCTTTGTATATTGCTGGTCATCTATATTGAGGAAGCTTTTTTGGGTTTTCTACCCCATGAGGGTTTCCCAGGATAAATCTGTGTCTCTTGTGTTTATGCTATGCTTGTTGTTTCTTCAGTGATCCTGTATATGCCATTATTGTGAAATGGAATGTAATGCTGCTATTTTCTGTCTTAGCATATTGAATCTTAACAATAACCCATGGTTACATTAATCCAGGCCGACCATTTACTAGGTGGTCTAATAACCCATCACTAAGTTATAACACTTGCGACACTTGTCAATACAAATGACGACACTTCTTTATAGAGGAATAATACATCTCTATAGGAGTACAATAAAATACATAGATGAAATACATTCCGAAGTTACATATACATCAACACTCCCTCTTAACTAGGAAGGTATTTCTCGACACAGATCTGCTAGCACAAGTCTTCTTCTATGGATCATCATCACTAGATCATCGTCATGGAATCATCGTCATCGTCATTGCTACTGCTATCTCAATCAATGTCTGATATACTCATCATAGGAAGTTATACAGAGCCAGTCCTTTTTCATACTGGATGTAGGCCCACCACCTGCAGGTCTTCATCACCACTGGCCATACTGTGGAATCCTCGGGACTTATTATGTGTGTCACAAAACCTTGCAAGAGCATCTAGGCTGTTACGAGCACACGGCTCTACCTGTCGGATTTCTCAGGGATGTATTATATGTGACTCCCACCACAAGACCTTTAAAGAGTGTCTTGACTTAACATGAACTCTAAAGAGCATTCAAGGCCTTTTACGTGACTAGTGCAACCTATCTAGATCTCTAAGACGAATTACATGTGGTCATGGAAAAACCTCAAAAGAGCATCCCAGGACTGATTACGAGCACACATCTCAACCTATCAGATCTCCCAGGGCTAGATTATATGCCATAGGACAAAACCTCGAAATATCATCTGCCAGATATCCCAGGACTAGATTACATGTCATAGGCAAGACCTCGAAAGACTATCTGCAAATCTCCCAGGGCTGGATTATATGTCCTCCCAAAGCAAAACCTCGAAAGAGCGTTTGCTAGATATCCCAGGGCCACATTATATGCCATAGGTAAAACCTCGAAAGACCATCTGCAAACCTCCCAGGGATGGATTATATGCTTATCTGCACAACCTGTCCATGGCCACGGAGTATCATCCTGATACTCATGATCATACTAATCATGTCATCTCAATGAGCAAGCCATCAAGTATGTACACCACAGGGTTGATTACACTGCCTCTGCAAAATCTGCAAGATCTCCCAAGACTGATTACACTGCCTCTGCAAAACCTGCAAGAGCATCTCAGGACTAATCATATGCCTCTGCAAATCCTGTGCACCATACTGTCACATCATCGTCTTTATATCATCGTCATCATCCATGGAGCACAACCCAGATGCAAAAACACATAGCACTTACACTCACCAGCATGGGAGGACTAACCTACTACCATCTGTGAAAGGCTCACAACACTTACATCAATGACCATGGGAGGACGAACCTACCACAATGTCGGAACGGCTCATCAATTACATCAATGACCATGGGAGGATGAACCTACCACCATGTCGAAAAATCTCAGCAATTACATAAACGACCATGGGAGGACGAACCTACCACCGTGTTGGAAAATCCTACTCAGCCACTACAACTCAACATGGAAGGGAGAACCTACCACCATGTGAGAATGGCCCAGCCCTTACATCTACACCATAGGAGGATGAACCTACCACTATGTGAGAATGGCCCAACCCTTACATCTACATCATAGGAGGATGAACCTACCCATATGTGAGAATGGCTCGTGTGCATCTGTGTCTATGGACTCATCACTTCCTCTTGGAAGGTATCTCAATTTGAAGTACACCAAGTATCCCTCTAAAGTATTCAAACTTCACTATGGCAAGCGGCTTGGTCAACACATCGGCTATCTGCTCGTCTGTCGCAACATATAGGAGCTTCATTACTCCTCTCTGCACCATATCCCTGATATAGTGATACTTGATCTCAATGTGCTTTGACTTGTCATGGAACACTGGGTTGTCCGACAAGTTCACACAACTCTAGTTGTCGCAATATATACAAGTAGCACTCAGCTAGAGATCAAACAAATCATACAGTAGCTTCCTAAGCCATACTACCTCACAACTGGTCGAACAAGCTGTGATATACTCTGCTTCGGCTGTACTCAGTGCCACACAGGACTGCTTCCTGCTAAACCAAGAGATCATACCGGATCCCATACTGATGCAGCACCTCGAAGTGCTCTTTCGATCAATGGCACTGCCTGCCCAATCCGAATCAACATAACCCTCCAGGTTAAACCTTTGATTCATCTCATACTTGAGCCCATAGTCAATTGTACTCTTCAGGTACCTTAGACTATGCTTTTCGGCTACCAGGTTAACATGTCTCGGATCTGTCAAGTACTGGCTCAAGGTGTTCACCGCAAAGCATAAATCTGGCCTCGTATTCGTCAGGTACATCAAGGACCCAATCATCTGATGATACATCATAGCATCAACCAGATCAGATGAAGCATCACACAGAAGCTTAAGGTTTGATGCCATAGGTGTGGCCTTGGCCTTGTAGTCCATCATCCTGAACCTCTTCAGGATCTCTACTACAAACTTCCCTTGTCCAAGGAAGATTCCATCTGCACTCTGCCACACCTCCATACCAAGAAAGCAGTGCATCATACCCAAGTCCTTCATCTCAAACTCGGCAGCAAGCTTCCTCTTCGTGTCAGCAATCAATCTATCCTCACCTGTTACAAAAAGGTCATCCACATACAATAGTAGTATCACTGGATTTCCTTCCTCAACCTTGTAGTAAAGGTTGGAGTCCGCTTTACTCTTGGTAAATCCCAAACTGGATAGGAAGCCATCTATCCTACCATACTAGGTCATGGGTGCTTGTTTCAAGCCATACAGGGATTTCTTCAGTTTGCACACATGTGTCTCTCGGTCATGTGTCTCAAACCCGAGTGGCTGCTCCACATGCACCTCCTCTTCAACTACACCATTCACGAAAGCAGTTTTGACATCCATCTGGTGTACCTTCCATTTCATCATTGCAACCAGAGCAAGTACTAATCTAATGGAAGTGTATCTGGCCACAGGATCAAAAGTCTCTTCACAATCAATCCCTTCTTTCTGGGAGAAGCCACGAGCTACAAACCTTGCTTTATATTTCTCTATGTTCCCTTCTGTAGCATGCTTGATCTTATAGATCCACTTGGAAGTCATAACAGACTTCCCTTTAGGTCTTCGGACGACATCCCAAACATCATTCTTCATGGTCGACGGATCATGGCATTCTTCTCGGATACTGGGAACTTCAATATATTCAATATCTTCAATAGATAACTTTGTTGTTGGAACAAATGTTGTAGTCCTTCTTTTGTAGGTGATGGTATATGATCTTTCCTACAAGACAAGTTAAATTGCATGATTAGAAACCTCTCATAATTTTCAGAACAAATTCTTACACATGAAGAAATATGTCATACAGTCATGCAATTATTTTATCCAATTCTTCAATACAACATTTATCCATATCCCGTAACTTTCTAGATGCCTTCCAATCTCTACCAGAACATTGTTAAGAGTTTGCACTACTCCCAACATGTCAGCAAATAGGTTTCATTCTAGATAAGTAGCAATGGAATGTTGTACAGTGCCATAGGCCACTTACCCATCATATGCATATTAGTAGTATACTGTTCATTAATGCAATTATTCTAATATGCATAATACACAACCTATGTCTAGGAACATACATAATTGAATAACATTATTTAAACTAACAGAATATACAAGAAGTGATAATTCAAATACTTATCTTTGTTTGTTTGTTGGGTGGACTCCCTCGGAATCTTTGCTTCCTCGCAGGAGCTATTGGAGTTCTATTCTGAAGTAGCTTATTCTACTCATTTTTGTTGTAAAATGTGAGTGGTAAACTCCCTCTTAATCCCTGAATCATTGCATAGCTTCTTGAAGTCACCTGAAGTGAATTCTCCGCCATTGTCGGATCTGAAGATCTTGATCTTTATTTTACTTTGGTTTTCTATCAAGGCTTTGAATTCCTTGAACTTGTCAAATACTTCATCTTTGTTCTTCAAGAAGTAAACCCAAGTATTCCTAGAGAAATCATCAATGAAAGAACCATAATATACATACCCACTCCGAGAACTGGATAACATCGGACTGCATACATCGGAGTGGATAATTCCTTTTTCCTTACTTGCTTGTAAATTCCTTCTTTGTGTTCTTTCCTTTTTTGCAAACATCTTCATACTTTGACTGAATTTCAGGAATACCTTCCACTGCTTTGCTTGCAATTAGTAATTCCCTATAGTGCATATGTTCAAGCCTTCTATGCCAAAGTTCACTTGGCTCTACTGAATCATGGACCATGGCTTGTTCTGGTTGGCCCTTCAATTTGTATAATCCTCCCTCTTTGTCTCCAATCACTACTGCATCATCTATAGTCTTACCCTTTTTCCACATTAGGACTTGGCCATCTACAAATGCAACCCTCATGCCTTTTGCATCCAATCCAGATATGGAGACTAGATTCTTCTTGAGACTTGGAACATAAAGTACATCTTTCATCTTCATAGACTTTCCAGAGTCTAGTTTATAGGAGGCTTCACCACTCCCTTTTATTGGATACTGGTAGTCATCCCCAAGTTTCACCTTATGGGGTGATTCATGTTCAGATAGGTTCCTAAAGGATTCCTTGAATCTTGTCATGTGTTTAGAAGCCCCACTATCTATAAGCCAATCATTACTTCCATGAGTAATGGTTCCAGTGAGAGCAGAAATCAAAACACATTCTTCATCACTAGAAGAATCATCACTATCTTCTCTAGCCCTCTTCCTGGGAGGTTCATCATCCTCTGTAGCATGATCATGATGTCTTCCTTTGGTGTCCTTCCTTTTGTGAGAACCATCTTTCTTATTTCTGGGATAGTCTCTGGAATAGTGTCCCTTTTCATCACATGTATAGCAATGGGCATGGGACATGTTTCTTTTACCCTTCTGATTCTGATGGAGATGTATTTCTTTCTTGCTATGATGGTGAGTCTTTTTCTCACCATGAATTTTGGAGTGTGCTGTGAGAGCTCGATCTTCATTCCCCATCTTCTCTTCTTGAGCTATAATTCGAGCTTGTTCCTGTGAACATTCTTCCCATAGTCTACTGAAAGTGATAAGTTTATTCCTAGCACAAATCCCTTGGATGAAGGAATCCCATGACCTAGGAAGGCCATTAAGAGTGGTCATTACCACTTATTCATTTTCTATGTCTTCTCCCATAGCTTCAAATTGTTCTTTTATCTGGGAGACCCTTGATAAATAAGACTGCATAGTTTCCGCATTCTAGATCTTGACATTCTTCATTTGATTCCTCAGGGTCATCTTCCGATTTATGTTCTTCCTTTCAAATAGCTTGGTCAGGGAATCAAACATCTCCTTTGGTGTCTTTAGGGAAGACACATGGGGCATGAGATGATATTTGATAGAATCAACAATGATCCTCTTTTCCTTGACCAAGTTCTTCTTGTGAAGAGCCTTGGCCTCTTCTTCTTCTGGGACAGGGACCACTTCATTTATATAAATGTCCAACTCATTTTCTTCCAGGATTAACCCAATCCTATACTTCCATGCTCGGAAGTTATCAGCTCCTTCAAGCTTATCCTCAAGCTTGGTGTGGTGAGACATCTTAAAGAGTACCTCAAATGGAAATAGAAAAGTTTTAGGTCTTACCACTTGTCTTGCTAAAAACTGGATCTCGTCCTGGATTAGGGTTTGTCAAAGAAACCCTAAAAATTCAAACTTTGAATTTCAAACTTCTAACAGGATAGAAAGATGTGTCTTGATGAGCTGATCAGCCTAGTATATTCAGAATTTGAGCTCTGCAAAGTTTCACCCTTCAGAAATTCCTTTTAGTCTTCCTGGATTCACCAGGAGGACCCTAAATTAGGGTTTGAGTTTCCCGAAACTTTATCCAACCAAAAATCTAGATCCAAAGCTCTAAACTTCAATTTTTCCAAGGAGCTTCCAGCTATGTCTTCAGATTTTAGAAATTCCTATTTTCGTGGAAACCCTAATTTTTAGGGCCAAAACTGAAAGTGCTCAGAATTGAATTCTAATTGGACGGATAGATTCTCCTTAATGAGTAGAGTCAATCTACCTTACTGCTTTTCCACTGCACAATGTCTTGTTCTCAGGGAAGCTCTCATACCATGTTAGATTTTGAGCATTAATTCAGCATACTCTAGGATCTTTACTAAGAGAATAACATGTACAACATATAAATCATATGAAGCATGTATCAAGCATATCAAGCAATCACATAAGACAATGGACACATAGAGTTTCACTGGGGAAAACCATAAAGGTGAAAAACCCCACAACTTCCTCAGAGATAGAAAGAGCAATGATACAACCAAAATACAAGAGATAGTCTTCTCCTAGCATCTGATCATCCTCCTCACATGCGCGCCACTTTCCGAGTGATAGAAGAGTGAGTAATGATATGATCAAATAGAGATCTCTTGATCTCTATTTATACTTGTACTGTCCTACCCAATAAACCAGTGGGGCCGACTTGTCTAACTTAGCCTAATAACCCATGGTTACATTAATCTGGGCCGACCCCTTACTAGGTGGTCTAATAACCCATCAGCAAGTTACAACACTTGCGACACTTGTCAATACAAATGACGACACTTCCGTATAAAGGAATAATACATCTCTATAGGAGTACAATAAAATACATAGATGAAATAATTTCCGAAGTTACATATACATCAACATGTTGCAGGTGTCAAATTTTTAGATGCTTGACGTATCAACCCACACGTTGCCCCCAATACAATTTCCAAAATCCCTTAGTGTTTCCTACTTGTTTCAAATTGTTCTATTTTATTCTATTAAACCCTACATGATATCAATTCCTGACTCAATTTTCAATCATTTTGGACCACTGTTCAAAATTCATTTGTTATGGACGGAAGGGTGTGAAACTCTCAAATAGAAATCGAAAGGGCGTTTTGAGAAGGGGGATGATTTAGATCTTTTCAACTTACTTTATTTGTAGAAAATCTAAAATCTAAGCAGCTTGTGGTCCGAAGTTACCCATTCCCCTGTGCAATGTAGTTCATCTTTAAACCATTGGGATGCCTCCTCTATCTAAATTATTTTCACACAAATTTGCAAATCAATATGGGATGATTCTTCTGTTTATGCTTAAACCCTAATTTATTTTCAGATCTTTGCAGATATGAGATGTCGTTGGTGAAGAGCGTTGTCGAAGATGTGGGCTCGCCTGGCTCGCCTTTGAGTTGATCTCATGAGAACTCTCAGACCTAAATAATGAGATTGTTGGAACTTGAAAAGGATTCTTGAGTAAGGCTTTTTATTTTCTTCTATGAGAGTTATAGCATGAACTAGTAAATAATTTTCGTGGTCCTCCTGACTGTCCCATAGTTGTAAATGACCCTAGATACCTTGCTATTGCTTCAATTTTAATTGCTTGCTCTAGCACTAGAATTAACTGAGTTCGAGGTAGAGGGTAGAGGTTCAATGTATGTCTGCTATGAGCTCTAGTAGCCTCTTCAACAAGCTATGGTACCAACTCCACTCAGGAAACTAGGTAAACAAGTGGAACAAAAACATGTTGCTCGCTCTAACTTCCTTCCTTTTCACCCAATTACCTATGGAGTGTTGTTGACCCTTACTAACCTATTGCTTAATTGCCTAAGCTAGGAAAAATCAAGCAGGCATTCTATGACAGACCCCCTACCTTTTTAATGCCATGAGGCATGTTGAAGGTACTTATATTCCTGGTACCATGGGCGAGTGGGAGGTCATCGGCGATGATTGGGATTGCGCATGCCACTTCAAGGAAAAGTATGGTAGATATCGTCTACCTCTTTTCTCGTCAATGTACATTTGATTTACTCATATTTTATGAAAGTGTTTACTTCATGTTTGACTGCAAAAATAAAGTAGGATATGCCACTACTTTATATACTGACTCTACATAATATACTTAAACAACAATGACTAGTTGGCATAGAGTGATTTAAACACTTGGTGTTTACTCTTGGAGCATGCATCCAAAGAAACCATGAATACCTTGGAACGAGGCACATATTATCCATGTTATGCATAACCTCCCTTCCACGTGCTATGCATACAATTATAGGATTGAAACTTGTCTGGGTGGAAATAACCTGGTGTGGCAGATTATTATTGTTTAACGAGCATATTGTTGATAGTATCAACGTGTCTTTAAACAATATATCATGCTTTTCATTAAAAAATTTATGATTTAAACTTTGCCGGTGTATCTGTACCGGAGATATCCCGCCATTGATTTGTTAAGTGGGTAAGAAAAGTTTAGATTTTCAAGCGTGTTAATGTAATATCAATTTGGCTTTTTGCAGAAGCGCAAATGTTGTAAATTTCAAGAAGATTAGTTTAGATGCATAGTTTTGGTATTCATACATCAATACAATAACCGATGAGCACAGATGTTGTAAATTTCCAGAATATTAGTCTAGATGCATAGTTTTAAGATAAGGTTATTTTTTCCTATATGCATACATCAATACAATAACTGAACTCGAAAAGTATGAATGTACAGTGTACACATGAGCAAACATTTTAATTCTCAAGAGATTTTATTTTTTCTCCTTTTTAATGCTCATCAGTTGTTCTTTTAAATCACACCATCTTTTGTATTATTTCTTCCTTATTTTTTATTTTCCCATCCACAATGTAGTAACATTCCTACGAAAAAATAAATATGGGCCTTTCAAGTTACCAAATCTAGACACAAAATTGGATTCAATTGTCAAGAACAATTTCTAGCATTTACCAGAAAATAACCAAAGAAAACTTGAGGGCAGAAATTGGTTGCATCAAATGAAAGATAAAAAAGAAATGTACCTAGCTTCTCAGAAGAAAAATATATACACAAAGGGACCCATTAAATCCATTCTTGGCATAACATCAGTGGCTATAGCCTATCAACTATTCAAACAATTGAATATATTTGGATTGCTAAACCATTACAAATCTGGGCCAACATGCTTTGATTTCTGCAACAAACTGTCTTTCTGCAGTGAATCTGATGGATGCAGCATTTAGTTGCCACCGTATTAAGTTCTTTTGGGTTCTAATTTATAGCGTCACTTTCTTCTTTGGAGGAATCTCTCGGTTCAACACTGGCAACCAATGATGATGAATAAACCCTGTCAAGTCTTACAATTTCATTATGGTTGATATCATTACAGGTTTATGGCTCTTTAATTGATGCTCAAATCGCTAGCACAACTACTATCAAATAATTTTGAAATATAATAATAGACATTACTAAAGAAACAAAGTTCCATTTGTCTCAAACACATGCTCGCTAAACAAAATATGTGATACGTGGAGGATTTACTAACAAGTGTTTTTATGAAAGAGAAGTGATTTCATGTAATCAATTCTATTTCGCAGAGTCAACGTGGCCTATTAGAACTAACAGCGGAATGAATTGCACCTCACAAAAAGTTACACCAAATAGATTTAATTAAATTTAATCTGAACTCCAATATGTCTCATCTCTCTTTTCTATTGTGGTTTTTTTTAATTGCGATTGAGCATAAAAAAAACAATTAAGGATTAGGGTTAGATAGATAGGTTAGTGGCTTTTTAATTTTGATTGAGAAAAAAAAAACAATTAATAGAGGCATATTTTTGTTTGCATTAGACAAAAAATGGCATATAAACCATCCCACTCATTGCAATTATAGACTTGAACCCTTTGCACAGACTTATTAATATACTTAGATTTCTATTTGCATTACTCTATTTTTCTACGTTTTTATGTATAGTACTTTTATATGAGAAATTGCATTTTTGTCTTTTGTTAATTGGGTTATAATGTGTTTGCATTTTCTGGTTTAGTTTTGGCAGGACCTAGAAGCTTTGCTTCCATCTACCTTGTTGTAATTATAAACCCAAAATTAAAATACTTTTTTTTTCTAAAATGAGATATAATCAATTAAAATTTCTAAAAAATCAAACAGTCACGTTCCATTTTTGCATTATTCAATCATTCCTTTTGTGTCGAGGATTCATGTTTGGCCTGGTCTATGTAAACAATATTAAGATGTGAATAATACTACACTTAGTAATTCCACGTGTCATATGTGAAGAATATTAACAAACATTCCTCTGGTAAGTCTCAAGGGGGGCACTTTAGGAAGCACAAAACACATTCACTATTAAGTACTAGTCACTTGGAAGATGCTTATCACTTTGATTTTCATGCTTATTACTTTGATTTTTATTTTTTTTGGTTGAGCAATTTCATTATTCGTTTATAACGTATGAACTTAGAATGCTTAGTAAGAACTCAAGAAGTAAGGTTTTCTTATACAAATAAGGCTTCTGTATACAAAGAAGAGGAGTTGCATAGCAACAAGTCCCTACCTTTAGTTTTTGTTTTCTATTGACCTAAGAATCGGGCCTATGAGAACATGTACAAGTATTAGGAGCAAGAGTATGTACATCTACACCATACTAGTCAACCTTCAATTTTCAGAGACCGTCAAAAGTTATTTGAAGAGCTACCTTCAGTCACCAATAATTACAAGTTCTCGCATCAAGAGTTTCCAATAATGCCCAAAACTAAAGTGAAAAAAGTAGCATCTGGGCATGCGGAAATCAATTGCAAGTCGAGATTTATACATAGATTGTGCCTGTATTTGTTAGTTGAAAACATTCAGTGAGTGATAGCTTCGAAAACATAGATTTGGTTAGTGATGTATGCATTCCTTGGATCAAGATAAGGCCTATGTGCCATAGCCATTGAAAATCCGTGGTCATTGATGGGAAACTTGATTGAATAATGACTTGAAACTTTTGTAAATTTTCTTTAATGATTAATAACAAATTGGTAATTTATGGTTGCTAGTCATGAGAAAAAAACAAAGGTATTTGGATCTAGCTTTAATACCACCTATGCCTACAACATATAGTTATCTATTCGATAGCTCTAACCATCAATGATATAAAATTGAAAATGTTGTGTTTAATTACTTGAGTTACATTGCTAGGTGGGATAATAAATTAATCTTATCTATTTCGAAATCCAATTCCTTCTTGTTGATCGATAGCCTTTTAAAGAGATAACAAATACTAGGTAGAATAGGAAATTAAGCTTATCCATTCAAACATCCAATTCCTTCTTGTGGTAGGAGTTTATGAGGATAGAATAGGTGAAACTATTCCTTGAACTTTAAAATTGTTGATTTTATATTATCATAAGCTCCATGTCATTCCAATATATTGAATATAGTTTGGTATAGTTTTAGGAATGATTGCCATGATTATGATATCAGTAACCCATTGTGGGGAAGCATGGCCAAGCAAAGGGGACCATAGAAGTCTAGAGGAATCTAAGAAGGTCATGGATGAAGGTATTGGGTAGTCTTTGGTGAAAGAAGATGCACTCAAAACATTGGAAAAATAGTTCACTAGGATGGAGGCAATGGTAAACACTTATTTTTATACATTTTCCGGATTGACGGATGTTTAGTGAAAAAAGATGCACTCAAAGCATTGGACAAAGAGTTTACTAGGCTAGAGGCCATAGTGAACACCTGGTTTTATACATTTTCCGGATTGACAGATTCTTGTCATCTAGTAGGTTTACCCAGTTTGAAGCAAGGTCCTTTGGATATGTCACTAAAAAGGGCCATGAATTTATCTCATTGTTTTAAAAGGTACCATCCTAAGTTTCACCTTTTAAAAGTCCATCAAATGAGAAAGCCAGGGATAATTTTAAGGATCCATACTTATTTAGAAGTGTATAAACGTTGGAAAATCTTACGAATTCTTAAAATGTCAACTATAAAATATTTGGTGATATTTTTCTCAAAGGGCTGGTGCAAGCTAATGCTGGCCATTCATGACGCGTTAGTCGCAATGGACTCCTGGAAAATCAGAATCTGAATGTCAAAAAGCAATATTAGAGCTACCTACACAACTTTTTGGAATATGGCGCAAGAAGATGAAACGTAGACAATTGGATTACCTTCCAGAATATTTAAATATTATTTATGGAAATTAAGTATAACTCCCAAAAAATGGGGTTCTCCTAAGGTTGGTATGTTATTTTTTTAAGAGAACATAATGAATATGTTTGCATTGGTCCCCTGGTTTGGTATGCAAATGGTAGAATTTTGTGAAAAAAATTATATACATTAGTAGATAATAGGCCGTTCTAGTGTAGCGCTATTTTTCCATATTTATTTATGTTAATTTTAATTTTTTTTTAATTAAGGAAATCAACCAAGCCCTAAAATGACTAGGTCAAGCATTGGTCCCCAATCATGGTCTTAACATAATCGATGAACTTTGTTTTTTGTAGGATGTAGGTATTTGTGTGTACTTATGCGGGTTCTTTTCTGTTTTCAAAATAGGTGAGCCAATCAAAAGTTATAAATGAAAGAAATAACCTACTTTTTGTTTAAAATTGACGTTAGTGCAATTAAAATTAATTAAAAAATAGAAACAAATAATAGATTTAATAAAAAATTACATATTTGGAATCTGCACACATAGTTCTACAAGTGTGTGCAATTTCATTAGCAGTGGACAAGTGTAGCATATGCAAAATCATGCTCGAAACAAAAGAAGTTATAGAATAAGATGTATTTTTTTATAACACAGTCCAAGCCACTTGGTTTGGCAACCCGAACCTAAAACCATAGTGGCCAAGTCATCCACCACGCTGGTGGGAAAGGAATTGCCCACAAAAACTTAGAAATTTAAATGGCGCGTGTGCGTTATTTTGGATGCGCGTACGCATAAATAGCGCGTAGGCACTAAACAACGTGTACGCGCTATTTAGTGCATACACGCTATTTAGTAAAATCAAACCAAACCCTAGCTCAATTGCACATATGCATCCATACAAAAATCCTATTGAATAAATCAAAACATAGGCATAAGAGTGATTGTAGTGTATGCATTTATTAGTATTCACATACACCTACCTACTTAGAGGTAATAGGGTGTTTACTACTTCCATTTCCTTCATATACATGACCTACCCATTATTAACATTGATATTTTTCTCTCTTCATACAAAGATTGTTATGTGCTAGATAAATATCTATTGAGTCACTTTACCTTACCCTATATGCATGAATTCCTTGTGATGTCTAGTGCTTAAGTAAGGTTTGATATTGCCTCCTCTTCAATACTATAACTTTAATCATTAGTTTGACTCTACTAGACCCTTTGGGGAACCCTCCTACTTACTAGGTTTTGTCTTGGGATCCAACCTTGTGATTTGGCCCATAGTTAGTTGGAGTGCTTAATTTTGGTTCATCAACAACATAACTATAGGAATGATTAAAAGGGGTCATTCTAGGTCAAACCTTGATTCCCCCTTCTGATGATGACGATGATGATGATGTTGATGATGAAGATGATGGCCAAGATGATGATGAGAAAGAGGGTGATAACGATGATGAAGATGATGATGATGACAAGGATGATGATGATTATGAGGATGATGATGATGAGGATGATGATGATGATGATGAAGATGATTATGATGATGAGGAGGAGGAAGAGGAGGAGGATGATGATCATGTTCATCGTCATCATCATCATTATCTTCATCTTCATACTCATCTTCATCATCATCCATCATCTTCATCATCATCATCATGTTCGTCATCATCATCATCATCATCATCAATGATGATGATGAAGATGATGATGATGATAATGATGAAGATGATGACGAAGATGTTGATGATGATGACGATGATGAAGAAGATGATGCTAATGAGGATGATGATGAGGATGATGATGATGATGATGACGAATATGATGATGATGATGATGATGATGATGATTGTGATGATGATGAGTATGATGAGGATGACAATGATGTTGATGATGATGAGGAGGAGGAGGAGGAAGAAAAGGGTGATGACAATGACAATGATGATGATGACGATATTAGTCATGATCATGATCATGATATTTGCCATCATCATCATCATCATCAGCATCTGATCATGGTCACGATGATCATGGTATTCATAATCATCATCATCATCATCATCGTCATCATCATCATCCTCGTTATCATCATCATCATCATCATCATCATCATCATCATCGTCATGAAGATGAGGATGAAGATGATGATGATGAGGAGGAGGAGGATGAGGATGATGAGGAGGAGGATGATGAGGATGAGGATGATGAGGATGAGGATGAGGATGATGATGATGATGATGATTATGATGAGGAAGAGGGTGATGATGATGATGAGGATGATGAGGATGAGGATGATGAGGATGAGGATGATGACGATGATGAGATGATGATGATGATGATGAATCATGTTGATGATGACGAATATGATGATGATGATGAATATGATGACCAAGATGATGATGATGATGATGATGATGATGATGATGATGAGGAAGAGGGTGATGACGACGACGACGATGATGATGACGAGGATGACGAGGATGATGATAAGGATGAGGATGATGGTGATGATGATGATGGTGGTGATGATGATGATGACAAAGATGACTATGATGTGTTGATGTATATGTAACTTCAGAATGTATTTCATCTGTGTATTTTATATATATTTATTGTGCCCTTATAAGAGATGTGTTATTCCTATATAAGGAAGTGTCGTCATGTGGATTGACAAGTGTCGCAAGTGTGTGTACTTGTCGATGGGTTATTAGACCACCATGTGGGGTTGGCCCTGAATTATATATAATATAATGTGGATGTATCTATATAGACAAGTCGACCTCATAAGGTCACTGGGCAAAAAGGCTAGTATAAATAGAGATCGGAGATCTCTATTTTACACACTCGGAAAAGTAACTCACTCTCACTCAGAAAGTGGCGCACTAGTGAGGAGGAGGATCATCTGCTAGTAGGAGACTATCCTAGTTTTATTTGGTTGTACTTTGGTTGAGCCATTGCTCTCTCTATCTCTTAGGAAGTTGTGGGGTTTTTCACCTTAGGGTTTTCCCCACGAAAACTCTGTGTCTCTTGTCTCTTATGCTTTTAATTCTTGTGATGCTTGTCATATTGTGATTGTCATGCATTGATATACTATATATGTTATTCTCTTAGCAAATATCCTAGAGTAATGTGAATTAATGCTCAAAATCAACATGGTATCAGAGCTAACCTGAGAAGAAGACATTTTGCAGTGACAAAAGCTTGAGTTCCTTGTTTATTGGGTTTCTCTCCACATATTTTTGAAAATCAGTATAGTAGATTTCCTCTACTCATCAAGGCGCATCTATCTGTCCAATCAGAATTCAATTCCGAGCATTTTTAGATTTAACCCTAAAAATTAGGGTTTCCACAAAAATAGGAATTTCTAGAATTTGAAGACACAGCTGGAAGCTCCTTGAAAAAATCGAAGCTTAGAGCTTTTGATCAAGATTTTTGGCTGGGTAGATCTCCGGGAAACTCAAACCCTAATTCAGGGCTCTCCCTAGTGAACCCGGGAGGACAAAAAGGCAATTCTGAAGGGCAAAAATTTACTGATCTCAAATTCTGAATGCACTTGGCTGATCAGCTCATCAAGGCGCATCTTTCTATCCTTTCAGAAATTTGAAATTCACATTTTGAATTTTTAGGGTTTTTCTGACAAACCCTAATCCGGGATGAAATCCAGTTTTCAGCATTTCAAGTGGTAAGATCTAAATCTTTTCTATTTCCATTTGAAGTACTCTTTAAGATGTCCCACCACACCAAGCTTGAGGATAATCTTGAAGGAGCTGATAACTTCCGAGCTTGCAAGTATAGGATTGGGTTAATCTTGGAAGAGAATGAGTTGGACTCATATGTGAAAGAAGACATCCCTATCCTAGAAGGATGAAGAGGCCAAGGTATTGCATAAGAAGAACTTGGTCAAGGCAAAGAGAATCATTGCTGATTCTATCAAAGACCATCTCATACCCCATGTGTCTTCTCTTAAGACACCCAAAGAGATGTTTGACTCTTTGACCAAGCTATTTGAAGGGAAGAACATAAATCGGAAGATGACCCTGCGGAACCAATTGAAAGGAGTAGAGTTTCAGAATGGAGAAACCATTCAATCTTATTTTTCAAGGGTCTCCCAGATCAAGGAACAACTAGAAGCAGTGGATGAAATGGTGGAGAATGGTGAAGTGGTAATGACCACTCTAAATGGCCTACCCAGGTCATGGGATTCCTTTATCCAAGGAATTTGTGTAAGGAATAAGTTGATCTCCTTCAGTAGACTATGGCAAGAATGCTCACAAGAAGAAGCAAGGCTTGTGGCACGAGAAGAAAATATGGGGAATGAAGATCAAGCTCTCACAGCTCACACCAAGAAAGGGAATTCCAAGAGAGAGCCATCTCACTCCAAGAAATCTTCACATCACTTCAAAGAAAGAAGAATCTGCTTCACCTGTAATGAGAAAGGACATATTGCCATAAATTGTCCCAAGAACAAGAAGGACAACAACAACTCCAACAAGAAGAAGAATGGCAGCAAAAGAAGGTTTCATGCTCATGCTACCGAGGATGATGAACCCTCAAAGAAGAAGACTAGGACAGAAAGTGATAGTGATGATAACTCATCAAGTGAAGAAGAGTATGTTCTAATCTCTGCTCTCACTGGTACCATCTCCCATGGTTGTAATGATTGGTTAATTGATAGTGGGGCTTCCAAACACATGACTGGGTTTAAGGAATCTTTTGTGAACATATCTGAACATGAATCACCCAATAAGGTGAAACTTGGGGATGATTATCAATACCCAATCAAAGGAAGTGGTGAAGCCTCCTACAACCTAGATTCTGGAAAATATTTGAAGATGAAAGAAGTTCTTTATGTACCTGGGCTCAAGAAGAACTTACTCTCAATCTCTACATTGGATGCAAAAGGTATGAGGGTTGCATTTGTGGATGGCCAAGTCCTAATGTGGCCAAAGGGAAAGACCATAGATGATGCAATAGTGATTGGAGAGAAAGAGGGAGGCTTGTATAAATTGAAGGGACAACCTAAACATGCCATGGTGCATGAATCCATGGACCCAAGTGAACTTTGGCATAGAAGACTTGCTCATATGCACTATAGAGCACTTCCAATTCCAAGCAAGGCTGCAGAGGGTCTTCCTGAAATCAAGACCAAACATGAAGGTGTTTGCAAGGATGTGAAAAAGGTAAGAACATTAAGAAGGCTTTCCCAAGCAGTGAAAGCAATGCAAAAGACATCCTGGAAATCATCCACTCAGATGTATGTGGTCCTATGTCATCCAGTTCTCTAAGTGGGTATGTTTACTATGTCTCATTTTTTGATGACTTCTCCAGGAAGACTTGGGTATACTTCTTGAAGAATAAAGATGAGGTGCTTGATAAGTTCAAGGAATTCAAAACCTTGATGGAGAATCAAATTGACAAGAAGATCAAAACATTCATATCCGACAATGGTGGAGAATTCACCTCAGGTGACTTCAAGAAGCTTTGTAGTGATTTAGGGATTAAGAGGGAGTTGACTACTCCTTATAATCCTCAACAGAATGGAGTTGCAAAAAGGAAGAACAGAACTATCATGGAAGCAACAAGGGCAATGCTCCATGACCAGGATCTACCTATGCATCTATGGGCAGAGGCAGCTAGAACAGCTGTATATGTGCAGATCAGAACACCCCACAGGATATTGGACAACAAGACACCAGAAGAGGTCATTTCTGGTTTCAAGAAGATTGATGTCAGCAAGAATGAATATAAGTTCAAGGACAGGTAATCCAGGAAGCAAAGATTAAGAGGGAGCACACTCCAGTAGCTCCTGCAAGGATGCAGATTTTCAGAGGGAGTTGACCATCTTCCTACATTCCACAACAGAAAGGTGTAGAAGAAGCTACTTCAGCAGCTCCTTCCAGGAAGCAAAGACTCAGAGGGAGTCCACCCAACAAACAAACAAAGATAAGTATTTCAATTATCATTTCTTGCCTATTTTGTTTGTTTAAATAATATTATGCTTATGTTCCTAGAATTAGAAGATGTATTGTGCATATTTGAATGATTGCATTAATGAACAGTATACTACTAACATGCATATGATGGGTAAGTGGCCTATGGCACTGTACAACATTCCAGTGCTACTTATCTAGAATGAAACCTCTTTGCTGACATGTTGGGAGTAGTGTAAACTCTTAACAATGTTCTGGTACAGACTGGAAGGCATCTAGAAAGTTGTGGAACATGGATAAATGTTGTATTGAAGCATTGGCTAAGATAACTGCATGACTGCATGACATATTTCTTTATGTGTAAAGAATTTGTTCTGAAAATTATGAAATGTTTCTAATCATGCAATTTAACTTGTTTTGTAGGAAAGACCATATATCTTCACCTACAAAAGGACTACAACATTTGTTCTAGCAACAAAGATATCTATTGAAGAATTGAAGTTCCTAGGATCTAGGATGAAGAAATGGAATGCCATGATCCGTCGATCATGGAGAATATGTTTGGGATGTAGTCCCAAGACCTAACAGGGAGTCACATGTGTGCAGATTGAAGAAAGCCTTGTATGGCTTGAAGCAATCTCCCAGAACTTGGTATGGTAGGATGGACAGTTTCCTATCTAGTTTGGGCTTTAACAAGAGTAAAGCAGATTCAAACCTTTACTATAAGGTTGAGGAAGGGAATCCTGTGATTCTACTCCTGTATGTGGATGAATTATTTGTAACAGGAGATGACAGACTGATTGCAGATACTAAGAGGAAGCTTGTTGTTGAATTCGATATGAAAGATTTGGGAATGATGCACTATTTCCTATGTATGGAGGTATGGCAGAATGCAAGTGGGATCTTCCTTGGCCAAGGGAAGTACACAATAGATATCCTCAAGAGATTCGGGATGATGGATTGCAAGGCCATGGCCACACCTATGGCATCGAATTTGAAGCTTTTATGCGATGCTTCATCTGAGCCGGTTGATGTCTCTATGTATCGTCAGATGATTGGGTTCTTGATGTACCTGACGAACACGAGACCAGATATTTGCTTTGCTGTGAACACATTGAGCCAGTTCCTGACGGATCCGAGGAGTGTTCACCTGATTGCTGTAAAGCATGTTCTGAGGTACCTGAAGGGTACAGTGGATTATGGGCTCAAGTATGAAGTGACTCAAAAGTTTAACCTGCAGGGTTATGTTGATTCAGATTGGGCTGGCAATGCTGCAGATAGGAAGAGCACATCTGGGTGTTGCTTCAGTATGGGATCAGGTGTGATCTCTAGGTTTAGCAGGAAGCAGTCCTGCATAACACTGAGTACAGCTGAGGCAGAGTATGTTGCAGCCTGTTCAGCTATTTGTGAGGCAGTATGGCTACGGAAGCTACTGTCTGAGTTATTTGATCTCCCGTTGGATGCTACTGGTATCTTCTGTGATAACCAAAGTTGTGTGAAGCTGTCTGAGAACCCAATGTTTCATGACAGGTTGAAACACATAGAGATAAAATATCACTATATCAGGGATATGGTGCAGAGAGGAGCCGTGAAGCTCCTGTATGCTGCGACGGATGAGCAGATTGCAAATGTGCTGACGAAGCCACTAGCCAGGGTGAAGTTTGATTACTTCAGAGAGAGGCTTGGCGTTCTTCAGATCGAGGACACTTCGAGGAAGGAGTGATGGACACATTTGCTGAATCCATTCCAAGCATGTTGGAAGGGGGATCCTTCACATGGCTGTGGATGTAAGCGTTGGATGATGAGCATCATGATGATGTTCTGGTTTTTGCTTGGATATGATCAATTGGATCATTATATGTATATATGTATGCATCATGTTGGATGCTGGATATGATCAGTTGGATCATTTATATGTATGTACACATCATGTTGGATGCCGGATATAATCGGTTGGATCATGTGTATGTATTTTGTATAAGCATCATGTTGGATGCTGGATATGATCAGTTGGATCATTTATGTATGTATGCATCATGTTGGATGGTGGATATGATCAGTTTCATCACTTATGTATGTACGCATCATGTTGGATGCTGATGGATACATTGTGTGGATCATGTATCTTTGTATGATCAGGTAGATCATGTATGTTGATGGATACATTGTGTGGATCATGTATCTTTGTATGATCAGGTAGATCATATATGCTGATGGATACATTGTGTGGATCATGTATCTATGTATGTATCAGGTGGATACTTGGTGTGCATCAGATGGATGCATTGTATGATCAGGATGATCATGGATGACGGGATTCTCCAGATGACATGCAGCAGGATGTTGCAGTGATGATGATCAGGATGATCATGTGTACATCAGGATGATGTTTGATGAGTATCAGATGATACTTTGTGGCTGTGGATCAGGTTGTGCAGGTAAGCATGTAATTTGTGCCCTGGGATATTTGTAGATGGTCTTTCGAGGTTTTTCCTATGGCATGTAATTCGGTGCACTGGGACATCTGGAAAATGTTCTTTCAAGGTTTTGCTTGGGAGGACATGTAATTTGTGCCCTGGGAGATCTGCAGATAGTCTTTCGAGGTTTTTTCTGTGGCATTGAATTCAGTGCCCTGGGATATCTAGCAGATGCTCTTGCGAGGTTTTTTCCTATGGCATGTAATTTGCTCCTGGTAGATCTGGATAGGATGAAAAAGGCCTCAGATGCTTCAGCCAGGTTTTTCCATGACCACATGTAATTTGCTCCTGGGAGATCTGGACAGGATGAAAAAGGCCTTAGATGCTTCAGCCAAGTTTTGTGGTGAGATCAGATGTAATGTGCTCCTAGGAGATCCAACAGGTAGAGCCATGTGCTCGTAACAGCCTGGGATGCTTCAACCAGGTTTTGTGATGGGTCACATGTAATGTGCTCCTGGGAGATCCTACATGTAGAGCTATGTGCTTGTAATAGCCTAGGATGCTGCAGCCAGGTTTTGTGACGCACGTAATAAGTCCTGAGGATTCCACAATATGGCGAGTGATGATGAAGACCTGTAGGTGGTAGGCCTACATCCAGTATGAAAAAGTACTGGCTCTGTAGAACTTCCTATGACGAGTAGAGTCAGAGATTGGTTGAGATAGAAACAGCAGTGACGATGATGATGACGATGATCCCGAGAAGAAGACTTGTCTAGCAGATCTGTGTCGAGAAATACCTTCCTAGTTAAGAGGGAGTGTTGATGTATATGTAACTTCGGAATGTATTTCATCTGTGTATTTTATATATGTTTATTGTACCCTTATAAGAGATGTGTTATTCCTCTATAAGGAAGTGTCGTCATGTGGATTGACAAGTGTCGCAAGCTTGTGTACTTGCCGATGGGTTATTAGACCACCATGTGTGGTCGGCCCTGAATTATATATAATATCATGTGGATGTATCTAGATAGACAAGTCGGCCCCATAAGGTCACAGGGAAAAAAGGTTAGTATAAATAGAGATCGGAGATCTCTATTTTACACACTTAGAAAAGTAACTCACTCTCACTCAGAAAGTGGCGCACTAGTGAGGAGGAGGATCATCTGCTATTAGGAGACTATCTCAGTGTTATTTGGTTGTAGTTTGGTTGAGCCATTGCTCTCTCTATCTCTGAGGAAGTTGTGGGGTTTTTCACCTTAGGGTTTTCTCCACGGAAACTCTGTGTCTCTTGTCTCTTATGCTTTTGATTCTTGTGATGCTTGTCATATTGTGATTTTCATGCATTGATATACTATATATGTTATTCTCTCAGCAAAGATCCTAGATTATTATGAATTAATGCTCAAAATCAACATGATGATGATGATGATGATGTTGATGATGATGAGGATGATGATGATGATCATATTCATCATCGCCATCATCATCATCTTCATCTTTGTACTCATCTTCATCATCATCCACCATCTTCATTATCATCATCATCATCATCATCTTCGTCATCATCTTCGTCATCATCATCATCATCATCAATGATGATGATGAAGATGATGACGATGATAATGAAGATGATGATGATGATGATGATGATGATGATGAAGATGATGATGATGATGATGATGAATATGATGACAAAGATGTTGTTGATGATGATGATGATGAAGAATATGATGATGATGAGGATCATGATGAGGGGTTCATAATTAGTATTTATCGTTTGGATTCATGTCATGCTTTTAGAGTCACTCAAATTCCATTAAAGTCACTCAAATTTTGTCGAGGACAACTGAATCTCATCATCAAATACGTCATACGGTGCATCAACATCATCGTCATCCTCATTTTCATCGTCATTTTCATCCTCATTATCATTGTCATCGTCATCATCATCAACAACAACAAGTATATAATCAACAACATCATCATTCTCATCATCGTTATGGCCACTCATATGTCATTAGGGTTCATCATCACTCATCTCCATTTGGATTCATGTCATTTTTTTAGCGTCACTCAAATTTTATTCAGGTCAC
Source organism: Larix kaempferi (assembly GCA_027924585.1). NCBI lineage: Eukaryota > Viridiplantae > Streptophyta > Pinopsida > Pinales > Pinaceae > Larix > Larix kaempferi. Next base: position 17,873,116 of record BSBM01000779.1, read on the forward strand.
TCAAATGGTTTTGAGGACAAGTGAATGTCATCGTCAAGTATGAAAAACATTGCATCAACATCAACATCATAATTGTTGTCATGATCATCATCATCAACATCAAAATCAACAAGTACATCATCAACAACATCATGGCCATCGTCGTCCTATTCAATGAGTACATCATCGACCACATCATTGTCATCATAGTTGATAGGGTCACACATATGCCACTATGGTTCGTCATCAGTCATTACCATTTTTGTTCAAGTCATGTTGTTACAGGCACTCAAATTCCATTAAGGTCACTCAAATATCGTCAGTGAAAATTGAATGTCATTAGAGTCAATTAGGTGATATTAGTATGTCACTCAAATGTCGTTACAGAAATTTAGGTTTCATTAGGATCAATCAGTGTTTGGAAGTATTATTACATGCATCATCATCATGGACATCGACATTGTTATCAACATCATCATTAATGTCATATGGTACATCAACATCATCTTCATCATCATCCTCGTTGTCATCATCATCGTCATCATCAAGTACATCATCAACAAAATCATCATCATCATTGTCATTATGGTAAGTCATATGCCATTAGTGTTCATAATCACTAATCACCATTAGGATTCATGTCATGTAATTGTTAGGGTCATTTACATGGCGTTATAATCATTTATGTGATAGTTGGGTCATTTAGATACCGTTACAAACATTTAAGTTCCATTAATATCAATTAGGATCTAGAAGTGATACGATATGCATAATCATCGTTGACATCAACATCATCATCATACAATAAATCAACATCATCGTCATCATCATAGTCATCAAGTACATCATTGTAATGATCGATATAATTGTGATAATAAGGACCAAGGAGCGCTACATCCTTACAAGAAAGGATGATATAGTCTTATAATTATCAAACCATATCCATAAGCTCCATCATAATTACCATAATGCATCATCGTCATGTTTTTAGGGTCAATCGGCTACCATTAGGGTCTATCAAATGTTGCTGGAAAAACTCAAATTCCATTAGATCAATTTATGTGACATTAAGGTAATTTAACCCTCATTAGGATCAATCAAGATCCAAAAGTGCCATGATTATGATAATTTAGGTTTCACTACAATAAATCAAGATCCAAAAGTACTATCACATGAATCATGATCATTGGCATTGATATCATCGCCATCATAACCATCATCATCAACACCATACATGAGTACATAAACATAATCATCATCATCATTGGCATCTGATCATAGCACTAGTACAAAATGAGAGATAAGTGACAAAAAAAACGACCAAAATCTGCATATAAATGACCACTTTTGAGTTGGTGACCACTGGTAGCAAATTAATGGTCATATATCATGCAACCAAAAATTGGATCATATTTAGCTTGGTTATTTATACCTTATCTTGTGGTCATATATTTGGTCGTATATTTGGTCATTAATTTGCTAATATATTTGGTCAATAATTGTCACAATTAATGACCACATTTTTTGTCAAGTGATAAATGACCGCTAATTTGCTACCAGCGATTGCCAACTCAAAAGTGGTCATTTATATGCATATTTTGGTCAATTTTTTGGTCACTTATCTCTTATGTTGTACTGGTGGTCATTTATATACAAATTTTGGTAATTTTTTAAGTCATTTATCTCTTTTTAGTGGGTCGTTTATATGCAAATTTTGGTCATTTTTTTAGTCATTTATCTCTTTTTAGTGGTTTCAGAATATAAATAGGGCACGGAGGAATCGAACCACCAACCTCCTACCTATAAGGAAGGTGCTCTACCATTGAGATAACACCCTTAAATAAAATTCATTATGGGTCGTGCACATTGCAGTTACTATGAATACTCTATATTAGAATTTAGAGTGGATTTGCAGTGAAAAATTGGGAATCTTTCTTTGTTCGTTTAAATCAAAAGCACGCAGATTCATTGTGATGAGTTATGAGAAGTCTCTACAATGTTTCTTGATAATAAACCCCTACAAATCTTACAACTAGTGAATTAATTTGTTGCTCTAGTGGTGCATTTTTTAGTAGCATTTAACAACATGTATCACTCAAGTAGCCCATAAAGATGTCTTCATAATCCTATATGCGGGAATGAATAAGTTCATGCCATGTGGTATCAATCAGTGACTCTAACTAAGCTTTGATACCATATCATGGAAATCGAAAACAAAGAAATCAAGATAAACTAGGAAGAGTTATTCATATTGCATAAATGAGAAAGTGAAAGCTTTCTTATAAAGGGTTAGAATCTAGTTAAGTCAATCCACTCTATGAATGTGGGAAAGACTGAGAAACACAATGAAATGAAATAAAGCATAAAATATTATGAAGTTGAAGTGACTTTATTAATGTCTAATTTGACCATAATAATCTGAGATTTAGTTAAACACTCCCCCTCGTCCTCTACTTTTATTTCCACTTGTGATGTCGATGTGGAGATAGGGCCTTGCACTTCATAGTGTTTGCCTAGCTCTTGTTCTTCTCATTCTTTTATTGTCATTTATATCTTTCGCATTTTGATAACATTTTCAATCTAGGATTTCTGAGTCCCACAGATCTCTTATTGGAGGATTTATGAGCATTTAAAACTATCTTATATTATCCTATCTTACAGAACAAAAAATGAGAAGAGTACAAAAGACTACTAGTTGTTTCAAGATAATTATTAAGTCTGATTTGTACTCAAAAATCATTTCTGTTGGCATTAGAGTAACAGGCATGCTCACTACCCCATAGTTAAATGACAAAAACACACAGACGTGATAGTTTTGGCATTTGCTACACATCATTCATATTTTGTAACATCACATGAAGGCCACAATAGCTGATCTCAGCTTTTAGTGTTATATGACCTGAGATTAACTAAACTCATGTCTTATATAAAATTTTGAAAATCGCAAATCAATTTTGTCCCATTCCTTAGTCATCAACGATCATGCTTGTTTATTGTGCCTAAATTTGCTTTTGTAATAACTTTTTCATAAATGCTAACAACAGTAGCAAGAAGTTTGGCATACACCATCTTTTAAAATTAGCACGAGCTCTACAAAATTCAAATACACATAAAAGCATACCTTGATTGATGCTTTTGAGTTTTTTGTAGCAACATCAATGGGCAATTGATTCATGGCCCACCCATCCTTCACCTTCATGTAGTTATACATTACCACACCACAAAGAGATGCATCCAAACAACAGTTTTCCAGCATAAGGGACACATTCAGACAACATTACATTTTGAAATAGAATCATATACATTTGTATGTCAGAAGCATGTATATTACCAATAACATATCCAATTATGTTGAGGCCTATGATTTATGACTCTGGAAATACTACTGTTGAAAGCGCAATCAATATCCAATCCTTTAGAACACCAACCACTCTAACAGTGACTGCTCCAGTTCTCCCAATTACAAGAAAAATGGAGAAGTTTAGTGCCAATGCACAAAGAACATTTGAGAAAAAAATCCAAAAATTGAACTGTAACTGCTGAACCTCCATTGTTGGTTGCTCCAACAAATACCAAGGGACAAAAAGAAATAGGAAACTACAAAATACAAAGAAAAAGTTAAGATGATAGAGGGGACGAAACAATGTTAATTTAAGAAAACAATTATAAGGAAAATAAACAGGATAACAGTTTCAAGAGTTTTGTCATTTAGTATTGCATAGAAAACCCAAGACTGAAAAAGAGACAAAAAAACATTATGTAATGAATATCAGCTAAGCATGGAATTAACCTCCACCCATCATGGTAAACTGGAAAAACAGGAAGATGCATAAAGGTATATATCTAAGAAGCATTTAGCAAAATGCTAAGCATGACGATTAATTTCTTTGCATATTGATGATTTAAAATTTCTCTATGTATGACAGATGAGTTTATTAAGGGTACATGGTTGACAAATTTAAATTATTAAGAATATGCAGAACTCAAAACAAACATGGGAATACTATGATTATGCACAAATCTCAAGCTACAAAGCCTCAAGCACCTCTATGGACACACCAAATGTGCATGTCAAGGTAAATTTGCTAAGTTTTTTATACCTCTTTAAAAGGTTATCTGTAGTTCTATCAACATTTGTTAAGACTGATTTTCCAGATTGACGATAACTCTGTATGAAATCCAAGGACTAGGAAATCTATGATATGAGCATAGATAAACATCCCAAATAAACAAACAAATGATATCAAAGGCCAAAGCATAAAGACAGACATTAGCAGTCACATAAGAAGACAAAAAGAAACAACATCACAATATAATCAGATGAAACTTTATCACAATAGCAGCTACTTTGGTATCACTATTTTTTGTAAAAAGGTTAAAATTTAAAGCGACAGTCATGTGGCTCATAAACCATAGAATAAGATAAGCATGCCATATGCAATTATTTGTTTTTAAAGAATATGTTTCCTTAATTGGCTATTTTAGATCATGCTATAAATTATAATAGCATAACTTGAAAAAATCCCTTTTTCCAAGTAGCAAACACTTGAAAATATTCATAATTGGATGTTCAGTTGAAAACACAATACCTGCAAGGAGCTATGTAATACAAACTGGTGATTGGATTTAAGATCAACCCCTTTTTATGAAGTACTTGAGTTAATACCAATCGAAGAGCTTATGCAAATATGCTTGTAACCTGGTAAACCGTTCCAACTATGTTGAAATGAATCTCTCCATATGAAGAAACAACAACTCCAATACTTACTACTAGCATATTGAGGAATAAATGACATCTTAGTTTGTCAGTACCACAGATAACAACCATCAGGAAGGTTGCAACTGGAACTGCAAAGGTACAGATTAAGGACTTTCAGAGAGAATTTCATAAAGTAATTTGATCTGAGAGCAATTGCAAAGGTAAATGAAAAAATTGAATTTTCAAAATAGAAAATATACAGTATTGGATACATACTCAGGGCTTTTAGCATCTGAATGAAGGACACTGAAATATGAAGATATGCAGTATTGCCAAACCTAGAAATAGCAACAGATATAAGATCAGAAACTATAGAAATGGATAGTACCATTTTATGACTACCTAATGCATTGCTCTAGAGTCTCTGCAGTAACTTTCTTTTCAGTTAGGCCTCAATCAAATAGCATCCACAAAGACATTTATAGAAAACATGAATTTTAATGGTAGTGTAAAATTGTAAATATCTATCTAGAGAATATTGAAATTTATGGAATTTTCTGCAAGTTAATTTTTATTCTACTTTGCCATACTGATATAAATTGTATTATTTAAAAACACTTACCATAGACTTGATGTAAAGAAAGCGTTGATTGGAACAACACAAGTTTCATATCTAAAATATGCAATTAAGGTAAGCTTTATGGAAAGAAAAGGTCAAATGCTAAATATTAAACGAATCAAAAATACTAAGTGAACCTGACTTTGTAGAAATTCTTACATTTCAAATGAGATATTGACCGGAGTTACAACCTGCACAATTAGCAACCACCAAATTAGGTCCCGACCTGGAAAATAATCACAAATAAATGATTCGATAACCTTAGTAAATCCTAAATAAAATGCAAAAACACACAACCACAAGTACCTAAAGAAAGTAGGAAACTCATACAATAATAAAAAAGTATATCTATTATTTCTGTACACAATTTTCTATGGAACTCGGTCGCATTGATTCCAAAACACAATCAAATTGAATATAAATCAAGCAATATTAGCAAACTGACTGAAATTCTGTGTTTTTTATTCTTAGTGGACAGAACAAGTATATATAATTTAGAAATTAGAAGGAAAAAAGGACTCCATCCCTTATTATAGATGCAGTCTTTCATTATCCAATCTTAATGATGGTCCTTGAAAACCTATGATCCTGCAATCTTCATTATGCAAAAAGGTTAAAATACCTTGTTTTAATTTTATTGCTGAGTGGGACTTCCCATATCCAGATTATTGATCTTATAGAAGCTATTTATGCCTTACACTTCATTTTCTAAGGATTTCTATAGAATCAGTGAATGAGAAAGGAAGGGCTTGAGCCAATGCCAAATATCCAATGAGTAGCATTCTGCCATTTCCTTCAATACTTAACTTTATAAGCCTATAAGGTTTCCATTCTCTAAGATCCAGATATTCCATTGTTGCAAAGAGATCATTTAAAATAGCATTAACCAAGTATGAAATATATTATGTATTGGTGTGGCAATCAACCATAACTCTTAACTAAACTGTATAAATCATAAAACTCTAGCATTATAGAGGAGCACCCTGGTAAGACAAGTGATAGTCCCTTGGGTCTCTTCTATTGAAATAGAAAATTTCAGCAAGTCTGATCTGGACTTTATGCATGGTCCAAGTGTTCAGAGTAAGGCATACAGTTATCACACACAACTTAGGCTAACATTTACCTTCAGATACCAACAATAAACATGCAATGTCATGGTATGTATTTCGTGCTTCTCAGTTGATATAAATCATAAATATTGCCTTTGTTCCTATTATATAATCTTCCCAGTAATGCCTCTCATTATGAATCTGAGTTGTAACAGACCATATTGAATGCCCTCAAGTCAAAGTTTCTCTTCTGCCAATAGTATTTCTTCAACTTGCAATAAAATTTAACAACTCATTTAAGTGTTTGACAAGGGCGCTTCAATATGTCACGCTACAGCTGCATACAATCATGAGCAGTGTTGGTCACTCTATATGCCAGTTAATTAAAGCTAACACACGGAATGGTCAATAAAAATTGTCAAACCCAAGAAGGTCTTTTATTTCAAAGGCAATAAGCACAGTCTATGCATATACAGATCAAGCAGTTGATTTGTAAATAATGTTCCTACCTATGTGTCCAACCAACTCATTCCCTAAGAACACTAATCTAATTCACACATCTAAGAATCCAAAGTGAAACAACTTCCCTATAGAAATCAACCTAGCAATTTAATGATCTAATGATGAAATGAAACTAGATTACTTTTGAAAGAAGTTAAATCCTATAATTATCAAACTACAACATTCAATCTTTACCAAAATGATCTATCCAGTAACTACTGTAATTCCACCATTAATTGTCTAATCTATGAATGTAAATGAAGATACAACAGCAACCAGAATTAAAACACAAGCTTGAACTCTAACTGATAATTACTGGAAAGCCTAGAAAGCATAAACAACTAGAAGATAATTGGAATTGAGTTTGAGTGTCACGGCTGATTAAAACACACATGCAATTAAGTAAATTATCCTACATAGTCGACTGCCACACCACTTTGTAACATCTATTCAAGATGCAATTATAAACTACCAGAAAGGGAAGCTAAACTCTATTACAGCTACCAATAATGTCTGCAATAATTCCACACTACACAACTGAAGTAAAACTAAACTACTCTACCTCCTTAAATCGGCTATCTCTGTGAGAAGGTGGGCCCTGGCCTTCTAACAGAGACGCTGAGAGTCACAACAAATTAATACACAGAAATGAAGAACTCTGCTCTCATATTACTGATGGAAGATCGTAAATATCAGTGCTTTGTTACAGGTTACACAAGTAATGATTGTCCAACCCCAGGCTATGAGAGCCTTCTGGAATTTATACAAAGGAAATACAGTTTCAGATCCACTAAAGTCGTGCAGCAATGAAGATCTCTGATCTTCATGCTATGGAGTTACAACTAACTAATACAGTGTATTAAACAGGGTTGTTAATTCTGAAAGATGTTGTTGCTTTGATAGTTAATGAATCAATAGACTCAACAGCTGGAACGCCACCTGTCTATCGCAGCTAGGATTTGCTTCAATGGAATCCGTTATAGTGGGGATCTGATACAGCTTGCATGGAGAATGCACTGTCCCTTGGAGTATGAAGAATTAGGCTTGATGAGTAACAGTTGGCACTGCTGGGCTGATACACCTGCGCTTTAGATTTGAACTAAATAAACTCACAATTGTTAGCATAAACCAAAGGTTAGGATTCAAATCTTCACAATCATAGGCATAAACATAAATAAGGCAATAACAAATTATACCTATCAATATCATTTATTGATTTGGGAAAGACATGGATATATCTCTTGAAAGTAGGATGGAATTAGGGTGTAATAAAGGTGGCCAAAAAGGGGCATTTCCTGAACCCAACATCTCCCCCCAACTATCCAATTGCATGTCCTCATGCAACAAAATCCCTTAATCCGAATATGAGTCTGAGTGGAATCTGTGGAGATTTGTAAGACTGTAAGCAAGTTCTGGTGCCTCCCCTCGAGGAACAAACCCATAGCAGGATACCCAATGCCCCCAACACAACTGTTCTTCTTCTAATGTTAGAGCATAGCTGGTTCTGTAAGAGTAGCTTATAGGGAACCAAATGAGAGGGAATTTGAATCTCAAACCAAGCCACCAAGACCCACACCTTTCCATGCACCACACATATCTAGGAATCCTTGTCAAATCTTGCCCAAAATTTTCAAAGCCGTATGGATCCATTTCCTTGAGAGATGAGGAAGAGTACAACCATCTGTATTCACTACCTTCTAGGGCATCTTGCTGCATATTGAGAATCATTGGGACACATGTGGTAAGAATTCTATCTCGTAGTCTTTCAAATTATCGGGCAATTGAGGGAACCTTGATAGTTTTAGCATGATTTTCCATGAATGCTGATGGATTCCTAGGTTCCCCCCTAATCCAAAGAGTAGAATTATCCTCATTCTTAAGGATGGTTTGGAAGGAATCTCGCCATCTTACATGGTTAATGACAAAGGAGGCAAATTCCCTCAGCTGAATATCCCCTAGAATAGGTAAAGGATTAGATGGAAAGGCAGTGTAGCAAGCCCTGTCATGTAAATACAATTCACATAACAAATGCTGGTCCTCAAAGTCACTCTTCAGAAAAGTCTCCAAAAATTGAGTAGTTGTTGCCAAATCAAATGATCTCCCATCCTTGAGAGCTCTTAATTGGAATAAGGTTGTCTGCTCATGGAGAAAAATAGGGTAAGAGGGGGATGGAGCCCTGCAACTCAACAATTCTATGGAGAGAGTGTACATTTTATCTTTTTCATGTTGCAGGGACTTAAGTTTCTTTAACTCTTCCAATTTTTCTTGAAGTTTCTCCCACCGGAGTTTCTGGAAGAATAACACCTCAGCCCACTTTTCTCTCAATCCCTTAATGACATTCCTATGTTCCTAGAGAGAGATCATACCTATTCTGAATTGTTCATTCCACTTGAGCCATTTATACAACTCGATATTTAACCAAAGAACCTTCTTCTGCAACCATTGAATCTTTATGTCTTCTACCTCCTTCTCATCATCAGAATCCAGATAAATGACTTCCTTATCTTGCCTTGGCACTGTGACAGTTTCATCCTCTAGTGGGGTTGCAGTGGTCTGTGCATGTAGTGCAGTCTCAGCCATGGGTTCTAGGGATGCTGGTTCTTGTGTAACAGCATTCTCTATTTCCATATTCTCCTTAGCTTCCTCAGTCTATGTTACAGTCTTAGTCAATATTCTTAGGACTGCTGGTTCTTGTGTAGCAGCATCCTCCTTTTCCATTTCAATCTCAGCCATCTCAGTTTGTGTTGCCACTGTAGCAAATGATTTTGGGAACACTAGTTCTTGTGTAATAGTGTTTTTCTCTTGGTCCTTGATATTAGACGTCGCTATCTAAATTGTAGCTTCATTAAACATTTTCAAGGGTATTGGTTCTTGTGTAACAGTCCCCCGTTCCTTAATTTCTTTGAGCTGCTGAGATTGTTTCTGGTTTATATCAGATTTTTCTGACTAATGAGACTGGTCCTGAAGAAGTTCAGTATCCCATGATAGTTGGGACTGAAGAAGTTCAGTATCCCATGATGGTTGGGACTGAAGAAGCTCAGTACCCCCTGATGGTTGGGACTGGACTGTTTCTTCTCCTAAACTCAAAGAAGGGATCCCTTCAATTCCTGGCTCATTTTCCCCCACCCATTCAATTTCTAGCACTCCTTCTTCAATCTCCTCTATCTGTACATGCTTCTTTGATACATCCCCCAACACAACAACCCTGTGTCCTGCCGCAGCAAATATGTCTCCACACTCAAGACAAACAGTCTCTCCATACTTCCCATTTTCAAATGAAAAAGATGACTTTTCAAATAAATTTGAATCATTTGCTAATGTATCCAAATTCTTTTCTGCCTACTTTCCAACTAATCCCTTCCATCTTTCCAACTTATTTCACAATATCTGCACTTCTTCTTTTAATAGTTCATTTTCAAGCAGAAGATTTTCAATTTGGGGTTCTTCTCTGGGAGGTTCTTGCATAACAGTAGATGAATTAGGGCTCAAAATGGGAATCTCTAAATCTATTCCTGTCACAAGTATTTCCTCCACCCAAGATGGTTCCCTATTCTCTCTGACTGCTCCCGCTGTCTCTGCTACTTCTGCTACTTTTGCTATCTCTGCTAGGGGTGATTCAATATTACCCCCAGTTGTATCCATTGTCTCCACTTCTTCTGTTGTTTTTTCTATCACACCTGCTTCTTTTGCTGCTACTGATCAAGTCCTTCTTCTCACCATTCCCACTGGGTGTTCCTCCATGCCTATTGCTATTGGTGCTTTAACAGTTCTAATTTTCCTTTTCTTTGTTGTAGTAGGTGTCTGGCTTATGTTCCTTGATCCTATTCCTCGTTTCTTTGACACAGGGGTCCCCACTTTAGTCTTTTCTTCTTCAATCAGTGTACCCCTTATCTCTGAAGAGGATTCAACCTCCAACACTTCCACAGTTCCTTCTTCTACTATTCCTATCCGATATCATTCTTTCTGAATTCCTGCTTCTGCAACTGCAGCTTCTACTGTCGCAGCTCCAATAGCTACTCCAGTTTCAACTTCCTTTATTTGAGTAACTTCTTCTGCAGTTACAGTTTCCATCATAGTTTCTTCAGCTACAGGGTTTTTTGTTACTGCTGCCTCTCCCTTGTTTACTTCCTCTTCATCATTGGCCTGGTTTCCTGTTGTTCCATCCTCCCCCCCAACTGGGTTTGAGGAACGTCGGTCCTCACTACCTTCACCAACACCCTCCATTTCCAAAACATGTTGTATAATTAGCGCATCTCCAGCCAAAAATTGTTCCCAAGTTAAATTACGATTTACAATGGCTCTTAAAACTAGTAATTTAATTAGGCCATGATTAGTAAGCGAGGAAACTGGGTGTTGGGCATTTTTTGCATAACCAACCATGGTTTGTAGGGCTTTGAGTAGATAGAATGGTATATTCACCAAATTACCATGGCGTAAATGAGAAAGTAAGGGGAGTTCAAAGAAAGAAACAGTTTGGTACCTACCTCCATAGGAGATGTATCTTTTTACAAAGATTGCCACTTGATTCCAGGGTGGTGGTAAAGATGCCAGTTCCAGCCCACGATGCTTCTGACGAACATGTTCCCCAACTGCTAAGAATTCTCTAATAGCATTTGCATTATGCACCTTTCGTCCAAATAATTTCTTCCCAACCTGGGGTAAACTAGTAACCTCTGATATAATCTCTTCTGTAACATCCACACGCAGCCCTCTAACCTCATAATGAGTATCAGTCAGGTTAAGGGAAAATTGTAATGCGGTTTCTGTATGGAAACCGTTCAATCGTTCAAAATATTCCATCCAACCTGCTGCTGTAAAAATATTAAGGACTTCTGCATTAGCGTGCACAGCTTCTGTTTCTATTGGTTCATGTTGGACTGGGTTACCCATCTCAATCTCTTCTCAAAATTCAGAACCAATACAACAGTCACCAGTCTCGACGTGGGAGGTGCAGCATACGAACATGCAAGCGATAGTTGGAGTTCGAAAATAGGGTATTTTAGGAAAGTCGGCATAGGCATAAAATTCCGGTAAGATGAGACGGTTATGGAAAATTGGCATATTTGGAGTGTTTTGGTACTATTCAGGTATGGTGTCAGGGAATAAATACAAACATGGTTTTGACATACCCTCTGGTAATTAAACATTATAAGTTCATTCAATCAAGGGTTAAGACAACATATAATAATTATTACCGTATTTAATTCCTTGCCAAATCATGTAAAAGTTCTGAACCATACCTTTCATTTATGTGTTCATCCACGAGGTAATTAGTATGGTGCACCAACTATTATAGCCCTCCTTCATCATCATCTCCATTTTTAAGACAAATGTAAATGCACATGTGCTGAAGTGATGTGGCCACGCCATGCGAACTGACAGGTACCACGACATTCGAATGATTTTCTTCATGGAGGACTACGATTGGATTGATGAAATAGGTGACTGAGATTGACGCCCAATCAAACTATATTGACAGCACCGATCGAAGAGCAGGAAAACTGGAGTATTATCAGCTGCAAAATTTAGCAGAATAAGCGAAAATGGTGGAGTCGCAGTTGTACGAAAGGAACGAGGATGAAGTGGAAAAGAACGGAGTCGCGGCTGCTAGATTTAGCATAATCAATCAAGGATAGCAGAGTCGCATATGCCATGTTTAGTGGAATGGAAAAAGGTAGTAGAGTCGCACTTACAAAATTTGAAAGGTAAACAGAAATAGTGGAGTCGCAGCTGCAAAATTTGGCAGAACGGGCAAATGTGGAGTAGTCGCAGCTACGAAATTTGAAAGGTAAACAGAAATAGCGGAGTTGCAGCTATGAAATTCGGTAGAACGGGAAAATGTGGCAGGGTCGTAGCTACAAAATTTGAAAGGTAAACAGAAATAGCGGAGTCGCAGCTGCGAAATTTGGCAAAACGGAAAAATGTGGTGGAGTCGCAGCTACAAAATTTGAAAGGTAAACAGAAATAGCGGAGTCGCAGCTACAGAATGTGGTAGAGCGGGAAAATGTGGCGGAGTCACAACTGTGTCAGACTGTAGTATAAGCAAATTTTATCTGTGAAAAACCACGAATTATCCATCTTCTTCAAAGAGCTTTATTAGATCAGGAACAAATATGGGGTGTCTGCAGTCGTCTGGCCCAGTCACAGCTGCTGCTCCTCCAATAAGTTCCTACACATAGTTCTTCAAAACAAACCAATCAAGTGCAAGAAAAATTAAAAATAGATAAAATACATAATGAAAGAAAAACCAATTATTTATGTACAAAAATATGTGTGGAAACTGCAACTTTTAGGAATTCATAGGGTTTAAAAATCCCTTCCCTAATGTTAACTCATACTCTGGATCAACTGCAACTTGTGAAATAAAAGCCTCCCTTGAGATCGGCCTATGATACAGTCGCAGCCGATGACCATTTGCGAATAATGGTACTTTGTTCTCATCAATGGTGATCAACCGGACTATTCCATTATCAAATACCCGATCTATCTGATAGGGCCCCAACCAACGGGTGTGCAATTTTCCTTTAAAGTCCCTCTTAAATCATGAATCATACAATAGGGCCCAGTCTCCTTCCTGGAAGACTCTTTTTTTTATAAATCTATCATGCCATCTAGAGCGCTGTTGTTGGATTAAGGCTGTATGATGCACTGTAGCTGTGGGCTTCTCATCCAATTCATTGAGCTCATTCAGTTGATTCCTCTGTGCTTCTGATAAATCTAGGTTAGCTTCAACAATTGTTTTAAAGTTCTGATTTCAAATTCGATTGGAAAAACAACATTCTTTCCATACACTAGCTCATATGGGGGAAAACCAGTGGTGTTACGCCAAGTGGTACGATAGGCCCACAGTGCCTCTGGAAGTATTTCAGCCCAATATTTACGATGGCTCTTCACTATTTTTTTCAGAATAGCCTCAATAACCTTGTTCCCGCTTTCCACCTACCCATTGGCTTGTGGATGGTATGGTGAGGTTATTCTGTGCTGAATGAGAAATTTCTGCAATAGTGCCTCTAGTTTGTGAGATACAAACTGTGGTCCACTATTTGTAATGATCTCCTTAGGTACTCCAAACTGAATAAAAATCTCTTCATACAGGAAATCAATCACAGCCTGATCATTGGCCTTGACCAAGGCTACAGCTTCTACCCATTTAGTCATGTAGTATGTGCAAACTGTAATGCCCATATTTTGATTCGGCATATTTATTAGTTAGACACAATACTTTATTTCTTATATATTCTGTTGAACTCAGCTCGACTGAGTAAACTATATTTGACCTCGTTGTATGATGTTACTCTGTTTTATGATTTCACCATGATTATGATGTTACTATGTTATGCGATTATGATGTCATGATTATCATATGATTTCCTTATTTTACGATTGCAGTATATGTTTATATGTTTTCATTAATGAAATGTGAAATATATGATTCGGTACATGGATACCATCTTCTTATATGAATTATTGAAATGTTATATGTATCTATGATGAGCTAAAAGGTTACATGAAATGAAATGATAACATGGATCAATTGGCGATCAATGGAAAATGCTTTCTATAAATTGTATTTTGAAAAACACTAACCTACAGGACACAAGGGCTATGGGATAGCCAGTTACTTGATCTGATATATATTGGAAAAGAAAAACATGTTCATACAGCAAACCTTAGCAGCCAAAATGAAGATACGATAACACAAACTGATAATCCCGATAGCAGCAAGTATGAGTTGATAAGGGCATAGGCCCAGTATGTTGAGAGGGATGGATGTGTTTCCCACCCTATGTTTCCATGAGACCCGAGGTCGTGGGAGGGACGTGCTGATACACGCTCCCCATGTTGTTGTGATGACGATGGTCGGATGCCTGCTAGGGGAGGATAGGTCCGCTGTTCAGCCGACGCTATCGCTCTCAAGTTCTATGTGGTCAGATCGGTGAGTCCGACATCCACTGTTGTACTAGCAGAGGAAGGATAGGGAGGATGCTGGACGTAGGTTATGATGGGAGGATGTGTTAGTTAGTACTGTTGGGGGTTTAGTATTCCTTGAGTTCGAGTTAGTGGAAGTAGGCACCCTCCTTGTACATGATTGATTAAACTAATGTAAAGATAAAGAGAATGATGTTAAATCGTAAAGGGTTAACTGTTAAATAACC
This sequence comes from Larix kaempferi, assembly GCA_027924585.1. Taxonomy (NCBI): domain Eukaryota; kingdom Viridiplantae; phylum Streptophyta; class Pinopsida; order Pinales; family Pinaceae; genus Larix; species Larix kaempferi. The sequence goes on from BSBM01000779.1 coordinate 17,888,119, forward strand.
GAGGATGTTAAAGTAATTATACTATATATTATGCTTGCTCTTCTGCATGGGGGTAGATACTATTATTAGTTAGCAAGTATGCATAGGCGGAATGGGGTTTGTTTATAGTACATATCCGACATGTGCATACACTGGCCATGCATACACACCTTGTACGTGTACAATATTACTGGTGTATAACATACTTGTCATGCTTGAATAGTAGTATAAATGTCATAGATAACTCAGTTAAGGATACATCCATCAACTTAGGTAATGAATGGTTAGGTTGTCAATGTGTAAATAAGTGAATTAGTAATTATATGAAAACATTGTAATAATAAGACAAGTGTCGTCAGTTAACATTGTCATAGGAGAACTGTTGTGAATAGGGTAATGATAGTGTCTAATTAATTAGTAAAATTGTTTAAGCCCTCACAAGTGCTTTGTTTATAAGAACAAGGATGCTATGTTGATGATAGGGTACTCATGTGATAAACAAATAATTAAGAATACTATGATTAATTCACCTTTTATTATTGTTAAATGGTGATTTAATTATTATTATTAATTAATAAATGGTGATCTAATTATTATTATTACTTAATTAATAATATTCCAACAACATTTATATATCCCTATCGTAACAATTGCAATATAAGTAAGATTTAAAATACTGATTTATAAATTAATATTGTGTGATTATTTCCATTTCAAAGTTAGCCATAATAGGATAATCATTTTCCTGGAATGAACGTGATGTGATGGAAAATGGTTATTTAATTATTCAATTTTAATCTTGGAATTTAAACCTCAAGCTAAGTAGTCTCGACGGATAAGGTGGACCATTAAGACACATCATGTCCAAGTTGAAAAGGGGCAACTAATTATATAATATTTTATTAATTACATTAATAACATTAAATACAAAGGATAGCGAATAGACTTGTATTTAATGAAGCTTGTCCTGAATGGATAACCCTTGGGTGATAATACCCACCGTAATAAATACTTACGACCGTCAATCCAAAACCAACTAATTTTTCCATGAGAGTAATTAATTATAATTCTTTTATAAAGAACCGTGTATGAATGAACTGGTGATAGGAGTAAATGTTGAGGGGCTCGAGAGGGGGATTTTGGGGCGGTGGAGTAAGCCCAAGATATTCTCGAGGAAGGGAAATTATATAGAGGGGGAGAGCTTGGAGAAAGGGAGGTTTTTTTTTTATTGGGGGAAGAAAAGAAGTTTGGAGAACAGAAAGATTTTGAGAACAGAAGGAAAGACTGCTCTCGGGATTATCAGATTGTGGGCTCGGGGGCTTGGAAATCCTTTGATTTCCAAGGGCCGGCAAGATAATAGCTGGTCGGTAGGGTGGACACTTCAGTTTGGCTGTCTAAGAGGTTATACAACCTACTACAACCTACGGTTAGCATCAGCATCAGGTAATTTCCTTGTCATTTACATTATTTGATTATTATGCTAAAATCTTACTGTAAACATGCATAAATTGCTACTTACTGATTTACTAAGTTGTGCAACCTATTCTTATGCTGGAACATGATTGTTGTAAAGAAAATAACGATATGTTTGTTTATTTTAAATTACGAATGTAAGGTTAGTGAAAACACGACAGTACACTAAATATTATTTAGAAGCATAGTAATTTTTGGAAACTTACCCCCAAACACTTGATTAAAGATTAATACATAGATAATTAACTGAGAAATTTTACTTAGTGCTTTGCTGTAAAAACCAGAGCACTACAGATGGTATCAGAGCCTTTGTTCAGACTCTTGAACCTAGAGGCCTATTCATGTTTCACCTAGAAAATTTACTTGATAATTTACCTACTTGGCCTCCAGCCATAGTAAGCTTCCAAGGTGCACCTGCAAAAGGAAAATGAGAATAACATTAGAAAATAAAAGAATATATATATACCTATAATTATATTTTCATTCTTTTGCTGCACACCCAAAAGACTAGTATGATTTGGCAATGGAAATTCTACGCTAATCTACCAAACATATGCAAATTTTCAGGGTTACAGATTTTAGTTTATTATTTAAATTATGATCTTCTTACAATATCCCTATTGATATCCAAGCTATAGACTGTACTTATGCGAACTAAGTCAATTTGAATGTGCATGTATATTCGACTTAAATTTATATATCTTATCAAATACAGAATTCCCCTACCATTTCGAGTTCGTTTATTTCTAAGTGATAAACTAAAATTATTCACATGTTGTTCCATGTCTAATAGAATAGAATCTGTTTGTTACCTATTCTATTAAATGTGCACTAGGACTTGTTATATATAACCGGAGGATAAAATCCAGAAACTATCATCTATTCCTAAATTCATGGAATTCAAAAAAAAAAAACAAGGTAAGTAACTTGCAAAACAAATGATTTTAAAATTTTACAAGGATACATAATTTTAATCTAATTTAAAAATTGTGCAGGTATATATATATATATACTTGGGAGTTACATATTTTCGGCTTACACCTGCAAGCCGCAACAAACAAAACAGTAAATAGCAGCTGAGGCCCCCGCACATTTACAATAGCAGCTATCAAAACATAATAACATGCAATGCACGTTATATTATTTATATATTAAGAGTGAACATGTGTTGCAATGTGAACTTCTGATATTATCATATTATCATATTAGTATGTAGAAAAACATGGAAAAAAAAAATATAGCAAGCTTAATGAAAGGAAACTATTAAAGCTAAATATTAAATCTAGAAAGAAAATAAAAAAAAGCGACAGGACAACAGGCCAGCATCCTAATTTCTAAGCAAGAACATAATGAAATTGAAGCCAAAATATAACCAGCTCAGCATCTAAGAAAGAAGGCCACATTCAAGTGTAATACTTGTGATTCATTACCAGGAAAAATAAAAGAAGAAAAGGAAAATCGTTTGAGGCATTCGATTTTGAAGTCTTACACTGATGGATTAGAAAATACTGCCGTGAATTTGTTTATACTGTAAAACTCTTTTGAAGCTTTTGAATTGCATTGTACATTTTGCGCCGAGAACCGACCGCATTGATACCTGTAGATGAAGGTGACTGCTACAGCACCTTACTGTGGTATAATATAGCTCTCAAAGCCCACGCCTTGGTTGTTTGGTGATGGCGGGAGCCGATGACCACTGAAGAATGCGCCCAGCATAAATATGCAGCCCTGTAGATGACAGTCACAGTTGGAAACCCCCTTTAATTTGACTGTAACGACTTCTTTGTGTCCATGATTGTAGTGGATAGTCACTAGAGAAAGATAGATAACAATATAAGTACCCAACAGCAGTAAAGTAGACTCCTGTGGATGATAGATGCAAAGTGCAGACCACTGTTAAACTAAAACGCCCTTTTTCTGCTGCGCCTGAGTGAAATCTTGGTCACGGCAAACGATAGATGCCCACAAATGCGTCCAGTAGTGAAGGAAAGATCTTAAATCTTTGTGAGTGGCCCAAAGTCTAAAATCGAGCCCAGCCCTAGCGCTCGACAGCTGAGAGCTTACAAAGCGAACCAGCGGCTGAGCCCAAACGACCCACGCACATCATTCAAGCATCAAGCTCACACAAGACCGCTCCCTCCTTTTGTTACACAAAGTCGACCCCTTGTTGATGAACCAAGCAGTGCGCCCTTCGTTATGTAAGTAGATCTCACAAAGCTACGCTCAAGAACGGTAAACCCCTGGAAGGCGTAAGAGGCTGAAAATCACCATATCCACCACCCAGGTTTGATTTCCATGGACTGCCAGAAATTGAAATAGAATAAAGCCACTGAGAATACGAAAAACTCAACAGTAATCAGATAAACACCCTATAATAGCCATAAAAAACCAGAAATGAAAGGGTAAATCCCGTTCATTCTTTACAATAGCAGGTCTGACAGTAGTATTCTGCAGTAGAAAAATGGAAAGCTCCTTCCTTTCTGAAACCCTAAGCGAGCTTGCATTTGAGTTGCAGAGCTAAAACTCCAGGAGAGAGGGTGAAAATGGCCGCGCCTTGGGGATTGACTCTATTTAGGGTTTCCCCCACTTTCCGAGGGCGGTGGGTTGCTTGGAGAGACCGCGTGTCCTTCATGCATACTCGCTCTTTGCATGGTGGTGAAAGGCCACGTGGTAAAATAAAATCTACGGTTTGTAAATCTAGGGCTATAATATAGGTTATATTAAAGTTTAAATTTATTGTTATATATTATGATAGAATATATGTTGTACGAAAATTTAATTTATTCATGTTTTGTTAGAATATACGTGTAACATCTCCGAGAAAACGAGTTAGTCATTTTCGAAAAATTTAAAACTTTCATCCTAAAAATACTTTAAGAATAGAACCCTTTTGTAATGAGTACGGAAGTCCGCCATCACAACATTGTTAGAAAATGATTCATTATAGGAATAGTCCTCGCATCACTTTTACAACTACACACCACATGTAACATCCCGATATGTGAGTTACTAAAGTAGTGAATTTGAACTTTCTTACCATACTTCCATGAGTAAAACAACATAAATTAAATGGAAGCATTCATCTTGCATCATCAATTCTATCTATGAGACATTCTATACCAGGATACATATTCAATGGAACTAAGTTCTCAATATATATTAATATAAGATGCAAGAGGAACAACATATAAACAGACAAGTTATCATAACTACACAATGAGGGAGACCCTTATTAATCAGACACATGAGACTACAATTTGGCTACTCTATCATGATACTTCATGCAAGGTTAAACATAATATAAGGAACCAAACAAAAGCAACTGAAATAATTCCGAATATGCCTCATACAAGAATAGCCAATATGCTTCATCCTAATGTATCTGCATTGTAGAAATAAATACTCATTTCCAAGGAGCAATTGACACAACCAACCATCATGATCATTCATAAATAGAAAACTTGGAATATAAGCAATAACAATTAAGACTACAAGGCTATCAAAATTCACACATAAGAGAAGGCAAAGATATACGGTGGTTCACCCCTCCTTTGGGCTACGTCCACAAGAACAGTCACATCTTGTTCTTATTATTCAAATATAAGATTACATTCTTCAGCAAGGCATCCATTTCCTCAAGGCCCCCTCTTATTGATATTTCCTCAACAATTCGAAGTATGTTGTCATACCCTACTAATAATCAATTCTTACTGCTCATATATCTATCCAACATAGATACAATCTAACAACATAAAACAATAATTTCATCCCAATGATTAATACGTAGCCCTCCGATACATTCAGTATTCGGCTGTACAATACATTTCTTTTCCTTCAGTACAAGATAACCTTTTATAGAATGTGATCTTCCTATAAAATAGAAACCCTACATAAATGTTCAATATTCTTAAATACTTATAAAATATTTCCAACAGAGAAAACAATCGGTCAACATAAACATTAATAACCCTAACACGCATGAATCACTATTCATAACAATAACCCTAACATACATGAATCACTATTTGTAAAAGAGACTCCATCAAACAAAATGGAAGCGAATGGATGTTCCTCCTGTCCGGAAATCCCTAAATGCATGTAATCAAATAAGCAAAAATGTTACGCAGTACTCCAGTGATCAAATAACACAAAGATTATAATGCCGATACTATACTGCGACAAATAACATAGCGATTCTGATACAGAGGTACAACGATTCAAAAGAAAAGCAGAGATTACTCTTTTACACTACAAATCGCACCACCCTTCAAATATAAATATTGCTCTTACTATAGATCCATCACACGGCCATTCCAAAATATAACGATTGGCTCTTACTATATTCTCCGGTCATCCATCACACAGCCAGTAGCATACTCGAACAGGCTTTGAACTCGGCAAGCAATTCCTACGGCTTCACTCTATAAGGAAAACGCACAGCAAGATACCTAGTATATCTATAGCCCGATTCAACGTGAGAACGAATCCTACGGATTCACTCTTATTAAAGTCATTCATGCAGCAAAAGAGTTTAAAAAAAATAAAGGAAAATTAATCATCAGAGATCCAAGGTTTTACGCCCTCTCCTTTCTCTTGCCGATGAAATGTGATACACCACAATAATACAGAGGAGAGCACTAGCAATGTACTTTGGCAGTAAAGTATAGAAATTAAGGGTTGCTAGGACTCTGTCTAGCAAGACACGAGCCGATCCCCGTCCAAACTAACCAGGCAACATTATCTACAACACATAGACTACCACCCTGTAACCTGCTGCGAGGTGGAATATCTACTCCTTTCCCTCATTCTAACGCTGATGGTCAAACATTTAACCATAAAATGTGAAATCAAGAAAGGAGAAAAGGCTTTTCTCTACCCTACCGAGATCTCGCCACACAAGGTGGTTTCTCCGATACAAACAGAATCCCCGGTAAGGATTTCTGCCATGCGGAGATCTATACAAAAAGAAAAACAGCTATACAGAGCCGAGAAAGTTAATAGATCTCCAAGTATTAATCAAATGAAAATGCAGTGATTCACGGCCTCCCACAAACAATCGGATTTCTAGCATTCTTTAAATCAAAAATTTAGGAAGAATGCTATTGCAATAAAATCAAATCCACATACGGAAAACAATGCCCTCCTAGACATTAGCGACTATCTATATATATACCTGCATAGAGTATATCATGAGAAGCAAAATCTATAGGGATCGGGCTTGCAAGCAAGCCATCCCTTCCCATTCCCACAGCAAGAACCGATAGCCCCCGCTTATCACACCAACCAAAATCCATCAATCCGCAGGTCCCTCCCCAATACGAAGAGAATCTATATTAACAAGATTGCAGAGATCTCGTTATCCAATTCCACAGAGATCCAAAAACGCCAGGCCTTCCTCTACTGTTTGCGCGCCGATCTATATTCACCCACTCCGAGATTTATTTCCAAATAAATCAAATTGATATCTTAAAACAAGAATACTAACCTACACTGGCAGAACTCTAAGCAAGATCACAAGCCAAGAATTTCGAGTGTCGCTAGCATCTTTGATTGAGATTTTGCTTGCAGTGATCGGTTCTCTTTGTGCAGAGGTAAAATTTCCCCCGTCCTGAAGGAGCTCTGATCCCTTCTTTCCCCCACATTCAAAAGCCCAAAACTTTATAATGATTGCAGTGTTTCCAGATACACGCCTCATCATAACAACGACAGTATTCTTTTTGACAACTGGCGCTTAAATTTTCGGTAGATGGCAATAACCGAGGAGGTTTGGAGTTAAATTTCCCCTCCAATAAGAGTACAACGAGCAAGATCAATTAGCCCTCCACTCTGGCCAGAAATGGATCGAATTTCAATGAATCCCTATATCAATGGGGATGTGTTCCCCTTGCTATCGTGGAGTTTAACCGAACAAGGATCAAACTTAATGAAAGATCGCGGGAAATAAGAAAAATTGTTTACCCTTACCTTCATAGTTTATGATTCGCTTCACAACCAGCGAGCATTGGATTCTAACCATTACTCTTCAAAAAGATTTATAACTCGACGGTAGACCCGAAATTTCTTGACAATGGCGTTTAAATCTCTGACAGGCGGCATCTCCTATCCAGCTTGGAGTTAAATAAAAGGACGTGGGAAGGTGGAGTGGTTAAGCTCTAACAACCAGTTTTAGTAGCATTTAACCTCCAATATATTCTCAAATCGAAATTAAACAATGTGTACGCCGAGATGGTTGTCGCGAAATACTAAACTCTTGTTTGAACAAAAGGTATCAAGAATATAGATATAATTCATAACTTGTAGTTATGAACTTAATCAACTATATTTATAACTTTATATAATAGTTTTTTAATGGTTCTCGCCACTAGTTATAAATCTTTTTGCAACAATATCTATATATATAATGATCAAAATAGGTCATAAGGAGGGATATCACATCCTCATCCCCTTTAAAATAACACCGTCCTCGGTGTTTACTCTTCTCTTGGAGTAATCATTTGTATCACAAAATTGGAATTCAAAAGAAACAATGTGTAGTAACAACTTGTCATCAACTTCATAATCAAACTCAGAAACATAGATCATGAGTTCTTTATTGCACATATCACTTGCAATATATGGAATAAATCTAGAGCTCCATGATTGTATACTGTTGACTAAGTCAACAAACAACATTCACTTGATCCAGAAATTCTTGTCTAACACCCGAGTGCTCACACGACAATCCTTTCGAAATTCTTGCCTAACACTTCAGTGCTCACACAGCAATTATTTCACAGATTTCTTGCCTAACACCGCAGTGCTCACGTAGCAATACTTTCTCTCATGCATACTAAGCAGCGTCCTTCCTCCCGCATATGCATTCTCTTATAGTTTGCCTAGGTCTTTACAGCTTGCTGATTCCTTCAAGAATCCTAGCGGCTGTCAACTCCCTGATTTTTCTCGGGAGTGTTTTAGTGCCCTTAATGCACTTTTACATAATTCCCCTCAAGCCTTCTCGCTTGAGTCCAAGAATCTATTCCCCTCAAGCCTCCTCGCTTGAGTCTAGGAAAATCTCATGCAACTTCATCAATTATTTCGTTATATTACATTTTATAACCATACAATTTCGCTGACCAATTTGGTCTAGTTCTTTATTCAACAATAATTAACAATAATAAAAGCTGCAATATGGATCTTTCATCGTCACCCCTTTATTGTACCATGCATAATATATTAAGCTTTTGTCCACCGAGTTTTGGCCATCTACCAATTCAATTGTTAGTAACACTTTCTATAACGAAATCAATATTTGTAAATAAGAAAATCATTCATTCTTCATACTACCCTATCCATACTTGATCATCTGAAGTAAATGTTAGGATTTCATAATTCTTGAACACGAAATAATATTCTTCCTATGATGACCCGTAGCCACTATGATTTCTTAACCTCGAATGTTATCCTTCACCATTCAGACACACTTCCTATTTTAGTTATACAACTTCTCTTTTGTATATACTAATATCACATAGGAATAACCAATTTTCTAAAACATACTTGCATACCTTATAATGATAACCATATACCTTCGCAAAGGCGACCGCATAGCTCACCTTCATCTGCCGAGGGTCCAGTTTACCTCGATTACTGTCTCAAAGATCACTTCCGATCTACCCTGCAAATTCCATGTCAGCAATGTTTACTTAACACATAATACATAAAAACAGTCATTCCTTGTGGCAATATAAGGACGTCAGAAGATTACCGCATCCTACTAACCTGTATTTATTTCATGTTGGCTCTAGGTTTCCAATAATCTATCCGTTTTAACAAAATAATTAATTTGAGAAAACGTATAACTGTACATGAATAGCAAGTCGACATACTTATTGAGCAAAAATAAAAGTATCACTATTACTCATTGTTTCCCACGTCTATATTAGTAGAAATTACTGAAGTAAGAGGTATATATAAAAGGTACTCATGCATTCTTTAATGGATTTTCAAGTATCCATACATATAACACAAAGCTTTGATCACATGAAGGTATAATCCTTCTGTCAACCACTCCCAGTATCCCAACATTCCTAGTAAGGATTCCTGAAAAAGAATATACAAAATGAAACCATAACATTTCATCATAAGCATCTTTTTAACTACTTTGAATACACGTGTATACTTCTTGAGTAATTATAACCATCATCCTTTTGAACCTTCAAGCAAGGTTACCAGCGTGTTCCCATGTCACACATTTATACTTCATTATTATATACAATCCTATACCGCAAAGAGACAAGGGGATTCTTAACAATTATTCTCTTTTAGCCCTTGAAATCTTCAGATAAGGTTATAATGACTAAGGATACTCGTTTGTGGAAGTAGAGTTAAGTCGAAGGTCATGAAAATCATTCACAAGGATGGAAATTTCCTAGTCCTAGAAAATTTCTCACAGTAGAATGTCCATTTAAACCAAATGAATTTAAGTCCTATCCTTTCAATCTTTTTCCTTGAGGATGACCCTTTGTTAATCCTTCATGAAAGTTTTACAATTCTTCTAGCCATCTATGGTTTGGGTAGTAACATTACTTACATTAACCTTGAAGATTATATATTTATAAAATCAACTAACCATTCTTTTCTACCATGTCACATAATAATTAAGGAGAACACAAAACTAATATTCTATATCGAAACCATCACATGTAATATTCCATATAATGTACAAACATCTTCTACACCTTCTCTCAATAACATTTAGCCAATAAGGAGAATTTCAGGAGTTACTCCTTAGTACCATTTATGCATTTTTCTAACATGATAAGGATTATTTCCATCCTACAATCTCATGTACATAATTAATACAATCATTTCAGCATAAGTGCGAGAAATCAATGACCAAGTAATTCATGACAACTTTATAGTCCTTCATATAATGACCTAATTGCACTTTACTCATTTCATAATTCACATACTATATCAACTTTTCTAAGTGCTTCAATCCTTTAACCTATACCTACATATTTTTATATGACCTAACCATTGTCCATTCAACCCTTATAATTCGATATACTTGCTATCCTGCCTTCATTTGTACACTCACATTTCCAAACCTTAAAAACCTTTCTAATCACCATAATACACAATTAAAGTAATCAAGTACTTATGATGAATGTCTATGACTTGAATCATACAAGTACTAAAACCTTACTCGTGGCATCAATCGACCGGGTAGGAGTGTACATCTTTCATAGGGTGAATGCTCCTAATTTTGCTTATACAGCCCTCATAAACTTATGAACATTCAAGGCTCCTTTGTTACTATCGTTATGATCAATATACATGGAAATATTAACAAGATCACTAAGATAAAAATAGGAACACAGTCCAATTAATATAATCATTTTCAAAGAATACTTTCTGGTCATTCAATGGAATTGCATTAGGAGATATTCATCCTCTAGTATTTATCAATACAGGATCAAACATACAAACTGCTCACTCATCGACAATGCTTTTCTTTTAGAATGCTTCAACAAGTGCAGTATACTTGCGGTTTTAAAGACATCTTGTCGATTACCTCCTGCTGATTCTTTAGAACATAAATCCTTTGTTTGCGTCTTATCGATGGATTTCCTTTGACCAGCTTATATAATCTCCTCAACTGAGCCCAACTATGCCCGAGTGTTTGCAACCTGTGCTCTGATACCATATGTAACATCTCCGAGAAAACGAGTTAGTCATTTTCAAAAAATTTAAAACTTTCATCCTAAAAATACTTTAAGAATAGAACCCTTTTGTAATGAGTACGGAAGTCCGCCATCACAACATTGTTAGAAAATGATTCATTATAGGAATAGTCCTCGCATCACTTTTACAACTACACACCACATGTAACATCCCGATATGTGAGTTACTAAAGTAGTGAATTTGAACTTTCTTACCATACTTCCATGAGTAAAACAACATAAATTAAATGGAAGCATTCATCTTGCATCATCAATTCTATCTATGAGACATTCTATACCAGGATACATATTCAATGGAACTAAGTTCTCAATATATATTAATATAAGATGCAAGAGGAACAACATATAAACAGACAAGTTATCATAACTACACAATGAGGGAGACCCTTATTAATCAGACACATGAGACTACAATTTGGCTACTCTATCATGATACTTCATGCAAGGTTAAACATAATATAAGGAACCAAACAAAAGCAACTGAAATAATTCCGAATATGCCTCATACAAGAATAGCCAATATGCTTCATCCTAATGTATCTGCATTGTAGAAATAAATACTCATTTCCAAGGAGCAATTGACACAACCAACCATCATGATCATTCATAAATAGAAAACTTGGGATATAAGCAATAACAATTAAGACTACAAGGCTATCAAAATTCACACATAAGAGAAGGAAAAGATATACGGTGGTTCACCCCTCCTTTGGGCTACGTCCACAAGAACAGTCACATCTTGTTCTTATTATTCAAATATAAGATTACATTCTTAAGCAAGGCATCCATTTCCTCAAGGCCCCCTCTTATTGAGATTTCCTCAACAATTCGAAGTATGTTGTCATACCCTACTAATAAGCAATTCTTACTGCTCATATATCTATCCAACATAGATACAATCTAACAACATAAAACAATAATTTCATCCCAATGATTAATACGTAGCCCTCCGATACATTCAGTATTCGGCTGTACAATACATTTCTTTTCCTTCAGTACAAGATAACCTTTTACAGAATGTGATCTTCCTATAAAATAGAAACCCTACATAAATGTTCAATATTCTTAAATACTTATAAAATATTTCCAACAGAGAAAACAATCGGTCAACATAAACATTAATAACCCTAACACGCATGAATCACTATTCATAACAATAACCCTAACATACATGAATCACTATTTGTAAAAGAGACTCCATCAAACAAAATGGAAGCGAATGGATGTTCCTCCTGTCCGGAAATCCCTAAATGCATGTAATCAAATAAGCAAAAATGTTACGCAGTACTCCAGCGATCAAATAACATAAAGATTATAATGCCGATACTATACTGCGACAAATAACATAGCGATTCTGATACAGAGGTACAACGATTCAAAAGAAAAGCAGAGATTACTCTTTTACACTACAAATCGCACCACCCTTCAAATATAAATATTGCTCTTACTATAGATCCATCACACGGCCATTCCAAAATATAACGATTGGCTCTTACTATATTCTCCGGTGATCCATCACACAGCCAGTAGCATACTCGAACAGGCTTTGAACTCGGCAAGCAATTCCTACGGCTTCACTCTATAAGGAAAACGCACAGCAAGATACCTAGTATATCTATAGCCCGATTCAACGTGAGAACGAATCCTACGGATTCACTCTTATTAAAGTCATTCATGCAGCAAAAGAGTTTAAAAAAAATAAAGGAAAATTAATCATCAGAGATCCAGGGTTTTACACCCTCTCCTTTCTCTTGCCGATGAAATGTGATACACCACAATAATACAGAGGAGAGCACTAGCAATGTACTTTGGCAGTAAAGTATAGAAATTAAGGGTTGCTAGGACTCTGTCTAGCAAGACACGAGCCGATCCCCGTCCAAACTAACCAGGCAACATTATCTACAACACATAGACTACCACCCTGTAACCTGCTGCGAGGTGGAAGATCTACTCCTTTCCCTCATTCTAACGCTGATGGTCAAACATTTAACCATAAAATGTGAAATCAAGAAAGGAGAAAAGGCTTTTCTCTACCCTACCGAGATCTCGCCACACAAGGTGGTTTCTCCGATACAAACAGAATCCCCGGTAAGGATTTCTGCCATGCGGAGATCTATACAAAAAGAAAAACAGCTATACAGAGCCGAGAAAGTTAATAGATCTCCAAGTATTAATCAAATGAAAATGCAGTGATTCACGGCCTCCCACAAACAATCGGATTTCTAGCATTCTTTAAATCAAAAATTTAGGAAGAATGCTATTGCAATAAAATCAAATCCACATACGGAAAACAATGCCCTCCTAGACATTAGCGACTATCTATATATATACCTGCATAGAGTATATCATGAGAAGCAAAATCGATAGGGATCGGGCTTGAAAGCAAGCCATCCCTTCCCATTCCCACAGCAAGAACCGATAGCCCCCGCTTATCACACCAACCAAAATCCATCAATCCGCAGGTCCCTCCCCAATACGAAGAGAATCTATATTAACAAGATTGCAGAGATCTCGTTATCCAATTCCACAGAGATCCAAAAACGCCGAGCCTTCCTCTACTGTTTGCGCGCCGATCTATATTCACCCACTCCGAGATTTATTTCCAAATAAATCAAATTGATATCTTAAAACAAGAATACTAACCTACACTAGCAGAACTCTAAGCAAGATCACAAGCCAAGAATTTCGAGCGTCGCTAGCATCTTTGATTGAGATTTTGCTTGCAGTGATCGGTTCTCTTTGTGCAGAGGTAAAATTTCCCCCGTCCTGAAGGAGCTATGATCCCTTCTTTCCCCCACATTCAAAAGGCCAAAACTTTATAATGATTGCAGTGTTTCCAGATACACGCCTCATCATAACAATGACAGTATTCTTTTTGACAACTGGCGCTTAAATTTTCGGCAGATGGCAATAACCGAGGAGGTTTGGAGTTAAATTTCCCCTCCAATAAGAGTACAACGAGCAAGATCAATTAGCCCTCCACTCTGGCCAGAAATGGATCGAATTTCAATGAATCCCTATATCAATGGGGATGTGTTCCCCTTGCTATCGTGGAGTTTAACCGAACAAGGATCAAACTTAATGAAAGATCGCGGGAAATAAGAAAAATTGTTTACCCTTACCTTCATAGTTTATGATTCGCTTCACAACCAGCGAGCATTGGATTCTAACCATTACTCTTCAAAAAGATTTCTAACTCGACGGTAGACCCGAAATTTCTTGACAATGGCGTTTAAATCTCTGACAGGCGGCATCTCCTATCCAGCTTGGAGTTAAATAAAAGGACGTGGGAAGGTGGAGTGGTTAAGCTCTAACAACCAGTTTTAGTAGCATTTAACCTCCAATATATTCTCAAATCGAAATTAAACAATGTGTACGCCGAGATGGTTGTCGCGAAATACTAAACTCTTGTTTTAACAAAAGGTATCAAGAATATAGATATAATTCATAACTTGTAGTTATGAACTTAATCAACTATATTTATAACTTTATATAATAGTTTTTTAATGGTTCTCGCCACTAGTTATAAATCTTTTTGCAACAATATCTATATATATAATGATCAAAATAGGTCATAAGGAGGGATATCACAATACGTAAAATAAAAATTAATTTTACTTTCCTGTCATAAAATATGTTATATTAAAATTTAAATTATTTTAGATATTCTCATAGAATATATGTTTTATAAAATTTAAATTTATTCATATTTTGATTAGAATATATGTATTATAAAGATTAATTTTACTTTTCTGTTATAATAAATGTTGTATTAAAGTTTAAATTTATTGTTATATACTCTCATAGAATATATGCGTTATAAAAATTTAATTTATTCATACTTTGTTAGAAAATATGTATTATAAGAATTAATTTTTCTTTTCTGTTATAACATATGTTGTTAAAAATATGTTTTATAGGAATTTTAATTTTTTTGTATTAAACTTAACTATGATTGGTTGAGGTTTAAACAAATAATGTTAATTAAGTTGTTTAGATTAAAGGGTAACTTTTAAAGTTAACTAAAAATAGAGATATTAAAAATTTTGCCAAGGTTTCAACTCCTAGTCGAAGGGATGAAAGAGACCCGAAATCTCAAAAACAAGACACCATTAAGACCAGCACGACGAGCTGAACACCATGACAGGATTGTTTAAATAAAAACGACTATAGATTTTACTGCCCTAATCTTGACAATTTGTTATCTCATGATGCAAATTATTGAATACCTACATTTTAGTTCCGCGGATATTTGATTGAACAACTAAGGATATGATTTTATTTTAATAACTCAGGAACTATCATGGTGACAACACGCAGAGGTCGAGGTCGGGGTCAAGGTTGACCACCGTCACCACCACCTCCACCACCGCCAACACCGCCACCACCAACCTCAACACCAGAAATGCAGATCATAATGAGGTCATTGGAGGCTATTATGACCACGATGAACAGGCAGTCGAAAAGGGCCGCCGAGGTGGAAACCACTCAAGTGAGTCGAGAGAACTCTGAAAGAGCACATGGCCCAAGACTGGAACCGCTTCAGAACATATCGAGGGAGTTACAAAAGATAAAAGTTCCAGAGTTTTCAGGAGGACGACCCGGTAAGCATGCAGAGGCATGGCTGGAAGGCATGAAGAGATGCTTCGCATTGAATGAGTACACATCTAGTTCCAAGGCTAGGATGGCCGTCTTTCAGCTTAAAGGTGATGCTTTGAATTGGTGGTCAGACCTCGAGAAGCAGTTGCACCTTACTCCTCTTACAACTTCTTGGGAACTGTTCGAGGAGAGGTTCCACATGAAGTATTTGCCAAATTATTACAAGGAAGAACAGGCAGGTGCACTCCATGCCTTAGTACAGGGAGACAAGACGGTGGAGGAGTATGAATCTCGGTTTATGGAACTGGTAAAATATGTTCCTTACCTAGATGCAGATGATTGTTAGGTAGAGCGTTTTGTGTATGGACTTAACTACAAGATTAGAGCTGCTGTGCGGATGTGGAAGCCAACTTCAGTTGCCATGGCTTTTGAGTATGCTCGTTATGCAGCTGATATGTCAGATGGAAAAGGGGGTAGTAAGTTGACAGGAACCAATCAGTATGTTACAGGGAAGGCGTCACGCCCTTACTTCAGGGGAGGACAATCTAGGCCTCCTCTTTACGGTAACAGGTTCACACCGACGGGTAATACTTCAGTTAACTCAATCTCGCAGGCATCGTCCGCAACCCACCAAAGCCAGGGACGTACGCAGGGAAGTTCCTATAGAGGAGCAAGGGGTTTTAGGAACCAGGGGAAGGAACTCATCTCAGAGGATTCCTTCGAGCAAAAGGCAAGCCCCTCCCAATCTCTCTTGTTGGGGATGCGGAGGTCCTCATTTCCAGCGAGACTGTCCCAAGGGTCAGTCAAGCAGCAGGCACAGGGAAGGAAAAGCACCCATGGATAGTTCGGGTAACAATCATCGGATTCATGCAGCGGTGCATAACCACCAGGCAGAACATCAGTCTACCGTAGTAGAATCCACTGGTAATGTAAACAATGTCAAACTTAAAATTTTGTTTGATCCAGGAGCAACTGATAGTTTTATTTCACCATTTGCATTAGATAAATGTGGGTTGGCAGCCTACGAGCATGATGATTTCAAACTGGTTGAAATGGCTTCAGGAGCTAAGCAACTAGTAGGTCTTAAAGTGACAGGTTGTGAGGTTGACTTAGGAGTTTGTACCACTAAGTTGGATGCTTATGTCACCAATTTGGGGACTTATGACCTCATTATTGGCATGGATTGGTTAGAAGACCATAGAGCTTTCATAGACTGCTATGCAAAGAAGGTGTTGTGCCTCGATGATGAGGGAAGGACAATTCAAATCCAAGGCTTGAAGAGGAAGGTATCCCTCCGTTTCATCTCTATGGTGAAAGCTAAGCGGTGCCTAAGACAAGGATGCCAGTTGTTCGTAGTGGAGGCCGTGAGCGATAGTAAAGGACCTTCCTTGAATTCTTACCCAGTACTTTCTGAGTTCAAGGATGTCTTTCCGAAGGAATTACCAGGACTACCTCCAGAAAGAGAGCTCGATTTCACAATCGAACTAAAACCTGGTGCAGAACCTATCTCAAAAACTCCTTATAGAATGACAACTCCAGAGCTCCGTGAGTTACAGATCCAGTTAAAAGAATTGCTAGATTCGGGACTGATTAGACCCAGTATCTCACCGTGGGGAGCACCAGTGATCTTCGTTAAGAAGAAGGATGGATCTCTGCGACTGTGCATAGATTACAGAGATTTGAACAAGGCCACCGTGAAGAACAGGTATCCCATACCGAGAATTGATGACCTCTTTGATCAAATGAAAGGTGCGTCAGTCTTCTCAAAAATTGATTTACGATCAGGGTATCACCAGTTGAGGATCAAGGAAGGCGACATTCCTAAGACTGCCTTTCGAACTCGATTTGGGCATTACGAGTTTGTAGTGGTACCATTTGGTTTTACCAATGCTCCAGCTGTATTCATGAGCCTCATGAATGGTGTCTTCCGAAAATACTTGGACCACTTTGTTCAGGTCTTCTTAGATGATATTCTTATCTATTCTAAAAATGAGAAGGAGCATGAGGAACACTTGCGGTTAGTCTTGACATGCCTGAGGGAACATAAAATTCATGGTAAATTATCAAAGTGTTCCTTCTTCCAAAAAGAGATTCACTACTTGGGGCACATCATCTCAGGTGAAGGGATCTCTGTAGACCCAGAAAAGGTAAAGGCCATTGAAGATTGGCCAATTCCAAGGAATGCTCATGAGGTGCGCAGCTGCATGGGATTAGCAGGCTATTACCGGAGGTTTGTGGAAGGGTTTTCTAAAATTGCAAAACCTATTACCACCTTGCAACGCAAGGGAATCCGATATGAACGGACCGATGAATGCGATGCCGCTTTTACTGAGTTAAAAAGATTGTTGACAAGTGCACCGATCTTGCGGGTACCAGACATGGATAAAGATTTCATGGTATGCATCGATGCCTCGAAGCAAGGATTAGGAGCGGTGTTGATGCAGGAAGGTGGGGTAATAGCTTATGCATCTCGAAAGTTGAAACCTCATGAGGAGCAGTATGCCACGCATGATCTAGAATTGGCAGCAGTAATGTTGGCACTAAAATTATGGAGGCACTACCTAGTTGGTAGAAGCTTCACCCTTAAAACAGACCATCAGAGCTTGCAGTACATCTTTACCCAAAGGGATTTGAATGCTAGGCAAAGGCGATGGAGTGAGTTCATGAGTGAGTATGACTTTGGTATCTCTTACATCAAAGGAAAGGAGAATGTGGTGGCAGACGCTCTAAGCCGAAGGCCGAGACTTTTCTCCTTAATCCCCTTGAAGGTTGACTTGAGGGAAAGGGTACTAGGACAACTATTGGGTGATAGTTGGTATCTAAAAGTAACCTCAGCTATTCAGAATGGAAAGAAACAGGAATTGAAGTATTATGGGTACCATCTTGAGGAAGATGGATTGTTGCGGTATCAGGGAAGGATGTATGTTCCTAAGGAAGGTGATATCAGGGAAACCGTCCTTAGAGAGGCCCATAGATCGCATTACTGTGCGCACCCAGGGGTGAAGAAGATGTACGCTAACATGAAGCAACTCTTCTTTTGGCCAGGTATGAAGATGGATGTAGTGGATTTTGTTTCGAAGTGCCTTGAGTGTCAACAAGTGAAGGCAGATCACCATCACCCGGCCGGTCTCCTACAACCGCATGATATTCCTATGACTAAATGGGAAGTCATTTCCATGGACTTCGTTGTAGGACTACCACTCACATCTCTGAGACATAATGCTATTTTGGTGGTAGTTGACAAACTGACCAAAAGTGCTCACTTCCTTCCAGTCAGAGACACCTATGATGTGACAGATGTGGCAAGGGTATTCATAAATGAGATTGTACGTCTTCATGGAGTTCCTAAAAAGATAATCTCTGACAGAGACCCTAAGTTCACCTCCAGATTTTGGACAAGCATGCAGTCAGCATTAGGGACACAGTTGAACTTAAGCTCAACTTATCACCCCGAGACAGATGGACAGACTGAGAGGGTGAATCAAGTGATGGAGGACATGCTTAGGATGTATGTTATGGATCAGCAGACACAGTGGGAGAAATATCTTCCTTTAGTGGAGTTTGCATACAACAATAGTCATCATAGCTCCATTGGTATGCCGCCATATCAGGCATTGTATGGGAGACCGTGCAGGACACCACTTAGTTGGGACAGGTTAGAGGATCGAGTTTTAATTGGGCCTGAATTGATTCAAGAAATGGAGGAGCAAGTGATACAGATTAGGCAGCGGCTGAAGGAAGCACAGGATAGACAAAAGAGTTACGCTGATGCACACAGATCAGATAGAACTTATGAAGTAGGGGATCGTGTATTTATTCGCATCAGACCAAATAAAAGTACCATTCGGTTTGGGAAGGGTACCAAGCTGTCACCTCGCTTTATAGGTCCATTTGAGATTCTTGAGAAAATCGGACTAGTTGCTTATCGTCTTGCGCTGCCACCCCACTTGCATAAAACTCATAATGTATTTCATGTTTCTGTATTACGACATTACATAGCTGATGAGACTCACAAAATTCATTGGAAGGAATTGCAGGTCTCGGACGAGGGAACCTTAAGGGTCGAACCATTACGTATACTTGATCGTAGGGTTCGACAGCTCCGGAGTCGCCATGTGGACCAGGTTAAGGTCCAATGGGACAAGTATAGCCCCGGGTCTGCTACCTGGGAGGATGCAGAGACCATGCGTCGAGATTTTCCCTCACTATTTTGACCATAACTTCGGGACGAAGTTTCCCGAAGGGTGGGTGTATGTAATGCCCATATTTTGATTCGGCATATTTATTAGTTAGACACAATAATTTATTTCTTATATATTCTGTTGAACTCAGCTCGACTGAGTAAACTATATTTGACCTCGTTGTATGATGTTACTCTGTTTTATGATTTCACCATGATTATGATGTTACTATGTTATGCGATTATGATGTCATGATTATCATATGATTTCCTTATTTTACGATTGCAGTATATGTTTATATGTTTTCATTAATGAAATGTGAAATATATGATTCGGTACATGGATACCATCTTCTTATATGAATTATTGAAATGTTATATGTATCTATGATGAGCTAAAAGGTTACATGAAATGAAATGATAACATGGATCAATTGGCGATCAATGGAAAATGCTTTCTATAAATTGTATTTTGCAAAACACTAACCTACAGGACACAAGGGCTATGGGATAGCCAGTTACTTGATCTGATATATATTGGAAAAGAAAAACATGTTCATACAGCAAACCTTAGCAGCCAAAATGAGGATACGATAACACAAACTGATAATCCCGATAGCAGCAAGTATGAGTTGATAAGGGCGTAGGCCCAGTATGTTGAGAGGGATGGATGTGTTTCCCACCCTATGTTTCCATGAGACCCGAGGTCGTGGGAGGGCCGTGCTGAGACACGCTCCCCATGTTGTTGTGATGACGATGGTCGGATGCGTGCTAGGGGAGGATAGGTCCGCTGTTCAGCCGACGCTATCGCTCTCAAGTTCTATGTGGTCAGATCGGTGAGTCCGACATCCACTGTTGTACTAGCAGAGGAAGGATAGGGAGGATGCTGGACGTAGGTTATGATGGGAGGATGTGTTAGTTAGTACTGTTGGGGGTTTAGTATTCCTTGAGTTCGAGTTAGTGGAAGTAGGAACCCTCCTTGTACATGATTGATTAAACTAATGTAAAGATAAAGAGAATGATGTTAAATCGTAAAGGGTTAACTGTTAAATAACCGAGGATGTTAAAGTAATTATACTATATATTATGCTTGCTCTTCTGCATGGGGGTAGATACTATTATTAGTTAGCAAGTATGCATAGGCGGAATGGGGTTTGTTTATAGTACATATCCGACATGTGCATACACTGGCCATGCATGCAGACCTTGTACGTGTACAATATTACTGGTGTATAACATACTTGTCATGCTTGAATAGTAGTATAAATGTCATAGATAACTCAGTTAAGGATACATCCATCAACTTAGGTAATGAATGGTTAGGTTGTCAATGTGTAAATAAGTGAATTAGTAATTATATGAAAACATTGTAATAATAAGACAAGTGTCGTCAGTTAACATTGTCATAGGAGAACTGTTGTGAATAGGGTAATGATAGTGTCTAATTAATTAGTAAAATTGTTTAAGCCCTCACAAGTGCTTTGTTTATAAGAACAAGGATGCTATGTTGATGATAGGGTACTCATGTGATAAACAAATAATTAAGAATACTATGATTAATTCACCTTTTATTATTGTTAAATGGTGATTTAATTATTATTATTAATTAATAAATGGTGATCTAATTATTATTATTACTTAATTAATAATATTCCAGCAACATTTATATATCCCTATCGTAACAATTGCAATATAAGTAAGATTTAAAATACTGATTTATAAATTAATATTGTGTGATTATTTCCATTTCAAAGTTAGCCATAATAGGATAATCATTTTCTTGGAATGAACATGATGTGATGGAAAATGGTTATTTAATTATTCAATGTTAATCTTGGAATTTAAACCTCAAGCTAAGTAGTCTCGACGGATAAGGTGGACCATTAAGACACATCATGTCCAAGTTGAAAAGGGGCAACTAATTATATAATATTTTATTAATTACATTAATAACATTAAATACAAAGGATAGCGAATAGACTTGTATTTAATGAAGCTTGTCCCGAATGGATAACCCTTGGGTGATAATCCCCACCGCAATAAATAATTACAACCGTCAATCCAAAACCAACTAATTTTTCCATGAGAGTAATTAATTATACTTCTTTTATAAAGAACCGTGTATGAATGAACTGGTGATAGGAGTAAATGTTGAGGGGCTCGAGAGGGGGATTTTGGGGCGGTGGAGTAAGCCCAAGATATTCTCGAGGAAGGGAAATTATATAGAGGGGGAGAGCTTGGAGAGAGGGAGGTTTTTTTTTGATTGGGGGAAGAAAAGAAGTTTGGAGAACAGAAATATTTTGAGAACAGAAGGAAAGACTGCTCTCGGGATTATCAGATTGTGGGCTCGGGGGCTTGGAAATCCTTTGATTTCCAATGGCCAGCAAGATAATAGCTGGTCGGTAGGGTGGACACTTCAGTTTGGCTGTCTAAGAGGTTATACAACCTACTACAACCTACGGTTAGCATCAGCATCAGGTAATTTCCTTGTCATTTACGTTATTTGATTATTATGCTAAAATCTTACTATAAACATGCATAACTTGCTACTTACTGATTTACTAAGTTGTGAAACCTATTCTTATGCTGGAACATGATTGTTGTAAAGAAAATAACGATATGTTTGTTTATTTTAAATTACGAATGTAAGGTTAGTGAAAACACGACAGTACACTAAATATTATTTAGAAGCATAGTAATTTTTGGAAACTTACCCCCAAACACTTGATTAAAGATTAATACATAGATAATTAACTGAGAAATTTTACTTAGTGCTCTGCTGTAAAAACCAGAGCACTACACAAACCAAGATATGAACTTTCTGCTTTGAGGGAGGGTTGATAGGCCCTACAAAATCTAGAGCCCACCTATCAAACGGTTCAACCACAAGATGTGGCTGTAAAGGCATATCATCTAATCTATTGGGTTGGCCCATCCTTTGGCATATATCACATGCATGAACATACTTCTTTGCATCAATGAACAATATAGGCCAGAAATAGCCCATTCTCAAATCTTGATGACCTCTCCTCTTGTCACCAAAATGTCCCCCACAGGGCTCATCATGGAAAGCTTTAAGAATGCTGAAGATTTCATCTTCTCTAACACATCTTTTGATTTCTAAATCAATCCCTATGTAGAAAAGATGGCCATCAATCCAGCAGTACCTAGCACTCTGTTGTATGATCTTCCTTTTTTTCTCTCTTTGACAGATGTGCTGAAAGCTTACCTGCAGCCAAAAAGTTAACAATATCTGCATACCATGGGGAATGAGCTGATACTGCAAACAAATGTTTGTCAGGGAAGGAATCTTCGACTGGTAAATTGTGATCACTGTTAGTAAGTCAAGATAAGAAATCTGCAACAATATTTTCTTTTCCTGCTCTATCAATAATTGTAATATCAAATTCCTGTAACAGTAACAACCATCTAGTAACTCTAGCATCCGTGATTGGTTTATTCATTAAATACTTGATAGCAGAATGATCAGTGTGCACAAAAGTAGAATATCCAGTAATATAATGTCTAAATTTGTTGATGGCATAAACAATGGCAAGAAATTCTTTTTATGTGACAGTATAATTTAGTTTAGCAGGAGACAAATTTTTACTAATGTAGTAAATAGCATAAAGAGCATTACCTTCCTGTTATCCCAAAACCGCTCCAATGGTAGTGTCTGAGGTATCTGAAGAAATGTGAAAAGGCAGAGCCCAATTGGGTCCTTTTAAGATGGGTTCTATAGAAATCCTTTTCTTTAGCTCAGTAAACGTTGTTTGGCATGCATCATTCCAGACAAACTGTGCATCCTTCATCAACAGAGTGAACAAAGGAGAAGCTAGTTTGGAAAAAATTTCTATGAACCTTCTGTAATAGCCAGCATGCCCCAAGAAGCTACGTACATCCTTCTGTGTTCCAGGAGTTGGTATATTTTCAATTACCTTGATTTTGGATGGGTCTACCTGGATACCATCAGAAGAGATGAAGTGCCCCAGCACTATGCCTTCACTCATCATCATGTGGCACTTTTCAGTGCTCAAAGAGAGATGGCTTTGTTCATAGCGTTTCATGACCTTTTTTAAGTTCTTCAGTGCTTCTTCATAACTGTCACCATATGGAGTAAAGTCATCCATAAAAAATTCCATGCAATCATTCACCATTTCTGAAAAGATTCCAATCACTGCTCTCTGAAATGTAGCTGGTGCATTGAACAACCTAAAAGGAAGTACTCGGTATACAAAGGTCCCCCAGGGGCAGGTGAAAGTGGTTGTGTCCTGATCTTTTGGAGAAATTTGAATCTGGTTATAGCCACTAAAGCCATCCAGAAAAGAGGAATACTTCTTCCCATACAAGGTATCAAGGACCTGATCGATGAAAGGTAAGGGTAAATGGTCCTTCTGCGTTGCCTTGTTCAGTTCTCTGTAATCCATGCAGACCCTTCATTTCCCATTCTTCTTCGGCACAATCACAAGTGGAGAAACCCACTCACTGTCTGAAATTGGGTATATAAATCATGCTTCCAAAAGTTTTTGGATTTCCTCCTTCACTATGTCCCTTAGGTTCGGGTTTATCCTTCTTTGGGGTTGACATACAGGCCTAGAGTCACTCTTAATATAGATGTGATGAGTGAACAGATGAGAAGGAATTCCTTTCATGTCTGTGTACTCCCAAGCAAAAGATCCCTTACGCTATTTCAGCAGAGTGACTAGCTGTTCCAGCTCATTAGGTGCCATATTAGGATTGATATTCAATGTTTTTCCTGGCCCAATTTCTACTAGAACACTCTTCGAATTCTTAAGTAGTGGAATTACACTGTCATCACCAATCAGAGTTTCTTTTGTAAGATTTTCTTGTTCTGTTACAGCTAGAGTACTATCCAAGATCTGATAGACATTCTTATTGACTGACATGGGCTCACTGATGAAACTATTAATGGCATCATCCTCTGTTTCATGTTTAAATGTTAAAGCTCTCCCTATGGTTAATAGTGGTTGTACACCCTCTTCTTCCTCCAAATATGCCCATAATGGAGTATCAGCTTCTGTGCTTGGTCGAGCTGGAGGGTACAAGGTTAGATTCTTGAACTCAGTTCCATCTAAAATAGTCATAGAACCTAACCGGCAGCTGATACATGCATCAACTGTGGCCAACCACGGTCTTACCATGATCAGTGGGTGTCCCCCCAACTGGGATTTTGGTTGTAACACTAAAACCTCCACAGGGTATTCCCACAAGTCAACTGAGATTATGAGGTCATCTACAATTCCTTCAGGATTGATCGTTGATCTATCAGCAAGTTCCAAAACAGTAGGGGTTGGCCGAAGATTAGTAAGTCCCAATTTCTTCACAGTTTCTATGGTCATAACGTTAATAGTTGTTCCCAAATCCACCAAAAAATTTGGAATCTGTGTGTTCCCTATGTGCAGTGTAACAGTCGGGTTCCCAGGGTCATCATACTTTGCCACAGGGGCCTTTCCCATTATTAATTCTGAAAGTTTTCCCAGCACGTGGACACTGGGAGGATCCCTGGGCCTTCTCCATGGTTTCTTGACACACAAATCTTTAATTGTCATAGCATAAATGGGCACATCATGGAGGGCCTGTAACAGTGGAATTTTAACATACAAAATTTTCAACTCTCCCACGAGATCAAATCGGGGTTGTTCCACTGTTTTCTGTAGCTGCAATCGTTTAGGATATGGTGGTTCTCTATTCAACTGTGTAGGTTGTGACAGATCGTATGTTGCTTCCTGAGTTTCAGCTGCTGCTTCAATAGGAGTATCAACATCTTCAATAATGGGGCTTGCTGAATAGTGTTGATTTACTCCAGTTTCAATCACTGGGGATCAAACATCCTCAATGATAATAGGCTCCACTACCCTCGCTGATTGTAATTGTATATCATTGCAGGGAATCTGAGTAATGGAATATGCAGGCATGTTGGGAATCTCAAATTGATGGACTTCTTTATTGTTTGGGTTCAGGTTAGGTTGTGCAGGTAGCTGTGGTCGAAGTGGTGGATTCATAGGTGTGGCATTGTTCTGGAAAGGGAGATGTGGCTGCTGATACTGCTGATGTTGATACTGTTGAGGAGGGTACTGTTGATACTGAGTTTGGTGATGGGGAAAGTTATTTCCTTGGTAAGAGTTTCTCCAGTTGGAACTCCAAGGAGCTTGGTTTGACTGATGTGGCCATGGTGTCCATGAATTAGGATTTTGCATTGGGTTCTGAGATGGAGGCCACTGGCTATTGGAATAATGTGAAGAGAATTGTGTATTCATATTATGCATGTTGTTCATTCCATTCATATTATGCAGGAAAAATGTTGGATATGGATTCATACCTTGGTTTCTAGGCTGCCATGGTTTCTTCTGTGCCATAAACTATGCTGGCTCTACATTCGGAATATATGCCTGCAAGACTGCTTTAACCTTAGGTAATGAAGGACACTCCTTAGTATCATGCTTGAGTTCACATATCCTACATACCTCTTCTTTTTCCAACGGGCACTCCTTCAGTGGATGCTTCTTTTTACATTTAGGACAGAACACCCTAAGTGTAAGATCTTCTACTACTTGTTTCTTTTTTTCCCTCATGGCATCCAGCTCTAAGGAAATGGAGCTCGTCACGTCTGTTTTAAAGTTCTCTAGTAGGTTTCCTATTTCTGCTCGAGTGGCATCTCCACTAGCTGACTTTTGAGTCCTAGTAAAGACATCCTGGTCTCGGTCTTTGTCTCGTTTGCTGGTTCTGGAAGATCCCCTAGAGTACCTTCGACATAATTCAATAATCTTTTCAAAAGGTTCCTTCAAGATATCCCCTTTCCCCAGCAGATTCAACATATCAAGGAAATCTTCTCTAATTCCTCTTAACAAGATAATCTTGAGCACATCCTTGCCAATCTCAGCATGACCAGATCTTTGAAAATTGTACAGCAATCTCTTGACAAAGTCTTCCAAAATCTCTTCATCCTTCTGAACCATTTTAAACAACTCTTCCTTTCTATCTCTAGTTCTGCAATATTCTTGATATTTAGAAAGGAATGTGTTCTTCATTTGGTCCCAAGTAGTAATGATATTACGACCCAAACTCATGAACCAACGCAAAGCATTTCCTTTCAAGGTGGCTAGGAATAGCTTCAGCTTCTGAGCACTAGAGGTGTAATCATAGCTGCGACAAAGGATATCAAACTCAAAAAGAAACTCATCGATATCCTCAGAGGACTTACCATGAAAATTAGGGAGCACTGATGGTGAGATATTCTTCATAGGAGCTGCTCCAGGTCTCTGAAGGATAGGGAATTCTAATGTAGCCACAGTATTACCAGGATGAATATTTTCTCCTTCTTCCTCCCGGTGATCCTCATGCTCATTCTCACCCCCCCGTTCTCTACCAGCCATGGTTCTAGTCCAAAATTCAACAATCTCTTTTATGCGTTCTCTCTCTACTTTAGCTTCTTCTTCTTTTCTCCTCTCTTCTCTTTTCCTTCTTTCTTCCTCTACTATTCTACGATTCTCCAACCACACCTCTTTAGTAACTCTAGTTCCATCAATATGATAAATCTCCTCTCTATCTGTTACACCTACATCACTTCCCTTATCTTCAGGAGGTTTACTTTCTGCAACAGGAGTTGAAGGTCCCGTTGTATTCTCCACTGTGGATGTTCAATGTTCAAGATTGGGAGGTGCAGAATTTCCCCTTCTTGTAGAGTTCTGTGGTGGTCTAGTGGAAGAATCAGCTCTAGCAATTATCTCATCAATATATGTGTGTCTCCTGTGACCTGCATTATGACCTCGACCTCTTCCACCTGCAATGTTAGTATTCAAAGGGGGTTCCCGATTTGTTTTTCTTGTATTCATGCATGCTATAAAAAAAATTGAACTAAAATAAAATCAAACGAAACCAACTACTAACTTTGTCTATCTATTACCATCCCCGGCAGCGGCACCAAAATGTTGGTCACTCTATATGCGAGTTAATTAAAGCTAACACACAGAATGGTCAATATAAATTGTCAAACCCAGGAAGGTCTTTTATTTCAAAGGGAATAAGCACAGTCTATGCATAAACAGATCAAGCAGTTGATTTGTAAATAATGTTCCTGCCTATGTGTCCAGCCAACTCATTCCCTAAGAACACTAATCTAATTCACACATCTAAGAATCCAAAGTGAAACAACTTCCCTACAGAAATCAACCTAGCAAGTTAATGATCTAATGATGAAATGAAACTGGATTACTTTTGCAAGAAGTTAAATCCTATAATTATCAAACTACAACATTCAAACTTTACCAAAATGATCTATCCAGTACCTACTGTAATTCCACCATTAATTGTCTAATCTATGAATGTAATTGAAGATACAACAACAACCAGAATTAAAACACAAGCTTGAACTCTAACTAATAATTACTGGAAATCCTAGAAAGCATAAAGAACTAGAAGATAATTGGAATTGATTTTGATTGTCACGGCTGATTAAAACACACATGCAATTAAGTAAATTATCCTACACAGTTGAATGTCACACCACTCTGTTACAGCTATTCAAGATGTAATTATAAACTACCAGAAAGGAAAGCTAAACTCTGTTAAAGCTACCAATAATGTCTGCAATCATTCCACACCACACAACTGAAGTAAAACTAAACTACTCTACCTACTTAAACCGGCTATCTCTATGAGAAGGCAGGCCCTGGCCTTCTAACAGAGACGCCGAGAGTCACAGCAAATTAAGACACATAAATGAATAAATCTGCTCTCATATTACTGATGGAAGATTGTGAGTGTCAGTGCTCTGTTACAGCTTACACAAGTAATTATGATTGTCCAACCCCAGGCTATGAGAGCCTTCTGGAATTTATACAAAGGAAATAGAGTTTCAGATCCACTAAAGTCGTGCAGCAATGAAGATCTATGATCTTCATGCTGTGGAGTTATAGCTAACTGATATAGCGTATTAAACAGGGTTGTTAATTATGAAAGATGCTTTTGATTTGATAGTTAGTGAATCAACAGACTCAGTAGTTGGAATGCCACCTGTCTGTCAGAGCTAGGCTTTGCTTCAATGGAATCTATTACAGTGGGGATCTGATATAGCTTGCGTGGAGGATGCGTTGTCCCTTGGAGTATGAAGAATTAGGCTTGAAAAGTAACATCTGGCACTACTGGGATGATAAACCTGCGCTTTAGATTTGAAATAAATAAACTCACAAGTGTTAGCATTAACCAAAGGTCAGGATTCGAATCTTCAAATCTTAGGCATAAAAATAAATAAGGCAATAACAAATTATACCTGCCAATATCATTAATTGATCTGGGAAAGACATGGATATAGCTCAAGAAAGTAGGATGGAATCAGGGAAAAATGATGTAATAAAGGTGGACAAAAAGGGGCATTTCCTGAACCCAACAAGCAATTTCCAGTATGTCCCCTTGTTCAATGGGGCATGCACAAGATTTCTTCAATCTTTGATGGAATAATTTTATCTGAACTGTGAGAATTTCTACCTAACAGGGGAACCGGACCAAGTAAAACTATCTAGTGAAGCCATGACTCATTGCTCACATCAACATAAGGATTAGGCATGGTGATGCTCACTCTGCCCTCATGTGTGTCCCAGTCTACCTGTCACATACCCAATTTTCATAAAAATTAAAAAAATTTAAATTAGTAATAAATACTAAAATTGTCAATGGAGAAAATAAAATAATGGTTAACTCTTTTTATTAACTTAATTAGTGATAATAATACGTTTTAGTTCTTGAGAACAATTTACGATGATGGTCGTATTTGCAAACATAGAAATAAAATGGGTATAATCTTTTAACAAAAGTCAACTACGATGTCTATGAATCATGTACACCATACATAATCATATAAATTCACCTATCGTATGAAGTAGTAATTATGCAACTTCTTTATTACAGAAGGGAAATTTTGTATATGGATTTTAGTCAAGTACCCCAACAAATGATGGATAGAAAATATTAAACAAACCATCTAAAAAATTGGCTCATAATTGAGTGTTTCCATGGAGATCTTACTCATTAGTGGTAATCTTATTTGTGCTAGGACTAAACAATAAAATACATTCACGTGGCCATCAATGAATTGATCTTCATAAGAAAAATATGACACAATAATGAATTGACTTTTACCGAGAATCCTTAACATGATGTACACATAATCCATAAGGCACAACCAAAAACGCATGATTCCTCAAGTGTATTAGTTCGTAACATCTTCATGAAATTCTTATGATAACTTAACTGTGCCTGAATATAAAACGATAAATATCTTCATATGTTATGAACAACATAAGGCAATGTACTCTAAGAATAGTATTATAATGTAGTTGTAACATGCACAACCCAAAACTCCAAAATACATTGCATGATCAAAAGAGATTCAAATTATACTTGATCAACCATTTTCCACAGTACTGAAATTAATAGCATCTAGCACAGTCATCATTATTCACATATAAGCACATGAACAAGTAACTCATAAGGTACACATATAAATAATTGATTTCAACCACAAGTACACACATGCAATAATCACAGTCATACATAGGAGACCAAAAGTAACGTGGTTCACCCATACATGGGCTAGTCCACAAAAGTGTGCGCATCTTTTATTATTAGAGAAGAAGTGGTAGGATTACAAGAGCAGCTTAATTGCTACGACAAGACTCAAGGTTTACAAACACCAACCAAGAAGTTGCACTAACCTCTCTCACCGAGAGTATCTTCAAGACATTTTAGAGTTCATCTCGGAATATACGTATAACAAGTCCACTTTTAATAACCTTAGTACAAGCATTGGATTCTTCAATCTCATAGTCTACAGGTTATACCCTTCCTCTTCAATGTGTACACCAGGGTAGTGTAACAACTAGGCAAACATCTTTATGCATTCTTTAATTTTATAGAGATTTTTATGAAGTGCAACTCCTACAATGATTAAAGCTTTCCCTCAAAAGTAGATGATAATTAACTAGCTCTCGAAACACATTATTAACCGTTTCATACGTAAATTATTAATGATGACTCACACTCTTTCTAGAGAGGAGTTACTCGGGAAATCAGTTAATCATCTCACAAACAAACACATATATACTGTCCTGTCTATCTACCAGCATAGAGATAGTTATTATACGAATTTAGGTAAACTTTTCTATCTTGAAGTGATATAGAAATCGATTAGATACCTACCTGAGTATTTAATGGTTGCCAACGAAATCTCATCAAGAAAGGTTGAAATGCGACTCCAACACATTCATATTTTTATATATGCCTAATATCTTATAAGCAGGGCAATAAATAGTAGATTTCAGCTGTTAAAATAAGAACCATAAAATGTTTAAGATCATGATTCGGCTAGGATGGATATCGATCTTAGTACACTATATATACATATGTATCTATCGGCAGCAAAAATACAACTGAGCCATAGTTATATTATCATACAAGGGAATGATCGATCCGATCTATAACTTGTTCAGCAGAAAGAATCCATTACAGCTCAGATCCAAGCTTGACTCTATATTATAATTAAATGAGTTTACTCGGATCATACTTTTAACATTTTTAACCAAGACGGTACATGGGATTGCATTTGCTTATCACCTGCGCTTTATGTTATAAACATCAAGATTACATCCATCTCATGTATCTATATACGCTGACTTTCACGCTAACACTAAAATTTCCAGAGATTTTAATTTGGGCTTTCACGCCCTTACTTTAGAAAACTTTATCTCTAATTTGTTAAACAACAACATTACAATAAATAAAGGAAAATCACTCAGAGATATTGTCCCTAGTTTAGATACTATCATCCTAGTCATTTAATCAGGACTATATGCTAACCTCCAAAACTTACAGAGATCAATCTCTAAATTTAGTTAACAGCGATCCATGCATTTTAGCAAGATCCTACTTACTCTGATTTAGCATATTTTAATAGAGATCAGAGACTATCCGCTATTTTAGAAAAATAAATATAATATAACTAAGATGAAGATCGATACATAGGCATTCAAGGATAGAAATGATCCAAATATGTTTGCCTCAGGCATATAATAATTATCAAACCGAAAACCAAACGCTGGCATGCAATAGATCCATCGCACTGGCATACCGCAAAGAAAATCAACTACCATGCTAGCATGTAATATATATGCAACTGGAATTAAAGACCAAAACCCTAGCATATTAGAGAGACAGAAAAATGATAGTGGATCCATATTTGGCATAGGAAAGACAGCTTGTTTGCTATCTGGAAGAAACAAATATTCCTTGGATCGGTTCACACCAAAAATATGGAGATCGAAAGAAAACTCTAATATAATCTGTCTGATATTTACGAGTCCTGGAAAATAAATTAGCCAAACCATGATTCTATCAGAGATTTATGATTTCATGCTATCCACATATCTTTAAAACTAAGCCAAGATTTTCACGCAATAAGTGCGATCTTACTCAAAGAAGAACGCTTCTTCCAAAGAAAAACAAGGACAACGAGGGTGCGTATGGGAGGGCATTGTTTTTCCTCAACGGGACATCGACTTGACAGAGCATCCAAACCAAATATCAAGGAAAACGAAATCAGGTTAGACAATAGATAAACTCTCAAAGGGTTTCACACTCCTTCGGCAGTATGGTGCTAAAAGAAGGATTCAACTATATCGCAGTCTCAAGGACAGTGCCCTCAAAGATGCTCAGATCTCCAATGGCGATGAGGTAAGCAGAATGCACATAGATCTGTAACTGAGGTCCAGATAAAAAGAAATAACTGTGCACAACTTAAACACAGATCCATCTAACAAGAATAAAATATCCACAATTAGGAAAAAATAGATTTCTTAAGCAGAGGCCAAATTTTAATGATGGTATGCACATAGATCTGTATACATAACTCGACTCTCCAGCAGAGATTGATACTGAAAGGTACGCATTTAGATTTATTTACTGAAAGTATCAAAATGAAAATGCAGGCAGTATTGCCGTACTCACCTTTGTCACTGACATTTCACACCGAAATCCCTACACCAATCCCTCAATGCAAGTCTTACCTCCCTCCCCTTGCGAAGAGCCTTTTCTCCCTTCATAAGAAGAACAAACCACACTCTCTCAGGAGTGACACCTTGTACCTCTGTTAGGAACCCATGTCTTTACTTTGTTAGTATGTTGTTGTTGGACGCATATGCTTTGTAAGTCGTCCCATAGTATTTTTTGATCAATAGTTTGTG
Source organism: Larix kaempferi (assembly GCA_027924585.1). Taxonomy (NCBI): domain Eukaryota; kingdom Viridiplantae; phylum Streptophyta; class Pinopsida; order Pinales; family Pinaceae; genus Larix; species Larix kaempferi. Next base: position 17,921,328 of record BSBM01000779.1, read on the forward strand.
TTATTGTTGTTGGCGCATATGCTTTGTAAGTCGCCCGTAGTATTGTTGATCCATAGTTTGTAACGGCCCATGGTTTCGACCCATAGTATTGGCGCCTAGAATTAGTATATAAGTGTGTGTTGAGACCTATGAAGGCACGGTGAAGTTATTTGTATTGAGCTTGCTCAAAGGAGGTTACCCCCTCGAAGTGGCCTATGATCAATACAAAAGTGATTCTGAGTGCTATCATTTCTGCTATTTCGTGTATTCTTGTTAATTAATGGTTGCGGGTGCCTCACATCTGGTATCAGAGCACTTTCTTGGGCTCATTGGGTGAAATTTCTGCCAAATTTTTTTTTTCGCATCTGTTGCAGGTTCAAATTTGGGAATAATCCCTATCCGCTTAACTGTGGGAATTACTTGGGCATAAGCCCTAAAACTCATTGTGAGGAGTACCACAGGAACCCCAAAGTAGCTGGCCCATTGAGAGGACATGCCAGTGAAAAGGGCAACGACCCCTACCTGATTGACTAGTTCCCACCCGTGAGGTAAACCAAGAGATGTCATTTGTGGCAAAGCGGTTATCAGTTTTACCTGAGCCGTGGAGTGAGGGGTATTGCCCCAATACGCAAGCCGTCAGATAGCATTGGTGGCCGAGTGAAACCCCTGAACTGTTAGGAAGCCGCACATACCTGGGGTCCATATCTACTTTCAGCTGAACTATTGTTGATCACTGCTGCGCCGTTTCAGATCTATTTTGCAAGCCGTTCCAGATTCAGCCATTTTCAATCCATTCGGCGTTGTTCCAGATCTCTTTTGAGCCGTAGCTTCTCCAGTTGCAGTCGTTTTCAATCCATTCTGCGCTGTTCCAGATCTCTTTCGAGCCGTAGCCGCTCCAGTCAGGGAAAAAAAAAATCCTGGTTATGGTTGTCACCCGTGCAGGAGCAAAAACCATGGAGGAAGCACTTGCAGCCATCCAAGCCAAACTCCAGGATCTGGATGAAAAATTTCTCGGTCTCCATCTTGGACATTCAGCTATGAACAACAAACGGCAGTCCGAGTCTTCAGTAGACAATGGGTTCTCTTCTTCCAGCAATTTCCGTGGTCCGAAGATTGATTTTCCTTGCTTCAATGGTACCGATCGAACTGGATGGATCTATCGTGCAGAACAGTATTTCAGTCTGAATAATACTTTTGATGTCAACAAAGTTCTGTTGGCATCCTTTCATTTGGAACAGGAAGCTCTTCAATGGTACTGTTGGTACATCAAGGCTCATCTAGAGCCCAACTGGCCAGACTTTTGCCAGCTCCTTTTGCAACGATTTGGTCCTAGTGCTTTTGATGACTTCACAGGAGCCCTCACTAAACTTCGCCAAACTGGCACTGTGAGAGAGTATCAAACCGAATTCGAGAATCTAGCCAACCACACCGAAGGATTGTCTGATGAATTTTACCGGAGTTGTTTTATCAGTGGTCTAAAGGATGCCATTCGCTGTGAGGTCAAAATCTTCTATCCCAACACAATGATGGAAGCACTCGGGTTGGATAAGTTGGCAGAAGACAAGATTGTAGCCCAACAACGCTCCAAGCCCACTTTTGTTCCCTTCCGAACTATGGGTTCTCAGCGACCACCTATACCGCAGGCTCCTCGACCAACTCCTATCAAGCATTTGTCTGAAATAGAGATGCAAGCATGCGGAGAAAAGGGGCTTTGCTATAATTGTGATGAGAAATTCACTCGGGGACATAGATGTGTTCAGCAAAAGCTCTATCTCCTGGATATGGAGTCTCTGCCTGCCTCTGAAATGGGTGACGAAGATCCAGAAGCACTGGATGCTCCGGTCGACATTCAGGAATCGCCTATTGACCCTCCGTCTCAGGATGACCAGCCAGAGATATCTCTCCATGCTTTATCTGAAATCACCACCCCCCAAACAATGCGGGTCAGTGGTTACTTCAAGAAGCTTCCTCTTACAATCCTCATTGATTCTGGTAGCATGCATAATTTCATTGACCCTCGGATCGCCAAACAAGCTGATTGTTTTATCCATCCTTGCTCCAACTTTGAATTCATGATTGCCAATGGGGGCACCTTACCTTGCAAAGGGAAGTGTCGAAATGTGCGTATCTCTATGGGAGATTATACCTTGCGCTTTGACATGTTTTCCTTGCCCTTAGGCGGATGTGATGTGGTTTTGGGCACTCAATGGCTACGCACACTCGGCCCTATCTTATGGGATTTTGCCGAACTTTGGATGCAGTTTTCCGATAATGGACACAAACACACATTGATAGGATTACAACCAGGTTCTCTCAGCATCATCAGTTCACATCGCATGGAAAATCTCCTCAAGAAGAATTCACATGGTGTCATCGCTCAGATCCATTCCATCCAGATGCAACCATCAGCGGTCTCCACTACTCCTTTCGATATACAACAAATTCTGGATCGATATACAGGTGTCTTTGCTGAACCAGTGGGATTACCACCTTCCAGGCTAGAAGACCATCGTATTCAGCTACTTCCTGGCAGTGTTCCTCCCAACATCAGGCCCTATCGCTACCCATTTCACCAAAAAACGGAGATTGAAATGCTCGTTCGGGACTTATTGAAGCAAGGTATTATTCGCCCAAGCACTAGTTCATTTTCTTCTCCAGTTATTCTTGTCCGCAAAAAAGATGGGTCATGGCGCCTCTGCATTGACTTCCGAGCACTTAATCACCTCACCATCAAGGATAATTTTCCAATTCCTGTTGTTGATGAGCTTCTTGATGAGCTTCATGGGGCTCACTTTTTCTCCAGGTTGGATCTTCGTTCTGGGTATCATCAAATTCGGGTTCATGAGGATGATATTCCTAAAACAGCTTTCCGCACACATGATGGCCATTATGAGTTTTTGGTCATGCCCTTTGGCCTCACTAATGCTCCTTCCACATTCCATGCCTTAATGAATAAAATATTTCGACCCTACTTGCGGAAATTCATTCTGGTATTCTTTGATGATATCCTCATCTACAGTAAAACATGGGATGAACATCTCCAGCATCTGGATCTTGTCATGCAACTTTTATCTGACCATCATCTCCATGCCAAGCAGTCTAAATGTGTTTTTGGACATAAGGAAGTTGAGTATCTTGGGCACATTATCTCAGCACAAGGGGTTCGCGTGGATCCTACCAAAATCGAGGCCATGAACAATTGGCCACATCCTCAAACACTCAAGAGCCTTCATGGTTTTTTGGGGTTTAATGGCTACTACCGCAAGTTTGTCAAGGATTATGGGAAGATTGCAGCTCCATTAACTGCTCTATTGAAAAAAGATGCTTTTACATGGACACCTGCTGCTCAGTGTGCATTTGACAAACTAAAACAAGCTATGTGTACTACACCGGTGCTAGCTATGCCCGATTTTTCCAAGCCCTTCACTATTGAGAGTGATGCTTGCGGCAATGGACTTCGTGTTGTTCTCCTTCAAGATGAACACCCCATTGCATTCACCAGCAAAGCCCTTTCAGGTAAGAATTTAGCTGCCTCTACCTATGAGAAGGAAATGATGGCTATTTTGCATGCAGTATAGAAGTGGCGTCCATACCTATTAGGGAATCATTTCTGCATCAAGACAGATCACCAGAGTCTGAAATATTTCTTGGACCAGCGTGTCTCCTCCCCGGCACAATAGAAATGGGTTAGCAAACTCATGGGTTATGACTATGAGATCACTTACAAGAAGGGTAAAGACAATATTGTGGCAGATGCTCTTTCTCGCACATTTGATGCTCAAGGTTCTCTTTCAGCTATTTCTATGCCTATTCCAAATTGGTTGCAATCTGTTCAACAGGGTTATGTCAATGACTCTTCCTTATCTCAGATCATCCAACACTTGACCAACAATCCTTCTGTTGTCCCACATTACTCTTGGGATGGTGCTTCTCTGCGATACAAGGGTCGTCTGGTGCTTCCCAAGAGCACAGATCTTCAACAGGATGTCTTCTATGAACTCCATGCTTCTCCATCGGTCGGGCACTCTGGGTTCCTCAAAACATATGAACGAGCATGACGTAACTTCTTTTGGCAGGGCATGAAAAGGACAATTCAACAGATGGTGGTCGAATGTGATACCTGCCAACGCAATAAGGCTGAAACAACACTCCTTCCAGGATTGCTTGAACCCTTGCCCATACCTACACGGATTTGGACAGATATGTCTATGGATTTCATTGAAGGGCTCCCTAAATCTGGCGGGAAGACAGTGATTCTTGTTGTGGTTGATCGTCTCTCCAAATACAGTCATTTTTGTGCTCTCAGCCATCCCTATACAGCCTCCTCCGTCGCTCAAATTTTTATGGACCATATCTTTCATCTTCATGGCATCCCTTCTTCCATTGTCTCGGATCATGATGCGAATTTCACTAGTCATTTTTGGACAGAACTATTTCACCACACTGGCACCAAACTGAAGATGAGTTCAGGGTATCACCCACAAACAGATGGTCAGACTGAAATTGTCAATAAATGCTTGGAAACTTATCTTCGTTGCTTCACCTCGGAACAACAACATCAGTGGGCAAAGTGGCTCCCTCTCGCTGAATGGTGGTACAATACCTCTTACCACACTGCCTCTAAAATGACCCCATATGAAGCAGTCTATGGTTAGGCACCTCCAGCTCTTCTTCCATACACCCCCACCAGTTCACTAGTTTAGGAAGTTGACACGGTCCTTCGCAACCGCGATCAGATTCTTCGCATTTTGCGGGACAATCTTCACATGGCAAGAAATCGCATGAAGCAACAAGCTGATCAGCACCGTTTGGAGCGCACTTTTCAAGTCAGCGATATGGTTTTTCTTCGTCTCGAGCCGTACAAACAATCCTCCTTGAAACTCAAAGGGCGTCATAAGCTCGCTCCAAAGTTCTATGGGCCATATCGGATTCTTCAGCAGATTGGGTCTGTTGCTTATAAATTGGAACTTCCTCCTTCTTCCCGCATTCATCCAGTCTTTCATGTCTCTTGTCTGAAGAAAGTTCTTGGCCCCAACATCAGCGGCCAAACGATTTTACCCGAACTGGATAATGAAGGATCCATCCTTTTGGAGCCAGAGGCCATCCTCAATCGGCGCACGCGTCAGCTTCGCTCTCGCTCTATCACAGAGGTCTTAATTCAGTGGCACGGCATGCAACCATAGGATGCTATGTGGGAACCACTCCTTCAGATTCAACAACAATTTCCACATATAAAGCTTTGAGGACAAAGCTTTTTTTTAAGGGGGAGGGGATGTTAGGAACCCATGTCTTTACTTTGTTAGTATGTTGTTGTTGGATGCATATGCTTTGTAAGTCGTCCCGTAGTATTTGTTGATCAATAGTTTGTGTTATTGTTGTTGGCGCATATGCTTTGTAAGTCGCCCGTAGTATTGTTGATCCATAGTTTGTAATGGCCCATGGTTTCGAACCATAGTATTGGTGCCTAGAATTAGTATATAAGTGTGTGTTGAGACCTATGAAGGCACGGTGAAGTTATTTGTATTGAGCTTTCTCAAAGGAGGTTGCCCCCTCAAAATGGCCTATGATCAATACAAAAGTGATTCTGAGTTCTGTCATTTCTGCTATTTCGCGTGTTCTTGTTAATTAATTGTTGCGGGTGCCTCACAACCTCTACCATCTAATACATCAATCAGAGGAACAAGTGGCACTCAAATGGATTGGACTGTGTTGATGTATATGTAACTTCAGAATGTATTTCATCTACATATTTCATATATATTTATTGTGCCCTTATAAGAGATGTGTTATTTCTCTATAAGGAAGTGTCGTCATGTGTATTGACAAGTGTCGCAAGTGTGTGTATTTGCCGATGGGTTATTATACCACCATGTGTGGGGTCGGCCCTGAAATATATATTATATTGTGGATGTACCTAGCTAGACAAGTCAGCCCCATAAGGTCACTGGGAAAATAGACAAGTATAAATAGAGATCGGGAGATCTCTATTTTGATCACTCGAAAACTCACACTTCTCTCACTCAGAAAGTGGCGCACTAGTGAGGAGGAGGATCATCTACTACTAGGAGACTATCTCTATGTATTTTGGTTGTACTTTGGTTGAGCCATTGCTCTCTCTATCTCTAAGGAAGTTGTGGGGTTTTTCACCTTAGGTTTTTCCCCACAGAAACTCTGTGTCTCTTGTCTCTCATGCTTTTGATTCTTGTGATGATTGACATGCTTGTTATGATTGATATGCATTGATATACTGTACATGTTATTCTCTCACTAAAGATCTTAGAGTATTGTGAATTAATGCTCAATTTTGAACATGGTATCAGAGCTAACCTGAGAAAAAGACATTGTGCAGTGACGGAAACTAGGGTTTCTTGTTTATTGGGTTTCTCTCCACAGATTTTGGAAAAGTAGTATAGTAGATTGACTCTACTCATCAAGGAGAATCTATCTATCCAATCAGAATTCAATTCTGAGCATTTTCAGATTTGGCCCTAAAAATTAGGGTTTCCACAAAATAAGAATTTCTGGAATCTGAAGACATAGCTGGAAGCTCCTTGCAAAAATCGAACTTTAGAGCTTTGGATCGAGATTTTTGGCTGGGTAGATCTCCGGAAAACGCAAACCCTAACTCAGGGCTCTCCTTAGTGAATCTGGGAAGACAGAAAGACAGTTTTGAAGGGTGTAGCTTTGTAGATCTCAAATTCTGAATACACCAGGTTGATCAGCTCATCAAGCCGTATCTTTCTATCCTTTCAGAAAGTTGAAATTCACATTTTGAATTTTTAGGGTTTTTCCGACAAACCCTAATCCAGGATGAGATCCAGTTTTCAGCAATTCAAGTGGTAAGACCTAAATCTTTTCTATTTCGATTTGAATTACTCTTTAAGATGTCTCACCACATCAAGCTTGAGGATAAGCTTGAAGGGGTTGATAACTTTCGAGCCTGGAAGTACAGGATTGGGTTAATCCTAGAAGAGAATGAGTTGGACTCATATGTAAAAGAAGACATTCCTATCCCAGAGGATGAAGAGGCTAAAATATTTCATAAGAAGAACTTGGTCAAGGCAAAGAGAATCATTGTTGATTCTATCAAAGACCATCTCATACCACATGTGTCATCCCTAAAGCCACCCAAAGAGATGTTTGACTCTTTGACCAAGCTATTTCAAGGGAAGAACATAAATCGGAAGATGACCCTATGGAATCAATTGAAAGGGGTCAAGATGTCGAATGGAGAAACCATTCAATCTTATTTCTCCAATGTCTCTCAGATCAAGGAACAACTTGAAGCTATAGATGAAATGGTGGAGAATGGTGAAATTGTTATGACCACTTTGTATAGCCTACCTAGGTCATGGGACTCTTTTATCCGAGGGATCTGTGCAAGGAAGAAATTAATCTCCTTCAGTAGACTGTGGGAGGAATGTTCTCAAGAAGAAGCAAGGCTTGTGGCAAGAGAAGAAAAGATGGGGAATGAAGATCAAGCCCTCACAGTACACACCAACAAAGTCAAGTTCAAGAGGGAGCCATCCCATCACAAGAAGAAATCTTCTCATCCTTATCACAAAGATAAGAAAGATCTAAGGTGTTTCAATTGCAATGAGAAATGTCACTTTGCTTCAGAATGTCCCAAGAACAAAAGGGATTACAACAAAAACTCTAGCAAGAAGAAGAAGGGCAGCAAGACAAAGTTCCATGCTCATGCTGCTGAAGATGATGAACCTCCAAAGAAGAAAGCTAGGGCAGAAAGTGATGATGACTCATCAAGTGAAGAAGAGTATGTTCTTTTCTCTGCTCTCATAGGTACTATCTCACATGGTTGTAATGATTGGTTAATTGAGAGTGGGGCTTCCAAACACATGACTGGGTTTAAAGAATCTTTTGTAAATCTATCTGAACATGAATCACCCCATAAAGTGAAACTTGGGGATGATTATCAATACCCCATCAAAGGAAGTGGTGAAGCCTCCTACAACCTAGATTCTGGAAAATCATTGAAGATGAAAGAATTCATTTATGTACCTAGGCTCAAGAAGAGCCTACTCTCCATCTCTGCATTGGATGCAAAAGGTATGAGGGTTGCATTTGTGGATGGCCAAGTTCTAATGTGGCCAAAGGGAAAGACCATAGATGATGCAGTAGTGATTGGAGAGCAAGAGGGAGGATTGTACAAATTAAAGGGACAACCTGAACATGCTATGAAGACAAAGATTCATCCCTAGTCATGGATCACATAGAGGTATGTATAATTTGTTTTTGCAAAAGTTAACTAATGAGTTATGCAGGTCATTGAAGAGAACAAGAACACATTGCTAGACATAACTAGCAAATATGATGACCAGGTATGTTTTGTTATATATATCGTATACTTTTGTATGAATGATAATGATTACTCTTGAAAGTTACAAGTTTGAGTAATCTAGGACTTATGCATATTATGTTTCTTACCTTAATTGATGATATGACTAACCAGAAGAGTCATAGGTTTGAGTAATCATGGGTTTAGGTATATTATGTTTATGACTAACCATAAGAATGCTTATTATTTCTGTTTGAAATGATCCTGACTATACATGCTTGAGATTATTGTGTTTTGATAATATTAAGATTATACTAATGAATGTTTGATTATGTATGAGACCTCGAGGATAACACAATGATGATACTAACAAGCATGCGTAAGGATCGACAATGAATATAAGTTCAAGAACAGGTAATCCAGGAAGCAAAGATCAAGAGAGAGCACACTCCAGTGGTTTCTTCAAGGATGTAGATATTCAGAGGGAGTTGACCATCTCTCTACATTCCACAACAGAAAGGTGTAGAAGAAGCTACTTCAGATTAGGACTCCAGCAGCTCCTGCAAGGAAGCAAAGACTCAGAGGGAGTCCACCCAACAAACAAACAAATATAAGTATTTTAATTATCACTTCTTGCACATTTGTTTGTTTAAATAAAATTGTTCAATGATGTATATGCTCATGTTCCTAGACTTAGCATATTTATTGTGCATATTAGAATGATTGCATTAATGAACAGTATACTACTAATATGCATGTGATGGGTAAGCGGCCTATGGCACTATACAACATTCCATTGCTACTTATCTAGAATGAAACTTCTTTGCTGACATGCTGGGAGTTGTGCACACTCTTAACAATGTTCTGGTAGAGATGGGAAGGCATCTAGAAAGTTATAGGATATGGATAAATGCTGTATTGAAGCATTGGCTAAGATAATTGCATGACTATATGACATATTTCTTTATGTGTAAGAATTTGTTCTGAAAACCATGAGATGTTTTCTAATCATGCAATTTAACTTGTTGTGTAGGAAAGATCGTATACCGTCACCTACAAAAGAAGGACTACAACATTTGTTCAACAACAAAGTTATCTATTGAAAATATTGAAGATATTGATTCCCAGGATCTGGGAAGAATTCCATGATCGAGGAGTACTAGTCGATCATGAAGATGTTTGGGATGCAGTCCCAAGACCTGAAGGGGAGTCTGTAGTGACTTCCAAGAGGATCTACAAGATCAAGCATGCTGCAGGTGGTAGCATAGAGACTTTTGCTCCTGTAGCTAGATACACTTCCATTAGATCCGTACTTGCTCTGGCTGCAATGATGAAATGGAAGATACACCAGATGGATTTCAAGACAACTTTCTTGAATGGTGTAGTTGAAGAAGAAGTGTATGTGGAGCATCCACTTAGTTCTGAGACACATGACAGGGAGTCATATATGTGCAAAACTTGGTATGGTAGGATAGCCATCTTTCTATCCAGTTTGGGCTTTACCAAGAGTAAAGCGGATTCCAACCTTTACTACAAGGTTGAGGAAGGGAATCCTATGATTCTACTCATGTATGTCGATGACCTGTTTGTAACAGGAGATGAAAGATTGATTGCCGACACGCAGCGGAAGCTTGCTACCAAGTTCGAGATGAAGAACTTGGGGATGATGCACTATTTGTTTTTGATATAGAGGTATGCCAGAGTGCAGATGGAATCTTCCTTAGACAAGGGAAGTATGCAGTAGAGATCCTAAAGAGGTTCGGGATGATGGAATGCAAGGCTATGGCCACATCTATGGCATCGAACCTGAATATTCTATGTGATGCTTCATCTGATCCGGTTGATGTCACGATGTATCGTCAGATGATTGGGTCCTCTATGTACCTGACGAACATGAGACCAGATATTTGCTTTGCGGTGAACACATTGAGCCAGTTCCTGACAGATCCGAGAGATGTTCACCTGGTTGCTGTAAAGCATATTCTGAGGTAGCTAAAGGGTACAATTGATTATGGGCTCAAGTATGATGCGAATCAAAAGTTTAACCTGCGGGGTTATGTTGATTCAGATTGGGCAGGTAGTGCTGCAGATAGGAAGAGCACTTCTGGGTGCTGCTTCAGTATGGGATCAGGTGTGATCTCTTGGCTTAGCAGGAAGAAATCCTGTGTAGCACTAAGTACAGCCGAGGCAGAGTATGTTGCAGCTTGTTCGGATAGTTGTGAGGGAGTATGGCTTCGGAAGCTACTGTCAGAGTTATTTGATATCCCGCTGGAGACTATTGGTATCTTTTGTGATAACTAGAGTTATGTGAAGCTATCTGAGAACCCAGTGTTTCACGACAGGTCGAAACACATAGAGATCAAATATCACTATATCAAGGATATGGTGCAGAGAGGAGCAGTGAAGATCCTGTATGTTGTGATGGATGAGAAGATTGCAGATGTACTGACGAAGCCACTAGCCAGGGTGAAGTTCGAGTACTTCAGGGAGAGGCTTGGTGTTCTTCATATCGATGACACTTCGAGGAAGAAGTGATGGACACATTTGCGGAAGCCATTCCAAACATGTTGGAAGGAGGATCCTTCACATGGCTGTGGATGTAAGCATTGGATGATGAGCATTAGGACGATACTTTAGTTACTTCTCTGTATATGCATCAGGATGATGCTGGATGTGATCAGTTGGATCATTTATATGTATATGTATGTACACATCAGGTTGATGCTGGATATGATCAGTTGGATCATTCATATGTATATACGCATCATGTTGGATGTTGGATATGATCAATTGGATCATTTGTATGTATTTTGTATATGCATCATGTTGGATGCTTGGACCATGTATTTGTATATGTATCAGGTGGATACTGTGTATGATCAAGTAGATCATGTATGTTGATATATATCAGTTAGATGCATTGTGTGGATCATGTATATATGTATGTATCAGGTGGATACATTGTATGATCAGGTGGATCATGTATGATGATATGTATCAGGTAGATACTTGGTATGCATCAGGTGGATACAGTGTATGATCAGGATGATCATAGATGGTGAGCTTCAGGATGTTTCTCCAAATGACATGCAGCAGGATGTTGCAGTGATGATGATCAGGATGATCATGTGTACATCATGATGATGTATGGTGAGTATCAGGTTGATACTTTGTGGTCGTGGAACAGGTTGTGCAAATAAGCATGTAATTTGTGCCCTCGGAGATTTGCAGATAGTCTTTCAAGGTTTTTCCTATGGCATGTAATTTGTACCCTGGGATATCTGGAAAATGCTCTTTCGAGGTTTTGCTTGGGAGGACATATAATTTGTGCCCTGGAATATTTGCAAATAGTCTTTCGAGGTTTTTCCTATGGCATGTAATTTGTACCCTGGGATATCTGGCAAATGTTATTTTGATTTTTTGTCCTATGGCATGTAATCTGTGCCCTGGGAGATGTGATAGGTTGATCCATGTGCTCGTAATCAGTCCTGGGATGCTCTTTCGAGTTTTTACAATGACCACATGTAATTTGTGCCCTGAGAAATCCGATAGGTTGATCCTTTTGCTAGTAATCAGTCCTGGGATGCTCTTTCGAGGTTTTGTGGTGACCACATGTAATTTGTGCCCTGGGAGATCTGATAGGTTGAGCCTTGTGCTCGTAATCAGTCCTGGGATTCTCTTTTAAGGTTTTGTGGTGGGGTCACATGTAATAAGTCCTAGAGATTTGGACAGGATTAAAAAGGCCTCAGATGCTCTTTAGGGTTCTTGCTAGTCAAGAGACTCTTTTAAGGTCTTGTGACACACGTAATAAGTCCTGATATTTCCACAGTATGGCCAGTGATGATGAAGACCTGCACGTGGTGGGCCTACATCCAGTATGAAAAAGGACTGGCTCTGTAGAACTTCCTATGGCGAGTAGATTCAGAGATTGATTGAGATAGTAGCAGCAATGACGATGACGATGATTCGAGGATGATGATTCGTTGATGATGATACAGAGAAGAAGACTTATGCTAGCAGACCTGTGTCGAGAAATACCTTCCTAGTTAAGAGGGAGTGTTGATATATATGTAACTTCAGAATGTATTTCATCTATGTATTTCATATATATTTATTGTACCCTTATAAGAGATGTGTTATTCCTCTATAAGGAAGTGTCGGCATGTGTATTGACAAGTGTCGCAAGTGTGTGTACTTGTCGATGGGTTATTAGACCACCATGTGTGGGGTCGGCCCTAAAATATATATTATATTGTGGATGTACCTAGCTAGACAAGTCGGCCCCATAAGGTCACTGGGCAAACAGACAAGTATAAATAGAGATCGGGAGATCTCTATTTTGATCACTCGGAAACTCACACTTCTCTCACTCAGAAAGCGGTGCACTAGTGAGGAGGAGGATCATCTGCTACTGTTAAAATTCAATATGCTAAGACATAAAATAGCAGCATTACATTCCATTTCACAATGATAGCATATACAGGATCACTGAAGAAACAACAAGCATAGCATAAACACAAGAGACACAAATTTATCCTGGGAAACCCTCATGGGGTAGAAAACCCAGCAAAGCTTCCTCAATATAGATGACCAGCAATATACAAAGATGCAAACCAAAGACATGATCTCCTCTTCCACCATAGCAGACCTCTCCTCCACAAGTGCGCCTCTCTAAAGTGAGTGAGTGTATCAAATGAGGAACATACCTCCTCTATTTATACACTACACTGACATGTATTTTACACAAGTACATGTAGGCTCGTATTTAACCATTAGGTTAAATACCCTATTATAACTGACTAGGACGACACCCACATGGTGGGTCTAATAACCCTAGTTACCACAACCAATTCGGAGGAATAAACATCTCCGGATTCATAGTATAATCACATCGGAGGTATGGAACATCCCCGGAATAATTAATATACAAATATAATATTCTTATAAGTTACAATATTCAACACTCCCCCTTAACGAGAAGGATATTATAACAACATCCGCAGGAGCAACGAGTCATACATGATACATGATACATCTATAAATCATTGGAAGCTTTCTCAACATCATCAGTAACTCAACCAGTTACTGGAACATCAACATCTTCAGTACTGAGTCTTTATCTCCTGCAGTACTCAAACAGCTACAGCAACATCAATATCTGAATCCTCATGATCGTCAACATCGTCATCACACGATCATCAACATCGTCATCATATGATCAACAACATCGTCATCAGCATCATCATCACACGATCATCAGCATCGTCATCACGCGATCATCAACATCATCATCACATGATCATCAGCATCTCCATCACATGATCAGCATCGTCATCACACGATCATCAACATCGACATCACACAATCAGCATCGCAAAACACGATCATCAGCATCATCATCACACGATCATATTACAGGATGATCAATCCTGCTCTCTTTAGGACATAGGTCCATGGATGATACAATCCAGATCAAGTTCCAGGATGATCAATCGTTATCTCTTTAAGACAAGTCTCATGTCTAGGGACGATCTAATCCCAACCATAGTGCCAGTCCTTTTTCATACTGGATGTGACCTAGATCAGATCTAGGATTTATCGCCACAGAGCCAGTCCTCTTTCATACTGGATGTGTCACGTCTACAGAGCCAGCCCTGTTTCATGCTGGATGTATCACATCTACAGAGCCATCCCTGTTTCATGCTGGATGTATCACATCTACAGAGCCAGCCCTGTTTCATGCTGGATGTATCACATCTACAGAGCCAGCCCTGTTTCATGTTGGATGTATCACATCTACAGAGCCATCCCTGTTTCATGCTGGATGTATCACATCTACAGAGCCAGCCCTATTTCATGCTGGATGTATCACATCTACAGAGCCAACCCTGTTTCATGCTGGATGTATCACATCTACAGAGCCAGCCCTGTTTCATGCTGGATGTAACATATCTACAGAGCCAGCCCTGTTTCATGCTGGATGTAACCTAGAACAATTCTAGGATTTGTCACGTACATTTTCAACCGAGGTTCAGGGACGATCCAGTCCTATCATGTACCTTTTGAACCGATGTCCAGGGACGATCCAGTCCTATCATGTACCTTTTGAACCGAAGTCCAGGGACGATCCAGTCCTATCATGTACCTTTTGAACCGAAGTCCAGGGACGATCCAATCCTATCATTCAATTCTCGGAGACCTCATGTCTACGGCTCAATTCAAAGGACCATAGTCCAAGGACGATCCAATCCCCTTACCTGTTCATTCAGGATTTAGTTCTCGGAGACATCATGTTTACGGCTCAATTCAAAGGACTAAATTCCTAGGACGATCCAATCCCCTTACCTGTTCATTCAGGATTTTGTTCTCGGAGCCATACGTCTATGGCTCTCTTTAGGACTGAAGTCCAGGGATGATCCAATCCCCTCAAGTCCACCAAGGAATTCATTCTCGAAGACATACATCTACGGCTCTTTTTAGGACTGAAGTGCAGGGATGATCCAATCCCCTCAAGTCCACCAAGGACTTCATTCTCGAAGACATACGTCTACGGCTCTCTTTAGGACTGAAGTCCAGGGATGATCCAATCCCCTCAAGTCCACCAAGGACTTCATTCTCGAAGACATACGTCTACGGCTCTCTTTAGGACTGAAGTCCAGGGATGATCCAATCCCCTCAAGTCCACCAAGGACTTCATTCTCGAAGACATACGTCTACGGCTCTCTTTAGGACTGAAGTCCAAGGATGATCCAATCCCCTCAAGTCCACCAAGGACTTCATTTTCGAAGACA
This sequence comes from Larix kaempferi, assembly GCA_027924585.1. NCBI lineage: Eukaryota > Viridiplantae > Streptophyta > Pinopsida > Pinales > Pinaceae > Larix > Larix kaempferi. The sequence continues at coordinate 17,936,394 of BSBM01000779.1, forward strand.
TACGTCTACGGATCTCTTTAGGACTGAAGTCCAGGGATGATCCAATCCCCTCAATTCCACCAAGGACTTCATTCTCGAAGACATACGTCTACGGCTCTCTTTAGGACTGAAGTCCAGGGATGATCCAATCCCCTCGTATGTCAATCATGGGTACAAGTATCTTCATCCATCCAAGTACATCAAGGCATCATGTATCCTCATAATCAAAACATGTATATCAAAACATGTATCCTCATCATCAAAACATGTATATCAAAACATGTATCCTCATCAATAGCATCAAATACATATATCATTAAAGGCATGTATACATCTATCATCAAAAGCATGTTTTCTCACTAATACATCTATCATCAAAAGCATGTTTTCTCACTAATACATCTATCATCAAAAGCATGTATACTCACTAATACATCTATCATCAAGAGTATGTATACATCTATCATCAAAAGCATGTATTCTTACTAATACATCTATCATCAAAAGTAAAAATATAAGGGTCCTAAAAATAATTCTAAGTAACTAAGTGCAGTAAATAGGTAACCTCATCATTGATGAGACAGACTTGTTATCAGATACTATGCTACTCCCCCTTTCAAGGAGATTTCTTTTGAACTATACCAAGCTTGTCTCGAAAGTATTCAAACTTCACTCAAGACAGAGGTTTAGTCAAGATATCAGCAATCTGATCCTCAGTGCTTATATATACGAGCTTGATAGCTCCTCTTTGCACCATATCTCGTATATAGAAGTATCGGATCTCTATGTGTTTTGATTTATCGTGGAACACAGTATTTTCAGTCATCTTAATGCAGCTTTGATTGTCACACATAATCACAGTGGGATCCATTTCTAAGTCAAACACTCCATATAATAGCTTCTGAAGCCACACTGCTTCACAGCTGGCAGAGTAGACAACCATATATTCTGCTTCAGCAGTACTGAGAGCCACACTAGATTGTTTCTTGCTGAACCATGAGATCATGGCAGATTCAAGACTATAACATCCACCTGATGTACTCTTTCTGTCTGAGACACTTCCTGCCCAATCAGAATCTGAGTAACCATGTAAACGGAGTTCATGACCTCCAAGATAATATAGACCAAAAATCTAATGTACCTTTTAGGTACCTCACTACATGCTTTGTAGCTATTAAGTGAACCTTTCTAGGTTCTACTAGATACTGACTTAGGGTATTTACAGTAAAGCATATATCTGGCCTAGTATTTGTTAAATACGTCAATGACCCAATGATTTATCTATATAGGGTTAGGTCCACTAAATACGATGAGTCATTAACTAATAACTTCAAGTTGGAGTCCATGGGAGTGGCCATGGATTTATAATCCAACATATCAAATCTTTTTAGAAACTTCACAACAAACTTACCTTGATTTAAAAGATTCCTTTTGGATCTTCCCATACTTCTAGACCTAAGAAGTAGTGCATTAATCCGAGATCTTTCATTTTCATTTCTGCAGCCATTTTCATGACCTATTTCTCATTCCTTGTCAGAAAGAGATCATCGTCATACAATAATGGTATGATAGGTTCATCATCCACAACCTTAAGGTAAAGGTTAGGAACAACTTTACTTCTGGTAAAGCCCAAGATTTGTCATGAAGCTGTCAATTGTTCATTATTCACACTCAGCATTGAGTGATCTTCTGCATATCTATCTGTGCCATCTCTCGTCAGATAGGTCTACTAAAATGAGCCTCAAAATCATTCGAACTCTATGGTGAGTTCCTTCTTGCATCCATGTCATATGTGTATAGAACCCATATTCAACCTTGTAGCAAAGGTTGAGATCCACATCACTCATGATGATCATTAAGCTCATCAATTGACTACCGATCCTTGGAACCCATACAGAACCTGATTACATTATTAAGAGAATGGTCTTATCTAGTCCCTTGGAGCAAAACATCTCACCATGATTCTCTTCCTCTTTCTAAGAGAATCTCTTAACCACAAGCTTTCTATAGTGTGTTTGATTTGTAAATCTTTTGTTGAACATCCATCGCTTGTTCAGAGTTCGCCATTCATCATGATCTTTCCTACAAATCAAAATTATGTACATGATTAGTAATACTTCATAATCATCAAATCATATTGACATGATAACCTATTATGCATACAGATATCATTTACATAGTTATGCAACTATTTTGACCAATACTTTGGCACAACACTTTCCCATATCCTGTATGCATATAGTGGCTATCTAGATGCCTTCCATCTCTACCAGAACATACTATCGAGAGTGTGCACATCTCTCAGCATGTCAGCAAAGAGGTTTCATTCTAGACAAGCAATAATGGAATGTTTGTCCAATTTACCAATCATATGCATATTAGTAGTATATTGTTTAATGCTTTATGAATGTTTATACTCAGCATGATATATTCTAGGAATACAAATATGCATACAAGCAATATCATTTACTATTTCTAATAACAACCCAAATACTTATCTTTTATGTTTGTGTGGTTGCCTCCCGCTTGATCTTCTGTATGTCTTCTGAGCTTCTATTCATTCTGTACCACTCGTGAGTCTTTGTATTCATGTTGTCATGGTCATGGAACTTGATTTGTCTTTTGTGATGTACCTGTGTCTTGTTAGCAGACAATATCAACCTCACACAACACCATAATGCATAAGTACAATCATATAGCCCTAATTAATGAATGTCTTCGATCATTCACATGCATTCATATTGTTACTAGGGTGATAAGACAATTAATAACATTAATCAAGATTGTACTAATAAATAACATAAAGACAAACACATTATGAACTTAATCAAGAATCAGATTTCAAGGCATACCTAAACCTCCTTAAGTCATACCTGTCAAGACTTTTTGTAGTCGTCTTATGTAAGGCCTTAGCCTCAACTCCCCCTAAAACTTGATCTGGAGCTTGATTAGGGTTTGCTAGAGAAACCCTAAAAATTCAATCTTTGACTTTCACACTTCTAAATGGATGGAAGAATGTGTCTTGCTGAGCTGATCAACCTAGCATTCTTCAATTTTGAAATCTCTAAAATTTGACCCCTCAAAATTGCCTTCGAAACTTCTGGATCTTCTAGATAGGAACCCAAACTAGGGTTTGATGAAGCCCACCCTTCTGTCCAATCAAAAGGTTTGATCCAAGGCTCTAAACTCTTATTTTTCTGAGGAGCTTCGATTCGTGGACTCCGATTCCAAAAATTCTAACTTTCTCTGAAACCCTAAATTCCGGAAGCCACGAATAAAGGTGCTCCAAAAATAATTCTGTTTTGACAGAAATATGCACATGATTGTTTCTGCTATAACTCTGAAATTTCTGCTCCACGGGGTCTGAAAACCTTTTCTGCAGTAGCCTAACCTGTCATCTTTCCATCGTGACAGGTCTGACCTCAATTGGATTTTTTGAGAGAGAGTTACGCCAACTGTCGCAACGTGACCTGTTTATGGGATAAAATAGGAGAGTGAACTTGTACGGTGTGCCATGTGTCACTGTTTGAACTTCGGCCTCTAAAAACTTTTCCTGAGATAGCTAGCCCTGTTATCTTTCCATCCTCATAGTTCTGACCTGAATTGGACTCTCTGAGAGAGAGTTATGCCAAGTGTCGCAACGTGACCTGTTTATGGGATAAAACAGGAGAGCGAACTTGTACGGCATGCCACTTGTCACTGGTTCACCTTCGGCCTCTGAAAACGTTTCCTGAGATAGTACAGTCTGTGAAATACCTGTCACTTTTTACTAAATTTCATTTGGATCTTCCTAGCCCAAGTTATGACCTTTTTTCCAAGGTCACCTGATTTTGACTGAGATCTGGAAGAGGCAGAAACCCTAACTTGTATTGATCATAACTCATAAAGTACAATGAATCTGAGGGTTCCCTTTGGACACAAGGTACCCGGGGATGTTATCTAGGGCCTGTAAACGTTTCAGATCCTGGAACTTCACATAAATGGATTTATAGCGAAAGTTCCATGATGACTGGTTTTTTCTATATAAAACCCTAACCTTCAAATTGTCGCAAGAGAAGCAAGTGTCGTAAGTGCCATACATTACCTTCCTTCAGGTTAGCTCTGATACCATGTTAAAATTCAATATTCTAAGACATAAAATAGCAGCATTACATTCCATTTCACAATGATAGCATATACAGGATCACTGAAGAAACAACAAGCATAGCATAAACACAAGAGACACAGATTTATCCTGGGAAACCCTCATGGGGTAGAAAACCCAGTAAAGCTTCCTCAATATAGATGACCAGCAATATACAAAGATGCAAACCAAAGACATGATCTCCTCTTCCACCATAGCAGACCTCTCCTCCACAAGTGCGCCTGTCTCAAGTGAGTGAGTGTATCAAATGAGGAACATACCTCTTCTATTTATACACTACACTAACATGTATTTTACACAAGTACATGTAGGCTCGTATTTAACCATTAGGTTAAATACCCTATTATAATTGACTTGGCCGACACCCACATGGTGGGTCTAATAACCCTAGTTACCACAACCAATTCGGAGGAATAAACATCTCCGGATTCATAGTATAATCACATCGAAGGTACGGAACATCTCCGGAATAAATAATATACAAATATAATATTCTTAGAAGTTACAATATTCAACAGCTACTAGGAGACTATCTCTGTGTATTTTGGTTGATCCATTGCTCTCTCTATCTCTGAGGAAGTTGTGGGGTTTTTCACCTTAGGGTTTTCCCTACGGAAACTTTGTGTCTCTTGTCTCTCATGCTTTTGATTCTTGTGATGATTGGCATGCTTGTTATGATTGATATGCATTGATATACTGTACATGTTATTCTCTCAGTAAAGATCCTAGAGTATTTTGAATTAATGCTCAATTTTTAACATAGCTCCCTCCAGAAACCGGCTCCCACTAAAAATATCCACTGTCTCCCCATCGTGGGGTATCTCATGCGACGAGGAGCACACGTTCTCCACGTAATTCACCACTCTTACCATTCATTCCCATTTCCGAGCTCCTTTATCAAATGCTAATATATTCAGATATGTGGGATGTCATTAAAACATAACCCTTGTGAAAATAGGTATACACATAATATTTATTTAAGTATAAAATTCAATTTATTTTATGCGTTTAAAAGCTCCCACGACATAGATAGGATTTCATAATTTTATGATTCTAGTCAACAATTTTCTCATGGATAAATTATCTATTTCCAGATATATATTAAGATCTTGTACCATCTTTCAGCCTTTGTATTTGTTCAAGATACACATATATCTAATATGTATTTAATATTTATTATAACTATTATTTTCCTTTCTTAAGGCTATAAAACACACTGATTTTAATCATAATAATTCAATAATGACCTCAACTATAATATTATATAATTGTAAATATATATATATGATATTGCCCGTTATACATATATATATATATATATATAAGGTCCATTTTCATGGCTTACTCATAATAGGATTAGGATAATTGGGTCAAAGTATCTTAATGTCAAATGGCTTCCTCATTTATCATAAGACTTGTTACTTAGATATTTGTGGCAAGTCACCCAATTGTTATAACATCCATTAGATTTTCCCTTTAGGATGTTAGGTTAATGCGTGGAATTAGGTTGAAGCCGCATAAGTTTACTATTTAACTATAGTAGTTTAGGTCTTCTACTTACGGCTAAACTTTATTCGTATGGTGCCCTCAGATTCTCATGGCTTGTCTGCCATCTCATCTTTTCTTTTGGATGGGTTCGGTAATTATCGTTTAGTCGCATTTACTTTTCCTTAACTTTGTAGTCTTAACTGAGACTTATAGTCATGACACTAACTTGAGGTCCACTGGTGGGGCCTTGGCCTTGAGCTCCTCACCATGGCCTATTTATATAATTATAATTATTTTACAAAAATAATAATAATAATTAGGGTTAAATTGGAGGAATGTTACACTACCAGCCTAACATTGCCAACAGATCCTCTGCCGTTGTGCGTCGGCCTACTCATCCTTGTCAACTTGTCCAACCTGCAGTGCTGTTCCCATGAATAAATATTATCTTCCCTCTTGTTTTGGCTTGTTCCCGACCCTGCACAAAGACTTGGATTTTCCATTTTTGTGTATCAGCTTGCTGTAGTCACCCATGACCTACTTTCTGGGGATCTGACCCAGTCCAGCATAGCTATTTTTTCATAGTCACACACCCTTTCCTAAAGCAACCCCAGCACCACTGGAAGATACTTCTCACTCCAGCACGTACCTTCAAAAACCAACACCGATTTTATTTTATATACAGGATTTAAACCATCCCCATCTAGTATATACACCCACCCCACCTCATTGGGAAATCCCTCATATGGGAATTTGACAATATCATGAAAACATGAGAACCAAGTTAAACCATCCCCTCTCCAGAAGGGAAAGCAGACCTTTTCAGCCCTACAACTTGACATCGAGTAGGCTAATTCTTATAGATTTTATCTCTCTCAACTGACCCCACCTCTCCCCCATTTCTCTTCCCTCAAGACAATCAAGGTTGAGTACAAGCCTTTCTCTAAGATTATTTGGTAGGCTGCAATCAACTCCTACCACCACACCAGTGAGGTGTAAGTACAGCCTTTGCTCTAAGATCATTTGGGAGGCTGAAGCAACTCCTACTCCCACACCATTTGACATTGTATACATGTCCCCATGCTTGGCATCTACCCCACTAATTAATGGTTCAATGAGTGCAAAATTTTGCATAGACATCTCTGCTTCATTCTCTCATGACACCCACCCCTCCATCCCATCTACTCAAAGAGATTAAAAGCAGCTCCTTCATCGTAAGAAGCACAACTTTCTTACCGCAAGGAAGGAAAACTTCTTAAATATCTCCATAATTTAATCAAATCCTTCTGGTGTAGCCTAACTCATAAGTATGTCTCTCTCCCAGACTACATAGATTGTCTTTCCTTACTCTCACATACCACCTCCCTTTATGATGTACCTTGACAACTCCCAGAGAATATCCCCAATCCTCCCCTCCCTTGTCATTTATTTTCCCTTGGAAACATCAAATGAGCAATCAATATTATGAGCACTAGCAAAGCTACAAAGAAGGAATTTAGGAAAGGTTTCTCAAACATGATATTGGTTTTCTACATGGTTACATAGTCACACTACATGAGAATCATATTGTTTGTCATGGTTTTCCATATTCATGGTCCCATCATACCATCCACCCCGTTTGCAAATGGGGGAATACATTTTACCCTAATAATTACAAAACCATCATGATTGGGAACACTTTTTCCAAGCTCTATGTTACAATGCTTAACATGTAGCTTTGAAACCACAATGAAAATTGGAACGTCAAAGCTAGAGGAAAAGCCACTTTTTGATGGAAGTTCCAAACTACCAAACATATCTTCAATCTGTGAGCTATCATTGAAGAGGCTCAACATCTCTCTTTGAAAGTCTTTTGTCGCTTTGTTGACTTTCGAAAGGCATTCAACTCTAACCCAAGAGAGGCATTATTCTAGAGCTTAATGAACACTAACATCTTTGAGAATATTTTGGCTACCATCAGGAGACTCTACAAGAATGTCATCAGATGATTCTGTACTATTATCAATCTCTTTGATTTTATTTTAAGTACAATAGGAGTCAAGTGGGGTTACCCTCCCTCTCCACCCTTTTGGGATTTACATAGATAAGTTAGAGTCTTTTCTCACAAAGCACATACAACAAAGGAACATTTGTCTCTTACATCACATCATAATCACTTCGTTTTTATTTGTTGACAATGTGATCCTCTTAGCCTCCTCCCCTAAAGGCCTTCAAAGACAAATCATGTATTGTACAATTATTGTTATGTTAGTTGGTGGTTAGCCTTGGTAAAACTATGATCATGATTTTCAATGTGACCAAGAGCTCTTTATCTAACTGCCACTTCTACTTCAAAGGAAGAGATTGAGAACACCAAACCTTAGACATATCTAGGGAGTACAATTTTAAGGACCTTGATATAGTTTGGGGCACATATTTCCACCTCGACTCTACAAGGGATACATCCGAGGCAACTGTGACCTGATTGAAGAAGTGGCAAAGAGGCTGGAGAGTAAGTTGGATGTGCTATTAGACAAAACAAATTGACAGATAGTTCACATTGAGGAGGATATCAATTAATCTATGACTGGACCAGATGTATAACCGTGGGCTGTCTTTGCTCACAACATTTCCGGGTAACTGATTTGTCTTGTGTGATGCTATGCTTGTGTCTATTTAAACGGATAATGTACTGATAGTCCAGAGTATTTCCTAGAAACTGTGTTGTCTTGTGTGATGCTATGTTTGTGTCTATTTAAACAAACACTATATTGATAGTCCAAGTACGAGGCATTTTAGCTTGTCTATAGTTTATACCAATGTTTGAAAACATCACCCAAAAACAAAAAAATATTGGAGTCAAGAGACTTTTGGATTTTTTTGGAATTTTTTTGCTTAGTTTGAAGAGGAAAAGGAGGGGATTGAGAACAAATGAGTTATTCACTGTTACATTTTCCCATAAAAGGGCTAGAGAGAGGGGTTTGCTTTAAATATTTTAAAATTTGAAAAAAAAGGAATATCTTTGTATTTTTTTAAGTTTAGACTCTCTCAGGAAATTTATAAATCCACCAATAGATTGTCTATATATGTATTTTGTCCACCTTAGCCTTGGATGACAAAAAATCTTGTTTACTTAGCAAGTGGTAGATGAACATACAGGGATCATAAAAGCAATGGCCTTGTAATATATTGAGGTAGACGAACCTGCAGGTTTTGAAATAAGACACTAAACAATACAGGATACAGAATGTTACCTAAATTATGTATTTAAAATATGGTATTTTACCCTCCCTGTATTGCTAGATCACTTGCTTCTAACTGAATTTCTGTGTTAAAACATCTTTGGGTAACATTTTAGAGTTACAAAACTATAAAAGAAATGGGTCAACGCCCTTGTCCAAAACGATACAGAAATTGAAGTATGCATATGCATTTTCGAATTCAAAGACTCGGCAGCATTAAAATCCCTGTGTCTCCCAAATTTCTAAGATAACTTTTGGAGCTATAAAACTGTAATGAAATGGGCCAATGCCCTTTCCCAAAACAATATAGAATGGAAGTATGCGCAATGTATTTCCGAGTTCAAGACTCTTTAAAACCCTTGTATCTTCCATTTTTCTTACAAGTATAGTAATTGAAACAGGTTATGCATAATGAATGTAAACAGGCCGGAGTATGCCAGATCTTTGTAAATAACAGTTCAATGACGCAATTAAAGAAGAAAAAGATTTCAGGTTCCTTTTTAATTAAAAATAGAGTCAAATCCTATATCTACTTCAGAAGAGCAGTTTGTAAACTCTTTGAAGAAAATATTTCTCCAAGACGAGGGTTACAGACATAGTTCCCTAGCATTTCATGCCAGGTTAAAACCTAATAAGAGAGTAACGTGTTATCTTTCAGTCTAAACCAAAATCTAGGTCACGGCCATCGCGGTAGGTTCCTGTTAAAAAGTATCATTTGCCACCAGAGTGCTTTCTTAACAGTAAAGGGAACAGTAATAAGGGTTTTATTGCTTACCCCGTTTGAGCCTCGCCAGTTACGCTGGTGCATGACTATGGTAATCCTGTCATCATGAAATAAGGATTGCAGGAGTTAGTTGGGGATACCTTTTATCCCTTTCGAAGTAGGTAAAGTACAACACTAATATGAATTATATTACCTCAATCAAACTTGGAGACTGAGGTAGGCCGCAACAAAGAATAATTGAAGCGTTCTTGTGCATCGTTCCCTTCATTAACGAATTTTCTTGGGTGAAACTCGAACCCTGGTGTAAAGGTGATGTGACACATTGAAGACTCTGAGGGCCAAACCCTGGAGCAAATGAAAAAGAACTTTAGACTTGACTTTTGAGTGCCAACTGAACCTTCTAGGCCATCTCAAGACTTTACTTCTTATCAGTATTGCTGAGGTCGAGACTCGAGAGGTACTCTATTCAATGTCTTCTGTGGCAGATGCTATATGAGAAGACCAATTGGCTTTTTGAAAGGTAAATAGTACTTCCTTTTCCGTAATGTTTTATTACCTCTTAATTGCTAGAGTCCAAACCACCAAGGGTTATACTTTGAATGGATGGTGCTTAAAGACCTTAAATCTTGAAGGTCTTGGAGTACACTACAAATTTTTATACAAAGGGTCATTATGATGCTCCAACCTTGGTAGCAACGTAGCATAAATCTTGAATTTAAATGTATGGGTGAAAAGCCATAGCTTATATTTTTAATTTGTTACATGGATACCCGATTCCGTAAACAACCATTATACCTAGGTTAAGTTTGGGTTGTGTTGTTTTCCTTTACATTTCTTTCAGGATTTGATAGGAGAAGTTTTGAATCTCAACGTGGGTAGTATTGTAGCCAAGTCTGGAAGCCACAACATTAATTACACAAAGGTGAAGTATTAGCCAAAGCTATGTAAACAGTAAACCATTAAAACAATCTTCTTTAGTGTAGAAATAATTCTAGTAGGCAACGTGTTCACAGGCATATTCATAGAATTGAAAGACAAAGAAGAAATGAATTGAGTCAGATGATAGACATCTTGTCACTGTAAACTTGTATTATGCTGGTGAAAATAGTATTATAATTTTATATTCTGAGATGAAGATAGATTTCTTATTTAGATATCTTGAAAAAAAAGGGAAAATTTTGTGGTGTTCTGAGGCATTTGACGGCATCAAAGACCATCATTGCAATAAAAAGGACCACAAAGCACAGTCACTTCTAAGGAGATATTAGAATCCATTAGGAAGAATGCTATCACATCAACCTGGGGACCAGGGACCACACCAATAAGTAAATGACATTGACTAGCATAAAAAATGGAAACTAACCTTGTAAAAAGCACCAAAACCCTCATCCATGAGCATGTTCTTTGCCACATTATAACCTGAACCTTGACCAAATTGAATGTGCACCTGCAACAATTTTCCCAATTCGAGTCAGCCTTTACATCCCAAAACAAACTAACATTGCAACTTAGTGATTCATCAGATTAGGTCCCATTTCAGTTATTTGGGCCTCAAACAAAAGCTTGAGGGTATAAAAATACAAAACAAGGAGATCATTTTTTTCAATGGACGTGCATAAAATTATGTATCCATATTATATTGGGATGGATCTGAGAAATTCCAAAAAATACAAAACTGAAGTGTGGGTGAAGGATCAATCTCCTCCCCAATGGATTTGAACATAAAGCGAGAAAAAATAATCCCAAAAATCTGAGCATAACAGGAAGAGACAAAGAAAACACCTTGATCATGTCCATAGGCTGAATGACACACATGGTGAGCATACCAGAGGCTCCTCCATTGACAAATGGCTTCAGTGTCTTCCACACATTACATGTCTTGGGATTCTCCCTTGCCATCTCTCTGAAGGACTCAAACACCCGACCGATCTGATATAGCTCTCCTTCATCTTCCTGATATCAACACTATTGATGAGAAAAAACCCACGAGAGGCATCTGTATGCACCCTCTTCAACAAGAAAGAAGAAGAATAGGTAGATCTCTGACCCCCACTGTGCTGCAAAGCGCCTCTTCAATCTAATTCATGAAGTATATGGCTTAATATTTTTATATTTATTATATTACAAGAGGGAGAGGACATAATTACCCCAACCAACAGCTAACGCAGCACGTGGTCATGTGAACAAAAGCTTCGAAAATAGTTATAACCACCTATTGCATTGCATTTATGTAGGTATGTGATTTAGCTATATTTTGAAGATATGGAGTTTTTAAGATAATAATTTATTTAATACAAGTATAGATTTATCTTAAACCTGGATTTATAAAGTATCTCCAATTTCTTGAGGTTTGTTTTTTAATTTTAAATTCAAGAAATTTGATCCCTCTCTTGATTGCTTAATTATATTAAAACAACTAACATAAATCCATCTTAAACCCGAATCTTTTAATCACGGGATCCAATTTCTTCAGGTATATATTTTTTTTAAATTATCTTAATTCTTACTTTTGATAAGTTATGAGCCGATATGGGAACGATACGTAATGTAACAAACGTGACAAAAGTGACAACGTCTCTCCCATACTGGGTTGTAAGCACCTCGCTACACTTGGTGCAATGAGTATGTAGGAAGCACATATTCTTAGTTGTATGCGGCTTTATCATTAGTACTCCTTCACATTAATTTTATTTTCATCGATTACAAAATAGTAATAGGGATAATTTAAGTGGTTATCTTATTTGATTGTTTAGTTTGAACATTCAATTCACTACATAGGTGGAAGTTACCCATGCAGTAGAAGCAGATTACTCATGCAAAGGTCTAAAAATATTAATCGAAGGGTTCCTACATAGGGAGTGTAAACCAACAGCTACCTTTGCATAAATGTCCAAACACACTATTAATTAAAGGCTCCAATTTGGTGGATGTAAGCAGAATCCTTTTGATGATACACAGTGGTTGTTTAGCCTCATGCATGGAAAATTGGCAGTTAGACCAATTTATTAGGGGTGCACATGTGGAAGAGGGCACATTGTTATAGAGTACTCAACTGGATGTTTGAACCCCAAGAAAGGAAGACTTGGTTGATATTCACACATACAAAGTAGTAGTGACATAAACATAAGGTAAAGGGTGTTCAATTTTAATATAGATATGATTTGATAGCACTAACAGTCTCTTTTTAAATTCTAGCAGATTTTTAACATGTGAATTTGAGATTATATAGCAGTAGTAGATAACCAACAGTAAAGAAGAAACAATCAACCACAGGAACATAAATTGTTTTACCTTGGGGAAACCTTTAAAAGGAATAAAACCCCAGCAACGAATCAAGTACATCATCATAAATAAGGAAGATTATTCGTTGTTTATCTTATCCTCCTCACTAACACCAAGGTCATGTGCTAGGTACTTCAACAAGGGGTGTCCAATCTACATGAGGTGATATACAATTTACTAAATTCTAACACTGTAGATGGATTTCTCTAAATCCATCTGCAGTGTTAGAATTTAGTAGATTAATTTATTCCTCATACTAATTTTTTTTGACATTTTGGATTTTTATCTTATTTTCATAAAAAGTTTTGTTGAAATATATACCCTTCAATAATTCCCTTTCTTTCAATGATGATGTCTCATTTCATCATTAGAAAACACTTAACACTTAGATGACCACATGCATGTAGGTTAGAGCAAAGTAATTTATAAGAGTTATATTAATTAGAGAATTACAATAACAAGTGCAGACAGAATGATTTTACAAAAACGTTCACTAGGTTCGTCTCTGATGTCATTTTTTGACACTTCAGAAACATGTCGATATAGCTGAGATATGCCCTATAAAGAGATATCGGGGGTCTATATATTGATGATAATAAAAAATTAGGATACGCTATATTGACAACAATGCTCAATCCAGTTGATGAAACAATGAGGGAATAACCCACTTAATCCATGAGGGGGTCTACAATTTACTAAATTTTAACACTGCAGATGGATTCAGAGACCCCTTTTAAAGGGGTCTCTGAATCCATATGCAGTGGTCTCTGAATCCATCTGCAGTGTTAAAATTTAGTAAATTGTACAAATTCATTGCCAAAATTGTAATTTTCCATTGTCGGAGTGACACAACTAAAAATGACCAAATAAATGACAAATTCTTATGTGGTCATTTTCAGTTTAGTTCTTATCTCATGACCAAATTGGTCATTTTTAGTTTAGTTCTTATCCCGTGACCAAAATGGTCATTTTTAGTTAGCTCACTTAAAATTTCTCAATTTTGGTCATTTATCCCCTGAAAAAACTGTGGTGACCAAATTTTTTGGTCGCCTGGTCACTTATCTCTCATTTTGTACTAGTGTAGTCATTCATCTCAACCTCATTGTTATCATCATAATCATCATCATCAACATCCTTGCCATCATGCATCATCAACATGATCATCCTCAAGATTTTACAGTGAGTCAAGTTCCATTAGGGTCACTCAAATGTTTTTAGGGACAGTCAAATGCCATTAGGGTCATATAGGGGATATTATGGTCACTCTGATGCCATCAAGGCGAATTATGTTTCCATTTGGACCAACCAATATCAAATAGTGCTATAATCACCTACATCGTCAATATTGACATTGACATCATTGTCGTCATCAACATCCTATTAAATAATGTATAAATCAACATTGCCATATTTATCATTGTCGATATGCATCAGCATGTCGTTAGGGACCATAGGATTCCATTAGGGTTATTTACGATTAATTAGGGTCTCTTAGTTTCCCAAATGGCCATTTAGGTGCTACTTCAGTCAACATGCCTCCCATTATCCTTGGTGCAATATTGGAGTTTTCCTGGCACCTTTTTCTAGCGCAATTCCTTTTAAACCTCCTGGCACAATTCCAGGCATTATGCCTAGCGATATGCTTGGATATATACCTGGCGCTATTTCATATGTTTTTCCTGCTGCAATTCATGGCATAATTCCTTTCAGAATTTTGGGCGCAATTGCTTACTCTATACGTGGTGCTATTTTGGACATTATTTTGGAGGCTATTATGGACATAAAAATGGGATGATGTTATGGATGCTAATTGGGATGCTAATTGGGGCGCTAATTAGCGTCTTGATTAGCATATACTTTTAAAAAAGGACACAAATAACGCCATTAAAAGTGCCATCTCGTGGAAAAGCATCCACTTTGTACAAAAATGGATGAAAAATACACTAAAAGTGATAGTGGATGCTAAAAAGAGAGATTAAACAGATGTTAATCATAGTGTTTTGTTGCAGTGATGGAAGAGCACCTGCCATGTAAGCAAGAGAATTGGTGGTTCGATTCCTCCCTTCCCTATTTACAAAAACCAGTGAATATTCACATATAAAATGACTATAAACGACTAAATTAGTGACCAAAAAATGAGAGATAAGTGACCAAAAAATTATTTCTCAAAAATTCATTTGAAGATATTTGTGGTGTTGGTATATTATCATATATAACATGACTAGTTATATGATGACACACTATGATGATTAATTGCATCTATGTGTACTTGTCCATGTGGACACCTTTGCTGCTACTCGACTAGGGACTCTTATGATCATGGTACATATTCATTCAATGCTATAGAGGTTTATAAGTGACCAAAAAAAGACCAAAATTCGCATATAAACGACCAAGTGGCAGTTTTGGTGGCTAATTTTCAGTCTCTTATCACACGACCAAAAATGTTAATTTCTGGTCTCTTATCACACGACCAAAAATGTGGTCATATTTAGTTCGGTCATTTATAGCTTTTTTTGTGGTCATTAATATGGCCGTATATTTGGTCATTAATTGTCACAATTAATGACCAAATATACGGCCATATTAATGACCACAAAAAAAGCTATAAATGACCGAACTAAATATGACCACATTTTTGGTCGTGTGATAAGAGACCAGAAATTAACATTAGTGATTTCCAAATCAAAAGTGGTCATTTATATGCGGATTTTGGTCACTTATCTCTCATTGTGTACTAGTGGCCCCCCTCCTCTTTCTGCAGGGGAGAAAGAGTGTGGGAGAAGGGGTTAGTAATGGTCAGGGAAAGGAGGGGAGGGAGAGAGAGATAGGGGGTTAGGGGATAGTTAAGGGGTTAGAGGTAGTGATAGAGGGGGATTGTTAAGGAGTTAGAGGTAGAGACACAGGGGGTGTTAGGATATTGGGGGTAAGTGGAGCAAAGGATAAAGAGTGAGAGGAGAAGTTAGTGAGGTTCAGGGAGTGGAGGAAAGAGATATATATATAGAGAGAGAGAGGAGGGGGTTCAGCGGTAGGGGAAAAATATGGATGCACATGTGTGTGTGTGTGAGAGAGAGAGAGAGAGAAGGGGTTGCTAGTGGGTTGGGAGGGTGTTCTATATTAATGTGGGGGTCTTTGAGAGTTGTAGGGGAGGTGTATCAGAGGGTTTGGGGGGTTAGGAGCATAGGTAAAAATAATGAGCACGTGTTTCTGTTAAAAAAAATGTGTACACATTTTTTCTTAATAAAACACACACACGTTTTTGTTCACTAAGATGCGTATGCGATATTTAACATCACAACTCTTTTGTGACATTTAATATTGCCATTTTGTCGCAGTATTTAAGTTTTTAACATTACACTTTTATCGAATATTTAAGTTTTTAACATTACACTTTTATCGCAATATTTAACCTTACAACTATATTGTTTGGTTTGGTGAAAAATATATTCAAAGGAATTTGGGGGTGGTAAGGGCTTAGAGGTAGAACAAGAGGAGGGGTGTTAAAGGGTTAGAGGTAAATACGTAATGAGGTTAGTAAGAGTTAGAGAGAGGGGTGAGAGGTTAGGGGTTAATAAGGATTATGGAGAGGAGGGGGAGAGAAAGATAGGGGGTGGGGGATAGGTTGTATTTTAAATTTTTTTTCCCACCCTTATCCTATTTCATGGATTTGTTTTGACGAAATTGTATGGAGGGATTTATCTCATCCTTCAAGTTATAAATTATGCATCCATTTCCCATTGGATTGTGTGCATAAAATTAGAAAAATTACAGTCTTCCAAAGAATGGGAAACAACATGAAAATTGGATTTTGGGAGAAATAGATCTAGAATATCTACTACATCAAGGTGTCTTCAAAAGAATGGAACCAAATCATTAACTGAATACGTCAAACCTCCTGCACAAGTTTGTAATGTAAGGTAATCTTCAGAAAGAATTGAAAATCCCATAATGGTCCAAGGATTCATTTCCATTAACTTGGCCCAGTTCCTTCTGGATGTAGGCATAAAAAAATTTAGAGAACCTCATTCCCTACTAATCTTCCCACATTCATCTACGAGGAGAATAAATTATGGTGTAGATGGCAACATTTGATACACTTGATAAATCATTGTTGTTGGAATAACTTACATACTTCAACAAAGGATCATTTTGCAAGTGACTTGAAAGTCCCTTTAAAGTTTCAACAAAGAAATAAAAAAGTTCAATGTACAGATTTTCAAGTAGGCCTTTCTACCAACCAGATGACCGAATACAAGGATAATACAAATTGTCAGACACATTAACCATGCCCAAAAAATTCAAGCTGTTATAAAACTCTTGTTACTTGTATTTTAAATCTGCCTATATTTCACTGATTTGGGAAGAAAATCAGCGATTCCTCTCATCCTCCATAGTTCCTCTTGTAAGTCGTTCGTCCAATGGAAAATCTAATGTAATAACTCATTTTTCAACATCTTTCCTCTGCTCAAACCTACACTCGTCTTCCATAGGAAATCATTGCCTCCACATGTAATAATTACATTGTGTTGTCGTAAATTGATCTTCTTCTGCTAACAAATGCGTAATGAAGGATTTATTGCCATTGCTCCGAGAAGTTCTAAGGTCAGTTTCTTGTAAAATAGAGATTGTATAAATCTTGTTAAGATCCATATGTTCCATCTCACTAAGTGAGAGCTTCTTCATCTTAGGAAAAAACAAAAGAACTACAGGATGAATACTAGAGAGTTGTTGCTTTACAACTTCAACCTTCTTAGGGAGTAGGGGTAGAACTATAACATTATTGGAAGGCTTGTAGACATAAATTTATTTGAGTTAGGTTGTGCATGGCCTATCTTCTATCTATTTAGGAATAATATATAAATTCTTAACATCCAGGGGAGTTCATTGAATCTTATCTTATATCCATTTTTGAAAATGAAAGGCTGGCTTGCAAATAAGAAAACGCTCTTAAATCCAATACCTGTAATGAAAACAATAATTTTCCATTCAAAATAGGAAAGAAAACCAAAGGGTTATATATTTTCACTAATATCTAATTTAAGAAAAAAACCGGCAGACATATTGTTCTGGTTGTATTTTAAAAAAAAAATCCCACCCTTATCTCATTTCGTGGATTTGTGCCGACGACATTGTTTGGAGGGAGTTATCCCACTCTTCCGATGATAAATTCCGCAGCCATTTTTTGTTGGATTGTTTCCATCAAATTAGAGAAACAAAAACATGTATTTCCTTAGATTTATCCCCTTGAAGCCCTATATGTTAAGTTTAGCCTAATTTCACAAGCAAGATCACTGAAAGAAACACAATCACAAGATAGACCAAGATTTACCCAGGGAAACCCTCAAAGGGTAGAAAACCCAACAAATCTTTCCTCAATATAGATAATCAACCAATACAAAGATGTAGTCCAAGACTAGAGCTCCTTCTCCTCCTATGCAGACCTCTCTCTCTCCTATGCTCTAATCACAAGTGAGTGAATGAATGAGATAATTGAGGAACATACCTCCTCTACTTATACTTGTTTCCCGACTGAATTTTTACTCTAATGGGGCTGACCTCTCCTAAGAGAGTCCAATAACCCCTAAATAACTAACTAAGGGCTGACCTCACATGGGAGATCTAATAAATTTAGGTACCACAATCTCTTGGAGG
Source organism: Larix kaempferi (assembly GCA_027924585.1). NCBI lineage: Eukaryota > Viridiplantae > Streptophyta > Pinopsida > Pinales > Pinaceae > Larix > Larix kaempferi. The sequence goes on from BSBM01000779.1 coordinate 17,954,884, forward strand.
AATAAACATCTCCAGATACTTAACAAAGTTCCATCGGAGGAATGAAACATCTCCGTAATAATAAATATAATATTCTTAGAAGTTACAATATTTCAACACTCCGCCTTAACGAGAAGGATATTATAACAATGTCTGCAAGAGCAAGGAGTCATCAAATACATAATACATGATACATCTATAAATCATTGGAAGCTTTCTTCAGTAACTCAACCAGTTACTGGAATATCTTCAAGATCTTCAATACTGGAACAACAACATCTTCAGTACTGAGTCTTCATCTTCTGTAGCACTCGAACAGCTACAGTAACATCATCATCTGGATCCTCTCGATCAATAGCATCGTCATCACACGATTATCAGCATCGTTATCACATGATCATCATCATCATCATCATCACACAATCATCAGCATCGTCAGCATCGTCATCTAGATCGGCATGATCAACATCATCGTCATCTAGACCATCACGATCAATAGTATCATAGCATCATACCCTTCAATACACATGATCCATTTAAGACACCATAACACCTCTAGGGACGATGCATTCCACTCATCAACTTAGACAGAGTCTAAGGACGTCTTTTTCAGAGACATATGTCTATGGATCAATTCAGGGACCGAAGTCCGGGGATGATACAATCCGCATCATGTACATTTTGAACTAGTGGTTCCAGGATGATGCAATCCCCATCACATACATTTTGAACCAGTGGTTCCAGGATGATGCAATCACTATCACGTACATTTTGAACTAGTGGTTCCGGGATGATGCAATCCCCATCACGTACATTTTGAACTAGTGGTTCCGGGATGATACAATCCCCATCACGTACATTTTGAACTAGTGGTTCCGAGATGACGAAATCCCCATCACGTACATTTTGAACTAGTGGTTCCAGGATGATGCAATCCCCATCATGTACATTTTGAACTAGTGGTTCACGGATGATGTAATCCCCATCATGTACATTTTGAACTAGTGGTTCCAGGATGATGCAATCCCCTCGTCCACTAGGGACCACTTGTTAAAGATAATAGTCTATGGATCTATTCAGGGACCAACCGTCCAGGGATGATAGAATCCCTCCTCGTCCACTAAGGACTATTTCTTGAAGACAACAATCTACGGATCTATTCAAGGACCAATCATCCAGGGGTGATAGAATCCCTCCTTGTCCACTAAGGGCCTCATTATCGACCTTACCATCGGAACAGGTAACCTCATCGTTGGAACAGGTAACCTCATCATCAAACTCATCATTGGAACAGGTAACCTCATCATCAATATAAGTATCCATACCATCGATACAATATACTCATCATCGATACATTATCCTCATCAATACATGTATCCTCATTATTGACCTTACCGTCAATATAGGCAATCTCATCTTTGATACAAGTATCCACATTGATACCAGTATCCAAATATCATCATCGACCATATCACTCCCCCTTTCGAGGAGGGTCCTTCTAAAAAACACCAAGCGTGTCTCGAAAATACTCAAACTTTACTCGAGACAGAGGTTTGGTCAACACATCAGCAACTTGTTCGTCAGTGCTCATATACTCAAGCTTGATAGCTCCTTTCTACACCATATCCCATATATAGAAATATCAGATCGCTATGTGCTTTAACTTATCATGGGACACTGGATTCTCTGTCATCTTGATACAACTCTAGTTGTCACACAAGATCACAGTGGGGTCCATCTCTAAGTCAAACAATCCTGATAACAACTTTCGAAGCCATACCGCTTCACAACTAGCGGAGCAAGCAGCTATATATTCCACTTCAGCAGTATTGAGAGCCACACTAGACTGCTTCCTGCTAAACCACGAGATCATGGCATATCCAAGACAATAACATCCACCCGATGTACTCTTCATGTATGATACACTTCCTGGCCAATCAACATCTCTGTAGCCATACAATATGAAGTAATGATATCCACAATAACATAGACCAAAATCGATCGTACCCTTTAGGTACCTCATCACATGCTTTGCAGCTATCAGGTGAACAAGCCTAGGTTCCACTAGATAATGGCTCAAGGTGTTCATAGAAAAGCATATATCTGGCCAGGTATTTGTCAGACACATTAATGACCCAATAATCTACTTGTACAGAGTCACATCCACTAACTCTGAATATTCATCAGCTAAAAGATTCAAGTTGGAATCCATGGGAGTGGCCATGGCCTTACATTCTGGCATATCAAATCTTTTAATATTTCCAGAGCATACTTTCCTTGGTTGAGAAAGATTCCTTCTGGGCCTTGCCATACTTCCAGACCTTGGAAGTAATGCATCAATCTGAGATCTTTCATCTCAAACTCTAAAAAGAGTTTCTTCTTGCACTCGACAATTTGTTTCTCATTTCCGGTCAGAAATAGATCATCCACATATAGCAACAATATGATAGGTTCATCATCCATAACCATGAGATAAATATTAGGATCAAATTTACTTTTGGTAAATCCCAAGCTTGTCAAGAAACTATCCATTCTTCCATACCAAGCTCTAGGAGCTTATTTCAACCCATACAAAGCCTTCTTTAGTTTGCACACATGGGTTCTTCTATCTTCCACTTCAAATCCTTGTGGTTGTTCTATGTACACCTATTCCTCAATCACACCATTTAGGAAGGCTGTCTTTACATCCATCTGGTGTAATTCCCACTTCATCATGGATGCAAGTGCCATGATGGTTCTAATGGAAGTGTACCTTGCAACTAGTGCAAATGTCTCTTCTAAGTCAATTCCCTCTTTCTGAGAGAAACCTCGGGCCACAAATCTTGCCTTATGTTTTTCAATACTGCCATCCGCAGCATGCTTTATCTTGTATATCCATTTGGAGGATACCACACTTTTGTCCTTTGGCTTGGGAATTATTGTTAAATTTTCAGAATTTACTTCAATCTGATCTAGAATCTTAACTGAGAGAACAACATGTACAGAATATCTACAGCATATCAATCATGGAGACAATAATGCAAGCACACAAGAGACACAAATATTTACTTGGGGAAAACCATAAAGGTGAAAATCCCCAATAGCTTCCTCAGAGATAGATAGAGTAATGATACAACCAACCATAAGAGATAGACACAACCTAGCAGCAGATCCTCCTCCTCCATAAGTGCGCCACTTCTCCTTGAGTGCATGAGTGAGAAGTGAGTGAGTAAATAGAGTGCCTCCCGCACTCTATTTATACTTGACTTGACTTGCCTTTTTACCTAACTCATGTAGGCTCGAACTTAACCACATAACATAATGCTGACTGGGCCGACCCCCAATAGGGTGGCCTAATAACCCTTTGACCCACATGGCCGACTCCCAATAGGGTGGTCTAATAACCCTTCAACCCACATGACTTATACAGGGTCGACCCCAACAAGGTGGTCTAATAACCCATCAAGAATAAGTTACGACATTTACAATATAAATGATGACACATCCTTATAGAGGAATAATACCATCTCTATAGGAATACAATATACATATATGTGAAATACATTCCGAAGTTACACATACATCAACACTCCCTCTTAACTAGGAAGGTATTTCTCAGCACAGTTCTTCTAGCACAAGTCGTCTTCTCTGGATCATCGTCACTGGATAATCATCATCGAGTCATCATCATCCTCACTATTGCTGCTATCTCAATCAATCTCTGAATCAACTCGTCATAGGAAGTTCTACAGAGCCAGTCCTTTTTCATACTGGATGTAGGCCCACCACCTGCAGGTCTTCATCATCACTGGCCATACTATGGAATCCTCAGGACTTATTAGGTGCGTCACAAAACCTGGCTGCAACATCCCAGGCTATTACGAGCACACAGCTCTACCTGTAGGATCTCCCAGGAGCACATTACATGTGACCCATCACAAAACCTGGCTGAAGCATCCCAGGCTATTACGAGCACGCGGATCTACCTGTCGGATCTCCCAGGAGCACATTACATGTGATCTCACCACAAAACCTGGCTGAAGCATCCCAGGCTGTTACGAGCACACAGCTCTACCTGTCGGATCTCCCAGGAGCACATTACATGTGGTCCACCACAAAACCTGGCTGAAGCATCTGAGGCCTTTTTCATCCTGTCCAGATCTCCCAGGAGCAAATTACATGTGGTCATGGCAAAACCTGGCTGAAGCATCTGAGGCCTTTTTCATCCTGTCCATATCTCCCAGGAGAAAATTACATGCCATAGGACAAAACCTCGCAAGAGCATCTACCAGATATCCCAGGGCACCGAATTACATGCCATAGGAAAAACCTCGAAAGACTATCTGCAGATCTCCCAGGGCACAAATTACATGTCCTTCCAAGAAAAACCTTGCAAGAGCATTTGCCAGATGTCCCAGGGCACTGAATTACATGCCATAGGCAAAACCTCGAAAGACCATCTGCAAATCTCCCAGGGAACAAATTACATGCTTACTTGCACAACCTGATCCACGGCCACAAAGTATCATCTGATACTCATCAAACATCATCCTGATGTACACATGATCATCCTGATCATCATCACTGCAACATCCTGCTGCATGTCATCTGGAGAAGCTCGTCATCCACGATCATCCTGATCATACAATGCATCCATCTGATGCACATCAAGTATCCATCTGATACATACATAGGTACATGATCCACACAATGTATCCATCAGCATACATGATCTATCTGATCATACAAAGATACATGATCCACACAATGTATCCATCAACATACATGATCTATCTGATCATACAAAGATACATAATCCACACAATGTATCCATCAACATACATGATCTACCTGATCATACAAAGATACATGATCCACACAATGTATCCATCAACACACATGATCTACCTGATCATACAAAGATACATGATCCACACAATGTATCCATCAGCATCCAACATGATGCGTACATACAAAATACATACACATGATCCAACCGATCATATCCAGCATCCAACATGATGCATACATACATACATATAATGATCCAACTGATCATATCCAAGCATAAACCAGAACATCATCCTGATGCTCATCATCCAGCGCTTACATCTATAGCCATGTGAAGGATCCCCCTTCCAACATGCTTGGAATGGCTTCAACAAATGTGTCCATCACTTCTTCCTCGAAGTATCCTCGATCTGAAGCACGCCAAGCCTCTCTCTGAAGTACTCGAACTTCACCCTGGCTAGTGGCTTTGTCAGCACATCTGCAATCTGCTTGTCTGTCGCAACATACAGGAGATTCACAGCTCCTCTCTGCACCATATCCCTGGTATAGTGATATTTGATCTCTATGTGTTTCGACCTGTCATGAAACACTGGGTTCTCGGATAGCTTCACACAACTCTGGTTATCACAGAAGATACCAGTAGCATCGAGCGGGAGATCAAATAACTCAGACAGTAGCTTCCATAGTCATACTGCCTCACAACTAGCTGAACAGGCTGTAACATACTCAGCCTCAGCTGTACTCAGTGCTACGCAAGACTGCTTCCTGCTAAACCAAGAGATCACACCTGATCCCATATTGAAGCAACACCCAGATGTGCTCTTCCTATCTGCAGCACTACTAGCCCAATCTGAATCAACATAACCCTGCAGGTTAAACTTTTGATTCGCTTCATACTTGAGCCCATAATCCACTGTACCCTTCAGGTACCTCAGAACATGCTTTACAGCAACCAGGTGAACACTCCTCGGATCCGTCAGGAACTAGCCCAATGTGTTCATAGCAAAGCAAAAGTCTGGTCTCGTGTTCGTCAGGTACATCAAGGACCCAATCATCTGATGATACATGGAGACATCAACCGGCTCAGATGAAGCATCACATAGAAGCTTCAGATTCGATGCCATAGGTGTGGCCATATCCTTGCAGTCCATCATCCCGAACCTCTTCAGGATCTCTACTACATACTTCCCTTGTCCAAGGAAGATTCCATCTACACTCTGCCACACCTCCATGCCAAAACAAATAGTGCATCATCCCCAAGTTCTTCAACTCGAACTCAGCAGCAAGCTTCCGCTACGTGTCGACAATCAATCTATCATCTCTTGTTACAAACAGGTCTTCCACATACAACTATTAAGAAAGCTGTCTTGAAATCCATCTAGTGTATCTTCTATTTCATCACTTTCATATTTCTCTATGATGCCATCTACAACATGCTTTATCTTTATAGATCCATATGGAAGTCATAACAAACTTCCCTTCAGGTATTGGTATTACATCCCAAACATCATTCTTCATGATCGACGGATCATGGCATTCCATTTCTTCATCCCAGATCCTGGGAACTTCAATATCTTCAATATTTTCAATAGATATCTTTGTTGCTGGAACAAATGTTGTAGTCCTTTTGTAGGTGAAGATATACGGTCTTTCCTACAAAACAGGTTAAATTGCATGATTAGATACATCTCATAATTTTCAGAACAAATTCTTACACATAAAGAAATATGTCATATAGTCATGCAATTATTTTAGCCAATGCTTCAATACAACATTTATCCATATCCCATAACTTTCTAGATGCCTTCCAATCTCTACCAGAACATTGTTAAGAGTGTGCACAACTCCCAACATGTCAGCAAAGAGGTTTCATTCTAGATAAGTAGCAATGGAATGTTGTACAGTGCCATACGCCACTTACCCATGTATATTAGTAGTATACTGTTCATTAATGCAACTATTAATATGCACAATACATATCCTAAGTCTAGGAACATGAGCATATACATCATTGAACAATTTTATTTAAACAAACAAATATGCAAGAAATTAAAATACTTATCTTTGTTTGTTCGTTGGGTGGAATCCCTCTGAGTCTTTGCTTCCTTACAAGAGCTACTAGAGTCCTAGTCTGAAGTAGCTTCTTCTACACCTTTCTGTTGTGGAAAGATGGTCAACTCCCTCTGAATATCTGCATCCTTGCAGAAACTACTGAAGTGTGTTCCTTTGCTTTCTTGCAGGAACAACTGGAGTGTGCTCCCTCTTGATCTTTGCTTCCTGGATTACCTGTCCTTGAACTTACATTCATCCTTGGTCCCTATGCATGCTTATTAGTATCATGATTGTGTTATCCTTGTGAACTCATATAAAATCATACATTCATTAGTATACTATTAAAACACAATAATATCAAGCATGTATAGTCATGATCATTTCAAACAAACAAAAAAATAATAAGCATTAGCATTCAAGGTTTATGTAGGATTCTTATGGTTAGTCAAATCATAAGAAACATAACATGTCTAAACCTGTAACTACTCAAACCTATACCTTCATGAATCTTCTGGTTAGTCATATCATCAATTATGGTAAGAAACACAATATGCATACAACCATGACTATTCAAACCTATGACTTCATGAATAATCATTATCAACAACAGTATAAGATCCTAACACAAGGTAGGATTCTAGCTTGATATAGGAAAAACATACCTGGATTAGCATGCTAGCTATTTATGTCTAACATACTCACATGATGTCTTCTTGTTTTTCTTCAATTACTTGTGCTAGTAACCTGTATATCTCATAGGTTAACTATTACAAAACCAAGTTATACATACCTCGTAAATGGATCTTCTATGAGATCCATGACAATGGATGAATCGTTGTCCTCATCTTATCATGACACATGTTCTTGGACCAGAACATGATTTGTCTTTCTTGGTGTACCTTTCATGTTAGTAGACAACATAAACCTCATACAACACCATAATGCATTAGTACAATCATAAGTGTCAACACCCTAATCAATGAATATTTTCTATCATGCATTCATAGTCTTATTAAGGTGATATGACAAGTCTAAAATCAAGATTGCGTAATAACATGAAGACAAACATACCATAAACTTAATCATGAACAAATATCGAAACATACCTCAATGAGTCATACCTGTCGAGATCGCTTGAAATCTTCTTATGTAAGGCCTTAGCCTCATCTCCCTCTGAAACAGGAACTTCTTCACTTATGCAGGTGACCAATCCATCTTCTTCTAGGATTAACCCAATCCACTTGATTTACAAGAACTGGGACTGGAGCTAGATATGGGTTTGTCAGAGAAACCCCAAAAATTCAAACTTTGAATTTCAAACTTCCTAAAGGATAGAAATATGCGCCTTGATGAGCTGATCAAGCTGGTATATTTAGAATTTGAAAACTGCAAAGTTTCACTCCTCAATTTTTCCTTTGAAACTTCCAGATTCACTTGACGTGACCCTAAACTAGGGTTTGATGAAGCCCACTCTTTTGCCCCATCAAAAGGTTTGATCCAAAGCTTTAAGCTTCTATTTTTCCGAGGAGCTTCCAGCCGTGGTCACAGATTTCAAAAATTCCCATTTTTACAGAAGCCCTAATTTTCCACTTTTCTGATCAAAGTCCCGAACTAGGGTTTGATCAAGACCGACCTTCTACCCAACCAAAAATTCTGATCTTGGTCTCTAAATTTCTATTTTGATGAGTAGCATCCAGCCGTGGTCTCCGATTACAAAAATTCCAACTTTCTTCAAAGCCCTAAATTCTGGAAGCCATGAATGAAGGTACTCAAAAATAATTTTGTTTTGACAAAAATATGTACCTGATTGTTTCTGGTGCAACTCCCAAATTTTCGATCCACAGGCTCTGAAAAAGTTTTTTGAGATAGAATGACCTGTTAGCTTTCCATCCTGATAGGTCTGACCTCAATTGGATTCTCTGAGAGAGAGTTATGCCAAATGTCACAACGTGACCTGTTTTGGTATAATACAGGAGTGTGAACTTGTACGGCATGCCACGTGTCACTGTTTCAACTTCGGACTCTGAAAACGTTTTATGAGATAGCTTGGCATGTTATCTTTCCATCCTGACAGGTCTAACCTCAATTGAATTCTCTGAGAGAGAGTTATGCCAAGTGTCGCAATGTGACCTGTTTATGGGATAATACAGGAGAGCGAACTTGTACAGCGTGCCACGTGTCACTGGTTCAACTTCGGCCTCTGCAAACCTTTTCTGAGATAGTAAAGTCTGTCTACTACCTTTCACTCTTTACGAAATTTCATTTGGATCTTCCTAGCCGAAGTTATGACCTTTTTCCCAAGGTCACCTGATTTTGACTCAGATCTGGAAGAGGCCGAAACCCTATATTGCACAGATCATAAATCACAAAGTACAACGAATTAGACGTTTTCCTTTGGACAAAAGGTACCTGGATATTTAATCTTCATCCTGTAACAATTTCAGATCCGAAAACGTCGCCAAAACAGATTTATAGCGACAGTTCTATGATGACTGGTTTTTTCTATATCAAGCCCTAGCATCGTAAGTGCAACAAGTGTCATACATGCCATATCATGCCTTCTTTCAAGCTAGCTCTGTTACCATGTTAAATTTTCAGAATTTACTTCAATCTGATCTAGAATCTTAACTAAGAGAACAACATGTACAGCATATCTACAGCATGTCAATCATGGAGACAATAATGCAAGCACACAAGAGACACAAAGATTTACTTGGGGAAAACCATAAAGGTGAAAAACCCCAATAACTTCCTCAGAGATAGATAGAGCAATGATACAACCAACCATAAGAGATAGACACAACCTAGCAGCAGATCCTCTTCCTCCATAAGTGCGCCACTCCTCCTTGAGTGCATGAGTGAGAAGTGAGTGAGTAAATAGAGTGCCTCCTGCACTCTATTTATACTTGACTTGACTTGCCTTTTTACCTAACTCATGTAGGCTCGAACTTAACCACATAACATAATGCTGACTGGTCCGACCCCCAATAGGGTGGTCTAATAACCCTTTGACCCACATGGACGACTCCCAATAGGGTTGTCTAATAACCCTTCGACCCACATGACTTATACAGGGCTGACCCCAACAAGGTGGTCTAATAACCCATCAAGAATAAGTTACGACATTTACAATATAAATGACGACACATCCTTATAGAGGAATAATACCATCTCTATAGGAATACAATATACATATATGTGAAATACATTCCGAATTTACACATACATCAACAATTATATCCCAAACATCAGTCTTCATTATTGACTGGTACTCCTCAGTCATTGCCTCTAACCACTCTTTCTCATGAATTGCTTCTTCATAACTAGTAGGTTCTTGGTCTACAAGATCACACATCAAAGCCACATAGTTGTTGAATGGCTTTGGTTTCTTGCTCACTCTGGTGGAGCCTTCAGGAGATCCATACTTTTCTACTCCTAGTATAATGTCTCTTGCCCATGTTGGCTTTCTCATTCTTGAAATTTTTGTGATGGTGGGTTCTTGTGGTTCTATCATGTCATGGTCTTCACGTGTTACCTCTTCAGGGGTAGGTACTGTTAAAATTTGAGCATTAATTCACAATACTCTAGGATCTTCACTGAGAGAATAACATATACAGTATATCAATGCATAACAATCACAATAAGCATGACAAGCATCACAAGAATCAAAAGCATGAGAGACAAGAGACACAGAGTTTCCGTGGGGAAAACCCTAAGGTGAAAAACCCCACAACTTCCTTAGAGATAGAGAGAGCAATGGATCAACCAAAGTACAACCAAAATACACTGAGATAGTCTCCTAGTAGCAGATGATCCTCCTCCTCACTAGTGCGCCACTTTCTGAGTGAGAGAGAGATACTTTTCTGAATGATCTAAATAGAGATCACCTGATCTCTATTTATACTAACATGTTTTCCCAGTGACCTTATGGGGCCGACTTGTCTTGCTAGGTACATCCATATTATAATATATATATTTCAGGGCCGACCCCACACATGGTGGTCTAATAACCTATCGGCAAGTACACACACTTGCGGCACTTGCCAATCCACATGACGACACTTCCTTATAGAGGAATAACACATCTCTAATAAGGGTACAATAAATATATATGAAATACATAGATGAAATACATTCCGAAGTTACATATACATCAACACTCCCTCTTAACTAGGAAGGTATTTCTCGACACAGATCTGCTAGACAAGTCTTCTTCTTGGGATCATCGTCATCGATGCATCGTCGTCATCATCGTCACTGCTGCTGCTATCTCAACCAATCTCTGACTCCACTCATCATAGGAAGTTCTACAGATCCAGTCCTTTTTCATATTGGATGTAGGCCCACCACCTGCAGGTCTTCATCATCACTGGCCATACTGTGGAATCCTCAGGACTTATTACGTGCGTCACAAAACCTCGAAAGAGCATCCCAAGCTATTATGAGCACACCTCTCTACCTATAGGATCTCCCAGGGCCATATTATATGTGACCTCACCACAAAACCTCGCAAGAGCATCCCAGGCTGTTACGAGCACACAACTCTACCTATAGGATCTCCCAGGGATAGATTATATGTGGTCATGGAAAAACCTCACAAGAGCATCCCAGGACTTATTACGGGCACACAACCCAACCTATCGAATCTCCTAGGGACATATTATATGCCATAGGAAAAAACCTCGAAAGAGCATGTTCCAGATATCCCAGGGCCAGATTATATGCCATAGGAAAAACCTTGAAAGACTATCTGTAGATCTCCCAGGGCCAAATTATATGTACTCCCAGAGCAAAACCTCGAAAGAGCATTTGCCAGATATCCCAGGGCCAAATTATATGCCATAGGAAAAACTTCGAAAGACTATCTGCAGATCTCCCAGGGCCAAATTATATGTCCTCCCAGAGCAAAACCTCAAAAGAGCATTTGCCAGATATCCCAGGGCCAAATTATATGCCATAGGCAAAACCTCAAAAGACTATCTGCAAATCTCCCAGGGCCAAATTATATGCTCATTTGCACAATCTAATCCACGGCCATAGAGTATCAACCTGATACTCACCATACATCATCCTGATGTACACATGATCATCCTGATCATCATCACTGCAACATCCTGCTGCAAGTCATCTGGAGCAACATCCTGAAGCTCGTCATTCACGATCATCTTGATCATACAATGCATCTACCTGATGCATACCAAGTATCTACCTGATACATATCATCATACATGATCCACCTGATCATACAATGTATCCACCTGATACATGATACATATCACCATACATGATCCACCTGATCATACAATGTATCCACCTGATACATATACAGATACATGGTCCAAGTAGCCAACATGATGCATATACAAAATACATACAAATGATCCTACTGATCATATCCAACATCCAACATGATGTGTACATACATATAAATGATCCAACTGATCATATTCAACATCCAACATGATGCATACATACATACATAAAAATGATCCAACTGATCATATCGAGCATCCAACATGATGCATACATACATACATAAAAATGATCCAACTGATCATACAAAGCAGAAAACAGAACATCATCCTGATGCTCATCAACCAACGCTTACATCCACAGCCATGTGAAGGATCCTCCTTCCATCATGCTTGGAATGGATTCAGAAAATGTGTCCATCACTTCTTCCTCGAAGTGTCATCAATATGAAGAACCCCAAGCCTCTCTCTGAAGTACTCGAACTTCACCCTCGCTAGTGGCTTCATCAGCACATTTGCAATCTGCTCGTCCGTCGCAACATACAGGAGCTTCACAGCTCCTCTCTGCACCATATCCCTAATATAGTGATATTTGATCTCTATGTGTTTCGACCTGTCATGAAACACTGGGTTCTCAGACAGCTTCACACAACTCTAGTTATCACAGAAGATACCAGTAACATCCAATGGGAGATCAAATAACTCAGACAGTAGCTTCCGTAGCCATACTGCCTCACAATTAGCTGAACAGGCTGCAACATACTCTACCTCAGTTGTAATCAGTGCTACACAGGATTGCTTCCTGCTAAACCAAGATATCACACTTGATCCCATACTGAAGTAGCACCCAGATGTGCTCTTCCTATCTGCAGCTGTTAGAATTCAATATGCTAAGACAGAAAATAGCAGCATTACATTCCATTTCACAATAATAGCATATACAGGATCACTGAAGAAACAACAAGCATAGCATAAACACAAGAGACAGAGATTTATCCTGGGAAACCCTCATGGGGTAGAAAACCCAGCAAAGCTTCCTCAATATAGATGACCAGCAATATACAAAGATGCAAACCCTGAGCATAAGCTCCTTCTCCTCCATAGCAGACCTCTCCTCCACAAATGCGCCTTTCTCAAGTGAGTGAGTGTGTATAATGAGGAACACACCTCCTCTATTTATACACTACTCTGATATGTATTTTACACAAGTACATGTAGGCTCGTATTTAACCATTAGGTTAAATACCCCATTATAACTGACTGGGCCGACCCCTCTAGGGTGGTCTAATAACCCTTTGACCCACATAACACATATAGGGCCGACCCCCACTAGGGAAGTCTAATAACCCAAGTTACCACATTCCGACGGAGGAATAAACATCTCCGGATATACAATAAGATCTTCACGGAGGAATGAATCATCTCTGGAATAATAAAGTACAAATATAATATTCTTTGAAGTTACAATATCTCAACACTCCCCCTTAACGAGAAGGATATTATAACAGCATCTGCACGAGCAAGGAGTCATCAACATCATACATGATACATCTATAAATCATTGGAAGCTTTCTCAACATCATCAGTAACTCAACCAGTTACTGGAATATCTTCAATACTGGAACATCAACATCTTCAGTACTGAGTCTTTATCTTCTGCAACACTCAAACAGCTACAGCAACATCAATATCTGAATCCTCACGATTGTCAGCATCGCCATCACACGATCATCAGCATCGTCATCACATGAACAACAACATCGTCATCTCACTATCATCAACATCGTCATCACACGATCATCAACATCGTCATCTTACGATCATCAGCATCGTCATCACACGATCATCAGCATCATCATCTCACGATCATCAGCATCGTCATCACACGATCATTAGCATCATCATCTTATGATCATCTGCATCGTTATCTAACGATCATCAACATTGTCATATCATCTCGATCTACAGCATCTGGATCATCTCGATCTACAGCATCTGGATCATCACGATCTACAACATCTGGATCATCTCGATCTACAGCATCTGGATCATCTCGATCTACAGCATCTGGATCATCTCATCTACAGCATCTGGATCATCTCGATCTACAGCATCTGGATCATCTCGATCTACACCATCTGGATCATCTCGATCTACACCATCTGGATCATCACGATCTACAGCATTTGAATCATCACGATCTACAGCATCTGGATCATCTCAATCTACAACATAAGTATCCTCAACCATACAAGTACATTAATCAATACATGTATCATCAAAAGTATGTATTCTCACCAATACATCTATCATCAAAACATGTATTCTTACTAATACATATATCATCAAAAGCATGTATTCTCACTAATACATCTATCATCAAAAGCATGTATTCTCACTAATACATCTATCATCAAAAGCATGTATTCTCACTAATACATCTATCATCAAAACATGTATTCTTACTAATACATATATCATCAAAAGCATGTATTCTCACTAATACATCTATCATCAAAAGCATGTATTCTCACTAATACATCTATCATCAAAAGCATGTATTCTCACTAATACATCTATCAATACAAGTATCCACACTGATACAAGTATACACAACAGCAGCATACCCTGCAACACACATGATCCAATTACGGGATGGTCAATCCCTCTCACTTTAGGACATAGGTCCAAGGATGATACAATCCTGATCCACTTATGGGATGATCAATCCCTATCCTTTTAAGACACCTCACCATGTCTAAGGATGATGCAATCCCGAATCAACTTACAGGATGATTAGTCCTTATCACTTTAATACACCTTACCATGTCTAGGGACGATGCAATCCCAATCTACTTACAGGATGATTAGTCCTTACCACTTTAAGACACCTCACCATGTCTAGGGATGATGCAATCCCAATCTACTTACAGGATGATTAGTCCTCATGTCTAGGGATGATGCAATCCCAATCTACTTACAGGATGATTAGTCCTTATCACTTTAAGACACCTCACCATGTCTAGGGACGATGCAATCCCAATCTACTTACAGGATGATTAGTCCTTATCACTTTAAGACACCTCACCATGTCTAGGGACGATGCAATCCCAATCTACTTACAGGATGATTAGTCCTTATCACTTTAAGACACCTCACCATGTCTAGGGACGATGCAATCCCAATCTACTTACAGGATGATTAGTCCTTATCACTTTAAGACACCTCACCATGTCTAGGGACGATGCAATCCCAATCTACTTACAGGATGATTAGTCCTTATCACTTTAAGACACTTCACCATGTCTAGGGACGATGCAATCCCAATCTACTTACAGGATGATTAGTCCTTATCACTTTAAGACACCTCATCATGTCTAGGGACGATGCAATCCCAATCTACTTACAGGATGATTAGTCCTTATCACTTTAAGACAAGTCTCATGTCTAGGGACGATGCAATCCCATCACGTACATTTTGAACCCAGTTCATGGACGATGCAGTCCTCACGTACATTTTGAACCCAGTTCATGGACGATGCAGTCCTCACGTACATTTTGAACCCAGTTCATGGACGATGCAGTCCTCACGTACATTTTGAACCCAGTTCATGGACGATGCAGTCCTCACGTACATTTTGAACCCAGTTCATGGACGATGCAGTCCTCACGTACATTTTGAACCCAGTTCATGGACGATGCAGTCCTCACGTACATTTTGAACCTAGTTCATGGACGATGCAGTCCTCACGTACATTTTGAACCCAGTTCATGGACGATGCAGTCCTCACGTACATTTTGAACTAGTGGTTCCGGGATGATGCAATCCCCATCACTTTATTCTCGAAGACCATACGTCTACGGATCAATTCAGGGACCAAGGTCCGGGGATGATACAATCCCCACTTCTCGGAGACCTTACGTCTACGGCTCTCTTTAGGACTGAAAGTCCAGGGATGATCCAATCCCCTCAAGTGTCCACTAAGGACTTCATTCTCGGAGACCTCACGTCTACGGCTCTCTTTAGGACTAAAAGTCCAGGGATGATCCAATCCCTTCAACTGTCCACTAAGGACTTCATTCTCGGAGACCTCACGTCTACGGATCTCTTTAGGACTGAAAGTCCAGGGATGATCCAATCCCCTTAACTGTCCACTAAGGACTTCATTCTCGGAGACCTTACGTCTACGGCTCTCTTTAGGACTGAAAGTCCAGGGATGATCCAATCCCCTCAACTGTCCACTCAGGACTTCATTCTCGGAGACCTCAAGTCTACGGCTCTCTTTAGGACTGAAAGTCCAGGGATGATCCAATCCCCTCAACTGTCCACTAAGGACTTCATTCTCGGAGACCTCACGTCTACGGCTCTCTTTAGGACTGAAAGTCCAGGGATGATCCAATCCCCTTTTCTTTCTCGGAGACACCTGTCTACGGATCACTTTAGAACAAGTGTTCAAGGATGATACAATCCCCACATGTATTCTCATCAATATACTATCGATCCTGGGAACCCATACAGAACCTGATTCACACTTCTTCTTTAATTACACCATTAAGAGAATGGTCTTATCTAGCCACTTGGAGCAAACATCTCATCATGATTATCTTCCTCTTTCTAAGAGAATCTTCTAGCCACAAGCCTTCTATATTTTGTTTGATTTGTAAATCTTCTTGTTGAACATCCATCACTTGTTCGGTGTTCATTATTCTTCATGATCTTTCCTACAAAACAAAATTAAGTACATGATTAGTAATCCTTCATAATCATGAAATCATGATAACCTATTATGCATACAGATATCATTTACATAGTTATGCAACTATCTTGACCAATACTTTGGCACAACACTTTCCCATATCCTGTATGCATACAGTGGCTATCTAGATGCCTTCCATCTCTACCAGAACATACTATCGAGAGTGTGCACAGCTCTCAGCATGTCAGCAAAGAGGTTTCATTCTAGACAAGCAACAATGGAATGTTTGTCCAACTTACCAATCATATGCATATTAGTAGTATAATGTTCAATGCTCTATGAATGTTTGCACTCAGCATGATATGTTCTAGGAATACAAATATGCATACAAGAAATATCATTTACTATTTCAAATAACAACTCAAATACTTATCTTTTATGTTTGTGTGGTTGCCTCCCACTTGATCTTCTATATGTCCTTTGAACTTCTATTCATTCTGTACCACTGTGCATGCTCAAGTGTGCACTAGTGTCATCCTCATGATCTCATACACAAACATTCATTCATTAGTATATTCTCAAAACATTCTAATTCTAAATAATCTTGAATATGTATAGTCATGATCATTAGTATTCAGGGTTTCAAGTAAGTCTTCTTTTACTCATGCATATCATCAATCAAGATAAAAGATATAATATGCATAATCCCTTGATTACTAACTTTATGAATAAGCATAACCAATCATTCCAAGTATACTTATATAAGGGATCCTAACACAAGGTAAGATTCATGGGAAACATACCTGGATTAGTATACCTACTTGGTTATGTACAACACACCTAAACAATCTCTTCAATGATTTAGAGATCCTGAGCTAGAACCTGCATGTCTCATAGGTTAAGCATAATATAACAAAGCCATACATACCTCGTAAGTAGAACAAAGATTATGGATGAGTCTTTGTCTTCATGTTTTCATGGTCATGGAACCTGATTTGTCTTTTGTGATGTACCTGTATCTTGTTAGCAGACAACATCAACCTCACACAACATCATAATGCATTAGTACAATCATAAGTGTCAACACCCTAACCAATGAATATCTTCTATCATGCATTCATAATTTTGTTAAGGTTATACGACAAATCTAAAATCAAAATTGTACTAACTGTAATAACCTGAAGACAAACATACCATAAACTTAATCATGGACAAATATCGAAACATACCTCGATGAGTCATACCTGTTGAGATCGCTTGTATTCTTCTTATGTAAGGCCTTATCCTCATCTCCCTCTGAGACAGGAACTTCTTCACTTATGCAGGTGACCAATCCATATTCTTCTAGGATTAACCCAATCCACTTGATTTGCAAGAACTGGACCTGGAGCTGGATATGGGTTTGTCAAAGAAACCCAAAAAATTCAAACTTTGAATTTCAAACTTCCGAAAGGATAGAAATATGCGCCTTGATGAGCTGATCAAACTGGTATATTCAGAATTTGAAAACTGCAAAGTTTTACTCCTCAATTTTGCCTTTGAAACTTTCGGATTCACTGGACGTGACCCTGAACTGGGGTTTGATGAAGCCCACTCTTTTTCCCCATCAAAAGGTTTGATCCAAAGCTCTAAGCTTCTATTTTTCTGAGGAGCTTCCAGCCGTAGTCACAGGTTTCAAAAATTCCCATTTTTACAGAAGCCCTAATTTTCCACTTTTCTGATCAAAGTCTCGAACTAGGGTCTAATCAAGCCCGGCCTTCTGCCCAACCAAAAATTCTGATCTTGGTCTCTAAATTTCTATTTTGATGAGTAGCATCCAGCCGTTGTCTCCGATTACAAAAATTCCAACTTTCTTCAAAGCCCTAAATTCCGGAAGCCATGAATGAAGGTACCAAAAAATAATTCTGTTTTGACAGAAATATGTACCTGATTGTTTCTGGTGTAACTCCGAAATTTTTGATCCACAGGGTCTGAAAACGTTTTCTGAGATAGCCTAACCTGTTAGCTTTCCATCCTGATAGGTCTGACCTCAATTGGATGTTCTGAGAGAGAGTTATGCCAAATGTCGCAACGTGACCTGTTTTGGGAAAATACAGGAGAGCGAACTTGTACGGCGTGCCACGTGTCACTGTTTGACCTTCGGCCTCTGAAAAAGTTCTCTGAGATAGCCCGGCCTGTTATCTTTCCATCCTGACAGGTCTGACCTCAATTGGATGTTCTGAGAGAGAGTTATGCCAAATGTCGCAACGTGACCTGTTTTGGGAAAATACAGGAGAGTGAACTTGTACGGCGTGCCACGTGTCACTGTTTGACCTTCGGCCTCTGAAAAGGTTTTCTGAGATAGCTCGGCC
The DNA here is from genome assembly GCA_027924585.1 of Larix kaempferi. Classification (NCBI taxonomy): domain Eukaryota; kingdom Viridiplantae; phylum Streptophyta; class Pinopsida; order Pinales; family Pinaceae; genus Larix; species Larix kaempferi. The sequence continues at coordinate 17,973,985 of BSBM01000779.1, forward strand.
TGATATCTTTCCATCCTGATAGGTATGACCTCAATTGTATTTTCTGAGAGAGAGTTATGCCAAGTGTCGCAACGTGACCTGTTTATGGGATAATACAGGAGAGCGCACTTGTACGGAGTGCCACGTGTCACTGGTTCAACTTCGGCCTCTGAAAAAGTTTTTTGAGATAGTGCAGACTGTGTACTACCTGTCACTTTTTACGAAATTTCATTTGGAGCTTCCTAGCCCAAGATATGACCTTTTTCCCAAGGTCACCTGATTTTGACTCAGATCTGGAAGAGGCAGAAACCCTATATTGTACAGATCATAAATCACAAAGTACAACGAATTAGAGGTTGTCCTTTGGATACAAGGTACCTGGAGATTTTATCTTCGTCCTGTAACAATTTCAGATCCGACAACTTCGCCAAAATGGATGTATAGCGAAAGTGCTACGATGACTGGTTTTTGCTATGTAAAACCCTAACCTTCAAATTGTCGTAAGTAAAGCAAGTGTCTTTAGTGCCATACCTTGTCTTCCTTCAGGTTAGCTCTGATACCATGTTAGAATTCAATATGCTAAGACAGAAAATAGCAGCATTACATTCCATTTCACAATAATAGCATATACAGGATCACTGAAGAAACAACAAGCATAGCATAAACACAAGAGACAGAGATTTATCCTGGGAAACCCTCATGGGGTAGAAAACCCAGCAAAGCTTCCTCAATATAGATGACCAGCAATATACAAAGATGCAAACCCTGAGCATAAGCTCCTTCTCCTCCATAGCAGACCTCTCCTCCACAAATGCGCCTTTCTCAAGTGAGTGAGTGTGTATAATGAGGAACACACCTCCTCTATTTATACACTACTCTGATATGTATTTTACACAAGTACATGTAGGCTCGTATTTAACCATTAGGTTAAATACCCCATTATAACTGACTGGGCCGACCCCTCTAGGGTGGTCTAATAACCCTTTGACCCACATAACACATATAGGGCCGACCCCCACTAGGGAAGTCTAATAACCCAAGTTACCACATTCCGACGGAGGAATAAACATCTCCGGATATACAATAAGATCTTCACAGAGGAATGAATCATCTCTGGAATAATAAAGTACAAATATAATATTCTTTGAAGTTACAATATCTCAACAGCAGCACTGCCAATCCAATATGAATCAACATAACCCTGCAGGTTAAACTTTTTATTCGCTTCATACTTGAGCCCATAATCCACTGTACCCTTCAGGTACCTTAGAACATGCTTTACAACAACCAGGTGAACACTCCTCGGATCTGTCAGGAACTAACTCAATGTGTTCACCCAAAGAAAATATCTGGTCTCGTGTTCATCAGGTACATCGAGGACCCAATCATCTGGCGATACATATAGACATCAACCGGCTCAGATGAAGCATCACATAGAAGCTTCAGATTCGATGCGATAGGTGTGGCCATGGCCTTGCAATCCATCATCCCGAATCTCTTCAGATATCTATTGTGTACTTCCCTTGACCAAGGAAGATCCCACCTGCACTCTGCCACACCTCCATACCTAGGAAATAATGCATCATTCCCAAATCTTTCATATTGAATTTTGTAGCAAGCTTCCTCTTTGTATCACACCAAGTTCTGGGAGCTTACTACAAGCCATACAAGGCTTTCTTCAATATGCACACATGTGACTCCCTGTCAGGTCTTGGGACTGCATCCCAAACATCTTCTTCATGATCGACAGATCATGGCATTCCATTTCTTCATCCCAGATCCTGGGAACTTCAATATCTTCAATATCTTCAATAGATATCTTTGTTGCTGGAACAAATGTTGTAGTCCTTTTGTAGGTGAAGATATACGGTCTTTCCTACAAAACAAGTTAAATTGCATGATTAGAAACATCTCATAATTTTTAGAACAAATTCTTTACACATAAAGAAATATGTCATGCAGTTATCTTAGACAATGCTTCAATACAACATTTATCCATGTTCCACAACTTTCTAGATGCCTTCCAGTCTCTACCAGAAGATTGTTAAGAATTTTCACTACACCCAACATGTCAGCAAAGAGGTTTCATTCTAGATAAGTAGCACTGGAATGTTGTACAGTTCCATAGGCCACTTAGCCATCACATGCATATTAGTAGTATACTGTTCATTAATGCAATAATTCTAATATGCACAATACATCTCTTAAGTCTAGGAACATAAGCATAATATTATTTAAACAAACAAAATAGGCAAGAAATGATAATTTAAATACTTATCTTTGTTTGTTTGTGGGGTGGTCTCGCTCTGAGTCTTTGCTTCCTGGCGGGAGCTGCTGAAGTAGCTTCTTCTACACATTTCTGTTGTGGAATGTAGGAATATGTTCAACTCCCTCAAAAAATCTGCATCCTTGCAGGAGCTGCTGGAGTGTGCTCCCTCTTGATCTTTGCTTCCTGGATTACCTGTCCTTGAACTTATATTCATCCTTACTGACATCAATCTTCTTGAACCCTAGAAAGTATATTCTGTAAGCCTTCGAGATTTCACTGTAACCCACAAAGATACCCTTCTTTCCTTAAGGATCTAGTTTAATCCTCTTTTCCTTTGGGACATGAGTGTATACTGGACAACCAAATATTCTGAGATGGCTGACTTCAGGTTTCTTACCAGAAAAGACCTCTTCTGGTGTCTTGTTGTCCAATATCTTGTGGGGTGTTATGTTCTGCACATATATAGCTGTTCTAGCTGCTTCTTCCCATAGATGCATAGGTAGATCCTAGTCATGCAGCATTGCCCTTGTTGCTTCCATGATTGTTCTGTTCTTCCTTTCTGCAACTCCATTTTGTTGAGGATTATAAGGAGCAATGAACTCCATCTTAATCCCTGAATCACTACAAAGCTTCCCGATGTCACCTGAGGTGAATTCTCCACCATTGTTGGATCTAGAATTTTTGATCTTCTTGTCAGTTTGATTCTCCATCAAGGTTTTGAATTCCTTGAATTTATCAAACACCTCATCTTTTTTCTTCAAGAAATATACCCAAGTCTTCCAGGAGAAGTCATCAATAAATGAGACATAGTAAACATACCCACTAAGAGAACTAGACGACAGAGGACCACATACATCTGAGTGGATGATTTCCAGGATATCTTTGGCCTTGCTTTCACTGCTTGGGAAAGACTTCTTAATGTTCTTACCTTTTGCACATCCTTTTCAAAACCTTCATGTTTGGTCTTGATTCCAAGAAGACCTTCTACAGCCTTGCTTGCAATTGGAAGTTCCCTATAGTGCATATGAGCAAGTCTTCTATGCCAAAGTTCACTTGGCTCCATGGATTCATGCACCATGGCATGTTTAGGTTGTCCCTTCAATTTATACAATCCTCCCTCTTGCTCTCCAATAGCTACTACATCGTCTATGGTATTTCCCTTTGGCCACATTAGGACTTGGCTATCCACAAATGCAACCCTCATACCTTTTGCATCCAATGCAGAGATGGAGAGTAAGTTCTTCTTGAGCCCAGGTACATAAAGGAATTCTTTCATCTTCAAATATTTTTCAGAATCTAGATTGTAGGAGGCTTCACCACTTCCTTTGATTGGGTATTGATAATCATCCCCAAGTTTCACCTTATGGGGTGATTCATGTTCAGATAGATTCACAAAAGATTCCTTAAACCCGGTCATGTGTTTGGAAGCTCCACTATCAATCAACCAATCATTACAACCATGGGAGATAGTACCTGTGAGAGCAGGGATTAGAACATACTCTTCTTCACATGATGAGTCATCATCACTTTCTGCCCTAGCCTTTTTCTTTGGAGGTTCATCATCTTCGGAAGCATGAGCATGGAACTTTCTTTTGCTGCCCTTCTTCTTCTTGCTGAAGTTGTTGTTATTATCCCTTTTGTTCTTGGGACAATCTGAAGCAAAGTGACCCTTCTCATTGCATGTGAAGCATCTTAGATCCTTCTTATTCTTTTGATAGGATCTTTTGTAGCGAGAGTGCTCCTCCTTGGGCTTGCTTCTTTTGGTGTGAGTTGCGAGAGCTTGATATTCACCTCCCATCTTTTCCTCACGAGCTACAAGTCTAGCTTCTTCTTGAGAGCATTCCTCCCAAAGTTTACTGAAAGAGATCAATTTATTTCTTGCACATATTCCTTGAATAAAGGAGTCCCATGACCCAGGTAGGCCATTCAGAGTGGTCATAACAACTTCACCATTGTCCACTACTTCATCTACAGCTTCAATTTTCTCCTTGATCTGAGAGACCTTGGAGAAGTAAGATTGAATGGTTTCTCCATTCAACATCTTGACCCCTTTCAATTGATTCTGTAGAGTCATCTTCTAATTTATGTTCTTCCCTTCAAATAGCTTGGTCAAAGAGTCAAACATCTCCTTGGGTGTCTTTAGAAAAGACACATGAGGTATGAGATGGTCTTTGATAGAATCAGCAATGATTCTCTTTGCCTTGACCAAGTTCTTCTTATGCAATACCTTGGCCTCTTCATCCTCTGGGATAGGGATGTCTTCTTTTATATATATGAGTCCAACTCATTCTCTTCCACGATTAACCCAATCCTATACTTCCAAGCTCGGACGTTATTAGCCCCTTCAAGATTATCCTCAAGCTTGGTGTGGTGAGACATCTTAAAGAGTACTTCAAATGGAAATAGAAAAGATTTAGGTTTTACCACTTGAAATGCTGAAAACCGGATTTGGTCCTGGATTAGGGTTTGTCAAAAAAACCCTAAAAATTCAAAATGTGAATTTCAATTTTCTGAAAGGATAGAAAGATGCGCTTTGATGAGCTGATCGGCCTGGTGCGTTCAGAATTTGAGATCAGCAAATTTTTACCATTCAGATTTGCCTTTTTGTCCTCCTGGTTTTACTAGGGAGAGCCCTGAATTAGGGTTTGAGTTTCCTGGAGATCTACCCAGCCAAAAATCTCGATACAAAGCTCGAAAGTTTGATTTTTGCAAGGAGCTTCCAGCTATGTCTTCCGATTTCAGAAATTCCTATTTTTGTGGAAACCCTAATTTTTAGGGCCAAATCTGAAAATGCTTGGAATTGAATTCTGATTGGACAGATAGATGCGCCTTGATGAGTAGAGTCAATCTACTATACTGCTTTTCCAAAATATGTGGAGAGAAACCCCATAAACAAGAAACTCAAGTTTTCGTCACTGCAAAATGTCTTCTTCTTAGGTTAGCTCTGATACCATGTTAAAATTTGAGCATTAATTCACAATACTCTAAGATTTTCACTGAGAGAATAACATATACAGTATATCAATGCATAACAATCACAATAAGCATGACAAGCATCACAAGCATCAAAAGCATGAGAGACAAGAGACACAGAGTTTCCGTGGGGAAAACCCTAACGTGAAAAACCCCACAACTTCCTCAGAGATAGGGAGAGCAATGGCTCAACCAAAATGCGCTGAGATAGTCTCCTAGTAGCAGATGATCCTCCTCCTCACTAGTGTGCCACTTTTTGAGTGAGAGAGAGATGCTTTTCCGAATGATCTAAATAGAGATCACCTGATCTCTATTTATACGAACCTGTTTTCCCAGTGACCTTATGGGGCCGACTTGTCTAGATAGGTACATCCATATTATAATATATATATTTCAGGGCCGACCCCATGCATGGTGGTATAATAACCTATCGGCAAGTACACACTTGCGACACTTGTCAATCCACATGACGACACTTCCTTATAGAGGAATAACACATCTCTAATAAGGGTACAATAAATATATATGAAATACATAGATGAAATACATTCTAAAGTTACATAAACATCAACAGGTACAGTCTCTACAATTCTAGGAGGTGCATCTTCTTCATACTGGCACTTCCTAGATTTCATGAAAGCTGCCTCTTCATCAAATGTCACATCCCTACTAATTTCCATATGGTGGAATCCTGGGATGTATATTCTAAATGCTTTGGATGCTTCACAATATCCAACAAACATTCCTTTCTTCCCAGAAGGATCTAGCTTGGTTCTCTTTTCTTTTGGAACATGAATATATACTGGGCATCCAAATATCTTGAGATGACTTACCTAGTGCTTCTTTCTTGTAAACACTTCTTCTAGGGTCTTGAATTCAAGAGCACTATGAGATAGTCTATTCTGCACATAGATTGTTGTCCTAGCTGCTTCATCCCATAGATACATAGGTAGTTCTTGATCATGTATCATTGTCTTTACTGCTTCCATAATGGTTCTGTTTTTTCTTTCCGCAACACCATTTTGTTGAGGATTGTAGGGAGTGGTTAGTTTCCTCTTGATTCCATCTTCTTTACAAAAGACTTCAAAATCCTTTGAAGTATATTCTCCATCATTATCTGTCCTAAGTATTTTGATCTTCTTTTCTGAATGATTTTCTATCAAGGCCTTGAACTCCTTGAATTTTCCAAAGACTTCATTCTTTCCTTTTAGAAAGTATTTCCAAGTCTTTTTGGAGTAGTCATCAATAAATGTGAGGTAGTATTCATATCCACTCAAGGATGTGGAGGGCATTGGTCCACATACATCTGAATGAATCAATTCCAAAATACTCTTAGTCTTTGTTTCACTCTTTGGAAATGGGTTCTTGATATTATTCCCTTTTGCAAATCCTTTGCATGTGCCATCATGATCAATCTTCAAATCTGGTAGTCCTATGACTACTTTACTCACATGATGTAGTGCTTTGTAGTTAATGTGATCAATCCTCCTATGCCATAGCTCACTAGGGCTAGTGGCTTCATGAACAAGGGCATTTTATGGATGACCCTTGAGTTTGTATAGTCCTCCTTCCTCTTCACCAATAACAATTGCATCCTCAATTGATTTTCCTTTGGACCACATGAGTACTTGTCCATCTATGAATGCAACCCTATAACCTTTCTTATCTAGAGCCGAGATAGAAAGTAAGTTCTTCTTCAAACCTGGTACATATAATATCTCCTTCATCTTCAATGGAGTTCCAGAATCAAGCTTGTAGCTTGCTTCACCAATTCCCTTGATGGGATATTGATAGTCATCTCCTAAAGATACTTTCTGTGGAGAGGTCTTCTCTTCAAGTTTTGCAAGAGTTTTCTTTTGACCTGTCATGTGCTTTGAAGCACCACTATCAATAAGCCATGTATCTTCTCCAGGTGTTATAGCCCTAGAGAGTGCCGAGAATAGAACATATTCTTCTACATCTTCTTCTTCTATTCTAGCTCTTTTCTTCTGCGGGCTTTCCTCCTCCTCTTCTTCTTCTTCACTATCATCTTCTACTAAATGTGCTTGATGTCTTATATGATGGAAACCCTTCTTCTTACTGTTTGAAGGACAATCTCTAGCAAGGTGTCCTATTTTATGACAATTGAAACATTGGAATGAGGAGTACTCTCTTCCTTGACTAGTTACTCTTTTCTTCTGAAATCTTTATGGAGGTTGAGACTCCTTGTAACTATCCTTCTTGAAGTAGGATTTATTTCTTCTTATCTTGGTGTGGGTGGCCAAGCCTTGGTCACCTTCTTTGAGCAAGCCTTCTCTATTGGCAACCCCAGCTTCTTCTTGAATGCAATCTTCCCATACCACATCAAACTTCATGCTCTCTTTTCTGGCACACATGGTTTGGATGAATGACTCCCAAGGTCTAGTGATACCATTTAGAGTAGTCATGACTAGTTCATATTAATCAAGGGTATCTCCAATGGCATCTAGCTGTTCCTTGAACTGGGACACCCTTGAGAAATAGTCTTGAATAGATTCTCCTTGATTCATCTTGGTGCTCTTCAATTGAGCTCTCAGGTTCATCTTCCTATGGATGTTCTTCCCTACATACATTTCCTTTGGAGTCTTCTTGGATGCCACTTGGGGAATCAAGTGGTCTTTGATAGAATCAACAATGAGTCTCTTTCCCCTAATCAATTCCTTCCTATACTTCTCTTTGGCTTCATCTTCTTCAGGTTCTGCAATCTCATCTTTGATATATTGGGCAAGATCATTCTCTTCAATAATAAGACCAATCCTATATTTCCATGCCCAGAAATTCTCTATACCCTCTAGCTTGTCTTCAATCTTAGTGCTTGGAGCCATCCTAATCAAGGGGTCACAAAGATTGAAGTTTCTCAGGAGATAGAATAACACTTACCAGGAGATGTGCTTGATTGAGTTGAGAGATCTCGTGTGTTCTTCTTCTGGAAACTTCAACTTTTCACCTTCCGGATATGCAACAAAATTTCTATTTTTTTGGTCTTTTCTTTTCTGGTTTTCTGGTGCACAGGTTCCCATCTTTTATGGTTCACTGGTGCACAGGTGTGCAGCTTTTATGGTTCTCTAGTTCTCTGGTTTTCTGCACTTTTGGTCAAACTAGGGTTTGACTTTCCCGGAGTTCTTCCCAACCAAAAATCTCGATCCAGGGCTCAAAACTTTGATTTTGAGAAGGGATATCCAACCATGCAATCAGAATCCAAAAATTCCAACTTTTTGCAGAAACCTTAATTTTCACCGGAGGAGGAGAGAGAGAGGTATTTTCACCTTGTGAAAGATGTCCTATTCAGGCTAGCTCTGATACCATGTTAAGTTTAGCCTAATTTCACAAGCAAGATCACTGAAAGAAACACAATCACAAGATAGACAAAGATTTACCCTGGGAAACCCTCATGGGGTAGAAAACCCAGCAAAGATTTCCTCGATATAGATAATCAACCAATACAAAGATGTAGTCCAAGACTAGAGATCCTTTTCCTCCTATGCAGACCTCTCTCTCTCCTATGTGCCAATCACAAGTGAGTGAATGAATGAGATAAGTGAGGAACATACTTCCTCTACTTATACTTGTTTCCCGACTGACTTTTTACCCTAATGGGGCCGACCTCTCCTAAGAGAGTCTAATAACCCCTAAATAACTAACTCAGGGCCAGCCTCACATGGGAGATCTAATAACCCTAGTTACCACAATCTCTCAGACGAATAAAAATCTCCGGATACATAACAAAGTCCCATCGGAGGAATGAAACATCTCCGGAATAATAAATATAATATTCTTAGAAGTTACAATATTTCAACACTATATTGGTGATATTTGACTCTCTAGGTTTGATATATAATCCGTGGAACACCCCCTGTCACTCTACATCTAACCCCTTACCACGCAATGTCTCTCCCTTCACATGTCTCTCTCTATGTTTCTCTTTAACCCATTAAACCCACCCCCTTTTATCTACCTCTAAACCTTTACCACCCCATACCCCTTTTCTCTACCTCTAACCCGTTACCACCTCCCACCCCCTTTTTCCATTGCTAACCCCTTACCACCAAGAATGATTTTTAATGGTATAATCAACACACAATAAAATTATACACCCCCCTTCAGCAAAAACAAATATATTGTTACAAAACGCGCATGCATTATGTAACTACAAAATGAGCACATGTTCTATAAATATAATACGTGCACACATTTTGTTTTGGTGGGATTTAAAATTTAAATTTAAACAAAACACAAGTGCGTTACTTAGCACTATGCCCGAACCTCCACACGAGCTAGTGTGGCATTCCTATGACTATGTGTCTACTTCATACTTTGCTTCATATTTACCATTCATGTGGCTTGGAATATGATATACCATGGCTAATTGAGCATTCTATCCAATTTTTTAAGTCTACCCATGTTTAGCTGTTGGTTACAGTATGCTACACACCATCATTTTTTATGAAATTTTAGGCACATACAACATTTTTTCTGCAAATTCCAAATATGTAACTTTTAAAAAGAATATATATATATATCCTATTTGTTTCTTATTTTTCATGTGTCTTGACTCCTTAACTCAAAAAACGTATTGTTAGTGTTTCATCCATAACTCTTCCATTTCTCAACCATTTTGAAAATAAAGTGTATGGTGTACTAAACGACACCAACCTCTACATGCTATAAAAAAATGTTTCAAAATAGTTGGATTAAGACCTTCAAAATATGTACCCAGAATTGGCATATTGTTTTCAAGGTTCGATCACATAGATAATTAAAGAAAAAAATATTAATTTTATTTTGGGGGGGGGATATAACAATACACTAGTACTACTTGTTCTCTATATGTCTGCTAGTTTTCGTAAGTTGATTCCATCGTTTAGAAACACATACCTTGTAATTTGTCAAAAAAATAAAAAAGTGCATGTTACAAATGATCAAACTTCAGATAGTTAAGAACATTTTCAGAGGAAAAAAATTATATATTAGGAAACGTAATTCAATTTCCTATGTTTCATCATTTTTACTCATCGCAATATTCATTGTGTATGTGTCTAAAAAAATCCATGTAATTTGATGGATGTATTTTTTTTAGTTTTCTATTGCATCTAACATTACAAAAGAGACCCTCATTAGCTTGCACACACCCTACAGTCTATCCAAATTCGTCAAAAATATAAAAAGGATCACTATGTAATAGACCAAAGGAAGAGTTGAACAACTTTGTACCTTAAATCTTCTCATCAAAGATTAGATTTCTAGTCAAGATGATCTGTTGTTTGATAAGGTTAAACATTTTATAGGCTTTTGATTCATGATAATGGCCCATCATAATCCAAGCATGACTCTTTGCATCTAATATATTCCTGCAGTTATCATTGATATGTTCCCAAGAAACACATCCAAAATTTTTTATGTGTCCAACATAAAGTTTTCTTTCTTTCCACTTCTCGACTTGAGTCATGTAACTAACAACTCTAGTATGAACAAGGTTTAGGAGATTGTTTGAACGGTTAAAAAATTGTGCCCAAAATTTAGTCAGAAAATCTTTAGCCTATAGTAGGCATCAAGCCATTTCTACCAAAGTCCTATTTTCCCTTTCTGCCACTCAATTTTGTTCAAGAGTGTGAGGGAAAAATATTTTCCAATAAATACCCTTTTGCAAGATATATTCTTCAAACTGTCGACTCACATATTCTCCACCATTGTCTAATCTCAAGCACCTTGTAGGTCAGCCACATTACTTCTCAGTTAATGCCCTAAATTCCTTGAATATTTCAAAAACATGAATTTTATTTTTCAAGAAATAAACCCATGTAAATCTAGAGAAATCAACAACGAAGGTTAAAATATACTTTGCACCTGCTAATGAGGGATTTTTCATGCAACAAAGATCATTGTGAACAAGTTCTAGGCATTCATGTGCTCACCATGATTTATCAGAATCCAAGGGTGTCTGATGATTCTTTCCAAGCAAATATACTATATAAAATCCATGAGGTGGAATGGTATTCGGGAGACCAATAAACATATCATTTTTTATCATCATCTTCAAGATTCAAAAGTTCAGATGTCCAAGTCATTCATGCCAAATTTAACATCTATAATTAGTATGAACAATGAGTGCAGTTGGTCTACTCATTTGGAAATAAATCTTGGGAGTGTCACTGAACTTGTATAGTCCATATTTGGTATCTAAATGTCTTGAAGGAATAAACATCCCCCAAGCCCCCTATATTTTACGATAAATAAATATAACAAAAACTCAATAGTGTTACCAATCTATGTGAATTGAGCAACCGCCAACAAGTTTGCGCTCAAGCTTGGCACATGATACACATTGGATATTTGACCATATCGACATTCAAAATATTCACTTGCATTAACATGGGAGAATAATTTTCAGCTACATAAATCTTATGTTCTAGAGATCCACATAAGGAAGAGAACATAGAATCATCCTCTTTCATACGATGAGTGCAACCAAAATCAACTATCCACTCAGTTTGAGTGGTGTGATCATGTAATGACTGGGAAGTGCTTATAGAAAAGTTGAAGTTGTCTATAGTTCGTTTGATCGAGCGATTAGTCGACACATATTCTTCAAGATGCTTGATATTTATTCTAAATCATTTGTCTTCTTCAAGTAGGTTTTCTCCACATGTCCCACTTTTCCATAGTTGTGACATGTTTTCTTCTTTCAATTCTTCTTGGTTGATGTCAACTTATCATTATTTCCTTTGGTAGGTTGTTTGATTGCCACAACCCCAAAAAATTCTAAAATAAAAAGAAAAAAATTATTTTATTTACTTAACTCTTCTACTTTGGGACACTAATAGTTTATAAAGAAAATACAACGTTTAATTTTCATATACTTATGAAGAATAAGATTTTCATAACTTTAATAGTTCTCTTCCTTCCTAATGTACATTTTCTAAAATACGATCATAATTTACCATGCATATCGTAAACTATGTTAGAGCAATTATAACTAACTCATTCAAAAATTCAAAACTCCTTTCTCGTTTTTCTTCTATAAACTTAATTGTAACTCTAGAAATGTACTTACGAAAGACTTTACAATTTCCATCCTTAAACTCATATATACTAACATAAAATATTGACTTTTCTTATACAACAATCCTTCTTCTTTAACCATATAATCCAAGGAAAATTTCCCTAAACATCCACTCTATGATTATGATTAACATCTAGTGTGTTTGGGCAACTTCAAATGATTTACTTGAATCACATTTATCAAAGTAATTACTAGGACAGATCACACTTCAAAAATATATATCTACGTATGTAACCGTATTCACTCTATTTACCAAATTTTTAAAATAGATATATTCATAAATTCGGGGAATACAAGTAACTAGGCTTGCAGAGGCTTGTCGACATCAATCATTTAATATATATGTATAAAGGATATCTCATTATAATCGATCCGAAATATATATATATATATATATATATTACCAACATTGATTTCAAAAAAGAGATCTCTATGCAGAGGGTGAAAATATTTTTAATTCAAAAAGGATTCTAATTGTACAAAGAATATATATATATATATATATATATATATACTTTTAATAGGACATCCCCCAAATAGCTTCTCTTCTCGATAACCTTTCGCTTCAATAAACTATACTCATATAATCCTAATTCTAGATTTGAATGAGTAGTTAAAATCAATGCTTCCTCCACTACTTAACCATTGTTAGACTCTAACTACTCATTAAAAACACAGTTAAGACAGTGAACAACTAACGCCGATCATGGAATGATTGTGCCATTTACAAGGAGGTTTAAGATGGGGTCGCCAAGTTTTAATTGGTAGCCCAAAATCTAATTAGATTTGAAACACTTCATTACTAACGCCCCCCTAGATAGGAGCACGTTCTGTGGAAAAACCATGACCGGATATGCCGAGCAAAACACCCAAGTGGAGAACTATAGTGTAAAGAACTATACATAACCCACCCCTTCACTCATTGAATAACTTGGGATGATTGTTGATAAAAACAGTGTCACAAAAATGATATAATAAAAAAAAGTAAGACTAACTAGTTACAAAGGAAAATAATAAACAACAACTCATTTGTCCAGTTTAAAGGAAACAACTAGCAAAGATGGTTATCTTACAAACTAAATAATATCAATCTGGAATAACCCAGCATAGAGGTGGATTATATCATAGGTATTTGAATATGCATAATTATCAAGCATGGAGCAGGGTACATTATTCTGGCACCCCTTTTGGCAAAAAAAAAAATAGCAATAGATTAAAAGTCTTGATTCCATTTAAACAAACAAATTTATCACATACGATCTGTGCAGCTTCACCAATCCGCATTAATATGCAAGGAAAATAATCCCAGGAATTCTACAGAGGATCGATCCTGATCCTCATCCCTTTTCCTAAAAAAAATAATTACCTATGGCTGAAATCAAAGAGCCGATCTTGAATTAAGTTGCCATATAAATCCAAATTTATTTTATGAGACCATGAAAGGATATCGGTTTTTAGTACCAAAATACCCCCAGTATTCATAACAAAGAAAAAAAATAAAAAACATAGATATGAACAAGGAAGAGTTGATCTCTGGATCGCTCAAAAATTTTAAACAGAGTTTCCAACCGTCCTTACTACACTATTATTTAGCTTTTGAAACTTTTAAAAATATTTATCATTTGAATACAACTTTCATTATTATTCATTAATAACCAGTATTGTAAAGAAAATATAGTTCAATACTCTATACTAAATATTAATCTAAATATTTACACAAACTGTGTGTATTACATAGAATCAATTTTAAAAGAAAAAGTATTTGAATGATACACAATATCATTTACTCTATATCTCAAATAGAGACCATGGATCCGAGATCAAATCGATAATATGCATATTTTTAATTTAACTTATATATACTATGTATTCTGTGTGAACCCCATAATAGTTGATTCATTTAATATTTTGAACAGAGTTTAAACTAATTCCTATGGCATTCAAAGGGATATTACACTTGAACAATGTGATTTTCATTAGTATCAACATATTGAACAACATTCACAATTTTCTATGATATTATTAACAAGAATTAAACCCCATGTCACCATGGCTCAATTCAAAAAAAATTACAGAATGAAGAAAATAATTTTAACCATAAAAACTATTACTCCATCAATCATGATACACTTACTTGAAGTAATGGGGAAAAATTACTTGGAGAATTAGTTTCTCCCAACCATATAAGAGTATTGCAACTCGCTTTTCCAACTCCACCCCTGAGCTAGATCACCACCATGCACAATAGAACTATCAAGCATAACTTTCCACGCAACACTCTCTCTTAGAGTCTATAACAAGATCAGTGATGGACTTACAAAAAAAAGAGAAATACTTAACTCATTCTCTCATAGCACAATTTCTCCATGCACAACACAATGTCCTGTGCTATATCAGTGCACAAATTTATATTTTTTTCCGAGGTCTTGTGCCATCCCAATCAAATCTCAATCAATCCTTCAATCCCAGTGATTTAGGATCTTGTCTGGTAGTTGAGATTTTAGATTGGATTTGATTAGAAAAATATCTCTTGCTTGATTTACAGTTGTTCTTTGTCTCATAGTGGTGTCCCCTCATTCAACTGAATTATCTAAGTGTCTTTTTATTTTTCTTAATAATAAAAAGAATAATTTTTGTGCAAAGTATCACTCACACCCCTTGTGAGTATTTTTGAGTTTTTAATAACTCTTACAAAAATAATTGTTTTGAAATATTTTTCAAAAAATATATTAAATAAAAAAATAAAAATAATAATGTCTTGGGGATATCACATTGATACACTCCTGTTGCTTATTGAGGGTATATGTTCAACCCCATTCTTTCTAATTTCGCTTGACCTTGCCTTTGAGCAAGCAAGCCCAATGTTTTCTACCAAGGTTCCCTTCATCAAGCAATTTTTGTTGATCCTTGATCAATAAATCAAAGAATATATCAAATGAAAATTCCTTACTATCTTCTTTGCATAACATCCAATTGAGGCATAATTAGGAGCATAATACATCATAATGTGTCCTCAAATTCATCATAACTAGTTCAATGAGCTATCCATCCTTCTTTGAAAAAATCTTGCAAGATTTTCCCAATTTTAGTTGCAGTTCTTTGATGCAAGCCAAATAGTTCTCAATCATTTCAAGGGAATGGGATTCTAGAGATATCAACTCTTTCTCTATCTACATCGTTTAACTTTTATTAACCTTTTCAAACAAGGACTTGAAATTTTTCCAAACAACATGAGGGTAGTCAATTCCACTTGTATGAAAGTGAATCTCCCTTGAAATGTAGGTTTTAATGACCCCAACAACCTAATCTTTCTTTCCATTGATGAAAAACCTATCTTGGTCATCAGTTGGGTATGGAATATAGATCTTAGTATACTGCAATAGTCCTTTTTTGTCCAATAATGTTTCCATATCTAGCGTCGAGATTGCATAGTTATGATCATTCAAAATAATTGGTTCTATCTTGGAATCCATCCTTCTAATATCAAAAAGATATGATCAAAGTTCAAAGGTACCCTTCAACAAATTGTAATGTCCCCATCCAAATAAATCTCATGAAGGGAAATTTCCACCAATCTACTAGTTCCCTAGGTTGGGGTGGAAACATTTAGACTTCGAATAAGGGAGATATAAGATCCCAAATGGACATTAGATTGAAAAATATATATTAAAGGGGGGTAAATAAATAATTATAATAATAAAATAAGGTATCACTTGGCCATGAGGGTGCATAGGTGGTGTGGGACCCACACAAGGAAAGCTTCTTCATGCCACTTGGCATCCTATTCTCACCCATTCGAATCCAAGGTGGAGTCTAACGTTCTTGGGGGAGTTGGAGAGGCATTATTCATGGCATGAATCTAGGAGGGTCGAATTAGAGTGAAAGAGTAACTCCCATGGAAGAGAAAGAGGCATCTTAGAAGAATTGTGACACTTGGAGCTAGATTCCCTAACTTCTATGATGACAATGATGAAGATTCTATGACACTTATGACAAGTTTCATAATTGATTGCTAACATATGACATATATGACATACATCAAGGATAAAAATAGCCTCCAAGAGGGCACACAAGTGGATTTATGGCAGCCAATATTACCCCATTCGAATTGATGGAAGAGGAGGGATAGGAAGTGTTGGACAAGTGGCATTCCTGGGAATCTCTCCCTAATTCGAATTGGGATGATGCTATTGGAGGGAATTCGAGCTATGGAGGCCTTTGTAGGTTAATAAAATACAATAATAAATAATGATACCATATTTTGATCATTTCTTATTTGACACAATTGGAGAGCATAGCTTGTCCTTGCATGCTAGATGTTCATCCTCCCTACCCTAGAACCAATTTCGAGGGTGCAAGATTCCCAGACAGGTTGGTTGATGAATAGGATGTTCATACCTATCAACAGATATCCATGGAGATGTTTTAATGTAGTTTAAAACCCCAACTAAGTTCTAGTTCATCTTCTCTCATTCTTCTCTATGCTTATTTTACTATCTTTCTCTCAATGTCATGTAAATGTGCAAGGGTGCACTTCTTGTTGCATTTAGTTATTGGAGTATTTTTATTTAGACTTCATGGAAATGTTAGTTTCTGCATATCTCTGTAATATTCATATCATGAGATCCACAGCTTGAAATACCATGTACTTCAAGTGATATTTCCAATCAAAGATGAAATTCTAGACATTTTTCTCATAGCATTTTCATAGTAATTTTGGGATGATGTTGTACCTATTTTCTCAACAAGAGATAACACACCCAAGTTTCTTGACCCCAAAGAGGATCCTAACATCCAATATGGAATGCATGAAGTTCTAAAAGAATTGAAGCAATTGATTAAAGATTGTAGGATGACCTTACCATTCGATCCATTTTTTACTATCTCAAACAAGCTCAAAATGAGAGGAGATAACATAACTCCTTTTCAAAATAAAGAATTTAATTATGCCATAGGTAAAATTTCCCTTCCCACCTTTGATGTCTCATCCCAAAGTTCTCCAAATACTTGGGTACAAAATTTAGATGTATATTTTCAGCTAAATCCAATGGTTGAATAGGATGCTTTAAAAATGACTATTCTGCATCTTGAGGGAGAAGGAAATAATTGGTAGTTCCATGGAATTAAAATCTTGGGACATGATCAGGTCACGTCATATGAAGAGTTTTTTAACATGTTAGTGTAAATATTTGAACAAAAAGACCCTGAAATTCCTTTCAAGGAACTAGCACAATTGAAGCAAAGTGGAACCCCTGACGAGTACATGTTGGAATTCCAAAAACTATCAGTTGTAGTGGCCGATGTATCTATGGTTCGATTGGTATTTATCTACTGAAGGATTGGATGAACCTTTGAAAGGTTTAGTTAAATATGACAATCCTACTTCATTAAAATATGCAATGAACTTGGAAAGAGATTTGCAAAATGTGATACCCAAGAAAAAGTATCCTCCCAAGCCCAATTTTCATCCCAAGTTCATATTTGACAAGAGACCATGGTAAAAAGATTCATTTGAGAAGGAAAAGAAAGAGGTACCAAGCAAGGAAGAAATCAGAAGAAAGAAACTATGTTACACATGTCATCAACCATGGGTACCAGGGCATAAATGTGCTAAGGGGAAAGCACAATTTATTGAAGTATTTTTTGATGATGAAGGGGACATGGAGGAAGAAGAAAAAATTTCAACCCAAGAAGAGGGATATGACATAGCATAAGAAGATAATCCATGACCTGAAGAAGGGATAATGATAGTGATTTTAGGACTGCCTCGTTTTCACACCATCCGATGCAAGGGAGTGTTACAAGGGCACAATGTTTTGGTATTACTAGATGGAGGAGCAACTCATAACTTCATTGATGTAGCCTTTGTGGAGAGGAGAAAGGTACCTACTAAATAATTCAAAGGGTTAACAGTCATCATTATAGGTAACAATTATATTGAATGCAACACATGTATTCCAAAGCTACAACTTACCATAGGAAATTACACATTTTCTGATAGCTTCTATGTGGTGAATGTTGTCGATACAAATGTGGTTTTGGGACTACAATGGTTGTACTCTATAGGAGAACATACAGTGAACTACCAAATACATGAAATGAATTTCAAAGATTCAGAAGGAGGACAAATGTTAGTAAGAGGGATGCACACCTATCCTAACCAAGTGGTGTCTTCCCACAGCATGAGGTCCATATTAAGAAATGGGGACCTTGAATGGGCTGCAAAATGTTTAATCACTTAACCCAAACCAAACATAAAGATTGCAGAACATCCAAGGGAGATAAGGCAGCTACTACACAAATATGAAAGGTTTTTTGGATACCTTCCCCTTGGGCGGACACCTGACAAAGGAGTTCAACATACTATTGTTTTGGAGGTAGGTACTTCACCTATCCAAATACCCCCATATAGACACCCAAAAAGGTTCAAATATTAGATTGAGAAGGATACTCAAGAACTATTGGAATTGGGGCTCATCAGAACAAGCTCAAGTACCTATGCTTCTTTAGTTGTTTTGGTGAAGAAAAAAGATGGAACCTTGAGAATAAGCATTTATTTTAGGGCCTTAAACAAAAAGAAAATAAACAATAGATATCCCATCCCTTGGATAGATGAGCTCATGTATGATATATTTGGAGCAAATATCATTTCCAAAATTGATCTTAGATTTGGTTACCATTAGATTTAGATGAAGAAGGAAGATGTGCAGAAAACGGCTTTCAAATGTCACTATGGCCACTTCAAATTTCTTGTCATGCATTTTGGTTTGACCAATGCTCCAGAAACCTTCCAATCATGCATGAAAAAAATATTTTGCAAGCAGCTTCGTAAGTTTGTTTTGGTTTTCTTTGATGATATTTTGATTTACAGTAAGACATGGGAGGAACATTTGCACCATTTAGAAGTTGTATTGAAAATCTTGCATGAACAATCATTGTTTTCTAAGCTATCCAAGTGTGAGTTTGGGTTGAAAGAAATTTGTATCTTGGGAAAATCATTGGGAAATATGGGGTAAAGGTGAACTTGGAGAAAATAAAGGCTATTATTGAATGGCCATCACCCAAGAATATCACTAAATTGAGAGGCTTTATTGGGATATGCACATACTATAGGAAGTTTGTGAAGGGGTTTTCCAAACTGACTGCTCGTCTTACTAATTTTACCAAGAAGGATGCTTTAGAATGGGATGAAGAGGCTAAAAAGGTTTTCCAAAGAATGAATTAGGTAATGAGTAGTTTTCCAGTACTTGCATTACCATATTTTTCTAAACCATTTGTTTTGGAATGTGATACATTAGGGGAAGGCATAAGGGCATCATTAAAGCAAGATCAAAACCCCATAGCTTTTGAAAGCAGAAAATTGCAGCCACATGAGAGGATCTAATCCATGTAAGGAAATGTTGGCCATCATGCATTCCTTGGCCAAGTTTAGACAATATCCAGTGGGGAACAAATTTGTAGTCAAAACTGATCATAACAGTTTGAAGTATTTCCTTACACAAAAAGATCTCAATGAAAGGAAAAAAAATGGGTGAGTAAGATTCAAGCCTTTGATTTTGACATTGAATATGTAAAAGGAAAGAATAATATTGTAGCAGATGCATTGTCTAGGAGACCTTAATTTTCCCTTATGGACATCTCAAAAGATTGAAAAAATGAGTTGCTAGTAGAGTATGCCAAAGATAGTTTTGCTTGTGAATTTTTAGATGGGGTCAAGGAGATGATGGGTACAATATATTGAATAGCCTAATCTACTATAAATACTGAATATACTTCGTTCATGGTTCGAACTTAAAGCAAAAAATATTGAAGGATGCTCATGATTCTCATTTAGTAGGCCATCCTGCTTTCTTTAAAACATATAGGCAACTAAGACAAAGGTTATCTTGGAAATGGTTGAAGGAATATGTTTTAAAGTATGTGAATGAATAATACACCCATCCTGCTCGTCTCTTACAACCATTTCCCATTCCAGAATAAAAGTGGGAAAGCATCTCCATGGATTTCATCATAGGTTTTCCCAAGGATTTTGTTAAGGATTGTATTTATGTTGTGGTGGATAGACTCACCAAATTTGTTCATTTATTTGCTATTACATCATCTTTTATTGCTTCAAAAGTAGTTGAGCTATTCTTTAGAGATGTTTTCAAATTAAATGGAATTCCCAAAAATATTGTGAGTGACAGGGATAGTATATTTATGAGTGATTTTGGAAAGAACTCTTCAAAATGGTGGGAATTAAATTGAATCCTAGCACAAGTTATCATCCTCAAACTGATGGCCAAATAGAAAGGGTGAACCAATGGTTGGAGGGGTACTTGAGAAACTATGTTGGTGAGCAGCAAAAAGCATGGGTTAAATGGCTACATTTGGGTGAGTTTTTCTACAATACTAATTTTATATGTCCCTTGGAATGTATCCTTTCAAATAACTTTATGTTTATGAATCACTCACCTTTGTTGATCAAATTTTTTGTGATATTATAGCTCCAAAACATAAATATTTGGTTGAGGAAAGTCAACATATTTTGAAATATTTAAAAGACAATTTGCAAGCTTCCCAAAATCAACAAAAATAGTATGTGGATCAACATAGGAAAGAAAGAACTTTTCAAGTGAATGATTTGGTTTATTTGAGGCTGCAACCATATAAGAAAACCACCTTAAAAGGGAAAGGATTAGAAAATCTTAAACCAATATTTTATGGTCCATATAAGATAATTCAAAATGTTGGGGAGGTAGCTTATGAGATAGAACTTCCTGAAGGTAGCAAAATCCACAATGTGTTTCATGTTTCATGCCTTAAGAAGGCTATTGGTCAAAAAATTTCTATTTCAGAAACTCTTCCTCCATTAGATGATGAAGGACAGCTTATACTTATTCCAGAAAAAAATTTGAAAACAAGACAAAGAAAAGTGAGGAGCAGAACTATAAGAGAATATTTGGTACAATGGAAATATTTTTCAACTGAAGATACCACATGGGAAGAGGAACTTATTTTCCAGCATCCCAATTTGGAATTGCTTTGGGACAAGCAATCTTGGGTGGGGAGGACTGTAATGTTCCCATCCAAATAAATCTCATCAAGGGAAATTTCCACCAATCTACTAGTTCCCTAGGTTGGGGTGGAAACATTTAGACTTGGAATAAGGGAGATATAAGACCCCAAATGGACACTATATTGACAAATATATATTAAAGGGGATAAATAATAATTATAATAAGAAAATAAGGTGGCACTTGGCCATGAGGGTGCATAGGTGGTGTGGGACCCACACAAGGCAAGATTCTTCATACCACATGGCATCCTATTCTCACCCATTCGAATCCAAGGTGGAGTATAATGTTCTTGGGGGATTTGGAGAGGCATTATTCATGGAATGAATCTAGGAGGGTAGAATTAGAGTGTTAGAGTAACTCCCATGGAAGAGAAAGAGGCATCTTAGAAGAATTGTGACACTTGGAGCTAGATTCCAATGATGGAGATTCTATGACACTTATGACAAGGTTAAGACCTGATTGATGACATATGAAATACATGACATGTCGGGGATAAAATTAGCCTCCAAGAGGGCACACAAGTGGATTTATGGAAGCCAAGATTCCCCCATTCTAATTGATGGAAGAGGAGGGCTAGGAAGTGTTGGACAAGTGGCATTCTTGGGAATCTCTCCCTAATTTGAATTGGGATGACGCTCTTGGAGGGAATTAAAGCTATGGAGGCATTCAGAGGTTAATAAAAGACAAGAATAAATAATGATACCATATTTTGATAATTTCTCATTTGACACAATTGGCGAGCATAGCTTGTCCTTGCACAGTAGATGTTCATCCACCCTGCCTTAGAACCAATTTTGAGGGTGAAAGATTCCAATCCAAGTTGGCTAGCGGATAGGTCGTTCAAACATATAAAAAGAGATTCATGGATATTTTTTGTTGTAGGTTCAAACCCCAACTAAGTTCGAGCTCATCTTCTCTCATTCTTCTCTATGCTTATTCAACTATCTTTCTCTCAATGTCATGTAAATGTGCAAGGGAACACTTCTTGTTGCATTTAGTTATTAGAGGATTTTTATTTCGTCTTCATGGACATGTTAGTTGATGCATATATATGTAATATTCATATCATGAGAGACAAAACTAGAAATACCATGTAATTCAAGTGATATTTCCAATCAAAGATGAAATTCGAGCCATTTTCCTCATAGCATTTTCATAGTAATTTTGGGATGATGTTGTACCTGTTTTATATCAGAGTTTTCTAAGATATTTATTCATGTAATAAGCTATATATGAATTTAATTTGATGTCCGAAATGATTTTTTCGTACCCCTTAAGTGTCACTATGTTTTATGACTAAATTCGAGACTCCTTGTCCACCATTTTCACCCCAAATTCTAGACTCCGTAAGTTGTTTTTCATTGGGATACCTATTTGACCCTAAAAAAAATCTAATGCTGCAAATATGTTTTCACTAATGTCCCCTAACAAATTCAAGTCGCATACCAAGAATTAGTGATGTTCGTACAGTGTTTGGAAGAGAAATTAATGGAAGACCTAGGGGGAATTTCCACTACTCAAATTCACTAGTCTTGTCCCAAAACTTATTTCCTTGCAAATTGCAGACCATGGATGGGTGTATCTATTGTTTTGGTGTCGGATATATGTGTTAATGTGTCCTATGCCCCATCAAGACCTTCCTCCCCAAATTCGAAATAATTTGGAGGTGTTTGGAACCCGTTGTAAATGACATCCCTAGAGTTGAAACAAGGTGAATCCAAGTACTTTTCTTTGGAGGGATATTACACAAATATTCAAGATAGAGTCGATCAACCCTAGATATGAATTAACACAATTCATAGACAAAAATCTAGGTAAAAACTAATAACTCTATTACCATTTTGGGAAATCCCTTTGAACAAATAGACAGAAAAAAATAACATAAAGGATAAATATTGCAAGAAGAGGGGTGGTGTCCAAATACACCATTTACAGCACTTAAGAACAACGCATTATGATAAAAAAATCACAATGCATTATCTCATCAAAGATTACCATCACTATTCGATATCAATAAAACCCATAGGGTTGTTCTTTTATAATATCTATATCTAAAAAAATTCCTTGAAGTGCGCATGATCTAGTCCACAAATAAGTGTCATCTATTCTAAATATTTCTAGGAAATATGTAATGTCCTATTGATTAGTAGGTTGCTTTAGTTGAATTGATAGTTCCCTTGTCGACTATTCATTCTACCAATCAATTAACCACTAGATTGAGCATCTAGTTTACTGTTGTCTTCGGATGATTGTCTCCAGAAGATCCAAAGGTGTGATAAACCTGCATAGACTTTTGTTCCAACATGAACCTAAAATTTCATCCTATAGTAGTCTAGTATGTATCTTCTATAACTCCATAGGCTTGGCTGAATTCTAATGTGCCACTTGGGAGAGCTACGGTAACTTTTCCAAAGCTTGTTATGTTTGTCCCTTTAAGGAGAGTGAACTTGTATGGACTGATATGTATCTAATTTTTCAATTTTTTCTTACGAAATTTTTACCTCAAACCCTATCGTTGGTATTCATTCTCATGGAACATGTGACAATCACTTTGGTCCTCTTAAGATTCAGATATAATAGTTTTACCCAAAACACCTTTTTGAGACTAGCTTTTGAACTAGTAAAAATCCTAACTTACATCGACTATAACTATAAAACTATAATGAACCGGGAATTCAAATATTTACCACTTGTACTTTTAAATGTCCTCCAAGGCTCCTAAATGTTTTTCTATCTCATACATCCATATAAAAAATCATGGAAAAAATTGATCAGATTCCAAATGTTATCCACCAAATTCTCAAAATGGTATAAAATTAGAAAGAAAGAAAGAATAATCCATTGCTTTGAGAATGAAATAAAGAAATGAATAAGAAGCATCTTTGAGAGAACAAACTTCTTATACAATGTATCAAATGTACAAGACCAGATGAGATGGTCTTAAAATTAGGTCTCCTTTGTATATATATCGGAGATAAAAGGTACAATTACAATTAAGGTCCTAGCCGACCAATAAAGAGAATTATAATAATAATAATATAAATGTAAATTCACACTATATACAGCTTAACATCTTCGGTTTAGCTCCCATGTAAATAATCTCATTTCATTAATGACTTAGTAGGGAAAATAAGTATTGCAAACCAAATCAAAGGTTATTTTTGGAAATAATGATTTTAGAATGTCCACTTTCATATTTTACATCTTTTTGGAAGATGCTCAAGGAATGGTGCAAGGTAATGATACCCACTTATGACGCGTTAGTTGTAATGGCATGCTGGAAAAATAGAAATATGATCATTAAAATGAATTATTAGAGGTACCTAAAAAACTTTTTAGAATTAGGTGTAAAAAGATGAAACGTAGAAAATCGTATCACCTTGCGGAATATATAACTTTTATTTATGGAAAAGTGATATAACCACCCCAAAATGTCATTATTTTAAGATTGGTATGTTATTTTTATCTAAAACATAATGCATATGTTCACGTTGGTTCATCAGTTTGTTATGTAAATTGTCAAATTATGAGGAAAAAATATGTACAGGCGTACGCAACAGGCGAATCTTGTGCAGGGCTATTTTTCCAAAATTTTAAAAGTTAATTTTTTTTTTCAAACTACGAAAGTAAGTGAATCCCTAAAACTACATGGCCAAGCATTGGTCCACCATATCATTGTCTTAACATAATCAATCAATTTTTTTTTAGCTTGTAGGTATTCTTGTACTCTTGTGCGGGTTCTTTTCTGTTTTCGAAATATGTAAGCCAATCAAAAGTTATAGCCCAAATAAACGACCTATCTTTTTTACAAATTTCACATGAGTGCAGTTAAAAATGAATTAAAAAAAAAGATTTATTCAAAAAAATATATATTTAGAATTTGCACATAGAGCTCAACAAGTGTGTTTAATTTCATCAGTAGTGCACAAGTGGAGCATATGCCGAACTAAGTGTGAAAAACAAGAAGTTACATAAATTGGTGTGTTCTACCATAACTCAGACCAAGCCTCAAGGTTTGGAAATACAAGGCTAGTACCAAACCTATAAGGGCTCAAAAAAAAAAAGAATCTAAACACACGTGCACGCAAATGCGTGCATGGATACTAGCGCGCACATGTAGATGTGTGCACGCATAGATGTGCACACCCGTAGATGCGTGCACCCATTCATTTTCACACCTTCATTTTTTTCTATCTCTCCCTAAACACCCCCTCCCTCTCTATAAACCCAACCCCCTCTATTCATATCCACCCAATCCCCCCCCCCCCCCTTCTCTTCCACTTTTCCCAATCCCTCCTCCCTCCCTCACCCCTCTCTTCTCTCCTTAACCACAAGGGTTAGGAGATTTAGTCATCAATTTCTATGAATAACACCTAAAGCCATGACATAGGATTTCTTGAGGCTAGCCTTGATTCCAAGTATGAATATGGGTGTGGCCATTCTAATTTCTTAGATTCAAGGTATAGGTGTTTGGGCCCTATACATGGTTGGGGGATGGAACCTTGGCTTTAATCCCTAAAATAAGAATGTAATCATCCAATTTCAAGAACAACGCCTTACTCCACTACACACAACCTCTCAAGCATATCCTCTGTTATGAGTAGTGATACTAATGATAATAGGAATGTAACCCCTATAACCATTTACATCTAACCCTTATCACCAATATACCCTATAACCCCTAATCATTATAATCCCTATCTAGTAACTCTCATAACCCACAAATCCTATAATATGTATATGTTATTATACAAAATCACTAACTCGCATTATCCTCTTGTACATATAAATCTTCATCCTTGTAACCATAAATCCATGACCCCTATATCTCAATCCCCAAACCCTTGACTATTAGTCCCTAGCCATTGCAATCCCTTGTCCCTAGTACAACTGACCATTATAACTCTTGGCCCATTATAATCCTATACTAGTATAGCCCCTAAACTCTTAAATCATAACAAAATGATATATACCCCATTCCCTAACACTTAAGTATCCCTTCACCCCTATAATCCTAACCACCTAATCCTAACCTCTAAAGTGTCTAGTCAAATAAAAATAAACCCCTAACCCTTATAACCTCTAATTCTCATCAACCCTAAACTCTATCATCAAACACCCAACCCTTCAAACCTATAAACCATAGCCAGTTTAAAGAGACAGTCAAAGAGAGAGAGAGGGAGAGAGAGAGAGATTGGATGCTATGGGTTTAGTGACATAGAGATGAGGGGTTAGGGGTTTAGAGAGAGAGAGAGAGATTGGAGGTTGGGGGCTTAGAGAGAGAGACAAAGAGAGAGGGGGGGATTGGGGATTAAAGAAAGAGAGAGAGAGGGAAAGAAATTGGTGGTTATGGGTTTCAGGAGAAACATTAAGAGATTGGGGGTTAAGCGTTTAGAGAGAGAAAATGGGGGTTAGGTGTTCAAAGAGAGAAATAGGGATTGGAGGTTAGAGCTTTAGAGAGAGAGAGAGATAATTAGAGGTATTGGGGGTTACAAGCTTAGAGAGAGAGAGAGAGAGAGAGAGAGAATGGAGGTTATGAGTTTAGAGAAAAAGAGTGAGAGAAAGGGAGATATTGGTGGTTCGGGGCTTAGAGAGAGAGAGAGGGAGAGAGAGGGAGGTAAATAGAGATAGAGAGAGACTAGAGGTCAGTATTTTGGAGACGAAGAAAGTGAGAGATTGGTGTTTTTAGGTCTAGAGAGAAAGAGAGATATTGGAGGATATAGGTTTAGAGAAAGAGAAAGAGTGAGAGAGAGATTGAAAGTTAAGGGTTTCGAGATAGAGATAGAAAGAGAGAGATTTTTGGTTGGGGGTTTAGAGAGAGAGAAATTGGAGAGTAGGTGTTTAGAGAGAGAGAGAGAGAGATTGGTGGTTAGGGGTTTAGAGAGAAATATATTGGGGCTTAGTGGTTTAGAGAGAGAGAGAGAGTGAGAGATAGAGAAAGATTCTGGGTTAGGGGTTTATAGAGAGAGATTGGTGGTTGAGAGAGAGAGAGAGAGAGAGAGAGAGAGAGAGAGAGAGAGAGATTGGGTGTTAGGGGTATAGAGAGAGATATTGTAGGTTAATGGTTAAGAGAGAGAGAGAGAGAGATAGAGGGAGAGAGAATGATGGTTATGGTTTTAGGTAGAAAGAGAGAGATATTGCGGTTAAGGGTTTAGAGAGAGAGAGAGAGGGTTAGGGGTTTAGAGAAAGAGATAGAAAGAGTGATATTAGGGGATTTGGGTTTAGAGAGAGAGAGGGAGACTAGAGGTTAGGGGTTTATAAAAAAGAGAGATTGGTGATAAGGGTTTTAGAAAGAGAAGAGTTTGGTGCTTAATGGTTCAGAGAGAAAGAGAGATTGGTGGTTAGGAATTTTGATAGAGAGAGAGACTAGATATTAGGATTTTAGAGGGAGAGAGAGAAAGTGAGAGATTTGTGGTTAGGTGTCTAGTGAGAGAGAGATAGATTGGGGTTTAGGGTTTTTGAGAGAAAGAGAGAGAGAGATTAGGGGTTAGAGATATATATATAGAGAGAGAGATTGGAAGTTAGGGGTTAAGGGTTTAGAGAGGGAGAGTGAGAGACAACGGGAGTGGAGGCTAGGAGTTTAGATATAGACAAATAGATTGGAGGTTAGGAGTTTAGAGAGAGTGAAATATTGGTGGTTAGTGGTTTAGAGAGAGATATGTCGGGGATTAAGGGTTTAGAGAGAGAGAGGTATTGGGGGATAAGGGTTTAGAGAGAGTGAGAGAGAGGTTGATGGTTAATGTTTTTTTTTTTTTTTTTTTGAAAGAGAGAGAAATTGGGGGTTAGGGGTTTAGAGAGAGAGATATTGGAGATTAGGGGTTCAGAGAGAGAGATTGAGAGAGAGAAAGAGATTGGATATTAGGGGTTTAGAGAGAGAGAAAGGAAGAGACTACTAGTTCGTGTTTTAGAGAGAGAGAGATTGGGGTTAGGGGTTTAGAGAGAGAGATGTAGAGGGAGATAAATTGATGGTTAGGGGTTTACGTAGAATAAGAGAGATAGTGGGGGTTAACGGTTTAGAGAGAGAGATTGGGGATTAAAGGTATAGAGAGAGAGAGAGAAATATTTGGGGTCATGGTTTTGGAGAGAGAGAGATTGGTGGTTAAGGGTTTAGAGAGAGAGAGGCTAGATTTTAGGGTTTTAGAGATAGAGAGAGATTGGTTACTAGTTGTCTAGAGAGAGAGAAAGTGATACAGATTGGGGGTTAGGGGCTTAGAGAGAGAGAGAGAGAGAGAGAGAGAGAGAGAGAGATATTAGGGGTTAGGAGCATAAAGAGAGATATTGGAAGTCAAATGGATTACAAAGAGATAAAAAGAGAGAGATTGGGAGTTATGGGTTTACAGAGAGAGAGAGAGAGGGATATTGGGGGTTAGGAGTCCAAAGAGAGAGAGAGAGAGAGATTTTGGGATAGGATTTTAGAGAGAGAGAGAGAGAGAGAGATTGGGTGTTAGGGGCTCGGAGAATGAGAGATGGAGAGATATTGGTGGCTATGAGTTCATAGAGAGAGAGAGAGAGAGAGATTAGATCTTAGGGTTTTAGAGATAGAGATAGAGTGAAATAAATAGACTGATGGTTAAGGGCTTAGAAAGAGAGAGAGAGATTGGAGCTTCTTGGTTGAGAGAGAGAGAGAGAGAGAGATTGGTGGTTAGTTGTCTAGAGAAATAGATAGAGAGAGAGAGAGATTGGAGGGTATGGGTTTAGTGAGATACAGATTTGGGATTAGTGTTTTAGGGAGAGAGAGAGAGAGAATGGGGTTTAGGTTCTTAGAGAGAGATAGGGAAAGAAATAAGTGGTTATGGGTTTAGGGAGAAACATAAAGAGATTGTTGATTACGAATATAGAGAGAGAAAGTGTGGGTTAGGCATTTAGAGAGAGAGAGATTGGATATTAGAGGTTTAGAGAGAGATAAAGAGAATTAGAGTAATTTAGGGTTATAGATTTAGAGAGAGAGAGAGAGAATGGATGTAGAGGGAGAGAGAGAGAGAGATTGGTGCTATGGGGTTTAATGATAGAGAGAGGGATATTGGAGCTTATTGGCTTAGAGAGGGAGATAGAAATTGGTGGTTGGGTGTTTAGAGAGAGAGAGAGAAACTAGAGGTTAGGGTTCTATAGAGAGAGAAAGTGAGAGATTGGTGGTTAGCGATAGAGAGAGAGAGAGAGACATTGGGGGGTAGAGGCTTATAGAGAGAGAGAGAGAGAGAGAGAGAGAGAGAGAGAGAGATTGGGGGTTATGTGTGTGTATATATATATTGGGGATTAGGTGTATAGAGAGAGAGAGAGAGAGAGAGTGAGAGATATTGAAAGTTAGGGGTTTATAGAGAGATATAGAAACAGAGAGATCAGTTGTTAGGGGTTTAGAGACACACATGCACACACACACACACACACACACACACACACACATAATTTGGGAGTTAGGGGATTACAAAGGGATAAAGAGAGAGATTAGTGGTTCATATATATATATATATAGAGAGAGAGAGAGAGAGATTAGGGGTTACAGGTTTATAGAGATAGAGATTGGGGGCTATATCTTTAGAGAGAGAGAGAGAGAGAGATTAGAGTTTAGGGGATTATAGAGAGAGACATATAGGGGTTTAGGGTTTAGAGAGATACAAATTGGTGGTTGGGTGTTTAGAGAGAGAGAGAGAGAGACTAGAGGTTAGGGTTCTATAGAGAGAGAAAGTGAGAGATTGGTGGTTAGCGATAGAGAGAGAGAGAGACATTGGGGGGTAGAGGTTTATAGAGAGAGAGAGAGAGAGAAATATTGGGGGTTATGTGTGTATATATATATATATATATATGTATTGGGGGTTGGGTGTATAGAGAGAGAGAGAGAGAGAGAGAGAGAGAGAGAGATTGAAATTTAGGGGTTTAGAGAGAGATATAGAAAGAGAGAGATCAATTGTTAGGGGTTTACACACACACACACAAATTGGGAGTTAAGGGATTACAGAGGGATAAAGAGAGAGAGATTAGTGGTTAGGGGTTTAGAGAGAAAAAATTATTGGAGATTAGTGGTTCAAATAGAGAGAGAGAGAGAGAGAGAGAGAGATTGGGGGCTATATGTTTGGAGAGAGAGAGAGAGATTAGAGGCCAGGGTATTAGAGAGAGAGACATATAGGGGTTTAGGGTTTAGAGAGATATATATTGGTGGTGAGGGGTATAGAAAGAGAGAGAGAGATACTGTTGTTTAATGGTTTAGGGAGAGAGATAAAGGGAGAGAAAATGGTGGTTAGGGTATTATAGAGGAAGAGATAGATATTGGGGGATAATGGGTTAGAGAGAGGGGGGGTTATGGGTTTAGATATTGAGAAAGCAAGATATTGGTGGTTCCGTGTCAGGAGAGAGAGAGAGAGAGAGAGAGAGAGAGAGAGAGAGGTTTGTAAATGGAGGTTTAGAGAGAGAGATATTGGTGGTTAGGGGTAGAGCGAGAGAGAGTGGTGGATTGGAACTTAGGGGTTTAGAGGGACATATAGAAAGAAAGAGATTAGGTGTTAAAGGTTTAGAGAGAGAGAGAATGGTGGTAAGGGGATCAGAGAGAGAGAGAGATATTAGGTATCAGGGGTTTAGATAGAGAGAAATATATTGGGGATTATGGATTTATATGGAAATAAAAAGATTGGAGGTTTGAAAATATAGAGAAATTAGGGTTAGGTGTTTATAGAGAGATGGATAAAAATTAGAGGTTAGGAGTTTAAAGGGAGAGAGAGAGATAGAATGGGGGTTGGGGGTTTAGAAGGAGAACTCATTACCCCTATAACCCTTAAATACTATCAATTTTGAACACTAAAATATATAACCTTTAACCCCATAAACTTAACAACTCTTAACCTACAATCCTTATTGTTAAGTTTTAAACAAAATAGACTAGCAAGATCACTGAAAGAAACATAATCACCAAGATAGACACAAAAATTACCCTGGGAAACCCTCATGGGGTAGAAAACCCAACAAATATTTCCTCAATAAGATGATCAACCAAAATACAAGATGTGCTCCAAGACTTGTCCTTCTTCTCTATCTTCCAGACAAACCTCCCAGACACAAGTGCGCTACTTTTCTGAGTTGTGTGTGTGTGTCAAATGAGCAGCTCCTCTCCTCTATTTATACTAGATCCCAATTGACCAAAATCCCTAATGGGGCCGACCTCTACTTGAGAAGTCTAATAACCTCCAAAATATAAACTTAGGGCCAACACCCACATGGTGGGTCTAATAACCCTAGTTACTACAAACCATCGGAGGAATAAACATCTCCGGATACATAATAGAATTGCCTCAGAGGGATGAAACATCTCCGGAATAATAATGTACAAATATAATATTCTTAGAAGTTACAATATTCAACACTCCCCCTTAATGAGAAGGATATTATAACAGTATCTACAGGAGTAAGGAGTCATCGACTACATCAAACATGATACATCTCTATATCATCGGAAGCTTTCTTCAATACATCATGATCAGTAACTCAACTAGTTGTTGGAACATCAACATCATAGTTATCGCACACTCATTAGCATCGTCATTAGCATTGTCATCACACGATCATCAGCATCGTCATCATTAGCATCATCATCATATGATATACAATCATTAGCATCAGCATCGTCATCATACAATCATCAACATCGTCATCATACAATCATCAGCATCATCATCATACGATCATCAGCATCGTCATCATACGATCATATTACAGGATGATCAATCCTGCTCTCTTTAGGACATAGGTCCATGGATGATGCAATCCTGTCATGTACCTTTTGAACCGAGGTCCAAGGACGATCCAGTCCTATCATGTACCTTTTGAACCGAGGTCCAGGGATGATACAGTCCTATAATTCAATTCTCAGAGTCCTCATGTCTATGGCTCAATTCTAAGGACCAAAGTCCGAGGACGATCCAATCCCCTTACCTGTTCATTCAGGATTTTTATTTTTGGAGACATCTGTCTACGGCTCAATTCAAAGGACAAAATTCTGAGGACGATCCAATCCCCTTACCTGTTCATTCAGGATTTTTATTTTCGGAGACATCTTGTCTACGGCTCAATTCAAAGGACCAAAGTTCGAGGATGATCCAATCCCCTTACCTGTTCATTTAGGATTTTATTTTCGAAGACATCTTATCTACAGCTCAATTCAAAGGACAAAAGTCCGAGGATGATCCAATCCCCTTACCTGCTCATTCAGGATTTTTATTTTTAGAGACATCTTGTCTATGACTCAATTCAAAGGACAAAAGTCCGAGGATGATCAATCCCCTTACCTGTTCATTCAGGATTTTATTTTTGGAGACATCTGTCTACGGCTCAATTCAAAGGACAAAAGTCCGAGGACGATCCAATCCCCTTACCTGTTCATTCAAGATTTTATTTTCGGAGACATTTGTCTATGGCTCAATTCAAAGGACAAAAGTCCAAGGACGATCCAATCCTCACATCAAAACATATACAAGTATCCTCATCCATACAAGTGCATCATTAATACAAGAATTCTCATCAATACATTAATATGTAATAATAAAAGTATCATCATCAAAACATGTATCCTCATTAATACATCAAAGCACATATACATATATCGTGTATCCTCATCAATACATACATTATCAAAACATGTATCCTCATATATCATCAAAGTAAAATAAAAAATAGTGTAATTGTTCTAAGTGTAAGAAGTCTAAATCTAAATAAGCATAAATATCTAAGAGTGGTAAGCATGTATCCTCATCATTAGTGACGATACTACTCCCCCTTTTGAGGAAGGTCCTTTAGAGCTACACCAAGCTTGTCTCGGAAGTATTCAAATTTCACACGAGACAGGGGTTTGGTTAATATATCAGAAACTTGTTCTTCAGTACTCACATACTTGAGTTTGATAGCTCCCCTCTGCACCATGTCTCGTATATAAAAGTATCGGATCTCTATGTGTTTTGACTTATCATGGAATACAGGATTTTCTGTCATTTTGATGCAACTTTGATTGTCACACATGATCATAGTGGGATCCATCTCTAAGTCAAACACTCCAGATAATAGTTTCTGAAGCCACACTGCTTCATAGCTAGCAGAGCAGGCAGCTATGTATTCTGCTTCAGCAATACTGAGAGCCACACTAGATTATTTCTTGCTGAACCATGAGATCATGGAAAATCCAAGACCATAACATCCACCTGATGTACTCTTTCTGTCTGAGGTACTTCCTGCCCAATCAGAGTCTGAGTAACCATGTAATCTGAGTTCATGATTTCCAAGATAATATAGACCAAAATCTAAAGTACCCTTTAGGTACCTCATCACATGCTTTGCAACTATTAAGTGAACCTTTCTAGGTTCTACTAGATACTGACTCAGGGTATTTATGGCAAAGCACATATCTGGCCTAGTATTTGTTAAATACATCAAAGACCCAATGATTTGCCTATATAGAGTTATGTCCACTAATTCTGATGTGTCATTAATTAATAAATTCAAGTTGGAGTCCATGGGAGTGGCCATGGCTTTACACTCCATCATATCAAATCTTTTTAGAATCTCCATAGCATACTTACCATGATTTAGAAAGATTCCTTTTGGTTCTTGCCATACTTCTAGACCTAAGAAGTAGTGCATTAATCTGAGATATTTCATCTCGAATTCTGAAGAAAGCTTCTTCTTGCATTCAATAATCTATTTCTCATTTCCGGTTAGAAATAGATCATCTACATATAACAGTAGTATAATTGGTTCATCATCCATTACCTTAAGATAAAGATTAGGGTCAACTTTACTCTTGGTAAAGCCCATGCTTGTTAAGAAATTGTCAATCCTTCCATACCAAGCTTTGGGAGCTTGCTTTAATCCATATAATGCCTTTTTTTCAGTTTTGTGAAGAACCTGCAATAATTAATTAATGCAAATACACAATATATCAGAAATAACAGAACTCGGAATCACTTTTATATTGATCATGGGCCACTTTGAGGGGGCAACCTCCTTTGGTCAAGCTTAATACAATTAACTTCATGGTGCCTTCAATGACCTCAACACACACTTATATACTAAGTCTATGCCCAATACTATGAGTCAAAACCATGGGACATATAATACTACGGGACGACTTACAAAGCATATGCGTCCAATACTATGGATCAATACTATGGGCTAATATAAACAACAGATCAACAAATACTACGGAACGACTTACAAAGCATATGCATCCAACAACAATATACTAACATAGTAAAGAGAAGGGTTGACATAGGTTCCCAACATCCCCTCTCTGTTAAAAAAAGCTTTGTCCTCAAAGCTTTGGTTGGAGAAATTGCTGCAGAATCTGAAGGAGTGGTTCCCTGGTAGCATCCTCGGGTTGCATTTCGGGCCACTGGCACCTTTGGAGTGTCAAGGAAGATTGCTTGGAAGGCTGTAGATGAAGAAGAACCCTGTCAGCTACGTGGAAAATGCGCTTAGAATGGTGCTGATCGGCTTGTTGTTTCAGGTGAATTCTGGCTATGTGAAGATTGTCCTGCAGAATGAGAATAATCTGATCGCGGTTGCGAAGAACCGAGTCAATTTCTTGAACTGGAGACCTGGTAAGGGTGTATGGAAGAAGAAATGGCGATGTTTTTCCATAGACTGCTTCATATGGTGTCCTTTGAGATGTGGTATTGTACCACCAGAGCGCTGCTAGGAAATCTATAGAAATAGTTGGCCAAAGCTGTGTAGGGATGGGAAAGGGTTTGAGCAATCCCAAAAGGAGTGTCGTTTCACCCTTATTGACTTGGAAAGTATCATCGTTAGCCACCATCTGTTGAATTGTCATTTTTAGTCCCTACCAAAAGAAGTTACGTTGTTCCCAGTCATACATTTTGCAGAACCCAGAGTGCCTTATTGATGAAGAAGCATGGAGTTCATAGAAGAGAGAGCCCTGTTGAACATATTGCAACCAATTTGGAACAAGTAGAGAAAGAGCTGTAAGAGAAACTGGGTCATCAGTTGTGCGAGAAGGAGCATATTCCACCATATTGTCCTTACCCTTCTTATAAGTGATCACATAGTGATAAACCATGAGTTGGATAACCCATTTCAGGTGTGTTGGGGAGGAGACCCATTGTTCCAGAAAATTTTCCAGACTCTGGAGATTAGTCTTGATGCAGAAATAATTTCCTAATAGGTATGGCTGCCACTTCTGTACTGCATGCAAAATAGCCATCATTTCCTGCTGAGAGGTAGATGTGGCTAAATTCTTACCGAAATGGTCTCTTAAAGGCAGCAAGCGCATTGGTTCAGCAAAGATACCTGCATATCTATCCAAAGAAGTATTGGAGATTGTTGATGGGTGCATCTGAATGGAATTGAGATGAGCGATGACACCATTTGAATTCTTCTTAAGGATTTTTTCCAGGCGATGTGAACTGATGATGCAGAGAGACCCTAGTTGTAAGCCCATAAATTTGTGTTGTGCCCCATTGACTTTAAATTGCATCCAAAGTTCAACAAAATCCCATAAGATGGGGCCAAGTGTGCGTAACCATTGAACGCCCAAAACCACATCACATCCGCCTAAGGACAAGGCAAACATGTCAGAGCGTAGGTTGTAATATTCCATAGAGATACGCACATTGTGACACTTCCCCTTGCAAGGTAAGGTTCCCCCATTGGCAACCATGACTTCAAAGTTGGAGCAAGGATGGACAAAACAATTAGCATGTTTGTCAATCCGAGGATCAATGAAGTTATGAGTGCTACCAGAATCAATGAATATGGTAAGAGGGAGCTTCTTGAAGTATCCCCTGACCCGCATTGTTTGTGGGGTGGTGACGCCGGTTATAGCATGGAGAGAGATCTCGGGTGGGTCATCTTGAGATGGGGTGTCAACAAGCGGGTGATGAATGTCAACCTGATCATCTACTGCATCTGTAGCTTCTTCACCAAGTTCTAAGGCAGGCGGAGAATCCACATCCAAGAGATAGAGATTTTGTTGAACACATCTATGTCACCGAGTGAATTTTTCATCACAATTATAGCAAAGCCCTTTTTCTTGGCGTGCCTGCATTTCTATTTCAGACAAATGCTTGATAGGAGTTGGTTGAGGAGAAGGCGTGATGAAAGGTCGCTGGGAACCCATATTTCTGAAGGGAACAAAGGTGGGTTTGGAGCGTTGTTGAGCTGCGATCTTGTCCTCGACCAGCTTAGAAAACCCTAGGACTTCCATCATTGTGTTGGGACAAAATATTTTGACCTCTGAGCAGATTTCATCCTTGAGACCACTGATAAAACAACTACTGTAGAATTCATCAGACAATCCTTCTGTGTGATTGGCCAATTTCTCAAATTCTGTCTGATACTCTCTCATTGTGCCAATTTGGTGAAGTTTAGTGAGTGCTCCTGTGAAATCATCAAAATCACTAGGACCAAATCGTGGCAAAATGAGTTGGCAAAAATTTGTCCAGTTTGGCTCGGGATGAGCTTTGATGTACCAACGGTACCATTGAAGGGCTTCCTGTTCCAAATGAAAGGATGCAAGTGGAACTTTCTGGGCATCAAAAGTATTATGCAGACTGAAATATTGTTCTGCTCGATATATCCATCCAGTCGAATCAGTACCATTGAAGTGAGGAAAATCAAGTTTCGACCCATGAAAATTGCTGGAAGAAGAGAACTCGGTGGCTGCAAAAGATTCTGGCTGTCTGGTATTGTTCATGGATGAATGTTGAAGATGGAGGCTGAGAAATTTTTCATCCAGATCTTGGAGTTTGGTTTGGATGGTTGCAAGTGCTTCCTCCATGGTGTGTGCTCCTGCACGGGTGACAACCATAACCAGATATTTTTTTTGGGGGGTGGAATGGGTAGAAAAACACAAACAGAAGCTGATTTAGTAAAGGGAAATTTAGATTTGGGAAACAATCTGATGGGTAATTGGGGTTTGACTAGATTTTGAACACTGTCGAAAGGACAAGAAAGAAAAAAGGGGGGTTTCAGAAGCGGGGTGATAAAATGAGAAAAATTGGCAGAGAGGGACAAAGAAGCAGAATTTAGAAAGGAACTCTGTGGCAAAATTTGAAGGTGATTGGGTGAAATCTGAGGAAGTTATGGCAAACCCTAAAAATAGACAAATGTGGGATTTCAGGCTTTGGGAAGGGGAATTTGGGATAGGGTCCTCATGAATGAAAGATGCAGAATGGAATGACAAGGGTTCCCCAAAAATTTTAAGGGAAACAGAGTGAAAACAATGGAGATATGGAGGAAAAACTAAATTTTATACTTTTTTTTTTTTTGAAATGGATCGGCAACAACGGCGCGGAAGGGATCCACAACAGATGGATCTGCAATGACGCAGAAGGGATCGAAAATGGTTGGATCTGAAACGACGACTAGATCTGAAATGGCTGGATTTGGAGTGGAAGTGATCGGCAACAGTTCAACTGAAAATAGATATGGACCCCAGGTATGTATGGCTTCCTAATAGTTCAAGTGTTTCACTCGGCCACCAATGTTGTCTAACGACTTGCGTATTGGGGCAGTACCCTTCACTCCACGGCTCAGGTAAAACTGATAACTGCTTTGCCACAAACGACAGCTCTTGGTTTACGTCACGGGTGGGAACTAGTCAATCAAGTAGGGGTCATTGCCATTTTTGCTGGCAGGTCCTCTCAATGGGCCAGCTACTTCGAGGTTCCTGTGGTACTGCTCACAATGAGTTTTAGGGCTTATGCCCAAGTATTTCCCACAGTTAAGCGGATAGGGATTATTCCCAAATCCG
Source organism: Larix kaempferi (assembly GCA_027924585.1). Classification (NCBI taxonomy): domain Eukaryota; kingdom Viridiplantae; phylum Streptophyta; class Pinopsida; order Pinales; family Pinaceae; genus Larix; species Larix kaempferi. The sequence continues at coordinate 18,012,087 of BSBM01000779.1, forward strand.
AACCTGCAACAGATGTGAAATTTTTTTTTGACAAAAATTTCACCCTACGAGCCAAAGAATGTGCTCTGATACTAGATGTGATGAACCTGCAATAATTAATTAATGCAAATACACAAGATATTAGAAATAACAGAACTCAGAATCACTTTTATATTGATCACGGGCAACTTTGAGGGGGCAACCTCCTTTGAGCAAGCTCAATACAATTAACTTCACGGTGCCTTCAATGACCTCAACACACACTTATATACTAAGTCTATGCCCAATACTATGAGTCAAAACCATGGGACATATAATACTACGGGATGACTTACAAAGCATATGCGTCCAATACTATGGGTCAATACTATGGGCTAATATAAACTACAGATCAACAAATACTATGGGACGACTTACAAAGCATATGCATCCAACAACATCATACTAACATAGTAAAGGGAAGGGTTGACATAGGTTCCTAACAAGTTTGCATACATGAGTTTTCCTGTCTTCAATTACACCATTCAGAAAAGTTGTCTTAACATCCATTTGATGTAATTTCCACTTCATCATAGATGCAAGTGCCATGATAGTTCTAATTGAAGTATACCTAGCAACTGGTGCAAAGGTTTCTTCATAGTCAATTCCCTCTTTCTGAGAGAATCCTCAAGCTACAAATCTTGCCTTATATTTTTCAATGCTACCATCTGCAACATGTTTTATCTTAAAAATCCATTTGGAAGAAACCACACTTTTATCTTTTGGTTTGGGAACTATATCCCAAACATCATTTTTCATTATTGACTAATATTCTTCTGTCATTGCTTCTACCCATTCTTTCTTTTGAACTGCCTCTTCATAGCTAGTAGGATGTTGATCCACAAGATCACACATCAAGGCTACATAGTTGGATACTAGCTTTGGTTTCTTTCTTTCTCTAATGGAGCCTTCAGGAGCTCCATATCTTTCAGCTCCTTGAATAATGTCTCTAGCCCATGCTGGCCTTATTTTCCTAGATAAGTCTGATAGGGGGTTCTTGTGGTTCTATCATGTCATGATCCTCTGGAGTATCATCTTCAGGAATGTGCACAGCTTCTGTGATTCTAGGAGTTGTAACTTCTTCATAGATTTCTTCAAGTTGACACTTCCTGGATTTCTTGATAGCTGCTTCTTCATCAAATGTTACATCTCTACTTATTTCCATATGATGAAAACCTGGTATGTAAATTCTGAAGGGTTTGGATGATTCACAATATCCTACAAATATTCCCTTCTTACCAAAAGGATCCAACTTGGTTCTCTTTTCTTTTGGAATGTGAATGTACACAGGACAACCAAATATTTTGAGATGACTTACCTTAGGCTTCTTTCCTGTGAACACTTCTTCTGGAGTTTTGAATTCAAGAGCACTATGGGAAAGTCTATTCTGCACATAGATTGTTGTCCTAGCTGCTTCAGCCCATAAATACATGGGTAGACCTTGATCATGTACCATAGTTTTTACAGTTTCCATGATGGTTCTATTCTTTCTTTCAGCCACCCCGTTTTGTTGGGGATTGTAGGGAGTGGTTAGTTCCCTCTTGATTCTAGCTTCCTTACAAAAGTATTCAAAGTCCTTTGAAGTATATTCTCCCCCATTATCTATTTTGAGAATCTTGATTTTCTTTTCTGAGAGATTTTCTATTAAGGCCTTGAACTCTTTGAATTTTCCAAAGACTTCATTCTTACCTTTTAGAAAGTATATCCATGTCTTCCTTGAATAGTCATCAATGAATGATAGATAGTATTCAAAACCACTTAGGGAAGTGGTGGGCGTGGGTCCACACACATCTGACTGTATTAGCTCCAAAATGTTCTTAGTCTTTGTTTCACTCTTTGGAAAAGGGTTCCTGATATTCTTCCCTTTTTCACATCCTTTACATGAGCCATTATGATAAATCTTCAAGTCTGGTAATCCTATGACCACCTTGCTTACATAGGGTAGGGCTTTATAGTTAATGTGAGCTAATATTCTGTGCCATAGCTCACTAGGGCTAGAGGTTTCATGAGCAAGGGCAAGTTCTGGATGTCCCTTGAGCTTATAGAGACCTCCTTCCTCTTCACCAATGACAACTACATCTTCAATAGATTTTCCTTTGGGCCACATAAGTACTTGACCATCTATGAAGGCAACTCTAAAACCTTTCGTATCTAGTGCTGAGATAGAGAGTAGGTTCTTCTTCAATCCTAGCACATATAAAATTTCTTTCATCTTCAAGGGTGTTCCAGAATCTAGCTTGTAGCTTGCTTCACCAATTCCCTTGATGGGATATTGGTAATCATCTCCTAGAGATACCTTTTGTGTAGAAGACTTTTCTTCAAGATTTGAGAAAGTCTTTCTTTGACCTGTCATGTGCTTAGAAGCACCACTATCAATGAGCCATGTATCTTCTCCAGGAGATACAGATCCAGAGAGTGCAGAGAATAGGACATATCCTTCTGGATCTTCTTTCTTTACTTTAGATCTTTTCCTTCAAGGCCTTTCCTCTTCCTCTTCTTCTTCTTCTTCTTCTTCTTCACTATCATCTTCTGCCATATGTGCATGGTGTCTTTTGTGTACAAACTTCTTCTTCTTTTGTGAAGGACAAAATCTGGAAATGTGTCCTAGTTTAAGACACCTGTAACACTGGACTGTGGAGAGATCTCTTACTAGATTGGGTCCTCTACTCCTTTTAAATTTAGAGAAGTGTTTAGATCCTTTGTGGTCAACTTTCTTGAAGTGACCCATTCTTCTTCTTTTGGTGTGGGTAGCCAAGGCTTGGTCATCCTCCTTGAGGAGTGCTTCTCTATTGGCTACCCTAGCCTCTTCTTGAACACAATCCTCCCACACTACACCAAACTTCATACTTTCTTTTCTGGCACACATAGTTCATATAAATGACTCCCAAGGTCTAGTGAGACCATTTAGAGCAGTCATCACAAGTTCATCTTCATCAAGAGTATCACCGATGGCATCTAGTTGCTCCTTGATTTGGGAGACCCTTGAGAAGTAGTCTTGAATGGATTCTCCTTTGTTCATCTTGGCACTCTTCAACTGAGTTGTTAGGTTCATCTTCCTATTGATGTTATTTCCCTCATACATTCTTCCTAGGGCATCATACATTTCCTTTGGAGTTTTCTTCGAAGCCACTTGGGGAATCAAGTAGTCCTTAGTAGAATCAGCTATGATTCTCTTTGCCCTAATCAAATCCTTCCTATGCTTCTCTTTTGCTTCATATCCTTCAGGTTCTGTAACTTCATCCTTGATATACTGAGCAAGATCATTCTCTTCAAGAATGAGACCAATTCTGTATTTCCATGCCCGAAAATTCTCTATACCTTCTAACTTGTCTTCAAGCTTAGTGCTTGGAGCCATCTTCTCTTGGGGGAGTCCAAGAGACAAGATATAGAATAGTACTTACCTGGAAACTTTAAGTTTTTTACTTTTTCGGATCCTGGGACAGAATTTCTGGTTTATCGCACTTTTGGAAAAACTAGGGTTTGACTTTTCTAGAGTTCTACCCAACCAAAAAGTTCGATCTAGGGCTCAAAATATTGGTTTTCAGAAGGGATATCCAGCCGTGTAATCAGAATTCAACAATACTAACTTTTTGCAGAAACCCTAATTTTCACCGGAGAGAGAGAGAGAGATATTTTCACCTTGTGAAAGATGTCCTATTCAGGCTAGCTCTGATACCATGCTAAGTTTTAAACCAAATAGACTAGCAATATCACTGAAAGAAACATAATCACAAGATAGACATAGAAATTACCCTGGGAAACCCTCATGGGGTAGAAAACCCAGCAAAGCTTTCCTCAATAAGATGATCAACCAAAATACAAGATGTGCTCCAAGACTTGTCCTTCTTCTTTATCTTCCAGACAGACCTCCCAGACACAAGTGCACTACTTTTCTGAGTTGTGTGTGTGTGTCAAATGAGGAGCTCCTCTCCTCTATTTATACTAGATCCCAATTGACCAAAATCCCTAATGGGGCTGACCTCTACTTGAGAAGTCTAATAGCCCCTAAAATATAAACTCAAGGCCGACCCCCACATGGTGGGTCTAATAACCCTAGTTACTACAAACCATCGGAGGAATAAACATCTCTGGATACATAATAGAATTGCCTCGGAGGGATGAAACATCTCTGGAATAATAATGTACAAATATAATATTCTTAGAAGTTACAATATTCAACACTTATAACCCTAACCCCTACCACCTTTAACCCATATACACTCTAACCCTTTGAACCCTTCTATATTTCTAACTAATAACCCCTATAATTCATAACATAATAACATCAACCAACAAAACCTCAAAATGGTAACCTAAATAATCCCTAACCCATATACACCATGTAACCATATCACGCATAAACCCTTAACTCTAACAAAAAATTCTTGACCAATAAAACCCTTCCTAACCATAGAACTTATAATCCCTGGAACCCACAAGCTTTATGAATCCTACTATCTATCTTGAAATCATTGTTATAACCTTTATTTGTATGGAATTTATAAGAATTTAGTAGTGTTAACACCAAACACCTTAACCCTTAAATCCTAGTTAACACAAAACACCTTAACCACCTAACCCACAAGCCCTAAATCCCAAAACCCCTAAACACCTAAGCATTTATGCACTTGGGGATTATGGTTTACAAGAGGGCCTAAAGGCCTTTATGGGGGAGGGGATCTAGGAATAAATGGGAAAATAGAGATTTATTGCACAATAAATTCAATAAATGTTAAACACTGAACAAAGCAACGTTCTGCAGAGGTGCACACGTACTAGGAGCACATGCACACTTCTAGTGTGTGTGCGCTCCTTCCATGTGCGCGCCTTTCATGAACATGAAATTTTGCAAATGACCCGTGCTCTTCTCCCACATTTTATTTCACTAATATCGCAAAATTTTCTCTTGTCTCACACACATCTCAACAATCAATTTCATTTTGGATTGAATTCATACACATTTTGGAGTTTATTTGACAATTTTGATTGAATACACATCGGTTGGACTCTATTTGGCTCTTTGGATTGAATACACACTAGTTGGACTCTATTTGGCTCTTTGGATTGAATACACATCAGTTGGACTCTATTTGACTCTTTAGATTGAATTCCCATGCTTCTTGGACACACTTGAACTCTTCTTACATATAGTGGATACATCAAAAGACCATTCTACATTTCAAGCAAAGAGAAATCCTTGAGGTATGGTGACAATTTATTTGTATGAATTGTATTTTAGTATTCATTCACTTTGTTTGAATTGTATGTATTTTAGATTTTCCTAAGGAATTGTATGATAAATGTATTTTAGTCTTTTTAATATTCAACATAGACAAAAAAACATCTTACCTCAAAAAAAATACAACATGCACCAATCAATGCTTTCAACCTTTCATCATGATAATAAAAAAAATTACTTGCATCACCACCAATAGCCTTTCATAATCACATAACTCCATCCAATACACAAACATTTGTTGAATTCCTCATGATTTCACTATAACAACTCACACAAACACCAAAAGAATCAAATTCTTAATCTTTAGGGGCGATTTTCCCTCATCCAAAACATGAAAAATGAAGTGAGTAGGAGCTTCTCCTTTTATAGGAAATGTGCTCCTACTAACACCCCATACCACCATCCAAGATCATCTACCAATACAAACTATTGTCAAAAAACCATGTGTCAAGTCCCAAGCTACCAAAATGAGGCTCATTGTACATTGTTTCAATATGACAAGAAAACATCTCAAATTGAGGTCCTAGAGGTGATGTTGTTTTTATATCTAGGGAATTCTCAATACCTTTTAATATTATAAGAAAATATTCTCAGTAGATGTTGTTGTACATTGTTTCAAGATGATGACCAATTAAGGATAAATGTGAAATGAGGACCCTACCATGGTATTAGACATAAAATGGGAAACCACATCCACACATTTAGACAAAAGTGAGTTGCACTCAAAATGGGGGAATTCACCACACTACAAGCCTATGTCACTAAAATGGATAGGAGGACGTTGATGCCAAACTAGGTTGGATTGTGCATTGTTGAAACATTATTAAATCCCACATCAATATTTGATTGAATAGGTGCATGATTGATACTAGTAACACAAGATCTATGCATGTACACACTAATGGGATGTTGAGAGCAAAAAATATCTTTGCTGCACCACTTCGATCACTTTTTGTGATAGCTGCAATGGCCTCATGCCACCTTCTTTCTTGCTACCATATTAGTTTGTTCTATAAGTCCAATATCAAGAAAACAAAACATACTTCCGTGACCATAGTTTACATTGTACACTTACAAAGATAATGCGCATAGGTTTGCACAGTACCCAATCAATTGCTACATCGAGTTTTAATAATCTTGGACATTATACAAGTCATAATCGTGGTAAAAGTTTGTTTTTCTCATTTCATAATTGAAAAATAATATCTTATTTGTTTTTTTTGCAGGGGTGATATTTTTGTTTTTTTAAAAAACATATTGAAGATGGGGAACAAACGTAATAATAAAAGAAAGTCTAGAAGGAAGGAGTTTCCCATTGAAAAGTCCCATGAGATAAGGGAAAAGGCCAAGTTGTACATGGAAAAATGTAGACATCAAAATGTTATTCCCTTATATCCTAGTGCAATGCATTCCACGATGACCTTGGGTTCATCAGGAGAAGTGAAACAGATGCGGGTAATGGAGCCCTCTCAAAATCCAACGTCAAGCGATCATCCAACGAATAATCCATCAACAAGCAATGATGAAGTGGCTTAAGTCAATCAAATCTTGGTTGATATTGAGTATGCAGGCATGAATGTTGAAATAGGTTTTAATTGGAAACCTCCCCAAGAAGAGAACACACATGTCAAACACACTCCCTTGCAGGACCAAATTGTGAAAGAAGTGCCACAACAAACCAATGATGAGACTCGTACTTCCTTTTCAACTCACTTTCCTTGACTATCAAGAGGACAATGAGGAACTCCTAGATATATTCATGTGGATGAAAGTTCCTTTTTAGGACTTGAAGTTTATTTTCCTAAATGCACTATTGATTTCCACTGTAGCAGGATCATCAAAGAAATTTTTGAATCCAAAACCGATCTAGCAAAATGTCATTTGTTTCTGGATTTGTTAAAATCACATTGTCTAAATCATGTTAGGAGAATTTTAGGCATAAAGGTGGTTAGAATTTCAGAGGCCATTATTCATGTTGTTATAAATCTACAATATGCATTTATATTGATTGGAAAACCTTCTCATACAAAAGATCTTAATGCGGCCCATTGTGTACTGTCATAATCGATTATAGACAAATCCACAAGGAAATGTTGTCTGCTATCACACACATGTAAAATATTTAAAGTAGACAGAAAGACTCTTCAAAAGTATTCTTCTATTAGAGAAAAACTTGAGACCCCAGGCCAAAAATATTGTTGGGTATTGTTTGGTAGGTTACTTCGTTCAGACATGAATCTTATTGATGTTGTTAAAGAACTAGTACAAAACTTTTCGCATGATAACACTAGACCATCATCGAATCCAAGAGATGTATTAAAGTTGAGAAAATGTGTTAAGGGGTGTGAACCCAATGTCATGAACTTCCTTGACATGACAAAAAGAGAACTCTATGAGAGTTTCAAGAATGAGCACACACAATTGAACTTGGGCCAAAGGTCCTTTGAAAAATACAAACCATGGTATGTTAGAATTTGCATTGATCGCAACACATGTTGTTGTAGATACCATGTAGAATTTGAGTACTATTATGATACATATAGACATATACTTTGTGATTTGTATACTAACATTATGTAGGAATTCCCATCATTACAACCATCAAATGCATTTACATAATTTATCCATAGCATAATGTGTCCAAGACCTGAAGGACAAAAATATTATAAAAAATCATGTTTATATGGAACATGTTCCAGGTGCATTGGATTTGCATTATTTAGCCGTTGCATCCATGAAATTGAGGAGAATGAATTTGGAAGGATGTCAGTAGAAATGAAGAACTTCAAGTACATAACATATCAAGTAGATAATGTGAAGGAAAGCAAAAAAATTGCATTGGTGAAGTCACATGTAATCTAAGTTTGCATACTTTCATACTGTACATGTTGAATTTATACATATATATTTAGATTGTAAATGTCACGTTGTATTAATGCCCTTAGTTTTGTGGCACAAGATACAAATTTGTGATTTTATGAAAGAATTCTACAAAAATACCAAGTAGTATGTACAACATGTCCATGTAGCGCGATGGTAGGATGAACAATACAGATAGTGCAGGGACACCTTTCCCAATGGCACAATATTGTTGGTTGTGGAATTTGCTGAAAACCACACCCTTCCACCACAGAGTGATATTCAAAGGTAATACTACCATTCATTGCAAGTTAGCATAATGGTCCATATCACGTATAGGTATGTACCAGAGAGCAGCAATGACAGGAGGATGATATTGAAAGAGACCTACTTCTACATCAGTGATGGTAGGTGCCATAACCAACATTATGTGCAACATTGATTCAGAATTTTCTATGATCAGCTGAAGGAGAGAGTTATATAGATGGATCAACATTGTATATGGTTAGATGGTTGTGCATGATAGTTAAAAAATTCACATGTATTCTAGTGGTTAAGTATTTTTCACAAGACTTATGATGTGTTGCATATATGGAACTATTTTGAGACCGAGAATCGAAAGGGAGAGCATCATGGGACTAGAGCATGTCTCAAATTTGCCTTACGAAGGGAGGATACGAGGTGCATGAATAACCCTCATATTTGGGATGCAAAATCCATAGTTCAATGGTGCTATGCAAAAATGGCAGATCGAACCATGGAGCAACATAGACCAACAGGTAGAGGACATGTTGTCATAAATGTTTGGCATGTGGTTGATATAGATCAATCGTGTTCTTATATTTGTAGTACTGTACAAGGGAATCATGGATTTCATTCAGTTCGAACCAAAAAAAACTTTTTATTTGAAATATGGATGTGAAAAATTCCTTGCTTTTGTGGGCCTTGTAGCAACGGTGAGTGGGATGAGTGTGAATCAATGGATTGGGTTAATGAATGGTATCATGTATCACTTGCAGTAGACCCACGTTCAGTTGTTGAAACAATCTAGTTAGAGGAAGGACAGTCTTCTATTTTGAATGACTATGATCATATATCTGATCTTGTATAGCCAGGTAAACATTTATGCATTCATATCTCGGTTCCCTTCTTTTTTCTTAATTAACCATGTTATCAAACCACTACTTATTGGAATTCGACCCTAAAATGCATTTTCGCAGGACACATCTACATAGTTGTCTCCCCGACAGACACTGCAATTGGCACAAATTATTCGTTGGAATGATGCATCGAGGGGAAGCAAAACCTCCTCACATCATTAACTGATAGTGAAGGCATTACCTTTTTGACTGCCTCAATGGTTGCTCAAGGAAAATATCTTACAATAGATAGAAAGGCACCAAAGAGAAATGGATACACATGCGTGGATTATAGACCAGGTTCACGGGTGTATCACTTTACGCACTTGATCATTGGTACAAACATCCAACTACAAACAATTTCAATGAAGTCATTAAACAAGGTATGCTACTTACTACCTCCTGCAAAGCACGAGAGGTTGTTTCAGATAATAAAAAATAGAGTGGATCCATAATTCGTAATTGATTGAGGTACATAGTATAGTCATGTGATTGTTTATTCATGTATGTCTATGTTATTCATGTTAGATAGTTTATTTCTTGTTATGTTAGATATAGTTTATTTCATGTTATGTAGATCATGTTATCTTATATCGTTTATTTGATGTTTAATTTATGTTTAAGTTAATATTACAATACATTGATGTTTTACACCATTATATGTTTTATACCAATCACTCCAATTAAAGTTTCCATCCCTTTAGGACAACTTCACATGCATAAACAAGATTTGAAAACTCATCGTATATAGTGTCATGTTCCCTTTTTGACAGCACCATGAAGTAGATCGAACCCTGTGGATCCTAGTGACAGATTGAATTAATTAATTAATAAGGGGTTAAGATGAGGCAATTAATTAATTAGGAGTGTGCATTTAACTTTATCCATTGTTGCTATCCACTTGGAATAAATATTTATGGTGCATTTAATATTTTTATTTGTTATGTTGAATAAATGGAGAAATTGGCCCACCAATTTGGATTAGTGGATAAGGTTGGAGGAATTGCTTGGAGTAGAAGTCAAGTAATCACTAGAGTCCAAAAATGATGCCAAAAAAGTGAAAAGAGGAATATTTCAAGAAAAGCAGCATAAATCCAGAAAGCAGGAAAGTTCAGAAAAGAAGGAAAGTTAGAAAAAGAGGAAAAGGAAGGAAAGCCAAAGCCAAGCAAAGCAAGGAAAGTATGTACACTCATGGGTGACCTATTCTTATGGGTCACCAAGCCAACTAACTTGCTCAACGGGTCAACGTGAATTCTATAAAATAATGATTCCAACTCTATTTCACATCATTTACTAGTGTGAGGAATTTTATGAATGCATTTGTGCATCCAAGACTTGGGAGGTGTGCCCCTAGTGAAGCATGGGAGATGCGCCTCATCTTTCTGTGAGAGGATGATGGCATCCAGCCATTATCACTGATTTTATTTGTAGGTATTGAAGCTTACTAGGTCAAATCAGAAATTCAGAGCTATCTTCATCAAAGTCAGAAATCGAATCCTCCCTCCTTCTATTCTACAAATAGTTTCTTATTTGCAAGAGGAGATATTCTTCTGTCATATTCTAAGGCATATTGGCCTATTCCTGATGTTATAATAGAGTATTGAAGCTTATAAGGTCAAAACATAATTTTAGAACCATCTTCACTAAAGTCATAAATCGAATCCTCCATCCTTCTATTCTACAGCTAGTTTCTTATGTGCAAGAGGAAAGACTCTTCTATCATCTTATGAGAGGCATCATGGCCTATTTATGATGTAATAATAGAGTATGTAATGTTATGATACCATTCAATTCAATACAAATTACATAACTCTGAATTATTCTCCAATTTATGCACCCCTGCTAGATTTAGCTAGATTTTGACTAGATTTCAATGAATGGTTGATAAATCAATGATTAAAGGTCCAAATGAAGTCATTATAGTTCTTGTAGTTAGATAACATATCACATGTCATAATACAACCACTGTTTTAGAATTTAGACTACCTTTGAGCATCGTTTGGGAGTCCACAAGTCAAACTAGCTAAGCTGTTCTGAATTGCTATTTTACTAATTTTGTTATCATACTTTCCCATATATGCATATAAATTTATGAAATATTATTTTATGATTCAATGACTGTAAATTAATTATTATTATCCTCTCTTATGTCTACAATAATCTTTTCCAACTTTCAGTCAAATTCCCTACTCATGCTAGTCTGCATATGCTAAGAACCCTAGGAGAATTGGAGTAGAGTTCAACTGGGCTATCCTTGAAACATAAATGGTATCAGTATGTTTTTATAGGTATAAAATCAGATAAGAACCTTTCAACCATCCATAGCCTTTGACCATGCCCATCTCCAACAATTCTAGCTTCCACAACCACTATTTTACCTAATTTTAAGAAGTCTCAAGTTAGTGTGCCAAATCATAAGTTGGTACATTACAGTGGTATCAGAGCACTTTCCTCCACCCCTGTGGATAGATATAAGCTGAATGATAAAAAATATTGCATATCATAATTCAAATTTGTAGCCATGAGGCTAGTGCCAGTTGCAGATGAACAAGAAGAATCATCGTGCATATTTTCGAGCAGTTTCAAAAGAGATGATGGTTACCATGGTGACCAATGGTATGATGAATATTTTTACTATCCAATGTCTGAAATTTTTGAGGAAGTGAAGTTAAGGAGACCCTTTGAGTACCTCATATCTTACTATGCATTGAGAGATGAGATTTTGGAACTCATATCTTCCAGTGAGTTTTGCACACATGAGATCCAAAGATTATTTCAAGATCCCTACTCGAGACTTAACAAGGAAAAGATTGCATTAATGGAAAATCGCGTTTGCAAAGAAGTGAGATTCTTGTTACCCAAGAAATCCAAGATAGTGACACATGTGGATTCCTTGAATACCAACAAACTATCAAGGAAGGATCTAAGTTGTAGAGACGAAAAGAGGATCGAAGGTATTGATATGAAGGAGAAGCAAGAGGAAGATATAAATCAACCTATTTGTAGTAGCCATAAGGTTTATGAGTTACCAAGTAAATCCTCAGAAGAAGATAAAGAAGTTCCATGCATAGTTGAAGATCTAACAGTCCAACATCTGGTTGTTGGCAATGTGGAAGGTGAAATCACTCCTAGTTTCTTGGTGGGTGATCTCAAAATAATTATAAGGGATGATGATGTTTTCAGGAGTGGTAAGACATATTTTGGATCGGATCCAAAGAATGAACATGAATCAGGTTTACAGTCACCTCCTGAGCTTCATTAGGAAGCAAAAGACAAGCACACATCAATTTGATGTGAACCAGAAGATTTGGTGGAAGGGCAAGCCATCACAGATCCACCACATGAAGAGAAATACATGATACAAAGGTATTGCCACAATTCTGATTTTTGTATTCCTTTGTTTCATTCAGATATGGTAGCCACTTAGAGTGAGAAGGTTGGCATGGTTAAGTGCTTCGGTATGGAGGCTAAAAATTTTGGTGTTAACAATGAAGGTGTTGGCACCCATAAATTTTTGAACAAAATCCTAAGATAAGGACTATTTCCCACTCATAGGCTCCATGAGAAGATGGTCAAAACCCCTCCCTATTTAGGACCAGGTTGCTAGAACCAAGAGAACACCCCAGTTGAAAAGGAAACAGTGAAAAAGATGGAGGTTTTGGACACTTAAGCCTAAGGAGATAACCCGAATAAGAAAAAATGGGTAGAAATACATATAACCTATAGTCCGAAAGGAAATAAAATGGAAGAGAAGGTTCAGATAGGTTCCAACCATTGATCTGAAGCACAAAAGAACCACAAGAAAGTGGTCGGGAGAGGTAAAGCATCGGGACAGATGGCAGCCGGAAGATACCTCGCAAGAGAATGTCGATGGTAAGCAAAAACCACCAAAGAGCTTGCGATACCATTGCAACAGAAGAATAAGGTAAAGGTCAATGGCGTAGAGTGCAAAAGCCAGAGATCTGATGGTGCAGAAGATATGTTGTCCTATCTGCAGGAAGATCAGGCAGATCAATGGTTCACAGCAAGAAAGGGTCAAATCTATGGCTAAGTGTATGTAGAAGAAGCAAGGATGGTAACGTACTGGGATCCACTTTCCTATTGAGAAATATGGGGTTCAAAAAGGATATAGCGATTCATATGATCCTTGGCATATCATAGCTGAAAGAAAGAAGTAGAATGGTCTGAAAGCATGGGACCACCAAGAAGCTGAAGGGCTGCCGAAAAGGAAAAATTTATTGCAGTATGAGCCTGAAGAGGCTGAAGATATAGATTTACAAATACAAGCCCTAATCACAGATGATGATCCTATGGAAACCGACCAGCTGTTTAATAACCAGGAAGTAGGCGCGAAAAGAGATTCATAGGAAGTTATTAGAACAGAGGAAGAAGAAGAAATTGAAAATAAAAGACTAAAATTGGAAACACCATATGAGTTAATCGTCCAGATAAGTGACATGGATGAGAAGGAAGGAGGGTCATCATCCCCAGTTATCCAAATCCATGAATACCAATTCCAAGATGCGACAGGAGGAAACGAGGATGGTAGATTTAAATCCCAATAGGACATGTTTAAGTATCATGGGAAAAATAAGCAGGCCTCTGCACATAAACTTTTTGAACTTATGCCCACTGTGAGGAATTTGTCTAAAATAGGAACGTCTTTGATAACAAGCAGAGATATCCAGACTCACACTCTCAATCTGACGATATTTGAGAAAGAAAAAATGATGGAAGCAAAGATAGACTGGAAGAAGATACCTTTACCAGATATGATTCAATTTCACAAGCAGATCGGAGAAGGTTTATATGATGATCTAGTAGAAGCAGCCTTGAAAATTTCTAATTTGAAGGTCAATGTAAATAAGATGGATGACCAGTTGAAGCATGAAAGATCAGAGGATAAAGCACTTCAACAACATATCAAAAAGCTGCAGTTTGACTTAATTGAGAATGATGGCAGAGACAAAGCTAATACAAAAAGAATATTTAAACAAGGAAATCAGCAATCATAAAGCCAAATTGTTAATACAAGCTCCCGAAGAGACAAAGCTAATACAAGCTCCTAAGAGACAAAGCTAATACAAAAAGAAGATTTAAACAAGGAAATCAACAATCATAAAGCCGAATTATTAAGGTTCGCAGAAAAAGAACGATATTGGGAGAAAGAGAGGATAAGTCTGAAAAGTCGGATTGAAGAGTTAAAAAACAGTCTGTCAAACATATGTGCACAACAGGAAAGTGAAGGTTTGAATGAAGAGAAGGACAATACAGACAACATTGTGCAAGCTATGTCCCAGATCAGCCTAAAGGATGGTGAGATACGAGAGCTAAAAGAGAAAAATCAAAGGTTGAAAGAGGAAAATGAGGCAAAGGAAAAAGAGACAAGTGAACTACAGCAAAAGTATAAGGAATTAGTGGCAATCAACAACAGATTTTCTCAGCAGATTACAGGGAGAGTAGCTATGCAAGAGTGCAAACATTTAATTTGGGATTTAACTATCCAGGAGGGTGAGAGATTCAGGCCCTATCTAGATCTCATGAGAACAAAGGAGAAGATAGTCACTAACATCTTTAGAAGCTGCACTGCCATGAAGGAAAAACTGTACAAAAGTCCAAAAGAGACTGCTTATAATGCTATAAGATTTTTGAACAGTTTGACAGATAAAGACATCATAGGTTTGAACATCAAGGACAGAGTCGCGACCATTGCAATGGCAAAACGAATCCTTGGGAAATTTGCATTGGTCGAAGCTATGGAAGCCAAAGCCAGTGAAATGGATGAGAAACTAATAGAATTTAAAGGACAGTTTGAAGGATTAGTAGAAAAAGGTTTTCTTGCATTTTGGGATGAAAAGCAAAGGTTGATCCCCAAAGTGAACATAAAAAGTTGATGACCAGCAAATGGATGAAGCATTCCAAGTTCAAACATTTGAGCCAACCACTTTCAGGAAAAATCCTAATAGACAAACTGGACGAAGATTTCGTGTTGCTGTACAAACTGATTTTTATTGGAGAAGCGCTTCCACCTATGTCTTTGGTTGATCAACTTAACATCAGAGTCCTGGAGAAGGAGATTACAAGTTATGACATCCCAACATCTAAACTTTGCGTGCCAATAGAGAAATACGAGAAGATGAAATATACCTATCATGCTCCGCTGGCAGATGCTGTCTCTTAAATCTCAGAACTGTGCATTTTAAGTACCAATTTAGTTTTTGATAGAAAAAGCTTAGGATATATCTAGGATTTTGATTTTCCAGGATGTGGCAATGGGTTTCCCGTTATGTAATGAAGTTTTACCATAGGACATATACTTTAATATTTTTTATATTGTTTAACGACATACTGGAAAATACGAGAAAGCGGTTGGGCTTATCTTGTTATATTTGTTGTTTTATGATAGTGACATCTGAACTGTGATGAGGTGTCACCGAATTTGTAACTAATTTCTGTTTCAAATAGGCCGAGTATGAGACTCCAGGCCACTATAAGTTCCATGAATTTTCAAATTGAAAAGGGGGGAGAACTTTTGAAGCTCTACATATTTTTTCCACTGTTGTTATTTTGAGATATTTCCTTGAATAAAATTGTCAGAAGCTTATAGGCATTTTTTCGAAGATTCTTGTGTAATTGGTCTGGTAGTCTATCTTTCTTTTCCTATGTGATATGTGTTTCTTTCCTTTGTTAATACATATTGTTAACATTCCTTCATACTTGGTTCAGTGTAGAATTTGAATGAGATTCATGGATATTATGCCTTGTTCATTTCTTATAGAGTATTTCACAAATTACTTCTGCTAAAGTTGGTATAGGATTCATTTGTGTATGCCTTTTATCAATGGATTGTTCATCTTTCTTATTTTTCACCAATTAAATCACTTTGACTACTAGTTGGTTGCTACCTTGCTTCTGTGTGAATGTATCTGCTAAGCATTTGATGATAATGTTTATGTTATACTTGAATCAACTCCATTTCCCAATATGGATCCCTATTGTTCTCCAACCAATGGTTTACCAGAGTAAAATTTGTCCTACAGAAATCTGACCTTCTACATATGTTTAAAAAGAACATCTTGAGGAATGAATGCTGGTGTCCTTTTTCATGATTGACGACCCTGATTATTTCCAGCTTTTCATTAGTTTATTGAGAGAGCCCTCTCAGACTGTGTTGGGTCAGTAACATCAGTCCAAAGATGTGTTAGTGGCTACCCCGAATTACCCTTCCTTACGACCTAGGGGTAAATTTGGGTGTTAACAACACCCAAATTTTAATCTAGCTCACTTGGTTCAAAGTTGCTTTATTCCTTAATAGGTCTTTAGTTCAAGTCTTAGGAAGTTACTTTTAAAATAAAAAGTACATGCAATTTCTATTTTCAAGTTATTTTATTGTAAAAGTGCATCTCACTTAAATAATAAAAAAATAAAAATACAAGTGAGTCACTTAAGTTTTTTTTATTGTTGCACTATTTAAAAGTAACATCATTGTAAAAGTGAAATCACTTATTTTACAAAAGTGGTTCACTAAAGCAACTTTCTTGTAAAGTGATTGTCAAAAGGTTCATCTTGGGAAGAGGGGGGTTCTTTTTTTTGCTGGACATTCTCTAGCTCCCACGTCACTATTGGGGACATCTTCAACAGTTTCTTTGTTCAAGCATAACTTCATCATACAGAGTCAGTTTTCAGTGCCGTTTTTTTTTAACTGCCTATTTTTTTGAGATCTTCACATCCAAACTATTGGTTTTTGCTTTTACAACCATTAATTTACAATATGGCCGCCCCTTGTGATATTATACTTAACAGTTCCAACTATTTCTCATGGAAATCTCATATGGAGGATGTTCTACGAAGTAGGGGACTTTTCAGAATTACCTCAGGGAAAGAAACAGTACCCACTAATAACGATAAGAAAATAAAATGGGAAAATAGATGTGATGAAGCTCGTGGATTGATTGGGATGTCAATCTCTACTGATTTGCGATTCCACATATCTGGAATTGATGAACCTAATGCTGCTTGGGACAAGTTGGAATCTGTGTTTGGTAAACACAATGAAATTCGAGGTTACCAACTCAAAAATGAGTTGATTTCTTTAAATCTAAGTGACTTTTCATGCATTCAAGATTATTTATCTAAGTATAAAACTCTTAAACTCTTATGTGCAAAATGTAAGATTGAGAGGGAAGACAAACAATGCATTTATCATACTCTTTCCAAACTTGGACTTACATATTCTGTTTTTGTATCTACATTTTACTCCATGAAAGCATCCTTGAATGCAGCTAGCTATCAAGAGCCTAGTTTTGAATCCTTTTATGATTCCTTGATTAGAGAACAAGATAAACTCATTCATCTTGGAATAATAAAAAATGCAGATACATCTGGGAAAGCCTTATTGTCCCAACAGAAAGAAAAGTCCAAGCCTCCCAAGAAACAAAATTTTCGCAATAATAAGTCAAACAAGGGTCCCAAACCCTCTCAGTTAGCTCCTTCTTTAAAAAATGACAAAGGATCCAAGCCAAAAGGTAAGAAGACTGAGCATCATTGCAACTATTGCGGGAAAGATAATGATGGTGAATCTAAGTGTTTCAAAAAGATGGCAGCCTTGGAAGCAGCAATGAAGAAGCACCACATCAGCCTAGATTCGTCTTCAGAATCTGCCTCTCATGGACATGCACTTTGTGCTTCTGGTTATTCTTATAATGCATCTTCTTCTTCTATTTCAAATGAATGGCTCATTGATTCTGGAGCATCTTATCATATGGCTAAGGATCAAGCCATCTTTTCTACTATGCATGAATGTAACACCAAACAAATATTTGTTGGTGATGATAGATCTCTAAGTGTTGTAAGAGATGGAACAGTTCCAGTAGATAATGGTCATTTTAGTGATGTACTATGTGTTCCAAGAATTTCCTGCAATTTGTTATCAGTCTATCAGATCACTCATTCTGGTGAAGATAAAACTGTGACCTTTACACCTCACCAAGTTGTAATCAAGGATTTTAAAGATCCTCAACAGGTCCTAGCTACCAGAATTGTTGATGATATTACTAGGTTGTACAAGTTTAACAACTTTGGGTCATCACCTTTCCCTTCACTTTTTGTTGCTCATAGTGATAACTTGAGCAAACTTTGGCATGCGCGATTTGGTCACTTAAACTATTGCTCATTGCAACAACTATGTAAAGAAAATATGGTGATAGGTCTTCTTATGGTATCTTGTAGAGATGGTGTTTGCCACGGTTGTGTACTCGGAAAACATCATTGGGACAGTTTTGACAAACGTGCCTCTTGGCATGCCTTGGTTTCCTTGGATCTTCTGCATAGTGACTTATGTGGTCCTATTCCATCTGCTTCCTTTTCTGGTTTCAAATATTTCTTAACTTTCATTGATGATTACACCAAATGCACTTGGGTTTATTTCCTAAAACTTAAGAGCGAAGTATTTAACATGTTCTTGGCCTACAAGGCCCTTGTGGAAAAACAATCTGGTCATCAAATTATTAAGTTAAGATTTGACAATGGAGGAGAATATGTTAACAATAAGTTAACTACTTTCTGCACTGAACAAGGCATCCAATAACAGCACACTGTTCCATATACATCACAACAAAATGGTGTAGCTGAGCGGAAGAACCACACTTTAAAAGAAATGGCTAATTGTATGATCCAATCTAAGGGACTAAGTCTTCAATTTTGGGTTGAAGCCATTAATTGTGCAAATTACATAGTTAATTGCACCCCCACTAAAGCATTACAAGGTATAACACTGGAAGAAGCATGGAGTAAAACTAAACCTGATGTAAGTCACTTCTGTGTGATTGGTAGTGAAGCATGGGCTCACATTCCGGATGAAAAATGGAAAGCATTGCAGCCTAAAAGTGAAAAGTGCATATTTGTTGGATATTCTGAACATGTAAAAGGTTATAGACTTGTTCAACCACATTCTCATCATATAATCATTAGAAGAGATGTTAAATTTGATGAAAATCTCTTGGCCTGCGAGCCTAACTCGGTGATTGTGCCATCTTTGGCCTGCGAGCCTGATTCGGCGTTTGTGCCTTCTTCTTCTTCTTCCAACTTCATTGACAGGTTTCCAACTCCAGTTTCTGATGATGACAGTGAGGATGAAATTCCACCTCCGCCTGCTCATGTTCCTCCAGTTGCACCAGCACAAGTGGTTCCTTGATGGGTCCATTCAACATGTGAAGCAATTGGTGATCTTGCCGGTGATCCTAGAGATCAACGTTGAACACATTCTCAGTTTCGGCGAGCCTCTTCTCTTTTGGCTCAAGTTTATGAGAATCATGATCTAGAAACTTTTGCAGAAGCTTCAGGGAATCTAGATTGGGATGCAGCCATGGATGAAGAATATTGTTCCTTAATGGTGAATGATACTTGGGATCGTATACCTCTTCCAAAAGGAAGAAAACTTGTCAGATGTAAATGGGTCTACAGAACTAAGTATGCGTTAGATGGAAGTGTTGAAAGACTTAAGGCAAGGTTAGTTGCCAAAGGTTTTTCCCAAGTTGAAGGGATTGGCTACAATGAAACCTTTGCTCTTGTCGCAAAAATGAACTCCATCCACCTTGTTCTTTCCCTTGCAGCCTTACACAACTGGGAAGTCCATCAAACAGATGTCAAGTCTGACTTCTTACATGGTGATTTACAGGAGGAAATTTACATGGAACATCCTCCTGGCTATATTCAGAATAACTCTAGCCTTGTCTTCCGCCTTAAGAAATCCTTATATGGCCTTAAGCAAGCTCCTAGAGCTTGGTATGCCAAAATGGATAACTTTCTCCTTGACACTAGTTTTTCTAGATGCCATTCTGACCCGAATGTCTATACCAAGAAAGTAGGAAACCATCTCATCATACTTGTTCTATATGTTGATGACCTTATTCTTACTTGTAGTGACTCTAAGCTTATAGCCCATGTGAAATCCAGTCTTAAACAAAATTTTGAAATGTTAGACTTAGGACATTTGCATTATTTTCTTGGTCTCCAAGTCCTGCAAACCAAAGAAGGAATCTTTCTTTCTTAGTCTAAGTATGCTTGTGACCTTCTTCGTCACTTTCACATGGAAGATTGTACACCAGCCCCTTCTCCCTTCCAGTATGGAGTCAAAATTTATACCACTTGTACTTCACCTGAAGTCGATGCCACCTTGTATCGTCAGCTTGTTGGTAGTCTCTTATTCTTGACTCATTCCCGTCCTGACCTTTACTTTGCCGTTGGTTGTGTTGCCCGTCATATGCAGACACTTCATGAAAGTCACTAGAAAGCAGCTAAAAGAATACTTTGATATATTCAAGGTACACTTTAGTTTGGCATTCATTATAGTACAGGGGGGAAACCTTTGTTGGTTGGTTTCACTGATTCAGATTGGGCCGACGATCCTGATGATCGAAAGTCTACTGTAGGTTATGTTTTCAGTCTAGGATCTAGACCTATTACTTGGGCTTGTAAGAAACAACAAGCTCTTGCTCTTTCTTCAGCAGAGGCAGAATATCAGGCAACAGTTAATGCCAGTCAGGAAGCTTTATGGCTTCGACAGATCCTTTTAGAGTTTGGATTCAAGCAGCAGCTGCCTACTCCACTTTGGTGCGACAATCAAAGTGCCATCAAGCTTTCCAAAGATCCAGTTCTACATCAATGCACCAAATACAATGAGCTACATATGCACTTCATCAGAAATCTTGTTCATGATCGTGTTCTTGAAGTGCTCTTTTGCCCTACAGATGATCAAGTTGCAGACATCTTCACCAAATCTCTTATAGAAGCGAAGCTTTTTAAACTTCGATCTATGTTAGGAGTTAAAGAACTTGTCATTAAGGGGGGATAGGCTCTAATGCCTCCTTCCTTCTCCTAATAGTGTCACTTTTGTAAATCCTTCAATCCTATCCCAAGTTGTTCTTAAAGGGGGATGTTAGGATATTTAGACACTTAGGAGTTATCTAAGATCAACTTGTGTAATATATCCGTTAGGGATAGTGTGTTTCTTTAGTATGCATTTGTAAATACTTAATCCGACGGTCACGATAAGTTCCTGACATAGAGTGATCCAATGGCTCAACTTCTCTTAGTTCAAACCTAACTTTGATCCGTGGCTTAACACCCGATTGGTCCATGATCTCTATTTAAAGAGCATGGAGGGTCATTTTTTAGTTGATCGATTATGAGAAGCTCATTTGTAATTTTCTTTCTTTGCATAATAAATTGTCCCGTAGAAGCTATTTGGCCGGGGCCATGAAGTGTTTCCCTCAAGAGGGTTTAAACCATGTCAAAACATTGGTGTGTTGATCTATGATCTATTTGTGTGAATTGGTTGCTCTTGGTGTTCGGTCCTTTGGTAGTACCCTGTGTACCCGAACAGAAACAGGCTTATGCTCTCATAAAATCTCTGAAAGATTTCAGGGTTTATATTATACACTCGCACATCATTGCTTATGTCCCAAATAGCACCGTGAAAAGCATTTTGACCCAGTCCGATCCTGAAGGCAGAAGGGCCAAATGGATTGCAGTATTACTAGTATATGATTTGGAGATAAATCCCACAAAAATGGTGAAAGGTCAGGGGTTAGCAAAATTAATGACTGAAGAAAATTGTGACTCTTTGTAGCTAAATTTTTTGGAAGAGCATCCTAACCAGCCGAATGCAAACATACAGGTGAAGCCTGAATTCTCTGAATCTCCTTGATATTCTGACACTGTTTTTGTACTACAAAATTTACAGGCACCTGCAGGATTAAGTAAAAGCAGAGCTAGATCTATAAAACTAAAAGCTGCCAAGTACTGTATCATGAACCAATATATGTATTGGAAAGACCCTGGAGGGGTGCTGCTAAACTGTCTGGTTGAAGAAGAGGCTAAACACATAAAAGAAGAATTCCACAAAGGGGACTATGCGGGACATCACTCTTGGAAAGCGATAGTAAATAAAATCTTGAGAGCAGGGTTTTACTAGCCCACTATGTTTTCTGATGTTTACAAAGAAACTGTGGTTTGTCACCAATGTCAGATTTTCGATGGAAAAATAAAGGTTGTTTCCCTTCCCCTACATCCTATTATAGTTGAAGCACCTTTTCAACAATGGGGTTTAGATTTCATTGGGGAAATAAACCCAAAATCCTCTGGACAACACAGATGGATCTTGACAGCTACTGATTATTTTACTAAATGGATAGAAGCCATACCTACTAGGTGAGTGACTGAAGGAGTAATCATGGATTTTCTGGAAGATAACATCCTGTCCAGATTCAGATGCCCCAAAAGAATTGTGACTGATAATGCTCCAGCTTTCTATTCCAAAAAGATGATTAACTTCTGCCATAAATACCATATCAGCCTAAATCATTCCATGGCTTATTACCACCAAGGAAACGGACTAGTAGAGTCTTCAAATAAGAGCCTGGTAAGAATCATAAAAAAGTTGTTAGAAGATAATAAGAGGTCCTAGCACACAAAGCTAAAGTATGCTCTGTGGGTTGACAGAATTAGCACGAAGAGATCCATCGGGATGTCACCGTTTTAGTTGGTGTATGGAGTAGAAGTAATTTTTCCAGCATCCCAAGGTTTACCTGTCATGAGGTTATTACAGGGGATAGAAGAAGAACCAAATCCCATGCAAAGAAAAGTAAATCAGATAGTCGAGCTGAATGAGCTAAGAAATAGGGCATATGACAAGGTAGAAAGCCATCAAGAGAAAATGAAGGAAGCTTTCAACAAAAAGGCCAAGGAAGATTATTTTCAGGTTAATGACCTAGTCCTGAAGTGGAACGCCCCTAAAGAAGAAAAACACGGAAAGTTCGACCATATGTTGATGGGGCCGTATATTATTGCAGCAGTCCAAGGAATAAATTCTTTTGTCTTGGAACATCAAGACGGATCTGCCTGGTCCGGACGTCCAGTCAATAGGAGATTCTTAAAACATTACATGTCCTAAGGGATGCAGGTATTCCATGTACCATAACCTATGTGTATATTTTTCATTTGTTTTAAGATCCCTGACGGCAAACCTGAAAGCCTTGAAACCCTAGAGAAAATAAGATGAGGTCTAGAAGGCTATCCATGGTTCCTTTTTCTTTTCATGTGTGAGCAGCCCAGATATGCGGTAGATATAGTTGCAGTTCTAAGAAATTAGAAGAAGATGTTGACTTGGAAGTTTAAATTGCCCAATGGATTAGGCACTTAGTCTACAGAGTTCTTTGCTACCTCGCAAGGAGGATAGGATCCCCGACTGGAGCTAGTTGTTGGCACCCATAAATTTTTGCACAAAATCCTAAGATAAGGACTATTTCAAACTAATAGGCTCCATGAGAAGATGGTCAAAAACCCTCCCTATTCAGGACCAGGTTGCTAGAACCAAGAGAACACCCTAGTTGAAAAGAAAATAGTGAAAAAGATGGAGGTTTTGGACACTTTAAGCCTAAGGAGATAACCCAAATAAGCAAAAATGTGTAGAAATACATATAACCTATAGTCCAAAAGGAAATAAAATGGAAGATAAGGTTCAGACAGGTTCCAACCATTGATCCGAAGCGCAAAAGAGATCTATGGCCCGCAGATCATGCTCACATGGTGGATTTGCATGAAAAGAACCACAAGAAAGTGGTCGTGAGTGGTAAACCACCAGGACAGATGGCAGCCGGAAGAGACCTCACAAGATAATGTCGATGGTAAGCAAAAACCACCAAAGAGCTTGCGATACCATTGTAGTGGAAGAATAAGGTAAAGATCAACGGCGCGGAGAGCAAAAGCCGGAGATCTAACAGTGCAGAAGATATGTTGTCCTGTCAGTAGGAAGATCCAGGAAGATCAACAGTTCACAGCAAGAAAGGGTCAGATCTACGGCTAAGTGGATGCAGAAGATGCAAGGCTGGTAATGTAATGGGCTCCACTTGCGAGAGTACCAAAGACTAGGCACGTGGATAGCTCCTAGTCATAGATATATTAAAGTCGAGATCAACGCTCCTCGTTGATCGTCTCAAGGTAAAGAAGCATCCCAGATAAGCATGAAAGGTGGTCGCGATGTTGTATACCATCTGCCATGTGTCATCATTTGAACACCTCATGAGGGAGATTAAATGGTAATCCAAAAATAGAAGTCAAGTCACAATACCACCATACCCCTCTGTACGGTTAAGTATAATGGATGGCTAAGATTTAAAGCTGGTAGGAGATCCTGTGGCTGGGATTAAGAGATGTCAAATCGAAAAGGTTAAATGAAGAATCAAATCAACGTCCAGGAAGAAACGCCCAGCAGATCAACAGATGGAAAGGAGGGATAGCAGGCGAAGGTGAGCAGAAGTTAGTCATAAAATTTATATATATATAACGCAGCATATGGAAAATAACCATTTCTTTCTTGGACCTGTCGGAGTTAGAAGCTTCTGGAAGTGTAGAAGCCAAAAAGGACGACAGGTGAAAGGTCGCTCTCAAGCTCCTTGTGACATGTAGGGTCCCAAACCCATTTGTTTATAGCGTGTAGTATGTTTTATAATCATAGAATGGCAGACGAATAGGTCTCTACTAGTTCTAAAGCCAGAATAACCCTAGAAGACAAAGACGATGATGTGTTTGAACCAAGCCTTTGGCTCCCCATACCAGAGTTTAAAAGAAGACTGAAAGTTCTGCTCGAAAAGGGGTTAGATGTCCATAGAGTCCACCAGTTTTATTTCATCTTTTTCTGCTTAGAACAAATAATGCCTTTCCCAGAGTTCATATCATGGTGTTCATTAAATTACTCATAACCCCAACAAGTGATAATGAATGCCAAGAAATCCAAAATCATCTATAGCATTGACCCTACCATCATCCGGAATACCCTTGCTGTACCAGAGTCCCCATCCCTAGCCCCCGAAATTTCCTATGAATAGTCAGTCGTTACCCTATACAGGAAAATTTCCCCCAAAATCTGCAAAGCTTTCTTGGATACTTGTTTAAATCCCGATGTAGAAATTGCGGACACCCCCTACCTGCTGTACATCAACCTTTTTAATGACAACACCCAGTTGGTTTTATCTTTGATAGCTTAGTTTTTAGGTTTGGACTCAGAGTTGTGGATAACTAAAGTGCAACTAAGCCTGTTATTCAGGATTAGTGTTAGTTCCCTAGAGGCAGGAAGTGAGTCAGTTCCATACCTCAAGTTTGAGGAATTTTTGGTAGAAAAAATACATGCACAGTTAAGTTGTTTTGAAACTGCTGGATTTTTTCGGTTCCAAGCATATTTGACCAAAAGGATGTTGTATAGTAGTACAGAAGAGTTAAGGTTCTCTCAGATACTCTTTACAAGGAATTTGGAAGACAATGCTTTCAATTACATGAATTTTATTCTATCTGCTATGCAAACCCTGATGTAGTTGAAGGATGAACTACCTAGAGTACTACCAGAGATGCAAACCCTGATGCAGTTGAAGGATGAACTAGCCATTGGCAACTGGTTCTTGCTGAAGGATGCTACAGTAATAAGGGTGTACGGTTTTGTACATGAACCATACTTTTTGCCTGCATTTTTTACCTTGAGAGTTTTTTCCCTTGAGTTCATCCGGCAGAGGTCGATTTCCGAAGAAGAACAGTTTGGGAAATATAAGAAAGGCTCTGATATAAAGCTCCCTTGGCAAGTCGGCCCTCTCTTGTAAAGTTTAAGGAAGCTGCCAATGAAGTAGAAAGACTATTGAGAAATATGGGGTTCAAAAAGGATATAGCGATTGCATATGATCCTCGGCATATCATAGGTGAAAGAAAAAATAAGAACGGTCTAAAAGCGTGGGAACACCAAGAAGCTGAAGGGCTGCCAAAGAGGAAAGATTTATTGCAGTATGAGCCCGAAGAGGCTGAAGATATAGATTTGCAAATACAAGCCCTAATCATAGATGATGATCCTATGGAAATTGACCAAATGTTTAATAACCAGGAAGTAGGTGGGAAAAGAGATTCACAGGAAGTTATTGGAACAGAGGAAGAAGAAGAAATTGAAAATAAAAGACTAAAATTGGAAACACTAGATGAGTTAACCATCCAGATAAGCGACATGGATGAGCAGGAAGGAGGGTCATCAACCCCAGTTATCCAAATCCATGAATACCAATTCCAAGATGCGACGGGAGGAGATGAGGATGACAGATTTAAATCCCAAGAGGACATGTTTAAGTATCATGGGAAAAATAAGTAGGCCTCTGCACATAAACTTTTTGAACTTATGCCCACTGTGAGGAATTTGTCTAAAACGGGAACATCTTTGATAACATGCAGAGATATCCAGACTCCCACTCTCAATCTGACGATATTTGACAAAGACAAAATGATGGAAGCAAAGATAGACTAGAAGAAGATACCTTCGCCATATAGGATTCAATTTCACAAGCAGATCGGAGAAGGTCTATATGACAATCTAGTAGAAGCAGCCTTGAAAATTTCTAATTTGGAGGTCAATGTAAATAAGATGGATGACCAGTTGAAGCATGAAAGATCAGAGAATAAAGCACTTCAGCAACATATGAAAAAGATGCAGTTTGACTTAATTGAGAATGACGGCAGAGGCAAAGCAATCCATAAGCTATTAAAAGATAAAGACAATTTGATCCAGACCCTACAGAAGAGAATGAAGATTCCTGACACCCAGTTAATACAAGCTCCCAAAGAGACAAAGCTGATACAAGAAAAAGAAGATTTAAACAAGGAAATCAACAATCATAAAGCCGAATTGTTAAGGTTCGCAGAGAAAGAAGGATGTTGGGAGAAAGAGAGGATAAGTCTAAAAAGTCGGATTGAAGAGTTAAAAAGCAGTCTGTCAAACATATGTGCACAACAGGGAAGCGAAGGTTCGAATGAAGAGAAGGATAATACAGACAACATTGTGCAAGCTATGTCCTAGATCAGCCTAAAGGATGGTGAGATACGAGAGATAAAAGAGGAAAATCAAAGATTGAAAGAGGAAAATGAGGCAAAGGAAAAAGAGACAAGTGAACTACAGCAAAAGTATAAGGAATTAGTGGCAATCAACAACATATTTTCTCAGCAGATTATAGGGAGAGCACCTATGCAAGGGTGCAAACATTTAATTTGGGATTTAATTATCCAGGAGGCTAAGAGATTTAGGCCCTATCTAGATCTCATGAGAACGAAGGAGAAGATAGTCACTGACGTATTTAGAAGTTGCACTGCCATGAAGGAAAAACTGCACAAAAGGTCAAAAGAGACTACTTATAATGCTATAAGCTTTTTGAACAGTTTGATAGATAAAGACGTCATAGATTTGAACATCAAGGAGAAAGTCACGACCATTGCAGCGGCAAAACGAATCCTCAGGAAATATGCATTGGTCGAAGCTATGGAAGCCAAAGCCAGTGAAATGGATGAGCAGCTAACAGAATTCAAAGCACAGTTTGAAGGATTAGTAGAAAAAGGTTTTCCTATATTTCGGGATGAAAAGAAAAGGTTAATCCCCCAAAGTGAGCATAAAAAGATGATGACCAGCAAACGGATGAACCATTCCAAGTTCAAACATTTGAGCCAACCACTTTCAGGAAAAATCCTAATAGACAAACTGGAGGAAGATTTCGAGTTGCTGTACAAACTGATTTTTATTGGAGAAGTGCTTCCACCTATGTCTTCAGTTGATCAACTTAACATCAGAGTCCTAGAGAAGGAGATGACAAGTTATGACATCCCAACATCTGAACTTTGGGAGCCGATAGAGAAATATGGGAAGATGAAATATACCTATCATGCTCCGTTGGCAGATGCTATCTCTTAAATCTCAGAACTATGCATTTTAAGTACCAATTTATTTTTTGATAGAAAAAGCTTAAGATATATCTAGGATTTTGATTTTCCAGGATGTGGCAGTGGTTTTCCCGTTATGTAATGAAGTTTCATGATTGGACATATACTTTAATATTTTTTATATTGTTTAATGACATACTGGCAAATACGAGAAAGCGGTTGGGATTATCTTGTCATATTTCCTGTTTTATGATAGTGACATCTGAGCTGTGATGAGGTGTCACCAAATTTTGTAACTAATTTCTGTTTCAAATAGGCTGAGTATGAGACTCCAGGCCACTATAAGTTCCATGAATTTTCAAATGGAAAAGGGGGGAGAACATTTGAAGCTCTACATATTTTTTCCACTGTTGTTATTTTGAGATATTTCCTTGAATAAAATTATCAGAAGCTTACAAGCATTTTTTCAAAGATTCCTGTGTAATTGGTCTGGTAGTCTGTCTTTCTTTTCCTATGTGATATGTGTTTCTTTCCTTTGTTAATCCATATTGTTAACATTCCTTCGTACTTGGTTCAGTGTAGCATTTGAATGAGATTCATAGAGATTATGCCTTGTTAATTTCTTACCGAGTATTTCACAAATTACTTCTGCTAAAGTTGGTATCGGATTCATCTATGTATGCCTTATATCAATGGATTGTTCACCTTTCTTCCTTTTCACCAATTAAATCACTGTGACTATTAGTTGTTTTCTACCTTGCCTCTGTGTGAATGTATTTGCTAATCATTTGATGATAATGTTTATGTTATACTTGAATCGACTGCATTTCCCAATATAGATCTCTATTGTTCTCCAACCAATGGTTTACCAGAGTAAAATTTGTCTTACAGAAATCTGACCTTCTGCATATGTTTAAAAAGAACATCTTGAGGAATGAATGTTGGTGTCCTTTTTCATGATTGATGACCTTGATTATTTCCAACTTTTCATTAGTTTATTGAGATAGCCCTCTCAGACTGTGTTGGGTCAGTAACATCAATCCAAAGATTGGTTAGTGGTTACCCCGAATTACCCTTCCTGACGACCTAGGGGTCAATTTGGGTGTTAATAGAAGGCATTCATGGAGATGAACCATTGGAGGAGCATGAGTCACTGCAAGGTGATATCAATGGGTGCTCACATATCTTAGATGGTGACATAGATATCAGATTTTAAGATGTTGCTACAAGCAAAAGTACCATTGATCATGGTGATGGAGTCCTTGCAATAGTGGAAGCAAACCAAGTATCAATTTCACCTTCACCGCTTGAATTTTATGAGTGTGATCCAATGATGTTTGAAGAAGAGAATGTTCTATCTCATGAAGTTTCATACTTTGATGAAGGTGCTGCAAATATACTTTCCTTTGAGCATGGATATGATGAATTTGCAGCCATGGGTGAGGAGAAAGGAGTAACTTGACCATCACCACATAAACTTCGTGATGTTAATCCATGGAAAATTGAAGAAGAGGATATTCACCATCATGAACCATCCTTACTTGAAGGGACATTAAAGATGAACACATTGAAGATCAAGGAGACCATTGAAATTCTCCATTTCACTCATGCTTTAGTGTCACAATATTGTTGGAGAGATGCATCACTGGAAAATCCACTCTCCATTGAAGACATGGAGGAGATTTAGAAGTCAATGTCAAACATCAAGGGTAAATTTTCACAATTGATTTCAACAGATATTATTTGTTTGATCTTTCAAGAATGTATCATGATATATTATTGAAGAATGAAGAAGATATTGAAAGGATCTCATATGATTTGGAATCCACCCAAGATTCTTTGAGAAGTACTCAAAGTACTCTCGTGGAATCTCAGATGCAAGTAGACCAACTTCAGCAAGAGTCTCTAAGATCTCATATTCCTTCCTATGTTCCAATCAGCCATTCCCTTTTGGTTGATGACTTTCATATTTTTGTGGAGGAATCTCATGTGATGGTGGACCATGAGGAGCATGCTGATTTGAATGTTCTTAAGAGAACTGAAATCAAACAAGAAGGTAACCAAGTACTGGCCCTGTTTCAAAGAGATTATGAGTTACCTCATGATGAGAGATGCATAATTCCGGAGGACACACATGGTCTCACATTTGGGGGATCAACCCATGAGGATGAGGTACATATATCCAAATGCTTGGTGGATAATTTTTACAGAGAGTTGATTCATTCTCTTTAACCCCACACTTATGTTTCAGTCACATCACTTGAAGATGAAAATTGGGTGAAAGGATTTTTCTTGATAAGGCCCCAAGTGGAGCAGGAGGCTCCCACAGTCATTCTGGATGACTTGATGGTAAATACATGGGGTTTGGAAAAGGCTCATATTCCACATAGCAGCCATGATCTTGATTTCATATCCTTGGAAGTAAGTATCAGAGAGTTCTTTCCATCGATGCATAGATGCACCACCAAGTTGAAGACTCTAGGAGGTAAATTTTTTATGTGTAAAATTTTTAACCCCTCTGAAATTGATATGTTTTGTGATCAGCAACATAGGTACATATTTATGCTATTAGATACCATTAATACACATGTGGATTGGGTGGAATATTACATGTCACACATGGAGTCCCCTAGCAGAAATATTTCTGCTCATGGTAGGTGGAAGGGAGCTAATCAAGAAAGCTTACAAAAGGATTTGTTGAACCATTGGAGACATGCACTTGGAGAAGCCACAAGCTTCTTAGTTGGACCTGATTTGATAAGCGTTTGTTCATCCACTAATGGGATGAGTAAATACTTGATTGAGGTATGCAGAACATGTTCTTTCCACTTGAGTGGAACCAGTGATAGAGAGTTGATCCATTGGGATAATACATGCTTGTCTTTTGGATATTGTGGTAGAGAGTTGAGCCATGAGATTACTTCCTTGGGGATGTATGTCCTTAAGGGTATTGGGTCTTCTTTCACTTATGGTTTTTCATTGTATTCATCATATTTTACTTGTGAGAAGCTAACAAGGCATTTTTGCTTATATGATGCCTATCTTTCTCATGATTGAATAAGGGACTTCCACCCTTGTCATTTGAGCTATAGTGATGACATTTTTTATTCTTATGTGCATTCGGCATATGAGAACCTTCTTGATGAAGTGGAAAGAATTGATGAGGTTTGACCTCACTCTTGGGAGGCATATTTGGTGATGCATAATCTTTCCTTGATTGGGTCCTACCATGGAGAGTTGCATATCTTGATTGAGGGGCCCTCAAAACTTCAGGGCTGCATTGGAAAGCATGATTTTCCAATATGGTGGTATGATGTTTTCATCTTTCCCCACATTTCATATGATGCTGATTTTTTCTTATTACTAATGTTTGGGGAGATGCAACATGATCAGTGGGATCCTGATATTCCATGGGATGACAGTTTTTCACACATGCCACTGCTACTTGGGAACTTGCAGTTGAAGCAGTGGGATCCAGGCACTCTTTTTCTTAAAATCTTTTGTTGAATGGTATTCTGATCCATGGGGGTTCCATACAAGCAATGGGATCCTGGCATTGTTTGTCCTTGGAGCAGTTGTTTGCATGGTTGCATAGTGGATCAAGCCAACCCTCTTTTGCACGAGTTCATCTATGTTGCACTTGGTTTCAGTTTCCTACATGGGGAACACCTCCATGGATGGACTTATAGTTTACATAGTAGTGTTATATTTGCATTTATAATATTCTTATGGGATCCTGGCACACTTTCTAGTTGCTTCACCTGGATAGAAGTAGGCATGTTAAATTACAAATGTAGTGAATATTTTCTTGGAGAGATGATTCTGATCAGAGTAGTGCAACAAAAGAATGATGGACCTCTTGGGATATTTTGCTTGAGGACAAGCAATCTTGGGAGGGAAGCACTGTCATGTTCCCATTTTGACAGCACCATGAAGCAGATTGAACCCCATGGATCCTAGAGACAGATTGAATTAATTAATTAATAATTGGTTAAGATGAGGCAATTAATTAATTAGGAGTGTGCATTTAATTTTATCCATAGTTTCTATCCACTTGGAATAAATAGTTATGGTGCATTTAATATTTTTATTTGCTATGTTGAATAAATGGATAAATTGGCCCACCAACTCGAATTAGTGGATAAGGTTGGAGGAATTACTTGGAGTAGAAGTCAAGTAAGCACTAGAGTCCAAAAATGATGCCAAAAATCAGAAAAGAGGAATATTTCAAGAAAAGCAGCATACATCCAAAAAGCAAAAAAGTTTAGAAAAGAAGGAAAGTCATAAAAAGAGGAAAAAGAAGGAAAGCCAAATCAAAGCAAAGCAAGGAAAGTATGTCCACTCATGGGTGACCTATTCTCACAGGTCACGAAGCCAAGTAACTTGCTCAACAGGTCAACATGAATTCTATAAAATAATGATTCCAACTCCATTTCACATCATTTGCTAGTGTGAGGAATTTTATGAATGCATTTGTGCATCCAAGACTTAGGAGGTGTGACCCTAGTTAAGCATGGGAGATGTGCGCCAGTTTTCTATGAGAGGATGATGGAATCCAGCAATTATCACTGATTTTATTTGCAAGTACTGAATCTTACCAAGTCGAATCAGAAGTTCAGAGCTAGCTTCATCAAACTTAGATATCGAATCCTCCCTCCTCCTTCTATTCTACAACTAGTTTCTTATGTGCAAGAGGAGAGATTTTTCCTTCATCTTCTAAGAGGAATATTGGCCTATTGCTGTTGTTATAATATGTTGATGTATATGTAACTTCGAAATGTATTTCATCTATGTATTTCATCTATATTTATTGTACCCTTATTAGAGATGTGTTATTCCTCTATAAGGAAGTGTCGTCATGTGGATTGATAAGTGTCGCAAGTGTGTGTGCTTGCCAATGGGTTATTAGACCACCATGTGTGGGGTCGGCCCTGAAATATATATATTATAATGTGGATGTACCAAGCTAGACAAGTCAGCCCCATAAGGTCACTGGGAAAATAGGTTAGTATAAATAGAGATCAGGTGATCTCTATTTAGATCATTCGGAAAGTCATATCTCTCTCACTCAGAAAGTGGCACACTAGTGAGGAGGAGGATCATCTACTACTAGGAGACTATCTTAGTGTATTTTGGTTCTGCTTTGGTTGAGCCATTGCTCTCTCTATCTCTGAGGAAGTTGTGGGTTTTTTCACCTTAGGGTTTTCTCCATGGAAACTCTGTG
Organism: Larix kaempferi; assembly: GCA_027924585.1. Taxonomy (NCBI): domain Eukaryota; kingdom Viridiplantae; phylum Streptophyta; class Pinopsida; order Pinales; family Pinaceae; genus Larix; species Larix kaempferi. Next base: position 18,045,298 of record BSBM01000779.1, read on the forward strand.
TCTCTTGTCTCTCATGCTTTTGATTCTTGTGATGCTTTTCATGCTTATTGTGATTGTCATGCATTGATATAATGTATATGTTATTCTCTCAGTGAAGATCCTAGAGTATTGTGAATTAATGCTCAAAATCTAACATGGTATCAGAGCTAACCTGAGAAGAAGACATTTTGGAGTGACAAAAACTTGAGTTTCTTGTTTATTGGATTTCTCTCCACAGATTTTGGAAACGCAGTAGAGTAGATTGACTCTACTCATCAAGCTGCATCTATCTGTCCAATCAGAATTTAATTCCGAGCATTTTCAGATTTGGCCCTAAAAATTAAGTTTCCACAAAAATAGAAATTTCTAAAATCTGAAGACATAGCTGGAAGTGCCTTGCAAAAATCAAAGTTTAGAGCTTTCAATCGAGATTTTTGGCTGGGTAGATCTCCAGGAAACTCAAACCCTAATTCAGGGCTCTCCCGAGTGAACCTGGGAGGACAAAAAGACAAATCTGAAGGGTAAATCTTTGCTGATCTCAAATTCTGAATGCACTAGGATGATCAGCTCATCAAGGTGCATCTTTCTATCCTTTCAGAAATTTGAAATTCACATTTTGAATTTTTAGGGCTTTTTCGACAAACCCTGATCCGGGACTAGATCCAACTTTCAACATTTCAACTGGTAAGACCTAAATCTTTTCTATTTCCATTTGAAGTACTCTTTAAGATGTCTCACCACACCAAGCTTGAGGATAAGCTTGAAGGGGCTGATAACTTTCGAGCTTGGAAGTATAGGATTGGGTTAATCTTGGAAGAGAATGAGTTGGACTCTTATATAAAAGAAAACATCCCTATCCTAGAGGATGAAGAGACCAAGGTATCGCATAAGAATAACTTGGTCAAGGCAAAGAGAATCATTGCTGATTCTATCAAAGACCATCTCATACCCCATGTGTCTTCTCTAAAGACACCCAAGGAGATGTTTGACTCTTTGACCAAGCTATTTGAAGGGAAGAACATAAATTGGAAGATGACTCTGCGGAATCAATTGAAAAGGGTCAAGATGTTGAATGGAGAAACCATTCTATCTTACTTCTCCAAGGTCTCTCAGATCAAGGAACAACTTGAAGCTGTGGATGAGGTAGTGGACAATGGTGAAGTTGCTATGACCACTCTGAATGGCCTACCTAGGTCATGGGACTCCTTTATTCAAGGAATCTATGTAAGAAAGAAATTGATCTCTTTTAGTAAACTATGGGAGGAATGATCTCAAGAAGAAGCTAGACTTGTAGCTCATTAGGAAAGTATGGGAGATGAAGATCAAGCTCTTGCAACTCACACCAAAAGAAGCAAGCCCAAGAAGGAGCACTCTTGCTAAAAAAGATCCTATCAAAAGAATAAGAAGGATCTAAGATGCTTCACATGCAATGAGAAGGGTCACTTTGCTTCAGATTGTCCCAAGAACAAAAGGGATAATAACAACAACTTCAGCAAGAAGAAGAAGGGCAGCAAAAGAAAGTTCCATGCTCATGATGCCGAGGATGATGAACCTCCAAAGAAGAAGGCTAGGGTAGAAAGTGATGATGACTCATCAAGTGAAGAAGAGTATGTTCTAATCTCTGCTCTCACAGGTACTATCTCCCACGGTTGTAGTGATTGGTTGATTGATAGTGGGGCTTCCAAACACATGACTGGGTTTAAGGAATCTTTTGTGAATTTATCTGAACATGAATCACCCCATAAGGTGAAACTTGGGGATGATTATCAGTACCTAATCAAAGGAAGTGGTGAAGCCTCCTACAACCTAGATTCTGGAAAATCTTTGAAGATGAAAGAAGTCCTTTATGTACCTGGGCTCAAGAAGAACTTACTCTCCATCTCTTCATTGGATGCAAAAGGTATGAGGGTTGCATTTGTGGATGGCCAAGTCCTAATGTGGCCAAAGGGAAATACCATAGATGATGCAGTAGTGATTGGAGAACAAGAGGGAGGATTGTATAAATTGAAGGGACAACCTGAACATGCCATGGTGCATGAATCCATGGATCCAAGTGAACCTTGGCATAGAAGACTTGCTCATATGCACTATAGGGCACTCCCAATTGCAAGCAAGGGTGTAGAAGGTCTTCCTGAAATCAAGACCAAACATGAAGGGGTTTGCAAAGGATGTGCAAAAGGTAAGAACATTAAGAAGGCTTTCCCAAGCAGTGAAAGAAAGGCCAAAGATATCCTGGAAATCATCCACTCAGATGTATGTGGTCCTATGTCATCCAATTCTCTTAGTGTGTATGTTTACTATGTCTCATTTATTGATGAATTCTCCAAGAGACTTGGGTATACTTCATGAAGAACAAAGATGAGGTGTTTGATAAGTTCAAGGAATTCAAAACCTTGATGGAGAATCAAACTGACAAGAAGATCAAAACATTCAGATTCGACAATGGTGGAGAATTCACCTCAGGTGACTTCAAGAAGCTTTATAGTGATTCAGGGATTAAGAGGGAGTTGACTGCTCCTTATAATCCTCAACAAAATGGAGTTGTAGAAAGGAAGAACAAAACTATCATGGAAGCAGCAAGGGCAATGCTACATGAACAGGATCTACCTATGCATCTATGGGTAGAAGCAATTAGAATAGTTGTATATGTGCAGAACAGAACACCCCACAAGATATTGGACAACAAGACACCAGAAGAGGTCTTTTCTGGTAAGAAACCTGAAGTCAACCATCTCAGAATATTTGGTTGTCCAGTATACACTCATGTCCCAAAGGAAAAGAGGATGAAACTAGATCCTTCAAGAAAGAAGGGTATGTTTGTGGGTTACAGTGAAAGCTCGAAGGCCTACAGAATATACTTTCTAGGGTTCAAGAAGATTGATGTCAGCAGGGATGTAACATTTGATGAAAACTCAGCATTCATCAAATCAAGGAAGGCACCTATAGAAGTTGATGAAGAACCTAAGGAAACTAGATTTCAAGACACTACCATGACTGAAGCAGTTCCAGAAGTTGTTCGTGAGTTTGAATATCCACAAGAACATGTAGATCCACCCTGTGAGGATAACTCTCACAAGAGGAAACCTGCATGGGCTAGAGAGCTCATTCAAGATGCAAAAAGATTTGGCATTCCAGAAGAAGAACATAAAGCAAAGAAGAGAACCAGATCACATACCAGCTATGTTGCTTTAATCTGTGACATTATGAACAAAGAGCCTTCCAGTTATGAAGAAGGAGCGGAAAAGAAAGAATGGAAGGATGCCATGGTTGAGGAATACCAATCAATAATGAAGAATGATGTTTTGGATGTTGTTTCAAGACCTAAAGAGAAATCTGTTGTGACTTCCAAATGGATTTACAAAATCAAGCATGCTACAGATGGAAGTGTAGAGAAATACAAGGCAAGATTTATAGCTCGCGACTTCTTTCAGAAAGAGGGAATAGATTATGAAGAAACCTTTGCACCTATAGCTAGGTATACTTCCATCAGAACAGTACTTGCCCTGGCTGCAGCAATGAAATGGAAAATACCCCAGATGGATGTCAAGACTGCTTTCTTTAATGGTGTAGTTGAAGAGGAAGTATATGTGGAGCAGCCCCTCGGCTTTGAAATACATGACAGGGAGTCATATGTGTGCAGATTGAAGAAAGCCTTGTATGTCTTGAAACAAGCTCCCAGAACTTGGTATCTTAGGATGGACAGTTTCCTATCTAGTTTGGGCTTTACCAAGAGTAAAGCGGATTCCAACCTTTATTACAAGGTTGAGGAAGGGAATCCTGTGATTCTACTCCTGTATGTGGATGACTTATTTGTAATAGTAGATGATAGATTGATTGCAGATACGAAGAGGAAGCTTGCTGCTGAGTTCGATATGAAAGATTTGGGAATGATGCATTATTTCCTAGGTATGGAGGTGTGGCAGAGTGCAGGTGGGATGTTCCTTGGTCAAGGGAAGTACACAGTAGATATCCTGAAGAGATTCGGGATGATGGATTGCAAGGCCATGGCCACACCTATGGCATCGAATCTGAAGCTTCTATGTGATGCTTCATCTGAGTCGATTGATGTCTCTATGTATCGTCAGATGATTGGGTCCTTGACGTACCTGACAAACATGAGACTAGATATTTGCTTTGCGGTGAACACATTGAGTCAGTTCTTGACAGATCCAAGGAGTGTTCACTTGGTTGTTGTAAAGCATGTTCTGAGGTACCTAAAGGGTACAGTGGATTATGGGCTCAAGTATGAAGCAAATCAAAAGTTTAACCTGCAGGGTTATGTTGATTCTGATTGGGCTGGCAGTGTTGCAGATAGGAAGAGCACATCAGGGTGCTGCTTCAGTATGGGATCAGGTGTGATCTCTTGGTTTAGCAGGAAGCAGTCTTACGTAGCACATAGTAAAGCTGAGGCAGAGTATGTTGCAGCTTGCTCATCTAGTTTTGAGGCAGTATGGCTATGGAAGCTACTGTATGAGTTATTTGATCTCCCGTTGGATGCTACTGGTATCTTCTGTGATAACCAGAGTTGTGTGAAGCTATCTGAGAACCTAGTGTTTCATGACATTTCGAAACACATAGAGATCAAATATCACTATATCAGGGATATGGTGCAAAGAGGAGCTGTGAAGCTCCTGTATGTTGCGACGGACGAGCAGATTGCAGATGTGCTGACGAAGCCACTAGCTAGGGTGAAGTTCGAGTACTTCTGAGAGAGGCTTGGTGTTCTTTAGATTGATGACACTTCGAGGAAGAAGTGATGGACACATTTGTTGAAGCCATTCCAAGCATGTTGGAAGGAGGATCCTTCACATGGCTGTGGATGTAAGCGCTGGATGATGAGCATCAGGATGATGTTTTGGTTTATGCTGGATATGATCAGTTGGATCATTTATATGTATATGTATGTTTGCATGATGTTGGATGCTGGATATGATCAGTTGGATCATTTATATGCATATGTAGCTGGATATGATCAGTTGGATCATTTATATGTATATGTATGTATGCATCATGTTGGATGTTGGATATGATCAGTTGGATTATTTATATGTATATGTATGTACGCATCATGTTGGATGCTGGATATGATCAGTAGGATCATTTGTATGTATTTTGTATATGAATCATGTTGGATGCTTGGACCATGTATCTATATATGTATCAGGTGGATACATTGTATGATCAGGTGGATCATGTATGGTGATATGTATCATGTGTTTGTATTTGTATTAGGTGGATACACTGTATGATTAGGTGGATCATGTATGATGATATGTATCAGGTAGATACTTGGTATGCATCAGGTAGATGCATTGTATGATCAGGATGATCATGGATGACGAGCTTCAGGATGTTGCTCCAGATGACATGTAGCAGGATGTTGCAGTGATGATGATCAGGATGATCATGTGTACATTAAGATGATGTATGGTGAGTATCAGGTTGATACTCTATGGTCATGGATCAGGTTGTGCAGATGAGCATATAATTTGGCCCTGGGATATTGGCAGATAGTCTTTCGAGGTTTTGCCTGTGGCATATAATTTGGCCCTAGGATATCTGGAAAATGCTCTATGGAGGATTTGCTCTGGGAGGACATATAATTTGGCCCTGGGAGATCTGTAGATAGTCTTTCGAGGTTTTTCCTATGGCATATAATCTAGCTCTGGGATATCTGGTAGATGCTCTTTCAAGGTTTTGTCCTATGGAATATAATATGTCCCTAGGAGATCCGATAGGTTGGGATATGTGCCCGTAATAAGTCCTAGGATGCTCTTGCGAGGTTTTGCCATGACCACATATAATCTGTCCCTGGGATATCCTATAGGTAGAGTTGTGTGCTTGTAACAGCCTGGGATGCTCTTGCGAGGTTTTGTGGTGACCACATATAATCTGTCCCTGGGAGATCCTATAGGTAGAGTTGTGTGCTCATAACAGCCTGGGATGCTCTTGCGAGGTTTTGTGGTGAGGTCACATATAATATGGCCCTAGGAGATCCTATAGGTAGAGCTGTGTGCTCGTAACAGCCTGGGATGCTCTTTCGAGGTTTTGTGACGCATGTAATAAGTCCTGAGGATTCCACAGTATGGCCAGTGATGACGAAGACCTGCAGGTGGTGGGCCTACATCCAGTATGAAAAAGGATTGGCTATGTAGAACTTCCTATGACGAGTAGTGTCAGAGATTGGTTGAGATAGCAGCAGCAGTGATGATGATGATGACGATGCATAGATGACGATGATCCTGAGAAGAAGACTTGTCTAGTAGATCTGTGTCAAGAAATACCTTCCTAGTTAAGAGGGAGTGTTGATGTATATGTAACTTCGGAATGTATTTCATCTATGTATTTCATATATATTTATTGTATCCTTATTAGAGATGTGTTATTCCTCTATAAGGAAGTGTCTTCATGTGGATTGACAAGTGTCACAAGTGTGTGTACTTGCCGATGGGTTAATAGACCACCATGTGTGGGGTCGGCCTTGAAATATATATATTATAATATGGATGTACCTAGCTAGACAAGTCAGCCCCATAAGGTCAATGGGAAAATAGGTTAGTATAAATAGATATTAGGTGATCTCTATTTAGATCATTCGGAAAGTCATATCTCTCTCACTCAGAAAGTGGCACACTAGTGAGGAGGAGGATCATCTGCTACTAGGAGACTATCTCAGTGTATTTTGGTTGTACTTTGGTTGAGCCAGTGCACTCTCTATATCTAAGGAAGTTGTGGGGTTTTTCACCTTAGTGTTTTTCGCATGAAAACTCTGTGTCTCTTGTCTCTCATGCTTTTGATTCTTGTGATGCTTGTCATGCTTTTTGTGATTGTCATGCATTGATATACTATATATGTTATTCTCTCAGTGAAGATCCTAGAGTATTGTGAATTAATGCTCAAAATATAACATAATAGAGTATTGAATCTTCTTAGGTCGAAACATAAGTTCGGAACCATCTTCACCAAAGTCAGAAATCGAATCCTCCCTCCTTCTATTCTATAGCTAATTTCTTATGTGCAAGAGGAGAGAATCTTCTATCATATTCTGAAAGGAATCATGGCCTATTTATGATGTAATAATAGAGTATGTAATGTTCTGGTATCAATCACTTCAATACAAATTATAGAACTCTGAATTATTCTCCAGTTTATGCACCCTTGCTAGATTTAGCTAGATTTTGAATAGATTTCAATGAATGGTTGATAAATCAATAAGTAAAGGTCCAAATGAAGTCATTCTAGTTCCTGTAGCTAGCTAACATATCACATGTCATTATACAAACAATGTTTCATAATTTATACTAGCTTTGAGCATTGTTTAGGAGTCCACAAGTCAAACTAGTTGAGTTGTCCTGAATTGTTATTTTACTAGTTTTGTTATCATACATGCCCAGATCTGCATATAAATTTATGAAATATTATTTTATGATTCAATTACTGTAAATTAATTATTATTATCCTCTCTTATGTCTACAACAACCTTTTCCAACTTTTAGTCAAATTCCCTACCCATACTAGTCTGCATATGCTGAGAACCCCAGGAGCATTGGAGTAGAGTTCAAATGGGATTTTATTGAAACAAAAATGGTCTCAGTACATTGTGTAGAGGTATAAAATCATTTCATAACCTTTCATCCATCCATAGCCTTTGACCTTTCCCATCTCCAACAATTCTAGCTTCCACAATCATTGTTTTACCCAATTTTAAGAAGTTTTGAGTTAGTGTGCCAAATCCTAAGTTGGTACATTACATATAGCATATATATAATGGATGATAGCACTCTAGGGAAAAAACATAAGTGATACATGCACTAGCAAAGTGCTCCATTTGTAGAGTACATAGGTACATATGTAAGGAAAGACCATCAATCCATCTCCAATCCTCCAAAAAGGAAACTATGGCACCATATTTTATCTAGGGATTGTGCCCCTCCGCAATATACATTTATCCATGTGTATTGTAGGGTTTTCTCCTACCAAGTGAATACTCCATGTGGCCATCATGCAAGGTTTCCGCCATCGAGGGTAGATCTTAATTGATCAAGGGAAGAACGCTAATCCAATGGCAATCTGATGTCTAACATCCATTGAGAAATTTATCACAAGTGTGCATATCAATCACAGACCATCTCTTGTGATACAATCCATCTCAAACCATTCAAGGAATAATCCATGGCTCTATACTTTGTAATACTCACCTTATCTACGACTCTTGAATCACCCTCAACAAAATCCTCCATTAAGGCATCAGACCTCTCTAATGAATAAGTAGAATGTACATGAATGAATTCAATATCATCAATACATCTCTCCTCCACTATATAATTGGAAGTCTCATGGATGGAAGAAACAAATGATATAAATATCTTGGGTGGTACAATCACCCCTACATTCTCCTAAGTCGCTAGATCAATAATGTTGAAATTCTCCCCGATCACGAGAGGAAATACTAACACAATGAAATATCTCAGAATCACAATATATGGATTGGAAGCTAGATCTACATTTTCCTTCGAAGAAGTAGAACCTAATATAGCTTAAAGACCCTAATATAGCCCCAGAAACTAGTCAAAAACAAATCTAGCCCTATAAATTCTAATGTGGACCTAGAACCCTAGAGACCTAATCTAGAATACTTATCTAGCCCTAGAGATGTAACCTATCGCCGGAGGCCTAATCAATCCATATAGAACCTAATCTAGCCCTAGGAACTAGACAAAAAAAATCTAGCACTGAAAATCCTAATGTGGACCTAGAATTCTGGAGACCTAATCTAGAATACTTATCTATCCCTAGAGAGGTAACCTAGACCTAGAGACCTAATCTAGCCATATAGAACCTAATATGTATTATAGACCCTGATCTAGCCCCGGAAATCCTAATGTGGACCTAGAACCCTAGAGACCTAACCTGGAATACTTATATATCCCTAGAGACATAACCTAGCCTTGGAGATCTAATCTAGACATATAGAGCATAATCTAGGTGATAGACCCTGATATAACCCTAGAAACCAAACAAAAACAAATCTAGCCTTGAAAAGTGTAATGTGGACCTACAACCTTGGAGACCTAATCTAGAATAATTATCTATCCCTAGAGACGTAACCTATCCTTGGAGACATAATATATCCATATAGAACCTAATCTAGCTTATAGACCCTGATATAAACCTAGAAACCAGACAAAAAAAAAACTAGAGACCCCTGGCACCTCGTGGCCATTTTGGGACGTCGTGAGGATTTGCTCCGGGGGCATGGAACTAGAACCAACTAGTGGAATGGGGTTCTGTCATCTCCCAAACGTGCATATGACCATTCTAGAGGTATTAAAAATGGCCACGCATTCCCAGGAGCCTTCATATTAGAATTGACCCCCTTGTGCAAAATTGGCATGGTCTTCACTAAGCAAAACCCTAGTTCTGGAGATGGCACAATAGCACCATTTTTGGGCATTTGAGTGACAATGGGGGGGGGCACAACTAGAAACTAGTGCTCTGAATCCATCGGAATTTACGGCTTCATGATCGGAGTCACGTTTTTGGTGCTATGTAAATTTTTTCCAGGCACCCCGTGGCCATTCAAGGACGCTTTAAGGATTTGCACTAGGGGCACGAAACTCGAACCGATGATTGGAACAGGGTTCCATTAGCTCCCACATGTGCATATGGCCAATGTGTAGGTCTTCACAATGGCCATGTACACCTAGGATCCTTTGGATTAGAATTGACCCCCTTTTGAAAAATTGGCATGGCCTCCACTAATCAAAATCCTAGTTTTGGAGATGGCATGATAGCACTTCTTCTAGGCTTTTGACTCATGGTGGGGGGCCAGGCGTAGCTAGATCCCAACGTCCTGAATCTATCATAATCAATGGCTTCATGATAGGAGTGACGATTTTGGTGCTACAGGAATTTTTTCCAAGCACCCTGTGGCCATTTAGGGACACTTTGAGGATTTGCTCAGGGGGAATGAAACTAGCACTGGTGAGCGGAACGGGGTTCTATCAACTCCCACACATGCATATGGTTAGTGTGGAGGTGTTCACAATGTGCACGCATGCTCGGGAGCCTTCAGATTAGAATTGACCTCCTTGTACAAACTTGGCATGGCCTTCACTTAGCAAAACCCTAGTTCTGTAGATGGCATAATAACACTGTTTTCAGGCATTTGAGGCATGGTACGGGGGGGTCCCACAACTAGAACCCGGTATCCCAAATCCATTGGAATAAATGGCTTTGTGATGGGAGTCACAGTTTTAATGCTATGGGCATTTTTTCCAAGTACTCGGTGGCCATTCAAAGACACTTTGAGGATTTGCTCTAGGGGCATGGAACCCAAACCGATGAGAGGACATGGATTTTTTTGGATCCCACACGTGAATATGGCCATTGTGGATGTGTTCACGATGGCCATGCTCTCCTGGGAACCTTTGTATCAGAAATGACCACTTTGCGTAAAATTGGCATGGCCTTCACTAAGGAAAACCCTTGTTCTAGAGATGGCACAATAGCACCATTTTCGAGCATTTGAGGCATGGTTGGGGGGCCCCAAGCTGGAACCCAGTGTTCTGAATCCATTGGAATCAATGGATTCACGACAAGAGTTACGGTTTTGGTGCTATGGGAATTTTTTCCATGCACCCCATGGCCATTCAGTGACACTTTGAGGATTTGCTCTAGGGGCACGGAACCCAAAATAGTGAGTGAACATGGATTCTTTCATTTACCACATGTGCACATGGCCATTATTGATTTGTTCATGATGGCAATGCTCTCTTGGGATCCTTCGGATCAGAAATGACCCCCTTGCAGAAAATTGGCATGGCCTTCCTTAAGAATAAATCCTAGTTATGGAGATGGAAGGTGCCTCATTGTTTCTGGACATTTGAGGCACAGTGGGGGAGACCAATAGTAGAAACATTATGTCCCAAATCCATCAAAATCTAAGGATTCACAACTGGAGTCATGGTTTTGCTGCTATGGGAATTTTTTCCAGGGACCCCATGTCCATTTAAGGAGACTTTGAGGATTTGCTCCGGGGGAACAGAACCCAAAATAGAAAGAGGACTTGGATTATTTCATTTATCACACATGATTATGGCCATTGTGGATGTTTTCATGATGGCCACATTCTCTCGAGAACCTTCGGATAAGAACTGACCCCCTTAAAAAAAATTGGCATGGCCTTCACTAAGAAAAACCATAGTTCTGGAGATGACACAATACCACCATTTACGAGTGTTTGAGGCATGGTGGCAAGGGGGGGGGATAGTTGAAACCTAGCTTCCTGAATCCATTGGAATCAACAGATTCACACCCGTAGTCAGGGTTTTGGTTCTACGAGAATTTTTTCCAGGTACCCTGTGGCCATTTAGAGACACTTTGAAGACTTGCTCCGGGGGTACCGAACCCAAACCAATGAGAATATTTGGATTATTTCATCTCCCACACATGCATATGGGTATTTTGGATGTGTTTGGGATGGCCACGCTTGCTCAGGAGCCTTCAGATAAGAAATGTACCCCTTGTAAAAAATTCGCATGGCCTTCACTATGCAAAACCCTTGTTCCAGAGATGGCACAATAGCACCATTTTCAGGCGTTTGAGACATAGTGGGGGGGGGCTAACTAAAACTGAGTGTCTTGAATCCATCGAAATCAACAGATTCATGACTAGAGTCACAGTCTTGGTTCTATGGGAATTTTTTCCAGGCCCCCTGTGTCTATTCAAGGACACTTGAGGATTTGCTCCAAGGGCACCGATCACAAACCGATGAGCACACTTGGATACATTCAACTCGCACACACGCATATGGCCATTGTGTATATGTTCATGATGGTCATGCTCTCTCGGGAGCCTTCAGATCAGAAATGAACCCCTTGCACAAAATTGGCATGGCCTTCACTAAGCAAAACCCTAGTTCTAGAGATGGCACAATAGCACCATTTTTGAGCATTTGAGTCATGGTGGAGAGGTCCCCTAGTTGAAAAATGACATCGTGAATCCATCAAAATCAATGGATTCATGACCGGAGTCAAGATTGTTGTGGTATGGGAATTTTTTCCAGGAACCCTATGGGCATTCAAGGACACTTTGAGGATTTGCATCAGGGACACCGAACCCAAACTAACGAGCAGACTTGGAATCTTTCATCTCCCACACATGCATATGGCCATTTGGATGTGTTCATGAAGGCCACGCTCTCCCGGGAGCATTTGGATCAGAAATGACCCCCTTGCGCAAAATTGGCATGGGATTCACTTAGAAAAAACCTAGTTCTGGAGATTGCACAATACCACCATTTTCAGGCATTTGAGGAATGGTGGTGGGGGTACCCTAGCTGAAACTAGACGTCTTGAATCCATCGGAATCGAAGGATTAACGATTTTCGCTCTATGGGAATTTTTTCCATGCACCCCATGGCCATTCAGGGACACTTTGAGGATTTTCTCAAGGGGCAAGGAACCCAAATTGGCAATAAGACCTAGATTATTTTAGCTCCCACACATGCATATCACCATTGTGGATGTGTTCATGATGGCCACGCTCTCCTGGGAGCCTTCGGATAAGAAATGATCCCCTTGCGCAAAATTGGCATGGGGTTCACTCAGCAAAACCCTAGTTCCAGATATGGCACAATACCACCATTTTTTGGAATTTGAGGAACGGTGGGGGGGGGGCTAGCTGAAACGCAACATTCCAAATTGATCGAAATTGATGGATTAGTGACCAAAGTCTCGGTTTTGGTGCTACATGAACTTTTTCTAGGCACCCCATGGCCATTCAGGGACACTTTTGTTAGAAAAACAAGATCGCAGAGCAATAACAATAAGCAAGATGCAAATATAAATTACATAGACACATTACAAGAGAGACACCAATATATCGTGGTTCACCCAAGATGGGCTACGTCCACAGTGAAATTGCCAGTCATTATTATTATACCATCTAGCAAAGTGAAGAGATACAGCCAGCATCACAGCCACTGCAACTTCCTCTTCACACTCTCTCAGTCTCTCTTACACAATCTCAGAGATCTTCACAATGCATAATGACTAATACATCAACCCTAGCCATATTACAATGCCTTTCTTATAAAGGGGAATTACAATGGGAAAATACCACAGGTTACCCAAAACCATGGGCCTGTAAATTTCCTTTGGGGGCACCACCCTCGGACCCCAGTGGGGTGAGGCTTCGCCCCCCCCAAACCCCCCCGCTGGGGTGAGTGTACAGTCCTTTTGCATATAATATAAATTTGGGGTACAAACATGGTTGAATAATAATATCTCTAAATCTTGTAGATCATGCTCCACAACCAACAACTTTAAGGATTTTCTCTGGGGGCACAGAACCCAAACTAAAAAGCAGACTTGGATTCTTTCATCTCCCACATGTGCATATGGGTGTTGTGGATGTGTTCATGATGGTTAATATTTCCCAGGAGCCTTTGGATCAGAAATGACCCCCTTGCAAAAAATTGGCATGACCTTCACTCAGCAAAACCCTAGCTTTGGAGATGGCACAATACCACTGTCTCTGGGAGCTTGAGGCATGGTGAGCGGGGTCCCCTAGCTGAAACCCGTCCTCCCTAATCCATCGAAATCGATGGATTCAAAACTGGAGTCATGGTTTTGCTGTTATGGGAATTTTTTCCAGGCACCCCATGGCCATTCAAGGACACATTGAGGATTTTCTCCAAGGACACTAAACCCAAACCGACGAGAAGACTTGGATTCTTTCAGCTCCCAAATGTTCATTGTCATGTCTCCTCTTACCAATTTTTTTTTTTTTGCATGGGCCTACAACCCTACAGTACTGTTCATGGTTACACCACTAGGTAGTAATTATACTTAGAAAAATATCAGAAGCATAACAATTTAAGTAAGTCTGTCACACCTTCTGCGGAAATTCTTGTCGTAATTGTTTTACCGAAGTGCTATAGTCCTTCAAACTATACGCACCCTTACGTCTTAAGTGTCGTAATACAGGCATACTTGAACAAGCATGTGTGACGTAGAGGTCCTTTATTCCGACATGATGACACATCCTAACCTCTATAACTACAACAAGGGTGTAACACTCCATGACATGCCTAAGCAGTATGCATATAACACTTAGACTATGGTCTAGTATATATGCATGCATTAAAACCATGATGTTCTAGATCCTGATATCTTTTCCAACTCACTCAGCCTATACCGCATCTATATGTATTTAACACTATACATAGGCATGCCATCCTAAACTAATATCATCATTAATACTTCAATTGATATAGCCACAACTCTCTTCATTGAAGAACATATGTATTGACTACATACATATATATTTTTATATCAACTTATATTAATGATAATTCCTAACATTATGATTCCCACATGCAAAGGTTCTATAGTGCAAAAGTTATTTATTAACTCAATTAACAACTATGTACTAAATTGACCATGACTATTAATACATATATATACATATATATATATATATATATATATATATTAATACATATCATGCCATATAAAAAAAGTATACTTGTTGTCATAAACATAATAGTTTCAATACTTTGCACCACCATGCAAATCGACTAACCCAAATAACAATATAGATATTAAATTCGGGGCCATAACATAAATTTTATGAATACAAATGGATGTAAATATATATAAGGTTCTATATATATATATTTATATATAGGGCATAGTGCTCCTTTTTAAGGCTTAAGGCGCCACCCCAATATATACATAATATATGGAATAATAACCATGTTAAACGTTAGCCTTAAGGCTCAACGCATACACTTAAACATATAATGGTTTGTTAAGGTGTGGGGTCGCTAATGGAAGCCAACTTTACCACACAACGTGTCTCACTGTCCACAACATTCACACTTAACGTTGTAAAATTAAGACCGGTCAACACATATCCATGTGAGGGTATTCATGCTGCCACGATGATAATGACATGGAGCCTATGAATGAACGTAGCTCGACTTCAACATTAGATGTGGATAAATGATGTCTGACTTAGCTGGTTGTAAGCTGGCTCGCTCGAACCGGTGGCCTACTTGGTTTGTGGATAGCTACACATTTTAACCCCGCTCATTGCTGCCTTGTTGGCAAGTGACGCAGACTCATGCTCATGTGGATGGAGGGTCTCCCACATACTACATTTAAATGCTTGGCGACATGGTGAACATGGTGGTTCATCCCATTTATGGAACTCTGTCAGTGGAAAGTTATACCGAGGAGTACCATACACCAAAATATGCACCGCATTAAAACCTTCCTTCGTTCCGAGCCGTTGATGGTGATCCGGGACAGTGCATGGATAGTTGCGATATGTTTGACACCGTCAATCTAGGAGATGGCCTTTCGTGCCCAGCCATCTCCATGCCTACATTAATTTCATTCCTTTACCGGTTGTAGTGGTTTCCACCTACTCTTACCGGTATTCAGCGTTGATAGTCCCTTCTCTTGGAATTCGGCTCTTTTGTTGTTCGGCTATGATGCGAGCTTCAGCTCTACGCAGGGTATGGTGAAGGTCTACTACCAAGATAGGGAACCTCGCTTCTAGAGATGCACACGGTACCAGTTAGCACCCTATTCAGCTTGGTCACCATTTCAATGTAAGTTATAGTGTTTATTGCTTGCACCATCTTTATGTTTTATATGATGTCGTGGATTATTGTAAGTTACGTTTACATTTTGCATGTTAAAGGCCCCAATTTTGACCTTCGTGGTGTTGTTGTGGTAGGTGCAACCGGAGCCGAGTTGCGCTATGACTCATTGCTTCACCAGTTAGTGTCACACATCCCTCCCTTTTACAATTTCGTAGTGGCATTGTTTACTTTCGTTATCAATTGGTTTTGGTATCCTTGTGGTTTGACCTCTTGCCACACTATAATGTGCTAGGAGCCAATGACAATGATGGAGTTGAAGCACTCCCACGAGCTCGTAAACAATGTGGGGTCATGGAGACTTGATAAGCTCAATAGGTAACTTGTCATCCCAACTGCCTCGGGTTTTGTTTACCCCATTGGTGGGGGCGGAGTTACTAAACTGCTGTCAGTTGAGGTTAGGATTTTCTCCGACTTTCATTTGCATGTTATTAAGGAGCATGGCCTTTGGCCAAAATGATAGGGGCATGAAGCCATCCTATGAGAGATTCACTGCAACCTCTATTGTGCTCCATTGTCATTGCAGGGTTGTTGTGCACTTAAAGAATTATAGTCCAGGGGACTTGACACTGTCATATGTAGTTAAGAAAATATTGAACGACGCTCTACCCTTGGTAGAGGCGTCGGGATTATATGTAACCGGCTTCATTGTAATTAAAGTGGCAATGCCACAGCCTTTACAATTCCATACTCTGTCTTAGGTTTGGTTTGAAGTTGAATTATAAATGATAACTTGTTTGGAAGCCCAGCTTAACTTGAAAGGCCCGCTACCACTCTCGTCAGGTCTGTATGTTATTTATGATTGATATGCATTTTGGAAAACATGATTTAATTGTATAAGTGCCCTCGACATTTGATATTATTATGCAATGTATCCATTTAGCTTCACCACTGTATGTGCATAGCAATTTAATGTTAGATGCATGATGTTAATATGCGCATACAGATTCGTTGCTAGCAGTATATGCTTTGAATGTGTCGCTTAATGCTCAATTGGAATAAATCGTTCTCATAACATGCATCCTCCACGATTTCATTTGCATTCATAAAAACATAGTGTATTATGGTTTTTAATTCTTGTAGAATGAATGGTTAGGGTAAAGGTGTTAATCCTTCCCACCGAATGGACAAATGAATGTTTAAGTGCAGTGATTCACTGTCTCGTTCTTCAACAATGTTAATCATACAAAATGTGCTTATATGCTGCAATGTTTAATTATTAATATGTGGACTGCATCTATGCCCAACATCATTTTCTTATTTAAGGTATTCAATACACTATTAAACAATAGGTGAAAACGCCAGGCTATAATACAATGCACGAGTGAAGGTATACATGTATCTTACCATATATTAATATTAATGGCAGCGATACTAAGGGTAAAACCCTTAGACACTTAAAATCATTTTCATTCAGTACTTATGGAATTTCAAAAATCGCATTCATTCTATATGCATATATAGGTTACGAAAACCTAGGCTATACATGAGTCACGTATCGCCATCGGCGAATACATTCACATCCATATTAATAAATGAGTATTACAATGGTGTTGGATAAGCATTAGTCATTTAACTCAGAATGATGTTTAGGCGTAGATTCAACTCAAAAATATAGCAATGTATAGTGTCTTTCAATACTCAACAATTTAACCTGGAATGCCATTTAATTGCATATAGTCGATTTTGACCAGATCTAAATAGAGTAACAAACTCTATCCAAAATAATAACTCAGAACTATAACAGGTTTGAACTCTAGCATTATCAAAGTCGATCTTTTCTTAAATAAACTCTACTATGAAAGAGTTGATAAACATAAGGGCTAGGCATGAAAACCTTCAGGTTTACACGTATGCCCTATTGGCAACATTATAATGAAAGACATAAGATCTTTATTATATATTGGAATATATTTAAATACAAACACCCGCAATATGAAAACATGCCTCAGTAACCCTAGGTTAGCACATGATTCATATCAATGTTATGTTAGATGTTGTATACATTTTCAACAGTATAGGGGGTCTTAATGTTGTATATCTACTGCAAATAGCATGTAGGTATTTTCACAGCCATCCCATAACACAAATATTCCAAATCTGTAAAGATGATCATAAGATAAACTCATTACATAGATCTAGTTATTTAGCTGAGATTCAAACTTGAAATGTACATGAAACAATACCAATATAGATAGATCTGATACATATACCATTCAACTATAAATCAGAAATAATCAGAAACATATATAAATATTATTCCGAAACAAATACTCTGCAAGTAAAAGGATAAACACTTATCTGAATCTGCTGACCAGTGGAACCAAACACAAACCTCCAAGCCTTTGACCAGCAAGTTATCCTTGCTCTCAGGTCACCCCCAAGTTGAGTTTAGAGTCCCCTAGGTAGAGTATAGATTTTAGTTACCCTTAACTTGTTATTTCCCCAAGTTATTCAGAATATTTCAAAGACAACATGAAACCCAATACCCAACTTAATACTCATGAGTTCCAGGATGCTCAAGGGAATTTTAAGCCATAGCCATGGAGAGAATCACTAAAACACAGTCTATTCAGGTAAATGTAGCACTCATGCAAGCTTGGGGTAGTTCTCCTACCTGTACACAATTAAGTGGCCAAGATCATACCAAACTGTATGATTCCTCCTGATCTGAGTCAGTTTGGTCCTCCCAAATCTACCCTCAATCACTTGGCTTCAGGACCAGTTTGGTTCTCCCAAATTCGTCCTCCCTCATGAGCATTCATTGTCTTAGGTTCAGGTTTTCCATTCTCATTTCTCTTGTTTATTCAGCTCATGAGATTGTGAATGTTGCATAATGAATAATGAGAGTTTCAATGAGTTTTCACCTTTTATTCCCTTAAGGGAATTTTCCTCATTATATGAATTCTTTTAATTCATTAATCTCTTAATTCTTTTCTTTAGGGTTTGTCAATTGTATCTAATAATAATTTCTTATTATTATTATTATGTGGCATTTTCCCTTCAACCTTAGGGGACTGTGACTCCCTCTTTAATGTGCTAGTCCACATGGTCAACATAAACCTCTTTAACAAATTTCTAAACTTTCCTAAGTATAAATGAAATAATAATTAGACGAAAATATAATAGGGGTTCAAAGTCCAAAATAGGGGTATTGCATGCATATGGCCATTGTGTAAATGTTCACAATGACCATGCTCGCCTAGGAGACTATGGATTAGAAATCACCCCCTTGCACAAAATTGGCATGGCCTTTACTGAGAAAAACCCTAGTTGTAGAGATGGCACAATACCACTTTTTCTGGGCATTTGAGGCATGGTGGGGGTGGTCCCCTAGTTAAAACCCAACGTCCTAAATCCATTGGAATTGACATATTCATGACCAAAGTCATTGTTTTGGTGCTATGGGCATTTTTTCCAGGCACCCCATGGCTATTCAGGGACACTTTGAGGATTTGGTATGGGGGCACCGAACCCAAACTGATGAGCGAACTTGGATTCTTTCAACTCCCACACGTGCATATGGCCATTTTGGATATGTTCACGATGGCCTTCACTAAGAAAAACCCTAGTTCCGTAGATGGCATAATAACACCATTTTCGGGAGTTTGAGGCACGGTTGGGGGGTTCCCCTAGTTGAAAACTGGTGTCCTAAATCCATTAAAATAGATGGATTCATGACCAGATTCATAATTTTGGTGCTATGGGAATTTTTTCCAGGCACCCCGTGGCCATTCAGGAACACTTTGAGGATTTCCTCTAGGGGCACCAAACCCAAAGTGGTGAGCAGACTTGGATTCTTTCAACTTCCACACATGAATATGGCCATTGTGGATGTGTTCATGATGGTTATGCTCACCTGAGAGACTTCGGATAGAAATGACCCCCTTGCGCAAAATTGGCATGGCCTTCACTAAGAAAAACCCTAGTTCTGGATATGGCACAATACCATAGTTTACGTGCATTTGAGGCACATTGGGGGGATCCCCTAATTGAAAATCAATGTCCTAAATCCATCGGAATTGATGGATTCACGACCAGAGTCACGGCTTTGGTGCTATGGGAATTTTTTCTAGGAACCTCGTGGCCATTCAAGGACATTTTGAGGATTTGCACTGGTGGCAGCGAACCATAATCAATGAGCATACTTGGATTCTTTCAGCTCCCACACATGCATATGAAAATTTTGGATGTGTTCACTGGTGGAATCCAAGAATGGATACCTATTAGGGTAGCTAAACCGGAAGCATACTTTAATTATTGATCAGGGAGCGTACAAACTTAATAGGTACTAAGCACTGTCTGTGCACTATACAATGGTCTTTGTCATTCAAGGTGTGTGAATGTATCCTAAAGGTTTCTTTGAGGAAAAATGGAAAAATAGAAGTAGTGCTCGAAAAACGAAGAAGCTAAAAATACAAAGGATGCAAATTTGTAACCTAATTCTACTGAAAACTTAATTAGAATTTGAATGTTGAAAACGAAAAATTTAACCTAGGAATGAAATGCTGAAAACTTGAAAAATCTAATCTAGGAATTAAATATTGAAAGTTGGAAATCTAATCTAAGAATCAAATACTAAAAGCTAGAAATCTAATCTAAGAATAGAATACTGAGAATTAATCAAACTTTATCTATTCAAATTAAGTACCGAAATTGATGACCACTACTGTATTCAAATGAAAGAGCTGAAACAATTAACTTCTATATGATCGAATTGAGATAATGGAAATATGCATGAAATTGAAGATCCAAATCATTGTCTAGAATTAATATAAAATGCTGAAAAATAGGGGTAAAATATGCCTACACAGAATGTGTGTATAGGACTATGGAAAGCGTGTTACAAAACTACATAATCGGTATTATCGAACTACAGGAAATAAAAAATCATTGAATTGAAATAAGAATCTACTGTTCAAACCATTATCAAAGTACTTCACATATTATGATGATTAAACCAATTAGCGAAACACATGAGAAATACCTGAAGTAAAATGAGGCTGCTGACCTACGTGTTGAGGGGGCCCTCCCCAACCCATATTTCATGAGTGAAAAAGAATTATAAACTCAGAGCTTCGAAATAACACCAGTCTTCCATGATCAAAATCGTAACTTCATGTCTTAGAACATAACTGTCTCGAATAAAATATGATGAATATAAGTTCTACAAAAATGTCAACAGGAACCCCTTTCTACTCAAGAGGCTCATGTATATATCTATTTTGAATCATAAGCTAACTCTATGCTTTAAATGTCAATCCTGCTAAATAGGAGTTTTCTTCTATAAATCAGAAAAATGGGGCATTGAGCCACTCGTGGTCTTTCAGTCTTTGAGCTGGATTTGCTTGTTGTCTCCTATATCATCAGTGCCTGCTCATACATGCTTATTTCATATAATTAGATCATAAAAATGACTTTAATCATAAAAGAATAATCTCTAAACTACTTTATTAAATAATCAAAACAAATGCATTATTCCCCACAAACAGAGGTATTTTCCTTATCCATTCTTGTGCTTGTGTGACATAAAAAGGCTATAGAGTACCTTATCCATTATTCCATGTGTCCGTGGCACTTTCCATTATGATTTTGTTTTTTTCTTGGTGGCTGTAATGTTGTGGGAATTTAGCGGAGACTAAGTAGTTTGCTATGTTTACAAACCATGGGATTTTTTTTGATATTGCAAAAAGGTGCTCATCAGGGAAGCTATCATTTACCAATTCATTGTTTTGTCCATGGGTGAGTCTAGACAAAAAATCAGCCACTACATTGTGTTTTCCTAGCTTATCCAGGATTGTTATATCAAACTCTTGCAAGAGTATTAGGCATCTAATTATTTGAGCACTTGTATTAGGTTTATTCATAAGATACCTGATTGCTGAATGGTCGGTGTGGACAAAAAATTGGTATCCAGTTATGTAGTGCCTGAATTTGTTTATGGCATGTATAACAGCCAAAAACTCTTTTTCTATGACTGTATAATTTAATTCTGCTCCTGCCAAGTTTTTGCTAATGTAGTATACGACATACGGTCTCTTTTCTTCCTCTTGCCCAAGGAATAATCCAATGGCCTTGTCTGATGCATCAGAATGGATGTGGAATGGTAGTGCCCAATTTGGTCCTTGGAGTACTGGAGTTGTGATTGTCTTCTCCTTGAGGTTATCAAATGTGACATACAATGCTTTGTCTAGATGAATTATGTGTCTTTTGTGAGAAGAGCAAACATTGGTGCAAAATTTTGCTATAGCTTTCGATAAATCTTCTGTAGTAGTCTATTTTCCCAAGAAAACTTCTCACATCTCTTTGTTTGATAGGCAGTGTCAGTGTTTTGATGACTGTGACTTTTCCTTGATCAACTTCAATTCCTCTCTTTGAAATATGGTGTCCAATCACGATGCCTTCTTCCATCAAAATTCTACATTTATCATTGCTCAGACATAAGCTCATCTTGATGCATTTTTTCAAGACTAATTCTAGATGTTTTAATGCCTCCTCAAAATTTTGGCCATAGGGTGTGAAGTCATCCATGTAGACTTCCATTTGCTCATTAATAAAATTAGAGAAGATGCTTAAAATTTCCCTTTGAAATGTTGTTGGGGCATTATAGAGTCGAAAGGGTAGTACTCTGTATGCATAAGTGCCCCATGGGAATGTAAATGTTGTTTTATCCTGATCAACTAGGTGGATTAGGATCTGGTTGTACCCACTAAACCCATCCAAGAATGAGAAAAATTTGTTTCCAGCCAATGTGTCTAGTACTTGGTTGATGAATGGTAGAGCGAATTGATCTCTCTTAGTTGCCTTATTGAGCTCTCTGTAATCCACATAGATCCTCCACTTCCCTCCTTTCTTAGGAACTATAACCAATGGTGAGACCCATTCACTATCTGAGATTGGGTATATGAACCTTGCATCTAACAGCTTTTGTAACTCCAGCTTAACTATGCCTTTTAACGTTGGGTTCATTATTCTTTGTGGTTGTCTGATAGGAACATCACCTTCATGTCAGTGTATGTCCATGCAAAAGATTTGTTGTTGTCTGACAGTACCTTCATTAATTGTTGTTCTTGTCCTGGCTCCAAATTGGAGTTAATATTAATTGTCTTTCCAGGCATTATCTCAACTGTTTTGATCTAAATTGGATGTTTTTCAAGTGCGACTACCTCTGCCCACATTTTGTCAGAGTTGTGGGTTGATGTTTTCTCTTATTGTTGCTGACCCATGCCAAAACAATATTAAAAAATATCCTGATTGTAAGAAGCATTTTGAATATATCATGATTTTGAATATCCTGATGTTTTCTCTTCTAGGTCTGAAGACTTCCATTCTGGAGGATATATCATGATTTTATTTCTAGCTTTCCCACTGGTGATTGTCATGTTTCCAAATCTGCAACCTATATAGGTGTCTGCAGTTGCTAGCAAAGGTCTCCCAATTATTATTGGGTACCTGCTGAGTTTACATTTCACTTTAATGACTATGAACTCAGCTAGGTACTCCCAGGATTCTATATTGATAATGATGTCTTCGTGTTAAATTTTGACCATTAATTCACAATACTCTAGTATCTTTACTGATAGAATAACATGTATAGTATATCAATGCATATCAATCATAACAAGCATGTCAATCATCACAAGAATCAAAAGCATGAGAGATAAGAGACATAGAATTTCCGTGGGGAAAACCCTAAGGTGAAAAACCCCACAACTTCCTCAGAGATAGAGAGAGCAATGGCTCAACCAAAGTACAACCAAAATACACATAAATAGTCTCCTAGTAGCAGATGATCCTCCTCCTCACTAGTGCGCCACTTTCTGAGTGAGAGAAGTGTGAGTTTCCAAGTGATCAAAATAGAGATCTCCCGATCTCTTTTTATACTTGTCTATTTTCCTAGTGACCCTATGTGCCCAACTTGTCTAGCTAGGTGCATCAACCATATAATATATATTTTAGGGCTGACCCCACACATGGTGGTCTAATAACCCATTGGTAAGTTCACACACTTGCAACACTTTTCAATACACATGATGACACTTCCTTATAGAGGATTAACACATTTCTTATAAGGGTACAATAAAAATATATGAAATACATTCTAAAGTTACATATACATCAACACTCCCTCTTAACTAGGAAGGTATTTCTCGACACAGATTTGCTAGCACAAGTCTTCTTCTCGGGATCATCATCATCGATGCATCATCGTCATCATCGTCATTGCTACTATTATCTCAACCAATCTCTGAATCTACTCGTCATAGGAAGTACTACAGAGCTAGTCCTTTTTCATGCTGGATGTAGGCCCACCACCTGCAGGTCTTCATCATCTGTGCGAATGGTCTGATAGAGGTGGTCTCTCAGGACTAATTTTATGTGCAGATGCAATACCGAAAAGAGCATCCCAGGAACATTTATGTGCCTAAGAATGACTGGGAAGATCTCCCGGGACTTATTACATGCATCTCCTTCACAATACCTTTAAAGAGCATCCCAGGAACATTTATGTGTAGTAGCACAACTGGCAAGATCTCTAAAGAGAATCCCAGGACTTATTACGAGCACACAACTCAACCTCTTGGATCTCCAGGACTGATTACATGTGAATAGACAATACCTTTAAAGAGCATCCCAGGAACATTTATGTGCCGCAGCACAACCGACAATATCTCTAAACAGCATCCCATGACTTATTACGAGCACACAGCTCAACCTATCGGATCTCTAGGACTGATTACATGTCTCTGTAGTAATACCTCATCCCAAGACTGATTACGATCACACAGCTCAACCTATCGGATATCTAAGGACTGATTACATACTACATAGCAATACCTCATCCCATGACTGATTACGAGCACACAGCTCAACCTATCGGATATCTGAGGACTGATTACATGCTATTTGCACAACCTGCCACATATCATCTCTGACATCCAAGTATCAACCTGATACTCATGATCCAACGGATCATCATCGCATGAAACATCATCCTAATGCTCATGATCATACTAATCATCATCACTGTACCGTCCTCGTACATATCATCTGGAGCAACATCCTGAATCTCATCATCATGATCATACTGATCATACAATGCATCCACCTGATCATACAATGTATCCACCTGATACATACATAGATACATGATCCACACAATGCATCTAACTGATATATATCAACATACATGATCTACCTGATCATACACAGTATCCACCTGATACATAAATAGATACATGGTCCAAGCATCCAACATGATGCATATACAAAATACATGCAAATGATCCAACTGATCATATCTAGCATCCAACATGATGCATACATACATATATAAATGATCCAATTGATCATATCCAGCATCCAACATGATGCGTACATACATATATAAATGATCCAACTTATAATATCCAGCATCCAACATGATGCGTACATACATATATAAATGATCCAACTGATCATATCCAGCATCCAACATGATGCGTACATACATATACATATATATGATCCAACTGATCATATCTAGCATCATCCTGATGCATATACTGAGCAGTAACTGAAACATCGTCCGGATGCTCATCATCCAACGCTTACATCCATAGCCATGTGAAGGATCCTCCTTCGAACATGCTTGGAATGGCTTCAGCAAATGTGTCCATCACTTCTTCCTCGAAGTGTCGTCAATCTGAAGAACACCAAGCCTCTCCCTGAAGTACTCGAACTTCACCCTGGCTAGTGGCTTTGTCAGTACATCTGCAATCTGCTCATTTGTCGCAACATACAGGAGCTTCACTACTCCTCTCGGCACCATATCCCTGATATAGCGATATTTGATCTCTATGTGTTTCGACCTGTCGTGAAACACTAGGTTCTCAGATAGCTTCACACAACTCTGGTTATCACAGAAGATACCAGTAGCATCCAACAGGAGATCAAATAACTCAGACAATAGCTTTTGAAGCCATACTGCCTCACAACTAGTTGAATAGGCTGCAACATACTCTGCCTCAGCTGTACTCAGTGCTATGCAGGACTACTTCCTGCTAAACCAAGAGATCACACCTAATCCCATACTGAAGGAACACCCAGATGTGCTCTTCCTATTTGCAAAACTTCCTGCACAATCTGAATCAACATAACCTTGCAGGTGAAACTTTTGATTCGCTTCATATTTGAGCCCATAATCAACTATACCCTTCAAGTACCTTAGAATATGCTTTACAACAACCAGGTGAACACTCCTCGGATCCGTCAGGAAATGGCTCAATGTGTTCACCACAAAGCAAATATCTAGTCTCATGTTCGTCAGGTACATCAAGGACCCAATCATCTGACGATACATAGAGACATCAACTGGATCAGATGAAGCATCATAAAGAAGCTTCAAGTTCGATGCCATAGGTGTGGCCATGGCCTTGCAATCCATCATCCCGAACCTCTTCAAGATATCTACTGCATAATTCCCTTTTCCAAGGAAGATCCCATTTGCACTCTGCCACACCTCCATACATAGGAAAAAATGCATCATCCCTAAGTCCTTCATATCAAACTCAGCAGCAAGCTTCCTCTTTGTATCTGCAATCAATCTGTCATCTCCTGTTACAAATAGGTCATCCACATATAGGAGTAGAACCACAGGATTCCCTTCCTCAACCTTCTAGTAAAGGTTGGAATTCGCTTTACTCTTGGTAAAGCCCAAGCTGGATAGGAAACTGTCCATCCTACCATACCAAGTTCTCAGAGCTTGCTTCAAGCCATACAAGGCATTCTTCAATCTGCACACATATGACTCTCTGTCATGTGTTTCGAAACCAAGTGGCTGCTCCACATATACTTCCTCTTCAACTACACCATTCAAGAAAGTAGTCTTGACATCCATCCGGTGTATTTTCCATTTTATCGCTGTAGCCAAGGAAAGTGCTATTCTGATGGAAGTATGCCTAGCTACAGGTGCAAAAGTTTCTTCATAATCTATTCCCTCTTTCTGAGAGAAGCCACGAGCTACCAATCTTGCCTTGTATTTCTCTATGCTGCCATCTGCAGCATGCTTGATTTTGTAGATCCATTTGGAAGTCACAACAGACTTCTCTTTAGGTCTTAGGACAACATCCCAAACATCATTCTTCGTTATTAATTGGTATTCCTTGACCATGACATCCTTCCATTCTTTCTTTTCCACTGCTTCTTCATAACTGGAAGGTTCTTTATTCATGATGTCACAGAGTAAAGCAACATAGCTGGTATGTGATCTGGTTCTCTTCTTTGCTCTATGTTCTTCTTCTGGAATGCCAAATCTTTCCACATCTTGAATGAGCTCTCTAGCCCATGCAGGTTTCCTCTTGTGAGAGTTATCCTCATAGGGTGGATCTACAGGTTCTTGCAGATCCTCAAACTCACACAACTTCTAGAATTGCTTCAGTCATGGTAGTGTCTTGAAATCTAGTTTCGCTAGGTTCTTCATAAACTTCAATAGGTTCCTTCCTTGATTTGATGAATGCTGAGTTTTCATCAAATGTTACATCCCTACTGACATCAATCTTCTTGAACCCTAGAAAGTATATTTTGTAAGTCTTTGAGCTTTCACTGTAACCCACAAAGATACCCTTCTTTCCTAAAGGATCTAGTTTGGTCCTCTTTTCCTTTGGGACATGAGTGTATATTAGACAACCAAATATTCTGAGATGGCTGACTTCAGGTTTCTTACCAGAAAAGACTTCTTCTGGTGTCTTGTTGTCCAATATCTTGTGGGGTGTTCTGTTCTGCACATATACAGCTATTCTAGCTACTTCTTCCCATAGATGCATAGGTAGATCTTGGTCATGCAACATTGCCCTTGCTGCTTCCATGATTGTTCTATTCTTCCTTTCTGCATCTCCATTCTGTTGTGGATTGTAAGGAGTGGTAAACTCCCTCTTAATCCTTGAATCACTACAAAGCTTCTTGAATTCACCTGAGGTGAATTCTCCACCATTGTCGGCTCTAAATGTTTTGATCTTCTTATCTGTTTGATTCTCCATCAAGGTTTTGAATTCCTTGAACTTATCAAACAACTCGTCTTTGTTCTTCAAGAAGTATACCCAAGTCTTCCTAGATAAGTCATCAATGAAAGAGACATAGTAAACATACCCACTTAGAGAACTGGATGACATAGGACCACATACATCTGAGTGGATGATTTCCAAGATACCTTTTGCCTTAGCTTTCACTGCTTAGGAAAGCCTTCTTAATGTTCTTACCATTTGCACATCCTTTGCAAACACCTCCATTCTTGGTCTTGATTTCAGGAAGACCTTCTACAGCCTTACTTGCAATTGGTAATGCCCTGTAGTGCATATGTGCAAGTCTTCTATGCCAAAGTTCACTTGGCTCCATGGAATCATGCACCATGGCATGTTCAGGTTGTCCTTTCAATTTATACAAACCTCCCTCTTGCTCTCCAATTACTACTGCATCATTTATGGTCTTACCCTTTGGCCACATTAGGACTTGGCCATCCACAAATGCAACCATCATACCTTTTGCATCCAATGCAGAGATGGAGAGTAGGTTCTTCTTGAGCCCAGGTACATAAAGGACTTCTTTCATCTTCAATGATTTTCCATAATCTAGGTTGTAGGAGGCTTCACCACTTCCTTTTATGGGGTATTGATAATCATCCCCAAGTTTCACTTGATTGGGTGATTCATGTTCAGATAGATTTACAAAAGATTCTTTAAACCCAGTCATGTGTTTGGAAGCCCCACTATCAATTAACCAATCATTACAACCATGGGAGATAGTACCTATGAAAGCAGAGATTAGAACATACTCTTCTTCACTTGATGAGTCATCATCACTTTCTGCTCTAGCTTTCTTCTTTGGAGGTTCATCATCTTCAGCAGCATGAGAATGGTACCTTCTTTTGTCACCCTTCTTCTTCTTGCTAGAGTTGTTGTTGTTGTGCTTATCCCTTTTGTTCTTGGGACATTCTGAAGCAAAGTGACCTTTCTCATTGCAATTGAAACACCTTAGATCTTTCTTATCTTTGTGATAAGGGTGAGAAGATTTCTTCTTGTGATGAGATGGCTCCCTCTTGAACTTGCTCTTCTTGGTGTGTACTATGAGAGCTTGATCTTCATTCCCCATCTTTTCTTCTCTTGCCACAAGCCTTGCTTCTTCTTGAGAACATTCCTCCCACAGTCTACTGAAGGAGATTAATTTCTTTCTTGCACAGATCCCTTGGATAAAAGAGTCCCATGAGCTAGGTAGGCCATTCAAAGTGGTCATAACAATTTCACCATTCTCCACCATTTCATCTACAACTTCAAGTTGTTCCTTGATCTGAGAGACCTTGGAGAAATAGGATTGAATGGTTTCTCCATTCGACATCTTGACCCCTTTCAATTGATTCCGCAGGGTCATCTTTCGATTTATGTTCTTCCCCTCAAATAGCTTGGTCAAAGAGTCAGACATCTCCTTGGGTGTCTTCAGAGATGACACATGTGGTATGAGATGGTATTTGATAGAATCAGCAATGATTCTCTTTGCCTTGACTAAGTTCTTCTTATGCAATATTTTAGCCTCTTCATCCTCTAAGATAGGGATGTCTTCTTTTACATATGAGTACAACTCATTCTCTTCCAGTATTAACCCAATCCTATACTTCCAGGCTCGGAAGTTATCAGCCCCTTCAAGCTTATCCTCATGCTTGGTGTGGTGAGACATCTTAAAGAGTACTTCAAATGGAAATAGAACAGATTTAGGTATTACAACTTGAAATTGCTGAAAACTAGATCTGGTCCCAGATTAGGGTTTGTCGGTAAAAACCCTAAAAATTAAAAATGTGAATTTCAATTTTCTGATAGGATAGAAAGACATGCCTTGATGAGTTGATCAACCTGGTGTATTCAGAATTTGAGATCTGCAAAGCTACACCCTTCAAAACCGCCTTTCTGTCTTCCCATATTTAATGAGGAGAGCCCTAAATTAGGGTTTGAGTTTACCGAAGATCTACCCAGCCAAAAATTTTGATCCAAAGCTCTAAACTTCGATTTTTGCAAGGAGGTTCCAGCTATGTCTTCAGATTCCAGAAATTCCTATTTTTGTGGAAACCCTAATGTTTAGGGCCAAATCTTAAAATGATCAGAATTGAATTCTGATTGGACAGATAGATTCTCCTTGATGAGTAGAGTCAATCTACTATACTGCTTTTCCAAAATATGTGGAGAGAAACCCAATAAACAAGAAACCCTAGTTTCCGTCACTACACAATGTCTTCTTCTCAGGTTAGCTCTGATACCATGTTAAATTTTGAGCATTAATTCACAATACTCTAGGATATTTACTGAGAGAATAACATGTACAGTATATCAATGCATATCAATCATAACAAGCATGCCAATCATCACAAGAATCAAAAGCATGAGAGACAAGAGACACAAAGTTTCCATGTGGAAAACCCTAAGGTGAAAAACCCCACAACTTCCTCGGAGATAGAGAGAGCAATGGCTGAACCAAAGTACAACCAAAATACACAGAGATAGTCTCCTAGTAGCAGATGATCCTCCTCCTCACTAGTGTGCCACTTTTTGAGTGAGAGAAGTGTGAGTTTCCGAGTGATCAAAATAGAGATCTCCCGATCTCTATTTATACTTTTGTGTTTGCCCAATGACCTTATGGGGCTGACTTGTCTAGGTAGGTACATCAACCATATAATATATATTTCAGGGCCGACCCCACACATGGTGGTCTAATAACCCATCGGCAAGTTCACACACTTGTGACACTTGTCAATACACATGACAACACTTCCTTATAGAGGAATAACACATCTCTTATAAGGGTACAATAAATATATATGAAATACATTCTGAAGTTACATATACATCAACACTTCGAGCATTCCTTCAGGTTTTGCAGTTGATGTGTCAGCTAGCTGTAGTACAGTAGTTGTTGGTCTGACCATCGATTGGAGTCCTAGGGCTATCATTGTGTCCTTTTTCATCACGTTGATTGTAGCCCCTAACTCAATTAGGTTGCTGGAAATATGTCTGTTGTTGATGGTCACGTTGACTACTGGACTGCCTGGATCAAGGTATTTGGGGTTGACAATGACACCCAACATTAGATCTGCTAATTGCCCTACTACGTTTATAGTTGGTGGGTCACATCTTTTTCTACCAGGTCTTCTTAAGCAATTATATTTAATAAACTTATTACAGATTGACACATCTCTTATGCTTTGTAAAATGGGTATTTGTATATTCAAATGCTTCAATTCGTTGAGGATAGCTTTCTCCTCCTCCTCTTTGGTCTTTCGAATGAGTTTTTCAGGGAATGGAGGGTTTCTATTGGGCGTGTGTGGCCGGATTGCTTCTTCCTGGGCGTTTGTCTCGGTTGGATATTGAATTTCAGGTTTTGTTGTTTGTTTGTGATCTACATCTCCTTGATTATTTTGCGTGTGTGCATTTTGTAATGTTTTCCCAGACCTGAGATTAATTTCATTTATTTGCAGGGTATCCACTACATAAGTAGGGCACTGCGTGATTTCAGTGTTATAGGTCTATTCTTGTTTGGGTTTGTAACCGGATGGGAAGGAATTGGTGGAGGTCTGGGAGGTGGTTGGTTCTATCGGGGCAGCATGATGAATGGTTGTTGAGATGGAGCCCTCCAGTTTGCTGAATAAGGATATGGAGTTCCATAATTCATTGTTGGCTAAGCAAAAGGTGGGGGGTATGGAGAATAAGATTGTGGGTAATAAGGCTGTTGATATGGTTGGCTTTGCTGCCACTAGTTTGGATTTGGTTGAGATGGCCATGGGGCAGGTGCTGAGTTCCAATTTTCCTGATTACTTTCTTGATTAAAGTAGGATTGGTTGTTGGGTTCGTAAGGCCTAACAAAATTATTTCTTCTTTCATTAACAAAACATAGTTGTTCTATTGCACCTTCCGTTGTGCGATCTTCTATGGCAGCTTTGCATGATGGAAACAGAGGGAATTTATCAGTAGAGTGATCGTAAGTGCAGAGGCCACATATTTATATTGTATTTAATGTGCATTGTCCCTTTTCATGCTTCTTTCTACATCATGGATAGAATATTTCTAGGGCTTGGTTGATTTCATCCCGTTTCTTCTTTATTTGGAGCGCATCAAGTTGCATTGCTAGGGATTGAAGGATATCAGTTTTCATATCATCTAGAAGGTTCCCTAGATCAAGCTTTGTGAGGTTTGGTCTTGAATATGTTGATCCCCCAGTAAATGGATGTGAATCCCTTGTCCCACTTTTACCTTTTCTGGATCTAGAATAGTTCTTGAAGATTTGTAGGATTTGGTCATAAGTTTTCTGGAATATATCCCCATCTTCTAGAAGGTTCAAGACTTCTGTATTTTCTTCTTTGATTCCTCTAAGAAGGACAAGTTTCAATGACTCTTGATATAAGATATAGTGACTAGCTCATTTGTAACTAAGTTGAAAGTGTTGTGCATAGTCTTCTAGGGATTCTCTTTCTCCTTGTTGCAGTATGAAGATTTCATCTCTTGTATCTTTTGCCTTATAGTAGTCCCTGTATTTTTCTAGGAAGGTTTGTTTCATTTGGTCCCAGGTGAAAATGTTGTTTCCTTCTAGGATCATAAACCATCTTAGTGAGAGATCTTTCAATGTGGAAGGAAAGAGTCTTAGTTTTTTTGCATCAGTAGTGTAACCAATTGATGTACAAACTACCTCAGATTCAAATAAGAATGTGTCAGGATCTTCTCAGGTTAAGCCATGGAATTTTGGCAGGTTATTAGGGTTGATATTCTTCATCCTGGCATCCCCAAGAGGTACACGAATGGGAAAAGTTAATAGTTCTCTAGGTTCATCCTCTTCCTTTGCCATAGTGGTGTTTGAGCTAGAGCTAGAAAAGAAGTTATCTCTGTTTGGATTGTAGCTAGAATCAGCTTCGTCTTTTGAGTTAAGAAATTCAAATTGAGAATGACTAGAAGTGTTGTTACTCATAGGGCGGTTAGGCAGAAAGCATCCAAATCTATCTTTCTGTCGTCGAGGCATTCATGGTAAAAATTTTCTATTTTAGGTTATTTTTGTGTTTTTCTTCAAGATGTCTTCTATAGATTAAGCACCTCACCGGCAACAGTGCCAAAAAGTGGTGGACTCCAGGAATAGATACCTAATTAGGGTAGCTAAACCAGAAGCATACTTTAATTATTGACAAGGGGCATACAAACTTAAGAGGCGCTAAGAACTATATGTGCACTATACAATGGTCTTTGTCATTCATGGTGTGTGAATGTATCCTAAAGGTTTCTTTGAGGAAAAATGGAAAAATAGAAGCATTTCTCTAAAAACGAAGAAGCTGAAAATATGAAAGGATGAAATGCTAAAAACTTAATTAGAATTTGAATGCTGAAAACTGGAAATTTAACCTAGGAATGAAATGTTGAAAACTTGACAATTCTAATCTAGAAATTAAATATTGAAAGCTAGAAATCTAATCTAAGAATCAAATACTAAAAGCTGGAAATCTAATATAGGAATTGGAAACTAAAAATTAATCAAACTTTATCTATTCAAATTAATTACCGAAAGTGATGATCACTACTTTATTCAAATCAAAGACCTGAAACAATTAACTTATATATGATCGAACTCAAATCAGGGAAATATGCATGGAACTGTAGATCTGAATCATTGTCTAGAATTAATATAAAATGTTGAAAAACAAGGGTAAAATATGCCTGCACAGAATGCATGTAAAGGACTACGGAGAGCGTGTTACGAAACTACAGAATCAGTATTATTGAACTATAGATAAAAATCACTGAACTAAAATAAGAATCTGTTGTTCAAACCATTATCAAAGTACTTCACATATTATGATGATTAAACCAATTAGCGAAACACATGAGAAATACCTGAAGTAAATTGAGGCTCCTGACCTATGTGTTGAGGGGGCCCTCCCCAACCCGTATTTCAGGAGTGAAAAAGACTTATAATCTCAAAGCTTCAAAATAACACTAGTCTTCCATTATCAAAATCGTAACTTCATGTCTTAGAAAAGTCTTAGAACAGAACTGTCTCGAATAAATTATGCTGAATATAAGTTCTACAAAAATGGCAACAGGAACCCCTTGCTACTCAAGAGGCTCATATATATAGCTCATATATATATCTATTCTGAATCATAACCTAACTTTATGATTTAAATGTTGATCCTGCTAAACAGGAGTTTTCTTCTATAAATCAGGAAAATGGGGCGTTGAGCCACTCGTGGTCTTTCAGTCTTTGAGCTAGATTTGCTTGTTGTCTCCTAGATCACATGCGCCTGCTCATACATGCTTATTTCATAAAATTAGCTCATAAAAACGCCTTTAATCATAAAAGCATAATCTCTAAACTACTTTATTAAATAATCAAAACAAATGCATTATTCCCCACAAACAGAGGTATTTTCCTTATCCATCCTTGTTCTTGTCTGGCATAAAAAGGTTATAGAGTACCTAATTTGGGGCTCATCATTCATGATGGCACGCTCTCCCGGGAGCCTTCGGGTCAGAAATTACCCCCTTGCGCAAAATTGGTATGGTCTTCACTAAGCAAAACCTTAGTTTTGGAGATGGCACAATACCACCTTTTCTGGTCATTTAAGGTATGGTGGGGGGGTAACCTAGATGAAAAATGACATCCTAAATCCATTGGAATAGATGGATTCGTGAACGGAGTCAATTTTTTGATGTTATGGGAATTTATTCCTGGCACCCCATGGCCATTTAGGGACACTTTAAGGATTTGCATTGGGGGCACGGAACCCAAACCGACGAGAGGACATGGATTCTTTCATATACCACATGTGAATATGGCCATTGTCAATGTTTTCATGATGGCCACTCTTGTGCAGGGGCCTTCATATCATAAATTACCCCCTTGCACAAAATTTGCATGGGGTTTAATAAGAAATACCCTAGTTTCGGAGATGGCACAATACCACCGTTTCGAGGAATTTGAGGCATGGTTGGGGGGGTTAGATAAATCCCAGCATCCTAAATCCATTGGAATCGGCGGAATAGTGACCAGAGTCTCGATTTTGGTGCTTTCGAAATTTTTTCCAAGCACCCCATGGCCATTTAGGGACACTTTGACGATTTGCTCCAGGGGCACGAAACCCAAACCAGAAATGAGACTTGGGCTAATTCATCTCCCAAATGTGCATATGGCCATTTTGTATGAGTTCACGATGGCCATGTTCCCTCGGGAGCCTTCAAATCAGAAATGACACCCTTGCACAAAATTGGCATGGCCTTCATTGAGCAAAACCCTAGTTCGAGAGATGGCACAATACCACCATTTTTGGGTGTTTGAGGCATGGTGGGGAGGGTCCCCTAGATGAAACCTGGTATTCCGAATCCATTGGAATCAACAGGTTTGCAACTGGAGTCATGGTTTTAGTGTTATGGGAATTTCTTTCCAGGCACCCTATGGCCATTCAGGGACACTTTGAGGATTTGCTCCGAGGGAACCGAACCCAAACTAGTGAGCAGCCTGTTGTAGGTACAATAGATCCCATGTTTAAAGAAAACATGGGAGCCCCAAAACTTTTGTATGCAAAGGTAATGATTAAACTCCATAGTCATTTTGGGGTTTTCATATACTTTCATTGCTTTGCTTTCATTTGATTAAGTTATTAATTTTTCCTTTGGAAAATTACCTTGATTTTGCATGTTTTTGTGAGTTGTGAAAAGCTTTGATTTTTTCAAAAGTCAAGTCTTCCTACAACCCACAACCCACAATCTGCAATGTGGATTACGGAAGCTCGGTTTTTACTTTTGAAACTGTTTTGTTCTGCAACCCGCAATGCAGATTGCAGATGCAGAATCATTTTTAATAATCATGGTTGTTTGCACCCGCAAACCGCAACCCACAATCGCAGATTGCAGGAATACCTTTAATTTCAGTTTTTCGCTTTGCATTTCCGCAACTCGCAACTCACAAATGCCGATTGCGGACTACGAAAAGGTCATTTTTGTTATATTGTGTGGTTTGTGTTTCCGCAAATCGCAATTGCGGATTGCAGAAAGAATGTATAAGATTGCAAAATAAATGCCCGCAATTCCTTTTCCACAACTCGCTTAATTAGATCTGAGCTGTCGATTTGTTTTTATCTTATGGCCCAAATTTTACATAGTGAAATTAATAAATATGTCCATTTTTCATATTTTCTTTTATCATTTTTCTAAATTCGAAAACTGCCTGTCGCTTGGATTTTGCTGTGAGTTTTTACCAAGGGTCATTTTCGCTATTTTGCAGTTTGCACAGGTTGGTTTCATGTCGCTCTCTTATTCAATTGCTTGCGGCTTTTGTTAGTGTGAATTGTTGTTGGTTTATCATAATTTACCGGTTTTCCAAACATGTCTCGCAACACTCGCTCCAAAACTACACATAGAGGTCGTGATGGGTGAAAACACGAAGCTGGGAAACAATTTTATGACAAAGGGTTTTTTCATTGACACATGTTGGGACAACCAATATTTATAGGAAAAATATATTTAAAAATTGTATAGACTGCATCTATTCCTATACTTGACTCTCTAAAAATATTTTAGTCAAAACTGATTACTAACTATGAAAATGTTGACATCAACATGAAAATGAAATTTTCAAGAAATAGGCAAAATTGTTACCCAACTTCAACATCCTTGCTGACACCAGTGATAAGGTTTCATAAACTTACCAGCTTGATTGGTCCAATATTTACTCTATTTTTGATAATGATGACCTATCCAATATTCAGAACGACCGGCTCGCCTATGAAAAAACTAGGGATCCCCAACTCCATGTTTTAGTAGCTAGACTTTCCATACTTCCCTATACTGACACGGTCAAATGGATTATCAATCATTCCAACCCTAATGACTGGTCTTTTAATGATAGCGTAGGGTCTCAATTGACTGGATTTCACACTGAGGTTTTTATAAGAGCATACGCCCTAAAAAAGGCCATTCAACCCCTTAATGTTGCATTCATAGAGTCTACCAAGGCTAGGTATAATTTCAATGAAATGCTAAAGTCTTGGATGCACAAACCGGCTATTTTCATGCCTAGGGATGATAATTCATATCCTGTTTCATGGTTTAAGGAACCTTACTCCATGCTGGAAGCCATGCTTAGTAGGATTTATGGCCTTCCAAACTGCTCAGTGTTTAAGGCGAAATGGGCACCTGTGGCCCATCATATCTTAACAACCGGGGATCCATTTCCTTGGGCTTCAATTTTGTCTGTCGAACTAAAGACGACCATTGAAAAATACTAGAAATCACTAGCTTCAAGGAAGCCACACTTCTTTTTCTTAGCTTATGTGGTCGATGTCTTTTGCACAGAATTCCAATATCCCAACATGGGATGGAATTGGACTCTATCAGCCCCTCCTATTCATATTTATTGTTCAACACTCTGGGAAAATAATTATGTTCCCTTGTTATATGATATTCGAGACTACTTCTTTGGAGTTGTCTACTTCATATATTCAGAGAAGAAGCACCTTCTTCCTTAGCTGATGCCAGAAATTTTATTGCTAAAATTAGTGATTGGTATGTGGGAGAATTTTTCTCATATGTCAGAGTGTGGGGAAGCAACACTGTTCACCTACTACCTAGAATAGTTCCAGACAGGTTGGTGATTGAGGAAGTTTCTTATCAAACTGTCACTGATGGGATTTACCTCAAGCTCACTGGCCCCAAAAGGAGGGGATGGGCTAAGTTTCCTTTAAATATAGGACCTTTGGTTAACCCAACTTCAACTTGGGCTATAGTCTTGGGAGACAAGATGGTTTCTTTGAAATTGGGGTATACTCCCAAAAGGATGCATGACCCTAAAGGATTCCTGGATGCTCACTTTAAGCAGAATCATACAAAGATTGGTTATGTTCATCAAGATCTTCCTGATGATTCTATTTGCTAGGGGGTCAATACTTTCTCTAAAGTCCTGGCGAGGGCCAAAAGCAGAGATGAACACAATCTTATAATCCAGTAGCAAGAGGAGCTAAAAACCAAGGTTTCGAGTTACAGAAGAATGCAACTTAAGTTTGATGAGCAAACAAGAAAAGATAGGGAAGAGAAAGAAGCTCATAAAGCAAATGCTCCACTAATGCTCACTTACCCAGATGGAGACAAAGGAAAAGGCCTTATGAAAGAACCTTCGAAGTTAAAGACTGGTGTAGAACTAAAAGTGTTAATGCAAACATCTCAGCAACTAAAGCTGAGATTAGCACATATGACTTCGGTGCTGGACACCTGAGTAGTTGCAGTAGCCAAACCCACTACTAATGTTCAAGTGGTTGCTGCAACCAACTTGATTGGTGATGTTCAAGTGATGGCTGTGAGCAAACCAGCTAAAAGACAAAATATTCAAATTCCTACACTAAACATTGAAGACAGTGATGTGGAAGATGAGATACTTCCTTCTGTGCCTGTGATAGAAGAAGTAACTAAAAGCTCTCAGTCAATGACAATTTTTTTGGATGACATAACAATCGATGATCCTTTTCTCGATCAACCATTTCTTGAAACCACTACTGCTATTGATACTACAACTTCAACACTCTTACTCTCATCCATTCAAGCTCTTTCAACTTTATCATCTGGGGTAACACAACCAGCTACCATATCCCATCTTTTTCATGCATTACCACTATCACTACTCCAATTCCTATCCTGTAAGTCTCACTTCACATTACACCACCAATAGTGGTAGAGATGCAGCCTTCAACTGTCTCTTTGCCATCACCATCATCTACTTCATTGCCACCACTCAATGATGTCCAAGTCCCAATTGTTCCTTCCTCACCATCAGCTGTTGATACATCCATTCCACTTTCTAAAGTTTTTACTTCAATTCATACTACAACCTCTGTACCATCAGTCCCAGAAGGTATCCCTTCTTCACCAACTACTTCTCAAATCACTATGCCAATTCCTAGCTCCACTGTCACCCAGACTGCTCTATTGGTTTCAACACCAAATGTGGTGACATCATTTACTGAGTTGGCAGCTAATTTTGAAGCGGACATTGTAGTTCCCCTTGGAGACTACTTTTATAGTAAAGCAGTAAAGGCAGTGGTGAAGAAAGATAAAAAGAGAGCCAACGATCAAGGTGTCTTGTAGGTACCTCTTCCTAATCAAATAATTTGGGCTAAGCAATCAGATGACATACAACAAGAAGCATTGGAGATTGTTGCTACCATGGTGCTTTCACAGGGGAAAACTTTGATTCAATGACAACACTGAACAAAGAAATTGATCTGAAGAAGGAGGAGGTTAAGAGACTTGAAGAGCAGCTGGTTAAGGCCAATGAAGACCATGAAGCTGATATTCATGAACTCAGAAGGGCACTTGAGATAAGGTTGAAGACCTTCAAGAATAGAATGCTACTCTGCATATCCAATTGCACAATGATGAGGCCTTGAACAATACCAATGAAGAAAAGATAGTTGTCTTGGAAAAGAAGATGGAGGATGCAACTGCAAGTGCAACCTCTTTTTCCTTTTTTAAATTCTCTCAGCAGGAGTTTAAATACTTTTCTATTCAGGTCAATGAGGAACATCACAAGATACTTACTAAACTGTTTAGTATTCTAAATGAAAATCAAGAGACTAACATTGCATTTGGAAAGATGTCTGTCATTCTTAATGGGTGGATGGATAAAAGATAGCAAGCCTCTAAGGCCTATGATGTTGAATGGCAGAGGTATATTAAAGATAAACCCGAGGACATCCCTGTTTTAAGCAGTTTCAAACTCAAGAAAATCAGAACTGTTTTGCATGCTTGGCGTGATCTCATTGATATGGTTGAAGAAACCATCCAAAAGGCTCATGCTATTTGTGGGAGAAGATGGTATGTTGTGGACAACATTATGGATAAATTGCAGTTCCCTACCATGGAACTCATTGAAGATGCATGCCCACCGAAATTCATGATCGAACATGTTGAAATCCAATGCGAGGAGGGTAAAGAAAAGATCTAGCAGCTCGAGCATATCCAAATTGCACATGTGGATCAGTTCATCAGGCAACTTATTGCTATGGAAGGGAAGATCAACATTTTTATGCATATCTAGCATAAGCTGGCAAAGAATGAAATGGAAGGTTTCACGTGTGATTCCCATCTAGGGCTTGACTCAACAAACTAACGAGATTTAGATGAAGTGTTAGAGATCTGGGCCAAGTGGCAAGGTTTTCTTGGTAATTCTTAGTTCAATTCGATTTTGTAATCCTTTTTTGGGGAATTTACCCTTTGCAACAATATTGTAATTATTATTTAAAGGGGATGACGTATTTTGGGGGAGATAATCGCCAGAGAAGGACTGGAGAAACAAGGTTTCACGTGTGATCATGTAATATTTTGCAGACCAATGAATCAAAGTTAGTTTCTTTCGGCACTTGTTTGTTTATGTTATCCAATTTCTTTGATGATGTATGATTTCTTCACCTTAAATATCAATCAATACTGTTGATTTTGTAGCCAATCATTAATGCATTGATCTTTGAGTTGGATTTCTCTTAATTCATGGTCTTTGTGTATTTATGTTTTAATTGAATTTGTTTAATTAAAATCTTTATCTATTTCTGCAAATGATTCACAAAAACTATTAAATTAATAATTCATGTTAATTTTTCAATTAACATAAGAGTTATAGGGTAACCTTGGATATGCTTGATCTTTAAACTATTATCAGTAATTTTCATTGTTGGATTGTAATTTGAAGTAGTAAGTTAATGATCTAGTTTTACATTTATGTTAAATTGGTGAGATGACTTATTAGAACTCAAACCAAGTTACCTTGCACACAGTCAAAACGCTTCCCTTAGATTAGATCTGACTCAGTTTAGATTTCCTTTAAGGTAGTTTTGTTCTAGGTTTGGATCCACCTTTACAGTTAGGACACTTTTCTCTTCCCTCATAGGAAGACTGATCCACTTATGGATCAAACCCCATAAGTACTAGCGGAGGCCTTTGTATCCGTGGGAGTTAACTACACCAAACAGGATGGGGATAGAACTGTCCTTGCGTAGGAACTTTTGAATCCTTTCAGTCTGTGTTTTCACCCTATGTTGTTAGCCTTAGAACCCATTCCAGCAACCTACACACCTGAGGCTTCAAAAAAGGGCGCTAGAAGGAGGGCGGGTAGTGAATCGACACATTTACAACAATAAGAGCTAACCTTTATTTATTATGTTTTCATGGCTCTTTCCCAAATCCCTGCATGGGAATATGATACTACATTGAGCCTACAAGGGCCTTTACACGAACTCCCTAAAAATGCAGTTCAGATCTTGCTGAAGTTCGATCGCGAAGGTAATGTTTCTGTCACCGAGCATATTAGAATGTATGAATCTATCTTGCATTTATTTAATGTCATACATGAAGATGTTGCTTGCATATTATTCCCATTTACCTTTGAAGGTAGGTCTTCTCTTTGGTTTTATTTTTTACATTTGAATTCAATTTCTAGTTGGTTAGAATTTAAGAATGTTTTTAGAGATTCTTTTCAAGAATATGATGTAACCAAAATTCATCAAAATCTTAGTCAAATGCAAGTACATGATGGAGAGTCAATTGGAGATTTTAATACATGTTTTCGACAAGTGTATTATAGCTTACACAAAGAACATAGGCCTTCAGCACTACTTTTTGCTAGTATGTTAGATATCTTCCTAATACCATTGCTATGTTCATCTTACGTGAAGGAATAACAGATTTCAATGAAGCATGTAAAGAGGCTCAAGAGCTTGAAAAGTATTTGAAAAGGTATCCTTTAGATATTTTTTCTCCTTCTGTTTCATATGATGTTGAATCTGTTAATGAAGAATCAAAGGTTTCACAAATTATTCAATTAAATTAATGATTTCTACAATGAATTTTTGTCTATTAAAAATGAAAGATATATTCAAAATACCCTACATGATTTGAAACAAATAGTTTTTGCATCTAAAATTCGACCTTCCTTAGATACAAAAAGAAAATTAGCTGCAAATTCCAATCATTATTTTTCTCTTTCAAATGAATGTGAGTACGATGAATGTTTCACATATTCCCTTCATTGTTTGGAATCTCAATCTGAAATTGTTGAAGAAAATATTAATCCCAATACTTCCATTCTATGTAATGAACAATGTGTTCAAACAAATTTTGAACATTTGCCTTTTTCTCAATTTGATCATAATGATCCAACTATCAATGAAAATGAAAATCTTGAGAATTATGAAGAGTATTTTCATCTATTTCTAATTATTTTAAAAGTCCTCCTTTTTTGAGTGAGATTCATTCTTCATCATTTAATCAAATGATGGATCTTAGAATAGAAATTTTAGAAGATGTTAATTACACTTCAGATTTTGAAGAACATGTTGATTCTACTCATTTTGTGAAATTTGAAAATTATTTTTCCTCATCCTTCAATTCTCATTGTTGTGAACAAAATGAGAACGATAAGTCTTTAGAGGATGAGTTGGCTGAAATTGAGATTGAATTTCAAAATATTTGTTCCAAATATACTTTTTCTATAAATCAAATTTTAAATGAAAAGTCATTTTAGTCAAATAATCTGAAATCAAACAAATCTGATGCACTCGACAAGAATGAACATCTAAATAAAAATCAAGAAGACAAAGTTAATCTTTCACAAGACTCAAATTTCGATGTTTTCCTTCAATGCAATAAACATGATATTTTGAAAAAGGAAATATTCTTTACTCTCAATTTTGATGAAATTATTTTGAATCATCATTTTAATAATGTCCAACCCAATTTTTATGATCTGATTTATTTAAGGTTGGAACAATCATTTGTTAGCCATTTTTCATGTCATTTTCATGTCTTTGTAAATAAGGAGCTTAGTTTAGTTTTTCCAGTTTTTGGATCTCCATTTTTGAGATTTTTCTCGCTGATGCATCATTTGTTTTTTCTTGCAGGTTTAAAGTTACTAGTTTGGCTCCATTGGATATTTGACTACAGTTAGTTTTGTTACTTTTAGACTAGTGTAGGAGTAGGTGTAGAATGGATTAGTTTTGATCATTTTACTTTTGGTTTTCTTCAATAATGTAGTTGCGATGACAAACCAAGTCCAAGTTCAAAAGCTTGGTCCCAGTCCTGTCGGGTTGCAGACACTGGAAGGTATCACACACACCTACCCAGTAAATGTGCGATTGCTCAAAAAATATTTTGTTCGACTCAGCAGGTTCACTTATTGTACATAAAGTGTGGTTGGTATGTTTTTTTTGCTTTATCTTCATTTTGATTTCTCTTTTGTACATTGGTTTTATTTTTTGAATAATATCCACACCTTTTGTAAAAGGATATTGATCAATGTGTCTCAGGATAACTTAAGTTTGAAGTTCTAAGGTAAAATAGTGTTAGCTGTTATCCCTCTTAGCTTGTAGTTGAAATTGTTTTTCATGAAATTAGAACAATCAATACTTGAAAAGCCTTGATTGATACCCTCCCACCTTAATCAAATATCTTTATGGATGTATTATTTGATTAATTGAAGTTGAGGAAGCAATTATTTTTTTCCTACCTTGTGTTTCATTAGTGAATGGAAGCATATATTCATAGCCTTGCTAGCCTGACCTATTATGGATTCCATTCTAATCACCTTGAACATAATTTGTTAATATTTAATATGCTAAGATAGAAAATGGTAGCATTACATTCCATTTCACAATAATAGCATATACAGGATCACTGAAGAAACAACAAGCACATCATAAACACAAGAGACACAGATTTATCCTGGGAAACCCTCATGGGGTAGAAAACCCAGCAAAGCTTCCTCAATATAGATGACCAACAATATACAAATATGCAAACCAAAGACATGATCTCCTTCTCCACCATAGCAGACCTCTCCTCCACAAGTGCACTACTCTCAATTGAGTGAGTGTGTGTAAAATGAGGAATACACCTCCTCTATTTATACACTACTCCGACTTGTCTTTTACACAAATCATGTAGGCTTGTATTTAACCAATGGGTTAAATACCCCAATACAACTGACTGGGCCGACCCCTCTAGGGTGGTCTAATAACCCTTTGACCCACATAACACATACAGGGCCGACCCCCACTAGGGAAGTCTAATAACCCAAGTTACCACAATCTGATGGAGGAATAAACATCTCCGGATATACAATAAGATCTTCAAGGAGGAATGAAACATCTCCAGAATAATAAAGTACAAATATAATATTCTTTGAAGTTACAATATCTCAACACTCCCCCTTAACGAGAAGGATATTATAACAACATCTGCACGAGTAAGGACTCATCAACATCATACATGATACATCTATAAATCATTGGAAGCTTTCTCAACATCATCAGTAACTCAAGTAGTTACAGGAACATCTTCAATACTGGAACATCAACATCTTCAGTACTGAGTCTTTATCTTCTGCAGCACTCGAACAACTACAACAACATCAACATCAAGATCATCTCGATCTACAGCATCGGGATCATCTCGATCTACAGCTTCTGGATCATCACGATCTACAACATCTGGATCATCATGATCTACAGCATTTGGATCATCTCGATCTACAGCATCTGGGGCATCACGATCTACAGCATCTGGAACATCTTGATCTACAGCATCTAGATCATCATGATCTACATCATCTAGATCATCTCAATCTACAGCATCTGGATCATCACGATCTACAGCATCTGGATCATCACGATCTACAGCATCTGGATCATCTTGATCTACAGCATCTGGAGCATCATGATCTACAGCATTTGGAACATCTCGATCTATAACATCTGGATCATCACGATCTACATCATCCAGATCATCTCGATCTACAGCATCTGGATCATCTTGATCTACAACATCTGGATCATCTCGATCTACAACATCTAGATCATCTTGATCTACAGCATCTGGATCATCAAAACATGTATTCTTACTAATACATATATAATCAAAAGCATGTATTCTTACTAATAGATCTATCATCAAAAGCATGTATTCTCACTAATACATCTATCGTCAAAAGCATGT
Organism: Larix kaempferi; assembly: GCA_027924585.1. NCBI lineage: Eukaryota > Viridiplantae > Streptophyta > Pinopsida > Pinales > Pinaceae > Larix > Larix kaempferi. Next base: position 18,089,980 of record BSBM01000779.1, read on the forward strand.
ATTCTTACTAATACATCTATCATCAAAAGCATGTATTCTCACTAATACATCTATCATCAAAAGCATGTATTCTCAGTAATACATCTATCATCAAAAGCATGTATTCTCACTAATACATCTATCATCAATCAAGTATGCATAGCAGCATACCCTACAACACACACGATCATATTACATGATGATCAATCCCGCTCTCTTTAGGACATAGGTCCATGGATGATACAATCCAGGTCAAGTTCCAGGATGATCAATCCTTATCACTTTAAGACAAGTCTCATGTCTAGGGACAATGCAATCCCATCATGTACATTTTGAACCCAGTTCATGGACGATGCAGTCCTCACATGTACCTTTAAGACAAGTCTCATGTCTAGGGACGATGCAATCCCGATCAAGTTCTAGGATGATCAGTCCTTATCACTTTAAGACAAGTCTCATGTCTAGGGACGATGCAATCCCGATCAAGTTCCAAGATGATCAGTCCTTATCACTTTAAGACAAGTCTCATGTCTAGGGACGATGCAATCCCGATCAAGTTCCAGGATGATCAGTCCTTATCACTTTAAGACAAGTCTCATGTCTAGGGACGATGCAATCCCGATCAAGTTCCAGGATGATCAGTCCTTATCACTTTAAGACAAGTCTCATGTCTAGGGACGATGCAATCCCGATCAAGTTCCAGGATGATCAGTCCTTATCACTTTAAGACAAGTCTCATGTCTAGCGACGATGCAATCCCGATCAAGTTCCAGGATGAGCAGTCCTTATCACTTTAAGACAAGTCCCATGTCTAGGGACGATGCAATCCCGATCAAGTTCCAGGATGATCAATCCTTATCACTTTAAGACAAGTCTCATGTCTAGGAATGATGCAATCCCGATCAAGTTCCAGGATGATCAGTCCTTATCACTTTAAGACAAGTCTCATGTCTAGGGACGATGCAATCCCATCACGTACATTTTGAACCCAGTTCATGGACGATGCAGTCCTCACACGTACCTTTAAGACAAGTCTCATGTATAGGGATGATGCAATCCCATCACGTACATTTTGAACTGAGGTATAGGGACGATGCAGTCCTATCTTCAATTCTCGGAGACATCAGTCTACGGATCAATTCTGGGACCAAAGTCTGGGGAAGATACAATCCCCTACCTGTTCATTCAAGACTTCATTATCAGAGACCCAGTCTATGGCTCTCTTTAGAACATGTGTTCAAGGATGATACAATCCCTCTTCTTTCTCGGAGACAGCTGTCTACGGCTCACTTTAGGACTGAAATCCAAGGATGATTCAATCCTCACATGTCCATGAAGGACTTCATTCTCGAAGACATACGTCTACGGCTCTCTTTAGGACTGAAGTCTAGGGATGATCCAATCCCCTCATGTCCACCAAGGACTTCATTCTCGAAGACATACGTCTATAGTTCTCTTTAAGACTGAAGTCTAGGGATGATCCAATCCCCTCATGTCCGCCAAGGACTTCATTCTCGAATACATACGTCTACGGTTCTCTTTAGGACTGAAGTCCAGGGATTATCCAATCCCCTCATGTCCACCAAGGACATCATTCTCGAAGACATAGGTCTACGGTTCTCTTTAGGGCTGAAGTCCAGGGATGATCCAATCCCCTTGTCACCTTAGACCCTGTCTAAGGACCATCCACCAACCTCTCTGTCGGCATCACCAATATAGGTATCCTCACTGTCAATGAGGGCAATCTCATCATAAGTGATCACATCGATCCCCCTTTCAAGGAGGGTCCTTCTGAACTATTTTTAAGTTTGTCTCGGAAAACATTACTTGAGGTAGAGGTTTGGTTAGTACATCGGATCGATAGAGGTTTGGTTAGTACATTGCTAACTTGTTACAAATTTGAACTTTAATTCTTTTCTGCACCATATCTTGTATATAGAAATGTCAGATCTCTATGTGCTTTGACTTATCATGGAATACTGGATTCTCTGCCATTTTGGTACAACTCTGTTTGTCACATAGGATCACAGTTGGGTCCATTTTTTATGTCAAACAATTCTGAAGCCATACCGCTTCACAACTAGCAGAGCAAGCAGCCATATATTTCGATTATGCTGAGAGCCACACTAGATTGCTTCCTGCTAAACCACGAGATCATGGTTGATCCCAAACAATAACATCCTCTTGATGTGCTCTTCCTGTCTGATACAATTTCTGCCCAATCATCATCTGTGTAGCCATCTGAAGTCATGATCTCTAAGATAACATAAATCAAAGTCTATCGTATCCTTTAGGTACCTTATCACATGCTTTGCAACTAACAGGTGAACACATCTAGTTTCCACTAGATACTGACTCAAGGTGTTCACAGCAAAGCATGTATCTGACCTAGTATTCGTTAGACACATCAATGACTCAATAATTTGTCTGTACAGAGTTATATCCACTAACTCTGATGAGTCATCTGCTAACAACTATGAGAGTGGCCATTCCAACACATCAAGTCCTTTTAATATTTCTCAGCATACTTTCCCTGGTTGAGAAAGATTCCTTTTGAGCCTTGCCATACTGCCAGACCTAGGAAGTAATGCATCAATATGAGATCTTTCATTTTCATTTCTGCAACCATCTTCTTCTTTCTTTTCATGATCTGTTTCTCATTCCTTGTCAGAAAGAGATCATCATCATATAATAATGGTATGATAGGTTCATCATCCACAAACTTAAGGTAAAGGTTAGGATCAACTTTACTTCTGGTAAAGCCCAAGCTTTGTCAAGAAGCTGTCAATTGTCCATCATTCACACTCTGCATTGAGTGATCTTCTGCATATCTATCTGTGCCATCTCTCGTCAGATGGGTCTACTGATATGAGCCTCGAAATCATTTGAACTCTGTGGTGAGTTCCTTCTTGCATCCATGTCATATGTGTATAGAAGCCATATTCAACCTTGTAGCAAAGGTTGAGATCCACATCACCCATGATGATCATTAAGCTCATCAATTGACTACCAATCCTGGGTACCCATACATAACCTGATTCACACTTCTTCTTTAATTACACCATTAAGAGAATGGTCTTATCTATCCACTTGGAGCAAACATCTTGTCATGATTCTCTTCCTCTTTCTAAGAGAATCTTCTAGCAATGAGCCTTCTATATTTTGTTTGATTTGTAAATCTTCTTGTTGAACATCCATCACTTGTTCGGTGTTCATCATTCTTCATGATCTTTCCTACATATCAAAATTAAGTACATGATTAGTAATACTTCATAATCATGAAGTCATGTTGATATGATAACCTATTATGCATACAGATATCATTTACATAGTTATGCAACTATCTTGACCAATACTTTGGCACAACACTTTTCCATATCTTGTATGCATACAGTGGCTATCTAGATGTCTTCCATCTCTACCAGAACATACGATCGAGAGTGTGCACAGCTCTTAGCATGTCAGCAAAGAGGTTGCATTCTAGACAAGCAATAATGGAATGTCTGTCCAACTTACCAATCATATGCATATTGGTAGTATATTTGTTCAATGCTCTATGAATGTTTACACTCCGCATGATATATTCTAGGAATACAAATATGTATAAAAGCAATATAATTTACTATTTCAAATAACAACTCAAATACTTATCTTTTATGTTTGAGTGGTTGCCTCCCGCTTGATCTTCTATATGTCTTTTGAACTTCTATTCATTCTGTACCACTGTGCATGCTCAAGTCTGCACTAGTGTTATCCTCATGATCTCATACACAAACATACATTCATTAGTATATTATTATAATTCTAAATAATATTGAATATGTATAGTCACGATCATTAGTATTCGAGGTTCCAAGGAAGTCTTCTTTTACTCATGCATATACTTGTTTGATCATAGTACTCTTCTGGTTAGTTAAATCATCAAGATAAGAGACATAATATGCATAAACCCTTGATTACTAACTTTATGAATAAGCATAACCAATCATACCATGTATACTTATATAAGGGATCCTAACCCAAGGTAAGATTCATAGGAAACATACCTGGATTAGTGTATCTGTTTAACATACCTAATCAATATCTTCTTTGTTTTCTTCAAAGATTTAGAGGTCCTGTATTGGAACCTACATATCTCATAGGTTAATCATAATAGAACAAAGATTATGGAGTAGTCTTTGTCTTCATGTTGTCATTGTCATGGAACTTGATTTGTCTTTCGTGATGTACCTGTATCTTGTTAGCAGACAACATCAACCTCATACAATACCACAATGCATTAGTACAATCATATAGCCCTAAACAATGAATGTTTTCTATCATTCACATGCATTCATATTGTTACTAGGGTGATAAGACAATTCTAACATTAATCGAGATTGTACTGACCTGAATAATATGAGGACAAACATATTATGAACTTAATCAAGAATCAGATTTCAAGACATACTTGTATCTCCTTAAGTCATACCTGTCGAGACTTCTTGTAATCTTCTTATGTAAGGCCTTAGCCTCAACTCCCCCTGAAACTGGATCTCGAGTTTGATTAGGGTTTGCTAGAGAAAACCTAAAAATTCAATCTTTTACTTTCACATTTCTGAATGGATGGAAGGATGTGTCTTCCTGAGCTGATCAAAATAGCATACTTCAATTTTTAAATCTCCAAAAAATTTGACCCCTCAAGATTGCCATCAAAACTTCTGGATCTTCTGGACAGGATCCCGAACTAGGGTTTGATCAAGACCGGTCTTCTACCCAACTAAAAAATTCGATCTTTTACTCTAAATTTTGATTTTCCTGAGTATCATTCAGCCGTGGATTCCGATTCCAAAATATCTAACTTTCTCCGAAACCCTAAATTCCGGAAGCCATGAATGAAGGTGCCCCAAAAATAATTATGTTTTGACAGAAATATGTACCTGATTGTTTCTGCTGTAACTCCGAAATTTTCACTCCACAGGGTCTGAAATTTTTTTTTACGGTAGCCTGACCTGTCATCTTTCCATCTCAATAGGTCTGACCTCAATCGGATTTTCTGAGAGAGATTTATGCCAAGTGTCGCAACGTGACCTGTTTATGGGATAAAATAGGAGAGTGAATTTGTACGGTGTGCCACGTGTCACTGGTTCAGCTTCGGCCTCTACAAACATTTTTTGAGATAGTGCAATCTGTGTACTACCTGTCATTTTTTACGAAATCTCATTTGGAGCTTCCTAGCCCAAGTTATGCCAAGTGTTGCAACGTGACCTGTTTATGGGATAAAACAGGAGAGCGAACTTGTACGGTGTTCCACGTGTCACTGGTTCAGCTGCGGCCTCTGAAAAAATTTCTTGAGATAGTACAGTCTGTGTACTACCTATCATTTTTGATGAAATTTCATTTGGAGCTTCCTAGCCTAAGTTATGACCTTTTTTCCTAGGTCACCTAATTTTGACTGAGATCAGGAAGAGGCAGAAACCCTTACTTGTACTGATCATAACTCACAAAGTACAACGAATCTGAGGGTGCCCTTTGGACACAAGGTACCTGGGGATGTAATATACGATCCTGAACGTTTGCCAAAATGTATTTATAGTGAAAGTTCCATGATGACTAGTGTTTGCTATATAAAACCCTAACCTTCAAATTGTCACAAGAGAAGCAAGTGTTGTAAGTGCCATACATTGCCTTCCTTCAGGTTAGCTCTAATACCATGTTAATATTCAATATGATAAGATAGAAAATAGCATCATTACATTCCTTTTCACAATAATAGCATATACAGGATCACTGAAGAAACAACAAGCACAACATAAACACAAGAGACACAGATTTATCCTGGGAAACCCTCATGGGGTAGAAAACCCAGCAAAGCTTCCTCAATATAGATGACCAGCAATATACAAAAATGCGAACCAAAGACATGATATCCTTCTCCACCATAGCATACCTCTCCTCCACAAGTGCGCTACTCTCAAGTGAGTGTGTGTGTGTAAAATGAGGAATACGCCTCCTCTATTTATACACTACTCCGACTTGTCTTTTACACAAATCATGTAGGCTCGCATTTAACCAATGGGTTAAATACCCCAATACAACTGACTGGGCCGACCCCTCTAGGGTGGTCTAATAACCCTTTGACCCACATAACACATATAGGGCCGACCCCCACTAGGGAAGTCTAATAACCCAAGTTACCACAATCTGACAGAGGAATAAACATCTCCGGATATACAATAAGATCTTCAAGGAGGAATGAAACATCTCCAGAATAATAAAGTACAAATATAATATTCTTTGAAGTTACAATATCTCAACATAATTCACTTAATAATTATAGATTACAAGATGGGGGGTCTGATTACAAGCCAACCCATTATGTTCATAGATGTTTAAGTGGAATGACATCTCCACATCAACCCACCAAAATTGGCGGATGACTTTCAGTTGTTTCTAAAAGATGGAAGATCCTATTACAGGTCAGTCAATTCATGATCTGCAAAACATCGGTGAGTAACACTATTGTCATTTGGTCACCAATCCATGGTAGTGTCTTGTAAGCTATGCACTAATAAATTTTGTTTTCCTTTGTAAGACAGTTTGTTGTATATAAGAACAAGGTGGGTCTTATTACAAGCCATCCCTACCATGATCATGGGTCTGATTTTGGACTGAAATTGCCACTTATGGTCACCAAGCCTTGGTAATTGCTTTTAGTGTCAAAGCTAAAATACAGGTAGTCTCCTTACCGAGCTAGCTTGTTCAATTTCCAGATCAGGTCTATGAATGGTGTTGTCAATATCTAATCACCAAGTCAAGGCAATGGCCTTGTATCAACAAATGTCTTGTTTGTATATTTTCATTCTGTTTTGAAAAGAAAAAAAAGGAGAAAGAAAAGAAGAAAAAGGGAGAAAAGTAAATGTATATATTGTGAGTAATATGTTTGTAAATAAGTAAATAATAAAAAAATTCAAGGTGAATTAAGATTTGGTAACCTAGAATGCCTGTAGGTTTGCTCTAAGGCTCATCATAAACCGCCTTCCTATGACTTCGTAATGGTAAAGGATTCTTGTTCACTTCTGAGACTGATTTGTCATATGAACATCATCATTAAATAGTTTTGGAAGGGGATATATCAATCATATGACTAACTTTTCTATTTTGATTGTGTTTTATGAGAACATTTTGTAAATTATAGGTTAAAATATCAAGCTTACTAACATGTCTTCCTTGTAATTACAGATTTTATTTTTAGAGATAACTAGTTCTTCCCACTCAGTCACCATTTGTTGTAGGAACAAAAGATCCCATGTTTAAATAAAACATGGGAACCCCAAATTTTTTGTATGCAAAGGTAATGATTAAAATCCATAGTCATTTTGGGGTTTTCATCATGCTTCCATTGCTTTGCTTTCATTTGATTAAGTTAGTAATTTTTCCTTTGGAAAATTCCCTTGATTTTGTTTGTTTTTGTGAGTTGCTGAAAGCTTTGATTTTTCCAAAAGTCAAGTCTTCCCACAACCCGCAACACGCAATCTACAATGTGGATTGTGGAAGCTCGATTTTCAGTTTTGAAACTATTTCATTCCGCAACCCACAACCCACAGTGTCGATTGCGGATGCAGAATCATTTTTAATAATCACGGTTGTTTGCACCCGCAACCTGCAACCCGCAATTACGGATTGCGGGAACACCTTTAGTTTAAGTTTTGTGCTTTGCATTTCCGGAACCCACAACCTGCAATTGCGGATTGTGGACTGCAGAAAGGTCATTTTTGTTATATTGTGTGGTTTGTGTTTCCGCAATCCACACCCGCAATTGTGAATTGTGGAAAGAATGTATAAGATTGTAAAATAAACACCTAAAATTCCTTTCCACACCTCGCTTGATTAGATCTCAATCGTCGATTTGTTTTCATCTTATTGCCCAGATTTTACCTAGTGAAATTAATAAATATGTCCATTTTTCATATTTTCTTTTATCATTTTTCTAAATTCAAAGTTTACTTGCCGCTTGGATTTTACTGAGAGTTTTTACCAGGGGTCATTTTTCACCATTTTGCAGTTTGCAGAAGTTGGTTTCATGTCACTCTCTTATTCAATTTCTTACGGTTTTTGTTAGTCTGAATTGTTTTTGATTTGTGTTTATCCATTTATTAGAATTTACCGGTTTTGTAAACATGTCTCACAACAGTGGCTCCAAAACTACACAGAAGGTCTCTTTGAATAAGGACGCAAACTTCGGCATCCTTGCTGACACCAGTGACAAGGTTTAAGAAACTTACTAGTTCGATTGGTCCAAGATTTACTGTATTTTTTATAATGATGACCTATCCGATATTCAGAATGACCGGCTCCCCGATGAAAGAATTAGGGATTCCCAACTCCATGCTTTAGCAACCAGACCTGCCATACTTCCCTATACTGACGTAGTCAAATGGATTATCAATCATGTCAACCCTAAGGACCGGTATTTTAATGATAGCACGGGGTCTCAACTTACCACAGTTCTCCCTGAGGTTTTTATAAGAGCATACGCCCTAAAACCGGTCATTCAACCCCTTAATGTTGCATTCATAGAGTCTGCCGCATTCATAGAGTCTGCCAAGACTAGGTATAATTTCAATGAAATGCTAAATACTTGGATGCACAAACCAACTATTTTCATTCGTAGGGCTGATAATTCATATCCTGTTTCATGGTTTAAGGAACATTACTCCTTACTCGAAACCATGCTTAGCAATCTTTATGGCCTTCCAAATTGCTCAGTGTTTAAGGCTGAATGTGCACCTGTGGCCCATATATCTTAACAACCGGGGAGCCATTTCCATGGGATTCAATTTTGTCTGTCGAACTAAAGATGGCCATTGAAAAATACCAGAAATCACCAGCTTCAAGGAAGCCACACTTCTTTTTCTCGGCTTATGTGATCGATGTCTTTTGCACATAATTCCAATATCCCAACATGGGATGGAATTGGACTCTATCAGCCCCTCCTATTCATATTTATTGTTCAGCACTCTGGGAAAATAATTATGTGCCCTTGTTATATGATATTTGTGACCACTTATTTGGAGTTGTCTACTTCCAGATATCCAGATAAGAAGTGCCTTCTTTCTTAGCTGATGCCATAAATTTTATTGCTACAATTGGTGATTGGTATGTGGGAGAATCTTTCTCATAGGTTAGAGTGTGGGGAAGCAACACTGTTCACCTACTACCCAGAATAGTTCAAGAAAGGTTGGTGATTGAAGAATTTTCTTATCAAACTGTCACTGATGTGGCTTACCTCAAGCTCACTGGTCCCAAAAGGAGGGGATGGCCTAAGTTTCCTTTAAATATTGGACCTTTGGTTATACCAACTTCAACTTTGGCTATAGTCCTGGGAGACAGGATGGTTTCTTTGAAATTGAGGTATGCTCCCAAAAGGATGCATGACACTAATGGATTCCTTGATGCTAACATTAATCAAAATCATACAAAGATTGGTTATGTTCATCAAGATCTTCCTAATGATTCTATTTACTAGGGGTTTAATACTTTCTCTGAAGTCCTAGCAAGGGCCAAAAGAAGAGATGAACAAAATATTATAATCCAGTACCAATAGGAGCTAAAAACCAAGGTTCTAAGTTATAGAAGAATGCAACTTAATCTTGATGAGCAAACAAGAAAAGACAGGGAAGAGAAAGAAGCTCAGAAAGCAAATGCTCCACTGATGCTCACTTAACCAGATGGAGACAAAGGCAAAGGCCTTATGGAAAAACCTATGAAGTTAAAGATTGTTGTAGATCTAAAAGTGTTAATGCAAACATCTCAACAATTAAAGTAGAGAGTATCACAGATGACTTCGGTGCTAGACACCTGAGTAGTTGAAATAGCCAAACGCACTACCGATGTTCAAGTGGTTGCTGTAGCTAGCTTGATTGGTGATGTTCAAGTGATGGCTGTGAGAAAACTAGCTAAAAGACAAAATATTCAAATTCCTACACTAAACATTGAAGATAGTGATGTTGAAGATGAGATACTTCCTTTTGTGCCTGTGATAGAAGAAGTAACTGAAAGCTCTCAGTCAATGACAGATTTATTGGAGGCCATAACAATGGATGATCCTTTTCCAAATCAATAGTTTCTTGAAACCACTACTGCTGTTGATACTACAACTTTAGCACTCTTACTCTCATCCATTCAATATATTTCAACTTTATCATCTAGGGTAACACCACCAGCTACCATATCCCATCTTTTTCATGCATTAACCACCATCATTGCTCCAATTCCTATCCTGTAAGTCCCACTTCACATTCCACCATCAATAGTGGCAGATATCTAGTATTAAACTGTCTCTCTACCATCACCATCATCTACTTCATCGCCACCACTCAATGATGTCCAAGTCCTGGTTGTTCCTTCCTCACCATCAGCTGCTGATACATCCATTCCACTTTCTGAAGTTTTTACTTCAATTCCCACTCCATCCTCTATACCATCAGCCCCAGAAGGTATCCCTTCTTCACCAACTACTTCTCAAATCACTATGCCAATTCCTAGCTCCACTGTCACCCAGACCACTCCATTGGTTTCAACACCAAATGTGACCACATCATTTACTGATTTGGTAGCTGATTTTGAAGAGGACAATGTAGTTCCCCTAGGAGACTACTTTTATAGTAAAGTAGGAAAGTCAGTGGTGAAGGAAGGTGAAAAGAGAGCCATAGACCAAGGTGTCTTGCAGGCACCTGTTCCTAATCAAATCGTTTGGGGTAAGCAATCAGATGACATACAACAAGAAGCACTGGATACTGCTACTTCCATGGGTGCTTTCGTAGGGGAAAACTTTGATTCAGTGACAACACTGAACAAAGAAATTGATCTAAATAAGGAGGAGGAGAAGAGACTTGAAGAGAAGCTAGTTAAGGCCAATGAATACCATGAAGCTGATATTCGTGAACTCAGAAGGGCACTTGGATACAAGGTTGAAGACCTTCAAGAACAGAATGCTACTCTGCAGATCCAATTCCAAGATGTTGAGGCCTTGAACACTACCAATGAAGAAAAGATGGATGTCCTAGGAAAGAATCTAGATGATGCAACGACAAGTGCAACGTCTTCTTCCTTCTCTAAATTCTCTCAGCAGGAGTTTAAAGACTTGCCTATTTAGGTCAATGAGGAACATTACAAGTTGCTTATTGAACTGTTTAGTACTCTGAATGAAATTCAGGATACTAACATTGCCTTTGGAAAGATGTATGTTATTCTTAATGGGAAGATGGATTAAAGACAACAAGACTCTAAGGCCTATGATGACATTGTTGAATGGAAGATTTATATTAAAGATAAACCAGAGGACATCCCTATTTTAAGCAGTTCCAAACTCAGGAAAATCAGAATTGTTTTGCATGCTTGGTATGATCTCATTGATATGGTTGAAGAAACCATCGAAAAGGAACATGCTATTTGTGGGAGGAGATGGTATGCTATGGACAACATTATGGAAAAATCTCACTTCCCTACCATGGACCTCATTGAAGATGGCTTCCCATTGAAATTCATGATCGAACAGGTTGAAAGTCGATGCGAGGAGGTTAAAAAAAAGATCCAGTAGCTCGAGCATATCCAAATTGCACATGTGGATCAGTTCATCAGGAAACCTGTCTCTATGGAAGGAAAGATATACATTTTTATGTGGATCTGGCATAAGCTGGCAAAGAATGAAATGGAAGGTTTCACGTGTGATGCCTAGGTAGGGCTTCACTTAGCAAACACTCCATATTTAGATGAAGTGTTAAAGATATGGGCCAAGTGCTAAGATTTTCTTGGTCATTCTTAGCTCAATTTGATTTTGTAATCCCTTTTTGGGGAATTTACCCTTTGTAACAATATTGTAATTATTATTTAAAGGGGATGAGGTATTTTGGGGGAGATAATCGCTAGAGAAGGACTAGAGAAACATGGTTTCACTTGTGATCATGTAATTTTTTTTATTTTTTTTTTAATTTTTTTTATTTTATTTTTTATTTTATTTTTTATTTTATTTATTTTATTTTATTTTATTTTTATTTTTATTTTTATTTTTATTTTTATTTTTTTTTATTTTTTTATTTTTATTTTTTTTATTTTTTATTTTATTTTATTTTATTTATTTATTTATTTATTTTATTTATTTATTTATTTATATTTATTTATATTTATTTATATTTATTTATTTATTTATTATTTATTTATTTATTTATTATTTATTTATTTATTATTTATTTTATTTTTATTTATTTATTTATTTATTTTTCTGACCAATGAATCAAAATTAGTTTCTTTTGGCATCTTCTTTGCTTATGTTATCAAATTTCTTTGATGATGTCTGATTTCTTTGCCTTAATTATCAATCAATACTGTTGATTTTGCAGCCAATCATTAACGCATTGATCTTGGAGTTGTATTTCCCTTAATTCATGGACTTTGTGTATTTATGTTTTAATTGAATTTGTTTAATTAAAATCTTGATCTATTTTTGCAAATGATTCATAGAAACTATTAAATTAAAAATTCATGATCATTTTTCAATTAGCATAAGAGTTACAGGGTAACATTGGTTATGCTTGATCTTTAAACTATTATCATTAATTTTCATTGCTTGATTGTATTTTGAAGTAGTAAGTTAATGATCCAGTTCTACATTTTTGTTAAATTGGTGAGATGACTTATTAGAACTCAAACCAAGTTACCTTTCACAAAGTCAAAACACTTCCCTTAGATTGGATCTGACTCAATTTAGATTTCCTTTAAGGTAGTTATGTTATAGGTTTAGATCCACTTTTACAGTTAGGACACTTTTCTCTTCCCTCGTAGGAAGACTGATCCACTTATGGATCAAACCACATAAGTTCCAGAGGAGGCCTTTGTAAGCATGGGAGTTAACTACAACAAACAGGATGGGAATAGAACTATCCTTGCATAGGACCTTTTTAAGCCTTTCAGTCTGGGCTTTCACCCTCTGTTCTTATCCTTAGAACCCATTCCAACAACCTACACATCTGAGAATTCAACACAGCCTTGGTTCCTTTTAGCTCCCACACATGTATATGGCCATTGTGGATGTGTTCACAATGTCCATGCTCTCCCGAGAGCCTTTAGATAAGAAATGACCCTCCTGCGCAAAATTGGCATGAACTTCATTGAGAAAAACCCTAGTTCCGGAGATGGCACAATGCCACCATTTCTGGTCATTTGAGGCATAGTGGGGATGTTAATTTTTGAGCATCAATTCAATATGATCTAGGATATTAACTGAGAGAATAACATGTACAACATATCAATCACAAGAAGCAATCACAAGAGACAATAGACACACAGTGTTTCCTTGGGGAAAATGATAAAGGTGAAAAACCTCAATAACTTCCTTAGAGATAGATAGAGAAATGATACAAAACCCAAGCATAAGAGATAGTATCCTAGCAGCAGCTTCTCCTCCTCCACTACAGCACCACTCTCCAATGAGTGTATGAGTGAGAAAGTGAATGATCAAATAGAGTGCCTCCCACAGTCTATTTATACATTACTTGACTTGCCTAATAACCTTACTAGGTCGGCCTCAACTTAATCACATAACATAATGCTGACAGGGTCGACCCCCACTAGGGCCATCTAGTAACCCTTTAACCCACATGACTTATACAGGGCCAACCCCATCAAGGTGGTCTAATAACCCATCAAGTATAAGTTACGACACTTACAATATACATGATGACACTTCCGTATAGAGGAATAATAACATCTCTATAGGAATACAATATACATATGTGAAATACATTCCGAAGTTACAAATACATCAACACTCCCTCTTAACTAGGAAGGTATTTCTCGACATAGATCTGCTAGCACAAGTCTTCTTCTCTGGATCATCGTCATTGGAACATTGTCATCGTTGTTGCTGCTACTATCTCAATCAATCTCCAATCTACTCGCCATAGGAAGTTCTACAGAGCCATCCCTTTTTCATGCTAGGTGTAGGCCTAGCCTCCATGTAGGTCTTCATCATCTCTGTGAGCAAGCCATCAAGTAGGTACACCTCAAGACTGATTACACTGCCTCTGCAAAACATACAAGATCTCCCAGGACTGATTACACTGCCTTGTCAAAACCCGCAAGAGCATCTCAGGACCAATTATATGCCTCTACAAAACCTATGTACCATACTGTCACCTCATCATCTTCAGATCACCATCATTGTCCATGGAGCACAACCGAGATGCACATCACACAGCACTTACATTCACCGGCATGGGAAGACACACTTCAACCATCCGTGAAAGGCTCAACACTTATATCTACGCCATGGGAAGACACACTTCAACCATGCGAGAAGGGCATCGCACTTATATCCATAGCCATGGGAAGGCACACTTCAACCATGCTAGGAATGGCACAACACTTATATTACAGCCATGGGAAGACACACTTCAACCATGCTGGAATGGCACAGTACTTATATCATAGCCATGGGAAGACACACTTCAACCATGCTCAAATGGCACAGCTCTTACATCAACAACCATGGGAAGACACACTTCAACCATGTCAGAATGGCCCCAGCCCTTATATCTGCACCATGGGAGGACACACCTACCAGCATGTGAGAATGGTTCATGTGCATCTGTGTCTCTGGACGCATCACTTCCCCTTGGAAGGAATATCGATCTGAAGTACACCAAGCCTCTCTTTGAAGTACCCAAACTTCACGCTAGCCATTGGCTTGGTCAACACATCGGCTATCTGCTCGTCCATCGCAACATACAGAAGCTTCACTGCTCCTCTCTGCACCATATCCCTGATATACTGGAACTTGATCTCAATGTGCTTCGACTTGTCATGGAACACTGGGTTCTCTGACAACTTCAGACAACTCTGGTTGTCACAATATATGCAAGTAGCACTCAGCTGGAGATCAAACAAATCAGACAATAGCTTCCTAAGCCATACTGCCTTACAACTAGCCGAACAAGCTGCGACATACTCTACTTTGGCTGTACTTAGTGCCACACAGGACTACTTCCTGCTAAACCAAGAGATCATACTGGATCCCATACTGAAGTAGCACCCTGAAGTGCTCTTCTGATCAATGACACTACCTTCCCAATCCAAATCAACATAACCCTCTAGGTTAAACTTCTAATTCACATCATACATGAGCCCATAGTCAATTGTACCCTTCAAGTACCTTAGAATATGCTTTGCAACTATTAGGTGAACATGTCTCAGATCTGTCAGATACTAGCTCAAGGTGTTCACCGAAAAGTGGATGTCTGGTCTCGTATTCGTCAGGTACATCAAGGAACCAATCATCTAATGATACATTGTGGCATCAACCGGCTTAGATGAAGCATCACATAGAAGCTTCAAGTTCAATGCCATAGGTGTGGCCATGGCCTTGCAGTCCATCATACCGAACCTCTTCAGGATCTTTACTGTATACTTCCCTTGTCCAAGGAAGATTCCATCTATGCTCTGCCACACCTCCATACCTAGAAAGTAGTGCATCATAACCAAGTCCTTCATCTCAAAATCGACAACAAGCTTCCTCTTCATATCGGCAATCAATCTATCCTCACCTCTAACAAACAGGTCATCCACATACAGAAGTAGTATCACAGGATTGCCTTCCTCAACCTTGTAGTAAAGGTTGGAGTCCACTTTACCCCTAGTAAATCCCAAACTGGATAGGAAGCCATCTATCCTATCGTACCAGGTCCTGGGTGCTCATTTCAAACCAAACAGGGCTTTCTTCAGTTTGCACACATGAGTCCCTCTGTCATGTGTCTCAAACCCAAGTGGCTGCTCCACATACACTTTCCTCTTCGACTACACCATTCAATAAAGATGTTTTGACATCCATCTGGTGTATCTTTCGCTTCATCGTTGCATCCATAGCAAGTACTGATCTGATGGAAGTGTATTTGGATATAGGAGCAAAAGTCTCTTCATAGTCTATTCTCTCTTTCTGGGAGAAGCCACGAGCTACAAATCTCACTTTGTATTTCTCTATTCTACCAACTATAGCATGCTTCATCTTATAGATACACTTGGAAGTCACAACAAACTTCCCTTCAGGTCTTGGGACCACATCCCAAACATCATTCTTCATGATCGATTGGTACTCTTCGATAACTACTTCATCCCGGATCCTGGGAACTTTAGATTCTTCAATAGATAGCTTTATTGTTGGAGTAAATGTTGTAGTCCTTCTTTTGTAGTATACGACATTTCCTACAAGACAAGTTAAATTGCATGATTAGAAACATCTCATAGTTTTCAGAACAAATTCTTACACATAAAGAAATATGTCATACAGTCATGCAATTAATTTAGCCAATGCTTCAATACAACATTTATCCATATCCCATCAGGGATAATTTTAAGGAACCAAACTTATTTAAAAGTGTATAAACCTTGGCGAATCTTGCCAATTCTTAAAATTTCAACTATAAAATATTTGGCGATATTTTTAAAAAATTATTTCAATTTCTAAGGATTTTATATAGTTTATATAATAATTTTGGCGATTTTAGGAGTGAAAAAAGTTTACCCCATCAAAATTGGGCGAAATGGGGCTTCAAAAATGCAAATTGCCGAACCTTTTTTTGGAAAAAAACATGGAAAAATAGCCAATGGGATAAATTTCTCCCCTAAAATTATCCTTGTATCCCATAACTTTCTCGATGCCTTCCAATCTCTACCAGAACATTGTTAAGAGTGTGCACAACTCCCAAAATGTCAGCAAAGAGGTTTCATTCTAGATAAGTAGCAATGGAATGTTGTACAGTGCCATAGGACACTTACCCATTACATGCATATTAGTAGTATACTGTTCATTAGTGCAATTATTCTAATATGCATGATACACAAACTAAGTCTAGGAACATAAGTATATACATCATTGAACAATATTATTTAAATAATCAAATATACAAGAAATGACAATTCAAATACTTATCTTTGTTTGTTTGTTGGGTGGACTCCCTCTCAATATTTGATTCCTTGTAGGAACTACTGGAGTGTGCTCCCTCTTGATCTTTACTTCCTGGATTACCTATCCCTAAACTTATATCCATCCTCGATCACCATGCATGCTTACTAGTATCATCATTGTGTTATCCTCGATATCTCATACATAATCATATATTCATTAATATAATCTTAATACTATCAAAACACAATAATCTTAAACATGTATAGTCATGATCATTTCAAACATAGATAAGAAGCATTAGCATTCAAAGTTTCAGGGAAGACTTCTCTTACTCATGCATATTCATATTTGACCATAGAACTCTTCTGGTTAGTCATATCATCAATCAAGGTAAGAGACATAATATGCATAAACCCTAGATTACTCAAACTTGTAACTTCATGAGTAATCATTATGAATCATACAAAAGTATAAGATCCTTACATAGGGTAGGATTCTAACCTGATATAGGAAAAACATACATGGTCATCATATTTGCTAGTTATGTCTAGCAATGTTTTTCTTATTCTCTTCAATGACCTACATAACTCATAAGTTAACTATTGGAGAACCAAATTATACATACCTCTATGTGATCCATGACTATGGATGAGTCTTTGTCTTCATGTCACTATTGTCTTGATCTAGGACTTGATTTGTACCTTCATGTTAGCGAATAACATTCTCCTCATACAACACCATGGTGCATTAGTACAATCATAATACAATCATAAGTGTCATAACCCTAATCAGTGAATGTATTCTATCATGCATTCATACTTTTACTAGGGTGATAAGACAAGTCTAAAATTAAACAAGATTGTTACTAAACTCAATAACATGAAGACAATCATATTATAAACTTAATCATGAATAGATTTCAAAACATACCTATACCTCATACTTGTTAGATTGCTTGTAGTAGTAGTTGTTGTTGTTCCTTTGGTTCTTAGGACAATCTGAGGAAAAGTGTCCTCTCCTTGGTATGTGCTGTGAGAGCTTGATCTTCATTCCCCATCTTTTCTTCTCGAGCTATAATCCGAGCTTCTTCCTGTGAGAATTCTTCTCGCAGCCTGTTGAAAGAGATAATTTTCTTCCTAACACAAATTCCTTGGATGAAGGAATCCCATGACCTAGGAAGGCCATTAAGAATGGTCATTACCACTTCTCCATTCTCTACAGCTTCAAGTTGTTCTTTTATCTGGGAGACCCTTGAAGAGTAAGACTATATGGTCTCCGCATTCTGGGTCTGGATGTTCTTTAGTTGATTCCTCAATGTCATCTTTTGATTTATGTTCTTCCCTTCAAATAGCTTGGTCAAGGAATCAAACATCTCCTTAGGTATCCTTAGTGAAGACACATGGGGTATGAGATAGTCCTTAATAGAATCAACAATGATTTTCTTGGCTTTGACCAAATTCTTCTTGTGTGAATCTTTAGTCTCATCTTCCTCTGGAACTAGAACCTCTTCACTTGTGTAAGTGTCCAACTCATTCTCTTCTAGGATTAACCCAATCCCATACTTCCATGGTCAGAAGTTATCAGCCCCTTCAAGCTTATCCTCAAGCTTGGTGTGGTGAGACATCTTAAGAAGTACTTCAAATGGAAATAGAAAGGTTATTAGGTCTTACCACTAGATTTGCTGAAAACTGGATCTAGAGCTGAATTAGGGTTTGTTAGAAAAACCCTAAAAATTCAAAATTTGAATTTCAAACTTCTGAAAGGATAGAAAGATGCGCCTTGATGAGCTGATCAAGCTGGTATACTCAGAATTTGAAAGATGCAAATTTTCGCCCCTCAAATTTGCTTTTCAAACTTCTGGATTCACTAGGGAGGAACCTGAATTAGGGTTTGATTTTACTGCAGCTTCACCCATCCAAAAAGTTCGATCTTTGTCTCTAAACTTCTATTTTTTAGAGGAGCTTCCAACAATGGTCTCAGATTTCATAAAGTCCACTTTTTATGGAAACCCTAATTTTTAGGGCCAAAACTGAAAGTGCTCAGAAGTGAATTCTGATTAGATAGAAAGTTGTGCCTTGCTAAGGAGAGTCAATATAGCCTCCTTCCTTTCAATATCTGTGGAGATAAACCCAAAAAACAAGAATCCCTAGCTTCTGCTACTACACAATGTCTTCTTCTCACGTTAGCTCTGATTCCATGTTAATTTTTGAGCATCAATTCAATATGATCTAGGATCTTAAGTAAGAGAATAACATGTACAACATATCAATCATAAGAAGCAATCACAAGAGACAATAGACACACAGAGTTTCCTTGGGAAAAACCATAAAGGTGAAAAACCCGAATAACTTCCTCAGAGATAGATAGAGCAATGATACAAAACCCAAGCATAAGAGATAGTCTCCTAGCAGCAACTTCTCCTCCTCCACCAGTGTGCCACTCTCCAATGAGTGTATGAGTGAGAAAGTGAATGATCAAATAGAGTGCCTCCCGCACTCTATTTATACATGACTTGACTTGCCTAATAACCTTACTAGGTCGGCCTCAACTTAATCACATAACATAATGCTAACAAGGCTGACCCCCAATAGGGTGGTCTAATAACCCTTTAACCCACATGACTTATGTAGGGCCGACCCCATCAAGGTGGTCTAATAACCCATGAAGTATAAGTTACGACAATTACAATATAAATGATGACACTTCCGTATAGAGGAATAATAACATCTCTATAGGAATACAATATACATATGTGAAATACCTTCCGAAGTTACAAATACATCAATGGGGGAGGGTCCCCTAACTTAAAATTGGTGTCCTGAAGCCATTGTAATCGATGGATTCACAACTGAAGTCACGGTTTTGGTGCTATGGGAATTTTTTCCAGGCACCCCGTGGTTATTCAGGTACACTTTCAGGATTTGGTACGAGGGCACCAAACCCAAACTGGTGAGTGGAGTTGAATTGTTTCATCTCCCACACATGCATATGGCCATTTTGGATGTGTTCACAATGGCCATGCTCGCTCGGGAGCCTTCAGATAAAAAATGACCCCCTTACACAAAATTAACATGGCCTTCACTGAGCAGAACCCTAGTTCAGGAGATGGCACAATATCACTATTTTTGGGCATTTGAGGGATGGTGGGAGGTGGGAGGCTAGCTTAAAACTGATTTCCTGAATCCATTGGAATCGATGGATTCATGACTAGTGTTACTTTTTTGGTGCTATGGGCATTTTTTCTAGGCACCCGATAGCCATTTAGGGACACTTTGAGTATTTCCTCCAGGGGCACCGAACCCAAACACACAAGCATAAATGGATTATTTAAGATCCCACATGTACATATGGCCATTGTGGATGTCTTTACGATGGCCACACTTTCCCGAGAGCCTTATAAAAAATGACCCCCTTGCGCAAAATTAGCATGGCCTTCAATGAGAAAAACCTAGTTCCAGAGATGGCACAATACCATCATTTTCGTGTGTTTGAGGCATGGTGGGGGGGGGGCCTCTAACTGAAAACCAACGTCTCAAATCCATCGAAATCAATGGATTCACGACTGGAGTCATGGTTTTGGTGCTATGGGCATTTTTTCTAGGCACCCCGTCGTCATTTGGGGACACTTTAAGGATTTGCTCTTGGGGCACGGAACCCAAACTGACGAGCAGACTTGGATTCTTTAAGCTCCCACACGTGCATATTTCCATTGTGGATGTGTTCATGATGGACATGCTCACCCGGGATCCTTCGGATAAGAAATGATCCCCTTGCGTAAATTTTGCATGGCCTTCACTAAGCAAAACCCTAGTTCCGGAGATGGCATAATACCACTGTTTTCGGGCGTTTGAATAATGGTGGGGGGGACCCTTAGCTGAAACCTAGGATCCTGAATCCATCGAAATTGACAGATTCATGACCAGAGTCACAGTTTTGGTGTTATGGGAATTTTGTTTAGGAACCTTGTGGCCTTTCAGGGACACTTTGAGGATTTTCTTTGGAGGCACGGAACCCAAACCGGCGAGCGGACTTGGATTATTTCATATACCACATGTGAATATGGCCATTGTGGATGTGTTCACAATGGTCACACTCACTCAGGATCCTTCATATCGGAAATGACCCCCTTGCGCAAAATTGCCATGGCCTTCACTGAGCAAAACCTTAGTTCCGTAGATCGCACAATACCATTGTTTCTAGGATTTTAAATCAAGGTGGAGGGGGGGGACCCCTAGATGAAACCTGGCGTCCAAAATCCATTGGAATCAACGGATTCACGACCGCATTCACGGTGCTATGGGATGTTCTTCCAGAAATCCCATGGCCATTCACGGACACTTTGAGGATTTGCTTTGAGGGCACCAAACCCAAACCGATGAGCGGACATGGATTCTTTTAGCTCCCACACATGCATATGGTCATTTTGGATGTGTTCACAATGGCCACCCTAACTTGAGAGCCTTCAGATAATAAATTACCACCTTGCGCAAAATTAGCATGACCTTCTGCAAGCTAGGGTTTATTTATTGTGTAAGTGCATGGTCTTATGTGTGTATACATGTGTAGATATTTGTATATGTGCATATTGTTTATGTAAAAAATGATGTAGTCGAACATTTGTGCTTGATTACATCAATTACCCATCTTTAGAAGGACCAAATGCAATAAGAACTAAAAAAAAAATGAAGAGAAAAATGTAAAACAACATTAGAAAATTTGTATTGGAGCCATAGTTTTTCTAAGAGATGATTCTATAAGAGACAAGTAAGTTTTGGTTTGCATCAAATAAGGTTGGTTTCCCTTTTTTTATAACAAGAATAATTTGTATAAATTATAAACATGATAAACACATTAAAAAGGTGCACACATTCTTATGACAACATATATGGCATTAATTATTTTTATAGTAGGTAAAATCCTTGCAACCATATTAACTCCCTAGGTTATAATTATTTTCAAGGGGGGGAATGTGAACCATTAGGATTTTTTAAGCACTAAGTTTGTATGTGAGTTCTTTGGAAATGATTAAGGTAGAAAATTTGAGCCTTAGGTTGTAGGAATCGATTATAAGCATCCAAACAATGGATAATGCCTTAAAGAATAACAGTTGACCTCTTAAGGGTATCCTTTGCCTTTTATTGTTGACCTAGATGCAATAAGTAGGTTTTGGAAATTATGTATTGGGTCTTGGGACAATGAACATTTTCAATGGAGGAAACATATGCCTTATTCCCGAAACAAGGATTCTCTGCATTTAGGACCAAGAATGATGTGTCAAATCACAACACATCTAGGATCGAGGGATATTTGGCCTCCATATGAGCATATTCACATATGATTAGGATATTATGAACACCAAGTGTTAATGTTTAGGGCCTAGATATGGTTGTGAATATTTATCTTATTGGTGAGTATATGGACACTATTTGGAGGTTTTGAACACCAGAATTGGTTCTTAGGATATGGAAGTTGTCAAAGGATAAAACATAGACCATAGGTCTTAACATAAGCTTCTAGGGATTGACGACCATGGGAAAGCTCTTGGACCATAACACTTGGAATCTACTAGGTGCATTTTTTCTCTATGTGGGAATACAAGAGGAATAGGAGAACCATTGGGAATTTTTTAGACCCGTATACAAGTCATGAATCGATACATGGTAAGTGTAGGAAACATAGGAGTTATTCCCTAAATGCACAAAATTAGCAATCACGAGCAAGAAAGGAACTTTCAAACACCCCTATAGGACATGTCTTAGGGTTCTTTGGCCTCCAAGCGTTGATACATACTAATAGGATATTTTGAGAACCATTTATGGATATTAGGGCCTTGCACATGGTTGGGAGGAGGAATGCAAACCTTAATAAAAATAAAGCTTCTAAGGAAAGGGAAACTTGAGGCTTTGACCTTAAAGGTTTATTAATTACATAGCTTCACAACCATGAAAGAGGCCTCAAATAACAAGGATATGTTTAACCTCCAATAAATTATATGGGTGCAACTAGGAGTATTTTTGCACTCAATATGATTTTTATGGAACTAAACATCAATGATGAAACCTTGACCTTAGGCTCTAACGGAAGCTTCCAAGGATAGGGAAAATGTGAATCCTTTACCAACCACATAATATTGGTCTAGTATAACTTAAATATTTGAATGCCAATATGGACACCATTAGTACATTTTGAGCTTTATGGGTGGACCTCAAGTCCATAAACATTATTCGAGGAGGGAGACCAACATCTCAAGGCTAGAAATATATATTTATGGTTTAGGACCAATGATCAATTTGATGGGCGATTTGTAATGCTTCAGGGAATCATTCATGAACCTTGGTCCCTAGGAGAAGCCTTTAGAGCCTAATGCATAATTCAAAATTCAAAATATTTGAAAGTGATATTTAGGTGTGTAATTGTGATTGAAAAGATGATGTTTTTTGTTATTTTATACTAATATTTGTATGCTTTTATTTGTGCAAATGTTTATGTAAATCTTTGTCTATATGCGTTTTTTCTAACATGTAAATTTTTGTATATATGCATAGATATTTTCCCATGTGCATGTATTTTTTGTATGTTTATGTATAAATATGTTTATATGTGTAGGTTTTTGTAGTGTAAATATATATGTATATGTACATCTTTAATATGTGTGTAAATATAATTATGTGCATCTGACTTGTGTGTGTTTGTGTGTAAATGACTAGGGGTGGTAGGTACACAAGGGGGCTCCTTCATTGATCCAGAGAGAACTCAATAAATCAAAATATCATGGGTTCTGGGGAGTGCTTCAAACAATAAAGTATAGACTTAAATGCTCTCCGTCAAGACATCAAGATCATCTTTTCAACAAACATAAGGAACCTTTTGGTATTTGGGAAGATCACCATTATCATTCATCACTTAAACAACAATTTCATATACAATGACAACTCTTTGGAAAAACTTGTCAAAATAATAAGGTATAGGAAAAGGTCAAGTATCTCCCTAGTCATCATATCAAGGGCCGCATAAAATTTCTCCAATAACTACTGAAGGTGTTCAATTTTACCATCAAACTTTCACCCTTGCATTGTGATGTATACAATCTAGTTGGATCTCATTAGAATGAAATTTTACGATAAAAATACATTTCATAATACAAACTAATTGAAATAATATTTACTATGTCAATTCTAAATCTAAAGTCACAC
Source organism: Larix kaempferi (assembly GCA_027924585.1). NCBI lineage: Eukaryota > Viridiplantae > Streptophyta > Pinopsida > Pinales > Pinaceae > Larix > Larix kaempferi. The sequence goes on from BSBM01000779.1 coordinate 18,114,091, forward strand.
TTAAACCTAACAAAGCATCCATGCTAAGAAAAACATAGTGGTAGAGGGATGATGGTCCCTTCACAAGGAAACATTCCAAGTGAAGGGGATGGGGAGATATTTTTCATATCTTTTACCACAATGATAAGAGCATAGGTTTGGAACACCTAAGTGCGATCGACAAGTCCTTATTGGTTGGTATATCATCAAATATTAAACATCAGTGGAATAATTATTTTTACAGTTATGACATTGGTTCCAAATGCTACGAGCATGGTCAAGTGAGTATGTTTTGTTAGAGTTCAAACACAATCTTTTTTTCAATCGACCATCCAACAATCACTATATGAGGCCACTAGAGATCAAAATTTATCTCTTTCATCATAAACGAAGGAAATCATATCAAAATCCATTAAAACTCAACCATTTGTTTTCAAAGTGTGATGTTGTTTATTAGGAAACTACGCACAACAAGAGACAAAAAGATATAAATATAGACAGCATGGATATAAATCACATACCTGAAAATCCATGTACATTAAAGATACAAAACTCATCAAAACATGTAAATTTTCTGGGAAAAAAGTGGAACATGGTTCCCAATGTACATATGATTGAAACCCATGCCCTATACACAGTCTGACAACTCATGCCCTAGATACAAAATACATGGCAACTCGTGCCCTAGATACCATGTACATGGAAACCGGTTCCCAAAAATGCCACATTGTGGCTAATGTGCATAACATTGTATGTCAAGTATCATTCCCACCCCCGACACTCCCAAGCGCATCTTCAAAATCGATCTTCCTCTTCTTGGAGCTAGTGGAATCTCGAGACTTCTTCCATCTAGGAGTAGACCGTCACTCTAGGATCCAAAGTAAATGATATAAGATAGCATCATTTTCAAGCATTTGTAACATTTACCACATTTATAAAATGAATGTAGAATTCAAATCTTAAATAACTCACCACTGATGGGATTGGGAGACATGAGGCAAGTATCCTTGATCTAATGAGCCTCTCAACAATTCCACCCTACAACATTTATGACAATCATTTCATTGAAAAAAAATTGCTTTAATTAATTTTCGTTAATGCATCACAATATTTTCATAAATTAACTTGATTCTCACTGTGAACAACTGCAAAAATGGAAATGACTGCGATTCAAGGCTAGCAGGTGGAGCAGATGGTTGGAAAATGTGCTTTGATGCAATCATTGGGGGGGTCAGATGTAGTCGCAACAACTATAGGTGCAACCATTGTAGATGTATCGATGGATGCTGCAGTAGTAGTTTCCACAATAGTGGCGGGAACTAGAGAATATAGGGTGGAAGAAGGCATGGTAGTATGGGGTGGAGGAGGATGTCATGGACAATGAACCCCTACCGGTTGTATGATAGGGGGGATCGACCTAAAAGGGATAGAGGGGATTTTTAGGGATGGTGGATGGGAGGGCATTCCTGAATAGATGGAGGAGGATGGAAACCAGTAGAGTGTGGACGAAGGGGAGAAGTTTGATGGAATGGAGGGCGTGGACGAATGGGGGAGGATGGATATACGGGGGGGAATGGATGAATGGGGGAGGATGGATAGACGGGGGGCATGGATGAATGGGGGAGGATGGATGGAGGGGGGAGTATGGACAGATAGGGGAGGTTGGATGAAAGGTTGGGGTGGACGAAGGGAGGGGCCTAGATGGAAAAGGTGGGGGTGAATCATCAGAGAGGGTGGAAAAATGGGACTGAAGTGGGGAGGTGGAACGGTGGCACCTGCAGTTGATGGTGGCATCTGCATATACATTTGTAATATCATAGTTTATTAGACAAAAATCAAATTAAACCATAGTAATTCATAACAATTCAAATTAAAACCATGCTTTTAACTACACATTATACATGTGTGTATGGTGACTTGCCAATCTCTGGCGGAGATGGCTGGTCATCATAGTATGTGCATACTTTTGGACACCAAAATGCATGCATGTTATGAACATATTTGTTAACTTTTCAGAATTTACTTCAATCTGATCTAGGATCTTAATTGAGAGAACAATATGTATAGCAAATCTACAGCATATCAATCATGGACACAATAATGCAAGCACACAAGAGACACAGAGTTTACTTGGGGAAAACCATAAAGGTGAAAACCCCAATAACTTCCTCAGAGATAGATAGAGCAATGATACAACCAGAATACAAGAGATAGTCTTTTCCTAGCAGTAAATCCTACTCCTCCACAAGTGTGCCACTCTCCCAAGTGTGAGTGAGAGAATAGAATGTGTAAAATGAGAGAGACACACTCTCTATTTATACACTAACTTGACTTGACCTTTACTCAACTAGGTCGGCCTCAACTTAACCACTTAACATAATGATGAATGGGCCGACACCCAATAGGGTGGTCTAATAACCCTTTGACCCACATGAATTATACAGGGCCGACCCCAACAAGGTGGTCTAATAACCCATCAAGTATAAGTTACAACACTTACAATATAAATGACGACACTTCCGTATAGAGGAATAATAACATCTCTATAGGAATACAACATACATATATGTGAAATACATTCCGAAGTTACATATACATCAAGACTCCCTCTTAACTAGGAAGGTATTTCTCGACACAGGTCTTCTAGCACAAGTCTTCTTCTCTGGACCATCATCAGCGAATCATCATCCTCGAATCATCGTTATCATCACTGCTGCTACTATCTTAATCAATCTCTGAATTTACTCGTCATAAGAAGTTCTACAGAGCCACTCCTTTTTCATACTGGATGTAGGCCCACCACCTGTAGGTCTTCATCATCATTGGCCATACTGTGGAATCCTCAGGACTTATTACGTGCGTCACAAAACCTGGTGGTAGCATCCCAGGCTGTTACGAGCACACAGCTCTACCTGTCGGATCTCCCAGGAGCACATTACATGTGACCCATCATAAAACCTGGCTGAAGCATCCCAGGCTATTAAGAGCACACAGCTCTACCTATCAGATCTCCTAGGAGCACATTACATGTGATCTCACCACAAAACCTGTCCGAAGCATCCCAGGCTGTTACGAGCACACAGCTCTACCTTTCGGATCTCCCAGGATCATATTACATGTGTTCCACCACAAAACCTGGCTGAAGCATCTGAGGCCTTTTTCATCTAGTCCAGATCTCCCAGTAGAAAATTACATGTGGGCATGGCAAAACCTAGCTGAAGCATCTGAGGCCTTTTTCATCTTGTCCAGATCTCCCAAGAGCAAATTACATGCCATAGGAAAAAACCTCGCAAGAGCATCTCAGGATGTTACGGGTACACAACTCCGACCTGAAATCTCCTAGGGCACAATTTACATGTCCTCCCAGATAAATGTCTCGAAAGAGCATCCCAGGATGTTACGGGTACACAACTCCGACCTATAGGATCTCGCAAACATGCTCATCTACACAACCTGATCCACGGCCACAAGGTATAATCCTAATACTCACCCTACATCATCCTGATGTACACATGATCATCCTGATCATCATCACTGCATCGTCCTGATGCATGTCATCTGGAGAAGCTCGTCATCCACGATCATCCTAATCATACAATGCATTCACCTGATGCATACCAAGTATCTACCTGATACATATCATCATATACAATGTATCTACCTGATACATAGATAGATGATCCACACAATGTATCCATCAACATGCATGATCTACCTAATCATACCTGATATATATCAACACACATGATCTACCTGATCATACAATGTATCCACCTTATACAAATACAAATACATGGTCCGAGCATACAACATGATGTGTACATATACATATAGAGCAGTAACTAGAGCATCGTCCTGATGCTCATCATCCATGATCCTCCTGATCATCATAGCATCATCCTCTTCAGATCATCTCATCATCGACGGAGCACAGCCCAGATGCACATCATCCAGCACTTACACCACCGACATGGGAGAACACATCTACCACCATTCGGGGAAGGCTCCAGCCCTTACTTTTTCACCATGGGAGAACACATCTAGCACCATGTGAAAAATGGCTTAGCAATTACATCACGACCAAGGGAGAACACATCAACCATGTCAGAAAAGCTCATGTGCATCTGCATCTTCCGAACTCATCACTTCCCTTTGGAAGGAACCTCGATCTGAAGTGCACCAAGCCTCTCTCTGAAGTACTCAAATTGTACTCTAGCCAACGGCTTGGTCAATACATCTGCAACTTGCTCATCCGTCGCAACATACTCTGCTTCGGCTGTACTCAGTGCTACGCAGGACTGCTTCCTGCTAAACCAAGAGATCACACCCAATCCCTATCTGCAGCACTGCCTGCCCAATCTAAATCAACATAACCCTGCAGGTTAAACTTTTGATTCACATCATACTTGAGCCTAGAATTAACTATATTCTTTAGGTACCTCATAATATGCTTTACAACAACCAGGTGAACACTCCTCGGATCCGTCAGGAACTAGCTCAATGTGTTCACCCCAAAGCAAATATCTGGTCTCGTGTTCGTCAGGTACATCAAGGACCCAACCATCTGACGATACATAGTGATATCAACCGGCTCAGATGAAGCATCACACAGAAGCTTCAGGTTCGATGCCATAGGTGTGGCCATAGCCTTGTAGTCCATCATCCCAAACCTCTTCAGGATCTCCACTGCATACTTCCCTTTTCCAAGGAAGATTCCATCTGCACTTTTCCACACCTCCATGCCAAAAACAAATAGTACATCATCCCAAAGTTCTTCAACTCGAACTCGGTAGCAAGCTTCTGTTGCATGTCGACAATCAATCTATCCTCACCTGTTACAAACAGGTCATCCATATACAAAAGTAGTATCACTGGATTGCCTTCCTCAATCTTGTAGTAAAGGTTGGAATCCGCTTTACTCTTGGTAAAGCCCAAACTGGATAGAAAGATGTCTATCCTACCATACCAAGTTCTGCACATATATGAGTCCCTGCCATGTGCCTCAGAACCAAGTAGCTACACCACATACACTTCTTCTTCAACTACACCATTCAAGAAAGTGTATCTTCCTCTTCATCACTGCAACCAGAGCAAGTACTGATTTAATGGAAGTGTATCTGCCTACAGGAGCAAAAGTCTCTATGCTACCAGCTGCAGCATGCTTGATGTTGTAGATCCTCTTGGAAGTCACTACAGACTCCCCTTTAGGTCTTGGGACTACATCCCAAATATCTTCATGATCGACTGGTACTCCTCGATCATGGCATTCTTCCCAAATCCTGGGAACTTCAATATCTTCAGTATTTTCAATAGATAAATTTGTTGCTGAACAAATGTTGTAGTCCTTCTTGTGTAGGTGATGGTATACGATCTTTCCTACACAACAAGTTAAATTGCAGATTAGAAAACATCTCATAGTTTTCAGAACAAATTCTTACACATAAAGAAATATGTCATACAGTCATGCAATTGTCTTAGCCAATGCTTCAATACAACATTTATCCATATTCCGTAACTTTCTAGATGCCTTCCAATCTCTACTAGAACATTGTTAAGAGTGTGCACAACTCCTAACATGTCAGAAAAGAGGTTTCATTCTAAATAAGTAGCAATGGAATGTTGTACAGTGCCATAGGTCACTTACCCATGTATATTAGTAGTATAATGTTCATCAATGCAACATTCTAATATGCATAATACACAACCTAATTCTAGGAACATAAGCATATACATCACTGAATAACATTATGTAAGAAATGACAATTCAAATACTTATGTTTGTTTGGTTGCTGGGTGGAATCCCTCTGAATCTTTGCAACTCCATTCTGATGTGGATTGTGAGAAGTGGTCAACTCCCTTTGAATATCTGCATCCTTGCAGAAACTACTGAAGTGTGCTCCTTTGCTTTCTTGCAGGAACAACTGGAGTGTGCTCCCTCTTGATCTTTGCTTCCTGGATTACCTATCCTTGAACTTACATCCATCCTTAATCACTATGCATGCTTATTAGTATCATCATTGTGTTATACTTGAGGTCTCATACATAATCACACATTTATTAATATAATCTTAATACTATCAAAACACAATAGTCTTAAACATGTATAGTCATGATCATTCACAGATAATAAACATTAGTATTCAAGGTTTCAAAGAAGTCTTCTTTTACTCATGCATATTCTTATTTGATCATAGGACTCTTCTGATTAGTTAAATTATCAATGCATAAGCCCGTGATTACTCAAACCTATACCTTCATGATTCTTTTGGTTAGTCATATCATCAATTATAGTAAGAAACATAATATGCATACAGCCATGACTATTCAAACCTATGACTTCATCAATAATCATTATCAACAACACAACAATATAAGATCCTAACACAAGGTAGGATTCTAGCTTGATATAGGAAAACATACCTGGATTAGCATGCTAGCTAGTTATGTCTAACATACCCGCATAATGTCTTCTGGTTCTTTTCAGTGACTTGCTCTAGTAACCTGCATGTCTCATAAGTTAACCATTGAAGAACCAAGTTATACATACCTCGAAAGTAGATATTCTATGTGATCCATGACAATGGATGAATCTTTGTGTTCATGTCACCATGAGCATATGTTCTTGAAGTAGAACATGATTTGACTTTCTTGGTGTAACTTTTTTTTGTTAGTAGACAACATAAACCTCATACAACACCATAATGCATTAGTATAATCATAAGTGTCAACACCCTAATCAATGAATATCTTTTATCGTGCATTCATAAATTTATTAAGGTGATACGACAAGTCTAGATTTAATCAAGATTGTACTAACTGTAATAATATGAAGACAAATATACCATGAAAAAATCTCGAAACATACCTGGATAAGTCATACCTATCAATATTGCTTGTAATCTTCTTATGTAAGGCCTTAGCCTCATCTCCCTCCGAAACAGGAACTTCTTCACTTATGCAGGTGACCAATCCATCTTCTTCTAGGATAAACCCAATCCACTTGATTTGCAAGAACTGGACCTGGAGCTGGATTAGAGTTTGTCAGAGAAACCCCAAATATTCAAACTTCTGAAAGGATAGAAATATGCGCCTTGATGAGCTGATCAAGCTGGTATATTCAGAATTTGAAAACTGCAAAGTTTCACTCCTCAATTTTGCCTTTGAAACTTTCGGATTCACTAGACGTGACCTCAAAATAGGGTTTGATGAAGCCCACTCTTTTTCCCAATCAAAAGGTTTGATCCAAATTTCTAAGCTTCTATTTTTATGAGGAGCTTCTAGCCGTGGTCACAGATTTCAAAAATTCCCATTTTTGCAGAAGCCCTAATTTTCAACCTTTTTTGATCAAAGTCCCGAACTAAGGTCTAATCAAGCCCGGCCTTCTTCCGAACCAAACATTCTGATCTTGGTATCTAAATTTTGATTTTGATGAGTAGCATTCATCTGTGGTCTCCTATTAAAAAAATTCCAACTTTTTTCGAAACCCTAAATTTCGGAAGCCATGAATGAAGGTGCTCAAAAATAATTCTGTTATGACAGAAATATGTACCTGATTTTTTCTAGTGTAACTACAAACTTTTCAATCCACAGGGTCTGGAAAACATTTCCTGAGATATCTCAACCTGTTTTCTTTCCATCCCAATAGGTTTGACCTCAATTGGATTCTCTGAGAGAGCGTTATGCCAAGTGTCGCAATGTGACATGTTTATGGAATAATACATGAGAGTGAACTTGTATGGCCTACCATGTGTCACTAGCTCAACTTTGTCCTCTGAAAACTTTTCCTGAGATAGTACAGTTTGTGTAATACCTATCACTTTTTACGAAATTTGATTTGGAGCTTCCTAGCCCAAGTTATGAGCTTTTTCCCAAGGTCACCTGATTTTGACTCAGATCTGGAAGAGGCAGAAACCCTATATTGTACAGATCATAAATCACAAAGTACAAGGTATTAGAGGTTTTCCTTTGGAAACAATGTACATGGGGATTGGATATTCGACCTGTAAACGTTTCAGATCCAAAAAATTCGCCAAAATGGATTTATAGCGAAAGTGCTACGATGACTGGTTTTTGCTATATCAAGCCCTAGCATCGTAAGTGCAACAAGTGTCATACATGCCATATCATGCCTTCTTTTACGCTAGCTCTGATACCATGTTGACTTTTCAGAATTTACTTCAATTTGATCTAGGATCTTATCTGAGAGAACAACATGTACAACAAATCTACAGCATATCAATCATGGACACAATAATGCAAGCACACAAGAGACACATAGTTTACTTGGGGAAAACCATAAAGGTGAAAAACCCCAATAACTTCCTTAGAGATAGATAGAGCAATGATACAACCAGAATACAAGAGATAGTCTTCTCCTAGCAGCAGAGCCTCCTCCTTCACAAGTGCGCCACTCTCCCAAATGTGAGTGAGAGAATAGAATGTGTAAAATGAGAGAGACACACTCTCTATTTATACACTAACTTGACTTGACCTTTACTCAACTAGGTCGGCCTCAACTTAACCACTTAACATAATGATGTCTGGGCCGACACCCAATAGGGTGATCTAATAACCCTTTGACCCACATGGCTGACCCCCAATAGGGTGGTCTAATAACCCTTTGACCCACATGACTTTTACAGGGCCGACCCCAACAAGGTGGTCTAATAACCCATCAAGTATAAGTTACGACACTTATAATATAATAGACGACACTTCCGTATAGAGGAATAATAACATCTCTATAGGAATACAACATACATATATGTGAAATACATTCCGAAGTTACATATACATCAACAATATTAAACAATTAATTATGTAGGAAATAAAAATATTCAAAAATATTGTAGGAACTACCATCGTGTATGTCATAAATATAAATAATTAAATAATAGAAATGACATAAGTCATAAAAATATTGTGTGAGGTACTGAAAATACCTCTATGTGAGGTGTTGCAATTTCAGTTGTAGTTGCCATAGCTGTGTCCAGGTTGGGGGATCCTATGTTTTCCCATGTCGACGTCTCCACTTTAAATAACTATACATTGAAATAACAGTTTAAGTCATACATATTTGCTTTAAAATCACTTTACAATTTCTCATGTGATGATTGAAAACTCATTAAAAAAAGTACTAACCTGCTCCATATAGCAGCCCTCAATGAGGATAGGGAAAGTGTGCCTGCAATGGGGACAAATATGTGGCATTGTCCCCGTTGAACTAGAAGAACCAACATGGATACCACCAGTCAAAGGTCTATCCTGAATCTGTTGTGAAGGCCCTACACCTGAGTCTCTATGAGGGTCAACCTGTATCTCCATTGTATTAGATGCTACAAATGCGGTGTGTCTAACGAGTCCATGTGCAACACTCCTCATATCCCCCTCAATCTGATCAAGTTTTTGGGGTAAATGGGGTGGTTGGGGAGGGGGGTTGGGCTCACGCCTAGGAGCTGGTGGCCCTCTCAGTGGGTCCCTCCTAGTAGCAGGTTGATCTTAGGAAGAGCCAAGCCCAACACCATGGAAATTGGTTATGTCAAAATAGTTGACATGTAAACCGAGCACAAACTCAGACCACTATTGACGAAGGAAGTATTGTCGAACCTCCCTATTATTACAGGGAGGTTTATCGTAAACCATGAACCGCCTCTGCATCCAGTTGTCCCTCCATGGTTGGAAATAACACCAATCTATGTAGACACATGGATTTCTAATTTTTGGTGGTTGTTGTGTTCTTGGATCGTTGAACATATTGTGTAATTAGGTCTCTGTAATATTCAATGATTATATTTCCTCGAAAATTCCTGTGGAATAATACTCCTGAATCCTAGCTCTATATTCGGTCTTGTCAGTCAATTGGCACTGTGCATGGATGAGGGAGTCAATTGAGCTCTGAATTGAGGTGGAAAGGGACACTCGAGATGGTTCCCCTTTGTTTCTTAATTCTTGAGTGTGCACTCTCATTTCATTTAGGTAATGGGTCAAGTCATCTTGGTCTAAATTTTGTTGGGGGTTTTGATTTTGTTGGGCATTTTGATTTTGTTGAGGGTTTTCAATGGTTCTAATATTTTTGTTTTCTTGTGTTCGACTAGAATCCATGTTAAAATTTTCTTCATTCATTTTATAGGTTTAGAATTTGCAATTGAAAAAATTTCTATCATTTTACTAATTTGGGAATTATTAAAAATTTAATAAACAATAAAAAAAATCAATAAAATGATAAAAAAATGATCTTACGTATCCAATGGAATGGATGATCACTCTGTAAAAAACCTCAATTTTTGGATATGCAGAAATTTTAAAAACTTTAAATTTATTTAATAAAACTAATATCTTGCAACATCTTGCAAGGTATGGAAAACATATTTAACATGCTTACTAACTGCAATATTTCAACCTTTCATATTCTAAAATCACTTATTTATCATTGTTAATCATTTATTCACATAACCGAAACATATACTTACCTGCAACAATGAAACCGACTACTTGGAGAATCAGATCCTCCCAACCATACAAGACAGAAACTCGATTGTTTTCCTAACTCCACCCCCGAGCTGGATCACCACCATGCACTAGAACTCCAAGCAAGACTTCCACGCGACACACTCTCTCTCTCAGAGTCTGTAACAATTAATGATGGACTTATGAAAAGAGAGAACACTCAAACATAGTTCCTCTATTCACAACACAACGTCCCATGCTATCTCAGTGCACCAATATATATAGTTTTTCCCAGGTCTTGTTCCATCCCAATAAAATCTTCAATCAATCCATCAATCCATATGATTTAGGATCTTATCTGGTAGTTGATATTTTAGATTGGATTTGATTGGTAAAAATATCTCTTGCTTGCTTAAACATGTTATTTGTGCCATGGTGGTGTCCCCTCATTTTGATGGATTCTCCAAGTGCCTTTTTATATTATTAAATAATAAAATAGTTTATTGTGCAAAGTGTCACTTAGTGTTTTTGAGTTTTTAAATAACTCTTACAAAATAATTGTCATAAATATTAAATCAAAATAAAATAATAGTGTTTTGGGGTATCACATTTCTCCCCCCATTATTCTTAACACCATCCTTGGTGTTCTTTATTCTGAGCGTCCTTGCTCATTCTGGAACATGGAGGGATATGCCTCTCACATTTTATCCTCCATTTCTAAATTTTCCTCTTCAGGCCTGAAGTGCTTCGATTGCACTTTTATTTGAATGATGGCTTGATTCTGTAGCATATGTTCCTTCCTATATACGATGTGGAAAGGTTCAGTCTAGAACTCGCTCTTGGGTTCTACCTGAATTATATTGCAATCAATTACATGAGTAGCACCATGCACAAACACACACACACACACACACACACACACATTAACAAAGAAACATGAAATACATTGTGTATTTTTTTATAGTAGTGGAAGTGTAAGATAATAGGCTACCAGGGCATTTGATATCAGAGAAAATGTCATTTAGTTCCAATAACCTTATCATGGAAAGTTCTGAGACTCTTTCCTTTATAACCTTTGCAAACTATTTTTTTAAATACTTGATCCTTAAACACAATGTAACCATCATCAATTTTAATGCACTAACATTCAAAATGATAATCATAAAAGGATTATTTTCTTCATAAAAATCATCATCTTAGACAATGCAATCAATACATCTATCTGTTATCTCCATGATCAAGAGTGGAATGTTATAAAACGCGGTATAACTTAATTTAGTAAAAGGGTACTTATTGGATTCTTGAAGGCCTTTGCGACTGAAGATGTGATTGTATATTCTGGATATTTATCTTCCATTTTTAATCATATTGGATCCTTTACTCTTCCTGCATGTTGTTATTGGTCATTTTCTTTCATAACCTTCACTTTACACAACTCATACGAGGTCTTCCAAAGAAATTTAGCAGAACATATGCATAACATGTTTTTTTTCAATTTCAACAAGAACGTAAGTAATAATTTCCTTTGTAACATATTGTTGTTTTTGTTAATGGTAACTCTTCAATTTTTTTTTTTTTTTTTTTAATCTGAGACTTATGTTCCTATCATCATAAGAGAACATAAAACATATATTTGATGATCATTTTTCAATATAACAAAAAAAATGCATAGGTGAAACAACAATTTACTTATCTTTTGGAGAACCATCCTTCATTTTCACTCTCTGTCACGTCCCCTCCTGTCGATCCGATACAAGGGAGGATACATGACTAACATTTCGGGGCTTATTTGGTGAAGCTCAACCCCGTACATTACTAACAAATTCATAATAAATAAAAACTTATGTGTGCAGATTCATACTTCAAATAAACACAACGGAATGATACACTATCCACACACAATTGCATCATGCATTCAACATATAATCATAACAGTCATCAAATTAAGCATTGCAGAAAGAACACAAAATGAATATAATTCAAACCACAGAGAATACTTATATTCAAAATGAACTTTTCAAGCAACTGGATATATGAGAGCAACGTTCTACCCAACCATAGGTCTCTGTTTAGCCTGTATTCTTTCAGCTGAGAGTCCACCCCCGAGATGGGATGTGTATCCACTAAGGAGGAACTAAACAGGCTCATTCATAGCCATGGTCTCACATAGACAATCATGTTAAGCCAACACACAGTTGGGTTTATCAAGCATGCAAGATACAAAGGAGGAGGATGCTAAGCCAATGAGCTCAACCACAGAGCTACAGGCATATCAGCTAAACTCAAATAGTCATGGTACCCACAATACCTACCACACCCAACATAAGGAAGGTCCCCTTCTCTACTGCACAGTCCCTCAAGCATCCCTTCCCTCTAGTGCTCTTCAGGGTGGGCATAGAAAGGTCCAGCTGCTAATTCCTTGATATTCTAGCCTTCACTGGGATTATCAAGCAATCCCAACCTCTATTCAAAAATTTACACTTGGATTTTCTCAATTCGGTGACCAAATAACTCAATCTCGTAATTGTATTTTTGGGCCATCAAAAATGGGTTTTTCCACGGATATATGGCAATCTAACACTCTCAAATTCTCTCCAAGGTTCATGTCTATGGATCTCCCATCGGATTTCACTGTCCACATGAAATTCTTGGCGTTTATGGCACTTCAAACACATGGGTTAATGCAAAGTTGTGATTTCTATTTTTTCTCATTGTTTGGTCTGTGTGATGGGTGAAAAATGAAGCTTGGGTCATCAACAATGGAATGGGGATGAATAAAAATGAATTCCCATGAGGTAGAGTGATTTTTGGTTCAAGGAAATAGAGCCCATACCTACCATACAAATTTATGGGCTTCCCATGCTCCATTGAAGCCATGAATTGATTTCTTCAACCACTTCCTTACAACTGAATTAAATGTCAGCAAGGAAAGTCAAATGGGTTCTCAATATGACATTTGGAAACATATGGTTCAACCCCACAATCCCCTCACCACTCCCTAGTGGATTACACATGGCCCCTTCTCATTAGTTGCTTCCATAGCCAGTTTTGGTATTTTATTGCAATATTAAATATTTACATCATTTTACAATGTTTCATGGCTTAATAGCACATGGATAACAAAATATCAAATACCTGTCCTTTTTAAATAAAATCCGAACATACACTAGCGGGGCCTTGGCCTTGATCTCCACGCTAGGGAAACATACATCGCATGTATACAATATTTATATTAAAATCCAATATATCCCAAGGGTCCAAATGGGGGGTATTACACTCTCGGATGATAATCCTCTTAGCTAGTATTTTACTTGCTATAGACATATCCTTCATTTACAGGTTAGTAGCCTTATACCAGTTATTTTTGGGAAACTAACCCCAAATCTTGACATTCACCCTCATCTTTGGATGAATTTTGCATTACCTACAGTAATATTTGCATACATCATACTTAAACATTAGGGAAGCTAACATCCAATTTACTTGGTAGCTTTTACCCCTATGTCCCATTACTAAACTATGGAGATGAAAGACTCCAATAATTCTTTTCTATACAAAAAACTCTCCCTTGAGAAATGTCACCAATTTACAAGTGGTCTTACGGGATTTAAGCTTTTGAGATTACTCCTCTTTTGATTTGCAGTCAAAAGTTTTCATCCTCAAAACATCATGGTCGTTGTGTTCCCTCACATTATTTTTAATTTAGTTGGCCTAAGAGTTTCCATTGATAATAACTTTCCCTCTCTCTTTTCCACTCAAGCTCACTTGCTTGTGCCTAGGAATTTACTTTCTTTTCCACTCAAGATCTATTGCTTGAGTCTAGGAAAATTAATTTATTTTCCACATAGGTCTCTTGCTTGAGTCCAGGAAAATTACTTTAGCATGTTGGGGCTTAATCATCAATTTTGTCACTTGGTCTTTTTTTTCCATCTCTATATTGTATTTCTCCATTCATGGATCACCAATAATGACCATAACACTTTATAACATACCCAAAAAATCACAACAAATCGATTATGTTAGCTGCAATAATCATTTATGCAACAAAGATAATGTGTTATGATCATAAACTCATCTTCATCAAGCAAAGACAATTAATATAAAGCTTGTGTATATTCGTACTTTGCGTTATAGTAGTAGATCTTTACAAAAGTATCAAGCCCTTATTTATGCACTACATTCATTTTAAGGTAACTAGATATATCAAATAGTATAATTTCAATACCGTTTCTAATAGGAATATCAGATACACAATCAGTTCCATACTTACATGAAAACTCATCAATATATCTTTAATATTAGATGACATAGGTGAATGTGGGCACAAACTTTTGATAGAGGCAACATACCTTTTTAGTACAACAAGAATCAACTCAATAAATTACAAGTGATTCTACCATATCCAAAATATTATACGCTTGATTAGTTCACCATTTAATATCCTTAATTCTTAATCATAACTTAGGCCTTTTGACATGAACAAATCCATAATACTAATTTTCATGAAAGGAAAAACTCACTACTTTATAATATAAGATGTATCGTCATTTATCTAACTTTAAACAATCGTTCCTTTGTTTTAAACATCCCAAGGTCTCTTATTGAAGAACCTTCTCAACTTATAGCCACTACACATTTACCATAGTTATATGCATTAATGCATGACTAATTTATTTTTCTTTCATCCTTTTCATAGGTTCTAATTAATCATTTTCAATGTAAATAAATATACATGATACATTTCAATTCATTTAATCAACTTCTTTTGACAAAATCTACCCCATATTACTTGTTCCTTTCCCTACCCATTTTTAACATCACTTGACCATCATTTAAGTTAAAAATATATTCCCACCTAATTCATGACTTAGACTCCTAGATAACAAAACATAACTCTATTTCAACTCGACAAATGAGCTACCACAACAATATTCTATTGAACACATTAATAGACGACCCTTTTCCTTAAATATACAAAAATATTTCAATTTCAAAATCTAATATATATATAGATATATATAACCATTCTTCAATACATACATTAACCATTCATAGTACATGTTTCTAAATGTAATCGGACATATGAGTTCGGAGCTTATCCCGATTGTAGATTCCTTGACTGTCGGTCTACGTGTCATCTTCAGCCCCACATTCAATCCCGTTACCATTCCTTCTGTTCACCCACCGACACAGTTCCTCTCCTTCAGTGGATGCATACCCATCGTTTCATATAAGAACAGATGGATGGCATCAAGCATGTGATGGCAGCGGGAAATCGATGGCATCGGGTAAAGGCCACAATGAATGCACATGAGTTGTCCCAGGGCCCAATGAATGGAACTGTTTAATGGTAGGACGGGGCAATTTGAGTGCCCCATATCCCACGCCGTACCATCCTATGTCACCTCTTGGACAACGGCGTGGGATATGGGGCACTCAAATCACCCCATCCCTTCGCCAAACGGTTCCACCCCCGTTCTGCTCCAATCCCGTCCACCGTCCGCCGGATACGGGAACCTGCCTCCGTTGCCTCCACAACTCTACCTCCATAACCAAAACTCCGGCCTTTTACGTTATCGAGGTTTGGACGTGATTAATGCAGAGCCAGAGCTACCACCTTGCTCGTCCTCGTCCGCTGGTGAGTTAATGCCCAGCTACCACCTTCTTGTTCAAATGGTTTACGCGCTCACTCCTGCAGACCCTGTTTCAGCAAACGACCAAGCGATCCAACACTCCTGCATGCCCCTGTTTCAACAAAAGACCAAGCAGATCCCGCCAGCGAGCGCAGAATCTGGTGTACGCGCTTCAACAAACCTGTTCTAAACCCCTATTTCTGCCCTGTTTCAGCAAACGAAGAGACCCCTGTTTCAGCACACGAAGTAGCAGATCTAGGTAACATGCTTGAAACCCGACTGCTATATACAAAATGAAACCAGAGCAGTAATAAAGAGTTTAAATAAATTTGTTACAGTAGAAGGCGATTAAGAATCTTACCATTTTATTTGCCAAGTTACGAGGATATTTTACCTGGATAGTGGATGCAGTAAATTATCTAAATTACAAAAAGAAAGCCATAGCCTTGAAACAATGGAAGACCACAAATAATGCCTGATGTAATTTGGAAATTCACATTCAATCAACACGTAAAGTTGTGGAAAAGGAGAAGCCGTAGGCAATTTGGAAATCAAACATTGCCACACTTGGAGGCAGGACCAATTCCCTTTCATGTCTGCTGTCTTCCTATATAGGAAGGTTTATCCCATGCATCCTTGTTTGTGGTCATTAATTCAATGTCTATGTAGTAAGGAGTCACAACACTTAAAAACATCATTGAATAGACTTTAAAATCACTGGCAAATGCCACCTTAAACAGCTTGAGACTACCATGGTTTCTCACTTTCAAATTCACTACCCATTCAACCTTCATGGCACCAGACCTATTTTAGGGATTTTGGAGACGTTTCATGTTAGTTGAACAAAGATATGTTTCATATTTGAAAACCTTTCAGGAACATCCACTTTTTGTTGTCAGCAAAGTTCACTGGCAATTTGGATTTGCTAAGTAAAGTAAATTACATATTAATCAAATATATAATTAAACTAATCCTAAATTGAACAGATCCAAACGTTAAATAATCTTTATGTAAGTGTTGTTTTATCATACTAATAGGCACAGATCATAATCATTGTCAAACAATTTGAATTGTGTTTTGTATGGAAACATTGTTTTTTTGCAACTAGTACAACTACCGATGAAGCAATCAACATTACATTCGGGATGTTACAGGAGTCAAACATGTTATTTCAAAAACTAAATTGAACAATTTTCAAAGGTGGAGAATAGTGTCAACGTAAAGGGGACTAACAAATTTTCAAAGGTAGACAACAGTGTCAACAGACTAACAAATTTTCAAAGGTAGATAGTAGTGTCAAAAAACTAACAAATTTTCAAA
Source organism: Larix kaempferi (assembly GCA_027924585.1). Taxonomy (NCBI): domain Eukaryota; kingdom Viridiplantae; phylum Streptophyta; class Pinopsida; order Pinales; family Pinaceae; genus Larix; species Larix kaempferi. The sequence continues at coordinate 18,131,469 of BSBM01000779.1, forward strand.
GGTAGACAGCAGTGTCAAAAAACTAACAAGCATTTTAACCAAAATTTGTATGTCTATTATTGTGTTATATTGGTCGATTTTTTATCTTTCATTAGCATAGAGCCAAGAATTGTTTTATCTTCCTCTGTCCCATTATAGCCACAAGCATGTGCGTGTTTTGATAGCCTTTAGTTAGGAAAGAACACATTAAAATTGAATACTTATTCAGAAACTGTGTGATCTCTGCCAGTTAAGCCTTTTTACAGTAATTAGCAGTGGTTATATTGGTCGATTTTTTATCTTTCATTAGCATAGAGCCAAGAACTGTTTTATCTTCCTTTGTCCCATTACAGCCACAATCCTGTGCATGTTTTGATAGTCTTTAGTTAGGAAAGAACACATTAAAATTGAATACTTATTCATAAACTGTGTGATCTCTGCCAGTTAAGCCTTTGTACAGTAATCAGCAGTGGTTATCATCTTTGGCGTGTTATTTGTTAAAAAACCGATTTTACTTGTTTTTATTTTGATGTCCATATAGTGAGGTGGAAAGTTCACTTCTTTATCAGTCAAACCTGCTTTCATCGATCTGCTAGCTGTATCCACTTATTGTACATTTTTAAGGGTCCTTATGAGCTCAAAATTGTCCTGTTATATATTTTCCACACACAGTGTTTCCCAAGGACATGCTCACCATTAAGAAGTGACAAGCACTTAATTCATCTTGGACAAGTTAGAGAGGCTAACATAGCTTGATGGAGTCATGGTCACTATGACCGACCTGACATGGGAAGATTCCAAGATTAATAAGCAAAGAAGATCAGTGATGCTTGTCCTCTTTGCCTTTTGAGCATCATTGATCTTCTTTGCTTTTGCATCATGGAATTTTCCAACATCAAATATAGTAATAGAGTCAAATGGCTCCAAGGGTAGTTTTCTATTGGTGAGGTTTTGTCATCCGTTTTCTATAGTTTCAATGGTTCTTCTGGGGAAGAATATTGGAATTTTGGTGACATCCCAATAAAAATCAAGGCCGTTGCTAGAAAATAACCAGAAATGCAGCTTGTTACAGTTCTGGAAGGTCGTTGCACAAAAAATCCATAAATATGCAAACTACCCTACTAAAATGTCCAACACTCCTGCACATAGAAGATTGTTATAGCAGAAATGGATGGTGGCTCCATTTTAAAGATAAAATTCAATTGAAAAGAAGCCTAAAATCAACAAAACTGCAATTATTAATAGCAGCATTGCAATCCTATAGCAAGTCACTTGACTTGCAACACAAAAAGTAGAAACATTACTGAATGATACTTGGATAATTCTAGGAATCACGACCTATTTTCAGTTTTGGCAAGATGGTTTTCTACCTGAGTATGCATCACAACATTGGCATCGTCTTTGGATCGAATTTCTATGTATGTTGGAACATTGCCATGTGTGAAATTGACAAAATTGTGAAACCTTTTGGACTTACATTGGTTGGGTACAAAAGGGAGGTAGGATCTAAGGATTGATGAGACAAAATGCTTCAGTTTGTATTGAAATTAAGCTTCTATGAAATCTTCTGTCATAAGTTTATTTACAATTTCCTTGACAAATAGAAGTTGAAGAGCCGATCTATCTTAACTTCTCTAATGCTTGCTTGCTTCCATTTCTCCTAGTAATTTGATTCATGAATCATCATCCACCAAAGAAGCAAGAGAAGCAGAATAAGTCATAAAATGCATTAGATAAGAAAGTAGGAAGCATCGACAAGCATGATTAGACTCAAGTGTAGACCAAAATGGGACTCTATTGGAGATCTTGTAACAGAGCATAGATGCAATGACCGACCATTGAACAAGGTCAAGAATATGATCTGCCCTTGCAGCTGAATTCCATTTCTCTAGTCATTAACATCACACATGATCTAACCCACTTGGAGTCACATATCCTAACCAATCCAAAGTGAAATACGGAGCTGCTCACTCTGCTTTGTAGACTAGATGCTGAGAACAACAACCGTCGACAGCTATTGCTTTGCATATTGATCCTCAAGCATTGTCACACATTACACTGTTTGGGCAGAGGCGGGGGTTCATATTGTTACTCCTCCCTCAGAGTCCACAACATAGGACACCACTAGGCACCTGCACTCTTGAGATGAGAGTTTGTTCCACTAGGGGTTCTACTCACACAAAATAACACATTTGTTGAATCTTTGAACCATAATAATTTGCAATATATCAATAGAATGAAGCAAAAACAAGTCCTAGTATGCCAATACAGAATGTGGCATAACACCTGGCTCCATGAGGGACAGGTACTCTTAAGGGAGAGAGTACTTGAGAACCTCAGAATCTCAAGCACATCAGCAGCAGTAAAAAGTGAGTACCTACAACATAGGAATATACCTTTCCCATAGACCATTATTAGATTGAAAAACTTCCAAATAAACAAAGTAAACTATTGCAGAAACAAAATCTAAGCAAATAACATGAAATGACATGCTGAAATGAAATGTTCAAAATTTTCCAAGTCTAAGTTATGCTAGAAGCAAAACAATGCAAGATGGAAAAAGTAAATGCTAGGGAACACCAGGTCTATAATCTTTGATGAAATCTTGGTGTGTACCCACCTTCTAAGTAAATACATAATAAACTTGCTAATTACAATATCATATCTATGTAAACTGATGCAATACTTCAGCAAGTCAATTCCCTTAAGCTTCAATGCACTAAGAGGATTTTGACCAATTCCACCTTAGTTGACCAACCAAAATATAAGCTCTCTTTCCACAAACAAAACCACAAGAAGCCTAGTTTTCTGTAAAGTCAACAATATAGATATATTCTACTTCCCTCTGAACAGTTGTACACAATGACCATTCTGATTGAAGACTTTCACTGGCTAAATTTATCTTATAATCACCAGTATGAATGGATGGGGTCTTTATGAGAAAGGCCATCAAGGAACTATATTTAAGTACATACAGGAAATTCGGTTAGGTGTGTTAAAGGAAACAAATTGCACCTGTGAAAACTATCTTTGTGCCATTTATCATCTAAACAATGTAAGTAATGTCTTCCTTAATGATTTTCCAAGAAAAATCATGCATATATAACTAGATTCTGTTGTCTTTCACTTAATAAAGGGTTGAACGCTCCTTCATCACAATGGATCAAGACACATCAAATGATTTATGTAAAGGCTGCAAATGAATTTTCGGGCAAGAAAATTTACATCCCCAGTAAGCTACAACACTCCATTTGTCCACATTGCAATCAACTAACTAGCATATCACAGCCAATGGCAGACAACTGCCATGAAAATGTACAGCCTTGTTCTGTATGGCTGCATTAGAAGGGTGCAAAATTCCCATTTTTGGATGCATCAGTTTGGCTTAAAATCTTTGAAAATCTAGACTAGGATGATATTTGAGATGTGGATTCGGCACATTTAGCGCGCATCTCATGTAAAGGCTTCTCAAGCTACAAAAAGTGCACATATAAAAAAGGTGAAATAGAGTGAACATCCAACAAAGAAAAATAGCACAAGCTGATAATGGTCTGATCGATACAATTTCAAATTGTATTCTAACAACAACTTAAACCATATTTCTTCCTCTGACAATGCCACAAAACATTTGTATGGAAAACACTATCTACCATGCAGAGTTTGCACACATCCTGGCAATTGAGGTTACACAGTATGCAGGATTTGCACCAGTCTCAAGGCATATGAGATTGCATAGTTGGATCTGGATCTGAAGGTTCTCATACATCCAACGATGCAACCTCAGTCGCCTTGGGACTGGTGCAAATTCTGCATACTATGTAATTTCTCAACTGTTAGGATGGGCCATCAGATTGTTTCACCATATGCTAAGTGCTATAAAATTGTGAATTGTGGCCTTACATCAGCTACACATTACTTCTCAACACCTAAACCCTTCTTTAGGCTTTCTTCTCACTTCTCTACTTCAGCTATAACAACTGAAAGTGTAGCTTGTTCCAGCTTAAATTTCTCTTTAGCTTCACTTGCAAATAATTCCGTATGTTTTTCATACTTGGATGTCCATTCCTTGTGTTCTATTAAAAAAAGCCCCATATTACACTGATAAGCATATGATGCACACTTAATATAAAACCAAGAAGAATGTGAATTTATCCAGCTTAGCACAAACCCAAATATAAAATCAAATATAGCCTTAAAAATCAAAAGATTATTTTTCCACGATAAAGTATACAAAGGTTAAAAATTAGAAGCATAGCAAGGGATGTATCATAAAAGTAAATTGTTACAATTTAAAACATAACAATGTCAACAGAAGCTGTGAAACCAAATGACTTTATGTGGATTTTCCATTTCTTACTTTGATAACTGGAGTTCTCATGCAACTCCAAGTTGCTTCTTTCCCTGATTTTATATATTAGTGACCACATTGATATGGATTAGGCTAGTGAGAGGTTGAAGTGAGTGTGATCGGGAGTTAGAATGAAATTCCTATAAGTCTACCATTCACCCCAACCATTTGCTCTTTTTGGAACGTAACAAGCGGAAGCAAAGGGGTATTTCTTTCTTTTTCATCTTTCTGGAACATAACAAGTAGAAGCTAAGGGTTATTTCTTTCTTATTTATATTTTGGAGACTATAGTGCCTAGAAAAATTAATGATAATTACAGAAGAAGGGTTTATGGCAAAGGATGGCATGAATAGAAGCAGTGAATGGCATGAATTTTGAGGCAATAAGAAGGAATCTAGACATCATAGTTTATTATAACAAATGTAATCTGTGAATAAATAACTCCCTAACAAGTAGGGCTAATCAAGTCTAATCCTATCTAAATAAATCACATGAAAGTGCTTGGACTAGTGTCTATGTTGCCTCAAGGACAGCCCACTTCGTTGTAAGTCCCAGTCTCCCAAATCTCCAAATGTAGAGACCGATATGCAATAAACGTACAATTACTATCACAACTAAAGTTGCTCTGAATTTGAGACTAACTTCGAGGTTGTGTTTCGGGCCCTGGAAACCGGTGTTTCTAGGGAGTGATTTTTCCCTTGAAAATATCCATCTTGGACAGAGTAATCTCTGCACCGAGTAGTGAAGAAAACAAGTTTGGATAAACAAAATTGTTGGGACACTGAAAATGAAAATGTTTATTACTAGCACTAAAATATTCTAGGTGGAATTTTGCAATTTTTACTACTACCTGGAAGTGGACTTGTATGTAAAATTCTGGAAATGGTTTCTTATCAATACTTTTGGGAAAAACAACTTCTTGGGACAGCCAGTTTATAACTTATTTACCACTGTTTCCCCCCCTCTATTTGAGTGATCTTATGCCTCCCAAACAACTTGCAACATATGACTTTAGCAAAGATAAAACCCAGAAGACATAAATAGAAATTCAACTTTTCATTCCATAGGAACTTCACTAATTTAAGTCTGATTTTATTTAAAGTAATAAACTGAAAATATTTCTATAGCAGTAGTGCGATCTAGTACCTTGCTAAAGCTTGCATCCTTGACCAGAATCCTTCTTGTTAACTGCTATTCACACTTCTATTCTACCATCCACTTGCTGCCCATGAAATAAAGACTGTGGAGCCGCCAGTACACGCCCATTTTGCTAAGAATATTTCAAGTTGATTGCATAACAAATGGTTGGATAATGGTTCATTGTTTTTTCTTGAACATAGTTGTGTTCATTATGAAACCATGCATATGGTTTATTTTTTTCTTCTGACATGGTTTACTATCTTTCATGTACTCAATGTAAGCACAACCATATATTTCTAAATCAATGTATTGGATATATGAATATTGACATATGTGTTTCATTTGTTTGTAGAATATCAAAGAGGATGGTTTGAAAGAAAAAATGGACCACTGTTATGGATCTAAAAGTACAAGACCTACCTGGGAAAGACATATTTTCCAGCACTGATCTGAATTGGAGTGAAGTTGTGAAAGGGGACAAATCTATTGACCGTGTTGCATTAATTCCATATTCTAGAGTTCTTGACTTCATCAAGGGGGAGGAAATGAACCCAAATGCACCATGCAAATTTGTTCGAAAGCTATATAGGATGAATGATGGGACTGATCATAGGGATTCAATTTCAAACAAATATTCAATGTGAGTAACTACATTTTTGTCATGTATGAGCTGTCTATTTTGTATTTTGTTATATTGAACTAAAGTATTATAATTGGAAAATTTCCATATGTGTAGTTATCGATGCACATATGGACCAAAGGACAAGAGGAATGGACCAAAACCTCCTAAAAAAAGGCAACGATATATTCAAAAAAGGGGATGTGAGTGCCACTTTATTGTGAAACAAATGGCTGGTAAACCCAATGTGGCCATAATTATATACAATATGTATGAACATGAAGACAAAGATGGTTGGCCATGCCATGCACAGTTTGATATATCCAACGAGCCAAGGGTGATGTATGCACCTCGTCTTTCAAGAGAAATGGTACTATCAGTGGAGGCAATGTATGAAATGGGATTATCTGTTGATATGGTTTGCGAACGGCATATGTTGGAAGTTAGAGAAGGCTTATTCAATGTGGATAATGAAAGCACTCGAGACAGCGTTCTGACATGGAGGGACGTTGTCAACATTTTTAATCGATTGGGAAAAAACAAATTTCAACTTGATAAGAATGAGTAATTAAGTTTGAATCTATGGTAACAACGAGATCCGAATTCATTCTTTTTCTACCAAACCCCTCATGGTGATGAGATGCCATTTATCATTGGTATTCAAACAGATTGGATGTTGCATAATATGGTGAAATATGCACATAACAGTATCATTTCAATGGATTCAGCATTCAACACAAACAAGTATGGGGTGAGTATTCATTTAGAAATTGATGCATACGTACACTTATTTTCATTTCTACTATTTGTATTTTGTTGTTTTTAATATTGACATCATAATTGTGTGAATGCAGTATCAATTGTATACCCTGCTTGTGTTTGACAAACAACAAAATGGAATCCCTATTGCATGGGTTGTTTCATCCAGAAATAGGTCATCTAATATCTCATTGTGGTTGTCCAAACTTATGGAAAGAGGTCGACAACTTAAACCTGATTGTATAGTGAATGCGTTCATGACAGATGATGCATTGGCAAAAATTGATGCAATAAGGTATTTTTTTGCAATTACTTAAGATAGTTTCTCATGTTTTTTCTTTACTCACTGATTTATCTAAGAGAATGTTCTTTTTGCTATATGTAGATCTGTTATAGGTTGTCAAGTTTTACTATGTGCTTGGCATGTCAGAAGAGCATGGCTGAAGAATGTCTTTAGATTGGCTAGTTGTGAGGATGTTGGAAGAAAAATGTTTTCAACATTAGGTGCTATCATGAACAGTTGTCGTGATCCAAACTCTGTTGTCGAAGCTTTGGATCAGTTTTATGAAGAATTCAAAGATGAGAACCGTTTCTTGCAATACTTTTCAAGGAATTGGAAGGATAATCAAAAATTTTGTAAGAACCTTTTAAACCTGTTCAAGTTGCTGTAAAATGCATTGCTTATTGAATATGGTAAATTTCATACTTTCTTTTTGCAGATATGTGGGCAAAAGGTTATCGAAACTTTCGTCATGCCAACCAAGAAACAAACAGCGCCATTGAAGCATATCATTGTTTTTTAAAAACAAAATTCCTTTATGATCGTAGATGAAAATGCCACCGACGGATGGACTGGATTATCTACACTTTGCTTAAAACGGTGGAACTCTATTATTGGAACATGGCTCGTCTAAAGAAAGCTGGTTTCATAAATAACTATAGGTTGGAGCATATCATAGAGACATCTATGGAAAAGGCTAAAAATATTCCGGATGACCATTGTGTTCCTCATGATGAAATTCAAAATTGTTATTGGGTGCAAAGTCAATTATCTTTGAAAAAATATCTTGTGGTTTATTCAAACCAAACATTTCCTTCATGTGATTGCCCATGGGCTATGAGAGGAAATATTTGTAAACATGTCATTAAAGTGAACATGTTGCCAGGATATGGTTTTAGGGAAATACATCAATTAGCTAGGTTGGATGTTAATGTTGATGTAGTAAATGGTGGATCTCCAATTATGGGACAGGATGATGACATTGTTGAGGATCAAAACATTGAGATTGCCTCAAATGAGAATTTTGATCCTATCATCAATGAGTTGGATGAATGTGACCTTGGGAGATGTCAATAAATTTTTGACAGATGCAATAAAAAGATTCAAGCAGTAATGGTGCAACCTCCACATTCTATTTCAAGGGCATTGTTGATGGAAGAGCTTGTGGATAAATTTGTTGCTGATATGAATCAGCAATGCATTCATGATTTTGATTTTAGTTATAATGACAATGAATGCACATTGAAGCGAAGAAAAATATTCTTGATCCCTAAGAAGAGGTCTCGCCAATGACAAAATAAGCGTGCATTGCTTCCAGACCTAAATGTGGATGCAAAAGCATTTGAATATTTCAAATTTCCTTTGATAGGTAGACAAATGTTAAGTCATTCAATGAATACCATGCCCATTCAAGGACATCATGATGCTTCCCCATTTGCATTTAATGTTGACCCAACAAAATATAAATTTCTAGTGGTAGAAGGGGGGAGGTTGAAGAAGAAAACTCTTGAAGAAAAATTGGAGGCAATGTATGCAAATAAAAATTCATCAACAGTCATTTCAGGTATTACTTCTAAATTTCTAATACTTTTTAAATAAATTAATGTCATGAAGTGGCATATCATAGAGAATTTCATAACTGTAATATATTGGTAGGTGGAGTACGTGCTTTGAAAGGTACACCACAAAGGGTTGTAAGGCCTCGAAATAGCAGTCAAGTAAATACAAATTCAAAACAACCATCATCTATCAATCATATACATTCAGAATCACTTGCATCTATGAACCCACCACTAGGTTTGTTTTTCTTTGAAGTGAATTTATTGTGGTATTATTAGAGAGACATTATCACTTATATTTCATTGATATGTATTTGTATATGCATATTTTCAGACACCAATGTCTCTTCTATTGCACACATGCCAACATTAGGGAAAATGAAGTTGACATTATTCCCTAATTTGGAATTATAATATGAAGGTAAGTAACTATATTCGAAATTTCCTAGTTTCTTTTGGAAAGAGAAGGTATGCTTTGTTCACTGAGCTTTTTTCACATAATTTATATTACTTTTTATTTATTACTACATTTCTAGGCCAAAATTTGATGAGATTCGAGTGTTTTAACTCGGTCTCTTTCCATCACATGTACAGGGAAAGAAATGGGTAAACAGATGGACTTTCAAAAGTTGGTCTACAGCTGAAGAATGGATTGTGGCATATTCAAGAGCCAGCATTCTGAATATTTTCATCCCACTTTGTTTTGAGATTATTCTAGATGGAGGAGTATATAGTGATACTGATGTAGCAAAGATTTAGGAGTTACTGGTTTATTTTGATCATTTAGATGGAAAATTGTTAGAACCTTTTTTGAGAAATCTAAGTTTAGAACTGCGAGTGTTGTCCAGAGACAAGTTTTTTGCTCCCTTGTGGAATCCAGCATTTGTAATGTTCTAGAGTATCAAGCAAAATCCAGAAACGAAGTTGTTATTTCCCTCTTTTTTTTAACATGACAGAAATACTTAAATACATATACGAAATGTACTTTCTATCTTAATATGAATAAAACTATGGTTTTTCCTTGGCCAATATTTGATGAGATTTTGTATAATGGTTGCATTAGCTGACTATAAGATGATCCCAAGTATAACATATTTTTCTGGGATTTGAAGTTGTTTGATTATATTCCAAATTGATGAAGATAATAGAGATAGTTTTGGCGAGTGGAGACTGTTGTCACAAATGTCATATGTTCCAGCATACAAAGCTTAATTCCTGTAGCATATTTGATGTGTTTGTAGATTTGATATGAAGTTTGTATAGACGTCTTCAAGTACATCATGTAATTTTAGGTTCAATTTTAACCTTAAGTGTCAAGTTACTATGTACTCCTTTGAGATACGTTTTGTCACTAAACATATCTGATATATATATTAAGGAAAGACTGTTTTACATACTTGTAGGTGATAGATGGCATATCTGAAAGTAACCACCCTTAAACTCAAGGAATGGGATCACTATGATGTTGTAGCATACTTGTGTATACTCCAGTATTGGATTCTGTGAGTTGATGTAGCACTTGTCAAATGCACCTAGAACTCTCTGTAGCAACGTGCAATTTCTCAAGATAAACCACAAATTCGAGTTGCCTTCAATTTTTGGCCTCAGGCTTTCCAAAATCAGTCCAAAATGAGTTAAATGATGGAAACTGCAGACTTTGAATCCAAAGCTTCATTCAACAGTCATGGGAAATGTTGAGGCTCAGGATTTGTCCACAAAGCTGCCCAGAAGATCATTGTCACACTGATTTAATCTCTTCTTACTGTGCTCTTGTGAATGGTAGACTGATAGGAATTTCATTCTAACTCTCGATCACACTCACTTCAACCTCTCACTAGCCTAATCCATATCAATGTGGTCACTAATATATAAAATCAGGGGAAGAAGCAACTTGGAGTTGCATGAGGACTCTAGTTATCAGAGTAAGAAATGGAAAATCCACATAAAGTCATTTGGTTTCACAACTTCTATTGACATTGTTATGTTTTAAATTGTAACAATTTACTTTTATGAGATGGGTGAATCCATGAAGATGGGTGTCTATTTTGGGGGGTTCCGTGAGAAAATAATTCTGAATTTTTCATGTTTTCCATCTTTGGGCGAATAAAAGTGATATTTTTGTTTGGAATTTCACTTTTCACTTAAAAGCAAACCTTTAGAGAATTATGTTAGCTTGCTATCCATATTTTTTTCAATTTTTTATATTGAGATTTGATATGTCGATTCGACAAATGTTTGACAGTGTGTTCTTATAAAACGAAATGACTACAAAATAGTCATGTTTTGTCGCACACCTAAAATCGTTATTAAACTTGTGTTTTGCAAAAAACAAATATGCTACAACAATCTACACACAGTATGCTACTGCATGACTATAAGTTTGTAGCAAATGGATCTATATACTTCTTATTATATTCATTTGAATTCAATCAATGGGGAAACCCTATCAATTTTCAACATATATTTTTTCGCAACACTTTTCTCTCAACTGAGTATAAAACTAAAGATTCTATGAATACCCTTTTGAAGTAGACACGCGAATTAACTGCACCATAGTTTTCTCAAATTTTTTCGTTGTGTATTTTTAAAGTTATGGATTTTTTATTTCACCGCATTTTGAAAGAACTGAAACTAGACTCGACACCTGTTAAGAAAACAAACAATTACAAATATCAGATCTTACCTATACATAAAGAAATCTATATATTTGGAAATTAGATTCAATAACGAAACTAATGGTATCAAGTCCGACAGTCGCCTTATAGTGTAATAGATCATTTTTACCTTCCGAAAATGGAGAAACCTGAAAACTGTGAGTGGCAATCAGATTTTCAGGTTTCAGAGGTTATTCGGCCGAATAATTGTTTTCCGTAACGGAGACGTCAATTTAACGTTTGGTTATTCGGCCGAATAACCAAACATAAAAAAAACTCGTCGACCGAAATAAAAAAAAAAAAAAAAAAAAAAAAATATTTTCTACACTTCTATAAATAAAACTAAATACTTCGATTAATTTCGCACATTTCAATTTCACATACTTTTTGGTCAGAATATTTTGGAAGGGATTTTCTAAGGAGCTTATTTTGCAAAGAGAGTTTTTTTTATGAGGTATTTATGTTCTTACTTCTTTCAAAAGAATACATTGAAAGAATTTTTTTGCAAAAGGAGTTTTTATTCCAAGTTTTTTGCACTTCTTATTTCTTTGCAATGGGTTTTTTTTCAAGGATTTTTTAAGGAGTCTTTCTTTGCAAAGAAAGTTTTTTTTATGAAATATTTTTTCAAGTTATTTGCACTTTTCATTTCTTTAGAATGAGTAATTTTTCCAAGGGTTTTCTAAAAAGCTTTTTTGTAAAGAGAATTTTTTTATGAAGTATTCTTTTTGTTACTTCTTTTTAAGAAATACATTGAAAGATTATTTTTCTAAGGCATTTTTGCAAAATAAGTTTTTATTCCAAGCTTTTATACTTCTTAGTTCTTTGCAATAGGTTTTTATTCCAAGTTATTTTTTCAAAGGAATTGTCTTTTTCTTTCTTATTTTTTCAAGTGATTTTTTCAAATGACTTTTTTCAAAAAAAAATTTATAAATATTTTTGCAATAAATGTTTCTTTCCTTCTTATTTCTTTGAAAATGGGCTTTTTCAAAGTCTCCCAAGCTATTTTTGCAAAAAAATTATTTTGTTGCAAAGATTTTTACAAAGAATTTTTTTTTTTTCCAGTGGATTTACAAAGAAAATTTATTTAGAAAGTGTTCTTATTATTTTCCAATGGGTTTTTTAGCAAATGTTCCTTTCCAAAGTGTGCATTTACAAAGTTTTTATTCCAAGGCATTTTTGCAAATAAGATTTTATTTCAAGTTATTTTTACAAATGAAATATATTTTTCCTTCGTATTTATTTGAAAAGGGATTTTTTCAAAGTCTCCCATAGTTATTTTTGCAAAAAAGTTATTTCGTTGCAAAGGTTTTTACAAAATCTTTTTTCCCAGATATTTTTTCAAAGAAGATTTATTTTGAAAGTGTTCTTATTCTTTTCCAATGGGATTTTTTCAAAGGTGATTTATTGTCGAAGAGTTCTTATTTCATTCAAAGAAGGTTCTTTTCAAAAGAAACTTGTTTCCAAAGACTTTTTCTTCAAAAGACTCAAGTACAAGATTTTGATAAGGTGAAGTAAATTTCAGTTGATGTGTTCATAAATTTCGTAACTGTTTTTAAATATTCATTTTGTTTATTTACAATAAAATGATGATCTTCTTTAATTTATTATTTATAGATTAAACAATCATGGGAAGTAAGGGAAACCGTCAAAGAAAATATGATCGTAAACGTGTTGATGATGATGATAATAGAGAAACAAAAAAAATTAAATATCATGCCAACAAAGCAAGCCTTGCAGAAACGCAAGCAATGATTATTGAAGATACAAATACAGTTTTACATGATAATGTGACCGATGAAATGAAAATTGAAAATAGAGTACAAGAGGAACAAATTGAAGTTGAAGAAACCATTGTTGAGGATGTAAATAGTAATTTACATACTAATGTCGATGAAGTCAATGTTGAAGATCGAGTTCAAGAACCAAAAATTGGACCAGGTATGTATATATTGAATGTATTTTCCAAATTGATTTTTTATAATGAATTGTATTTTTGGATGCACGTTTTAAATTAAATTTATCTTGATGTATAGGTACTTTCATCATTGATGATGAAACGTTAGAAAACGTTGATTGCAATAAATATGGGAAAAAAATACCCATACACGTTGCACGATATCGGGCTCAAAAAATTTATGATGATGTTCTGTAGAATTATTCAGCAACAGGACAAGCACAAATTTTGAGATGTTTATTAGTGACCAAGAAGTTAGAAGATGCTACATCATTATTGGGTATTCACAAGGCGACCAAAGAGTCGAAATTAAAACATAATGTGATAGAAAATATAGGTGATGCAATAAAAAAGTTTGGAAAATCTAGGAAGAAAGACATTAGTGCTGCACGAAGAGCAATTCATACAGCAATTATTTCGACTAGTACTAAACAAAAATGTTTGACAACACAGCTAGCAAAAGCAGTTGGAACCTCAAGAAAGACATTATACAGACATAGCAAATTCAGAATGCAAATAGATGAAAATGATGAACTTGCTTGCTGGGCAATTATTTGTAGACAGCCCTACAAAGATAGAATGGGGGCAAGGGTTAAATATATTGTACGGGAATATTGGTTGACACATGCTCGAGTTTCACCAAATTCAAGAGATGTAATACGACAAAGAGTATCACGAGGAGTATATGTAAGCAGTCCAAAACATATAATGGATATGACACAAGTACAATTGTTCAATAAATTCAAGGAAGATCATCGTGGAATTAATGTGTCAATCACTACATTTGTGCAACTAAAACCATGGTATGTTAGACCTATTACTATCCGTGACACATGTTGTTGTCGTTATCATGTGCAATTCCAATTATATTACGACACATTTCTTGAATTTGGTAAAATGTTTTGGACAAATTCACCGCCTCCGCCTACAATACGTGAATTCATATCTCAAACCCTATGTGAGAGAAATCACGATGAAGTATTTTATAATAAAAAATGTGTCAATGGACAACATTGTAATCGTTGTGGAAATTTGGTTTTATACCACAATAAATATCCTATCGATATTGATGATCACTCATTGTCAAATGTCACCGTTGATTGGAAAAGATATGAATACATTACAAGTACTAGTGATGTACATTCCAAAAGGATTGATTTGTGAGAAGATAAAATAGGTGTGGTAGATTTTCTCAAGAAATTCGAAAGTGAAATTTATAAATACACCAAGCATTCACATAGAGCATGATGGAAAGACCTTCAATTCAAATAGTCTCATGAAATTTTTCCACCAGGAACAATTTTGTCAGTGGTTGACTTTGCAGAAAATTATACATTTGCTGCACAAAAAGAGATACAGAGTGAATGCTATCATTCTGACCAAGTTTCAATATTCATCCATGTTTTATATAGACACTCTCAACAGGATGTTGATGGCATTGAAAGCACGTGTGACAATCGAGATGTGATTAAAGAATATCACTTTTATATTAGCGACGATCGTACACACGATACACATTTTGTTCAGCATTGTATTGAAAGTATTTTCTACAATTCACTAAAGGAACGTAACATTAAATTCAATGAGCATTGGATATGGTCAGATGGATGTGCCGGACAATTTAAATCTTCGCGATCATTTTATTGGTTATGTCGACTTCATAAAGCATTGAACATTAAACATCATTGAAATTTCTTTGAAACTGGTCATGGAAAAGGTGAACATGATGGTGCTGGAGCATGCGTAAAAAGAGCACTTCGAAGATGGCAAATGAACCATAGTTCTGCACGATTCCATTCAGCTGCAGAGGTTTTCCAATGGTGTAAATCACATCTAAACCATGATTATAATCAACAATAAAAAAATGTGCGCAGGTATGTACACACAAATATTTTAATTTATATTTTATAGTCAATTTAAAAAAAAGTATATGTACCTAACATCAAAATTTGTCATTTGTTTACTAGGTTTTTTTGGCATGTTGGGATCCAAGATATAAATAGATCAATACCCTACGATGCTAGCACCATACAAGGAACTAAAGATTTTCACTCTATTCAAACAAAAGCCTTCCAAAACATTTATGCATTTGACAGTAGAAAGCAATCATGCTTTTGCCATATTTGCACTGAAAATATTGAATCTACAGAAGTTTGTGAAAACATAACGAACAACTACGTGAAACATTGGAAACACACAGAAATTAATCCTAAAGGAAAAATGCCACTAGCAAGCATAGAAGAATTAGAATCAGAAGATATAGCAATATCATCTGACGGCGACAGAATTTCAGATCTCGTTAGAGAAGGTAATGATCAAATACCACTGTTTTATCGATTATTCATTCTTGTCATTCACTTTATACACATGTATATTAGTCAATTTAGTTGAATTAAAAATCCTGACATCAATTGTAATTTGCACAGGAGATGTTTTTGCTGTGATTGCACTTGTCGACAACGACGAAAATGTGAAGTATTATTTGATGCGATGTACTGAAGGAAAAATGAAGTTATTGGAAGACTACAATAACAACGGATATACATACGAGAGAGGATCCATCATTTTAAAGGGCTACTTTTTTCAGCAAACCCATATGACTCAAAATTATGTCTACTTTCAGGATTATGAACCTGATGTCATATGTTGTCAATATAGCCATTTAGTATGTGCATCTCGAAACCGTTACCCCCATTTGCCATGATTTCAGCCGCATCAAATGTACCTAAACATTGAAAATAAAAATTAAATTAATTAAAAATCCAGAATATCAAAATTTGAACTTAACATGTATTCGCTTTTAAACTTCCTAATTCATCCATATTTCTATCAAAATTTTTAACATTCATAAACTTCTTAACATTTAAAGATAACATTTGAATATGTTCTTAACATTCATTTTAAACTTCCTAATTCATCCATATTTTTATCAAAACTTATATAACATTCATAATCTTCCTAACATTCCTAAATTTCATAACCTGAACCTAAACTTCCTATTTCATCCATATTTCTATCAAAACTTCTATCATTCCTAAAACTTTATAACATTCAAAATTAACATTCATGTTCTTAAATTTCATTTTTAAACTTTTTAATTCATCATCCATATTTCCATCAAAACTTCAAACATTCCTAAACTTCCTATCATCCCTGAAATTTAAACTCAACATATGTTTACTTTTAAACTTCATAATTCATCCATGTATCTTTTTCAAAACTATAACATTCAAAAATTTGACATTCATGTGTTCTTTGCATTCATTTTAAAGTTCCTAGTTCATCCATATTTCCATCAAAACTTATATAACATTCATAATCTTCCTGACATTTCTAAGTTTTGTAAGTTTACATATTCATTCATTCATTTAAACATGCAAATACATAGTTTAAACCCTTTAAATCACACCAAATATGTCAAATAAGCAAAAATAAACTAGATCATTTAAAAACCAAGATTCACGAAATATGTAAGTTCAAAAAACATGTATATAATCTCCAAAAAACTACTCATGAACATGCAAGTTCAATGTATCCATATATGTATATATCTGGTCCAAAAATAAACATCCTCAACATGTCCAAAACAAATGTTTCCAATCTAGATGCATATCAACAACAAAAAAATTGTCCACCATGCTATAAAAATAAAATGTCTGTGCCATGCTATCCTCCACTCGGGCCTCCCCATGGACTCAACCCACCCTGCAACATGTGTAAAAAAGATTATGTTCATATCATTTAAATTATTTAAACTATAATCAAAAAATTAAAATATTAAACTTATATATTAAAAAAAAATTCAAATATTAACAATATTACATCAAATTCTCTAAATGCTTGTCCACCACCATCCTCCAAAGGAGTTTTTCCCTTGCCTCCAAAAGATTTGAGAGACCCAAGCTGCAACATATATAAAATCAATTTATGAATCTCATAAATCTAAATCCACAAAAATTAAAATATTAAAACAATAAACAAAATTAAAGCACTTAATGAAATTACCTCTCTACCAATATCTGCTGCATTAAGCAAAGAACCTATATCTCCACCCTAAAATTTAAATTGTATTAATAAATAAAACATATAATGCAAACCAAAAAAATTACTATACCAATTAACTTAAAACTAAAACAAAAAAATTAAAAAACATTAGCTCACAATAGATGGTAAATCATTTATAAAGTTCGTATCTAAAGAAACCTGCATGGATAAGTCAAATTAACAATAAGATGCATAGTTAAATTAACATTCAAAAAATAATTTAATATATATATATATATATATATATATATCAAATTCAAACATAATTAAAGATATGTTAATAATAAATATGTACCTCTCTCTCTAGATTTTCGCTAGTTCAAATGTGAAAAGAATGTTCATTCATCATTCTTGAAAACTGCAACAAATTTAAACATTTACATAATGTACCTATTATAATGTAACAAAAAAAATAATTCAAAATAAATAAAATATTTAATTAAAATGAAATCATATCATAGTCAACAAACCTCTCCCAAACTCGATGTGTCATTGGATATAACATTTGCCGCTAAGTCACGACAAATCTTCGCATATTGTTGGACCCCTCCTTTAGGGTCTTTCCTGTTTAACCTGAAACTCAACCACTTGATACAAAAGAGATTAGAAAGCATAACGACTGGATAAATAAACTAAATAAATGAATAAACTAGCAAATTAAAACAAACCATAACCATAACCAGCAAAGCTTGTTTAACCATAGGCAAAGCAACCGTTAGCTTCGCCACCCAACCATAGGCTCATGCTTTCAGTCGCATGGCCTCCCCCGAGCTTTGGGTCATAGAGCTCACACACGTTTTTCAGAAATCCAGCTTGGGTTTCCCTTCCCACCAGGATTTCTTAGCCAAACTCTTAGATAGCAGCAAATCTTTGAGGCATTCGAAAATTATGACAATCGTCCAAATTATGGGCCCCTTACCCATTCCCTAAGCCTTCCTTATAAAGGAAAATCTCCTGCGACACATGTCGCTTCATGCATAATTAAATATTTTTAATTAATTATTTAATTAAAACACTCACCCATCCAAGTGTCAGTTTCTCTGGGAAGTGCACCTACATCCCTAAGTTTGCTCTAGTTTGTCCCCCATATATTTTAATCAACTCCTAGCTTTTAGTTGACTAGGTGTCTAATCTTAGGATTCTATTTTGCTTCTAAATAATGATTTCTATTATTTTAAATGCTCAACAAAAATAACTATTCATGTGCAAATGTCTAAACTATTTTTTTTTTTATGCATTTACTAAGTAATAATCTAGAGTTATTCTCCTAAGTTTTTATGCAGTTTAATTTAACAATCAAACTCACTAGGATCACGGTGCCGTGCCGTTGGGCTCCTGGTTCCTTAACTTTAATTCTCTGACATGGCACCACTCCGTCGGGTCCAATCATCCATGGTTTCAATTCCTTGGCATGGTACCGCATCGTTGGGTCCTTGTGTTCCTTCTTTCATTTCTCGACAGGGTACCGCATCGTCGGGCCCTTCTGCCACCATCTTTCTATTTTGACTTGCGGGAACTCTTGTAGGTATTTTAGGAATCGTTACCATCCATCCTCCGTCTACATGCTATCTAGGGACTAATGGCGCTGAGGAGTGAGTCCGTTCTCACTGCGTGCCCCTCAACTCGTACGTGACCAGCTCCATCGTGGCCTACCTCGTACGCCCTCACGCATTCCTCTTGAGCAAGCTGATCAGTGCTTATCTGCTCATGCGTGGTATTCTTGTCGGAAGTCGACATCATCGTCGCTCCCCCTGTGTGTGATTTACCCGTACTCTACGACCCTTCATATTCCTTTGTGTGTCCTTCGGTGAACCATTTCACCTGTCGCTACACACATTTCTCACAAACATAAATCATTATTTTATTGATTTACAATCAATCGTAATCATAAATATACTCAAAATAAAATCAAAGGATTATTTCATTAATGTTTCAAACAGTCGGGTCACTAAGCAAGTGCCCTCAATGTCTACAGTAGTCTAGGGGCACTACATACACCCCTACTTATTTAGAACTTTGTCTCGAAGTTCAGAATAAATGCGGAAAGCTATGACGCATCTCAGTTGTGTCCTCTTAAGTCACAAAGCTAGGGTTGTAGCTGTCCTACTATACTTTGACTTGACCAATCAAGGCTAAGCATTTAAGCAAGAACTGATTAATCAATTATCCCAGTCCACACATATAATTCAATTCATTAATTTATTTATCAACTATAGTCATGCACATCATCAGGTGATTCTCCTTTATTAAGACACATCCTAACTCGAAGGGCCACTTTATTGAAGTCTATTACACGGGGTCACTCGACAGGTGCTCTTAAAGTCCATAGTCATTTTAGGGGCATTACACATACGCTTCCCCGAGTGAGCTGAAATGGCTTCACCCATGCGTGGATTGCTAATCCAGGGTCGATAGTCAGTCATCGTACCCCTATGTGTTCTTTCCGTTCTTACGACCCCTATGATTCCATTGTGGATCAGTTGGTAAATCATCTTACCTGCTACTGCACACACACACACTCAAGCGCACATTAGTAGCGCTGTACTATGAAATATTTCATCATCCATCATAATATCTCAGTCAATCGAGCATATATTTCATTCATCATTTTCTCTCAATCAGTAAATCATATCTATCATTCATCATTCTATCTCAATCAGTCGAGCATATCCAACATTCAGTCATTCTATCTCAATCAGTCGAGCATATCTAACATTTAGTCATTTTATCTCAATCAGTCGAGCATATCAAACATTCGGTCATTCTATCTCAATCAGTCGAGCATATCTAACATTTAGTCATTCTATCTCAATCAGTTGAGCATTCATTTATTAATTAAAGTAATAGTTTCTATAACTATCGTTCAAGCATTTTCAAAGTAAATTCAAATGGTTTGTGTTTTACTTAGCCGGTTCATTTCAAAACTAGTACCTCATTATTCTAAACAGTTAAGGTACTGAGGCGGGCATTACATACACTCCCTCTTATTAAAACTTCGTCTCGAAGTTAAGTCTCATGTGCTTCCACGGTGAGTTTTTTACTTTCTTTTCACATTCATTTCTTCAATATATCCACAATCGATAAAAAAAATTCATTTCTTCTTTTCTACCCTCATATAAGTATAAGCCGTATAATTGGTAATATAACTAAATCGTACCTTTCGTAGTGTAGTAATCCCCACAACAGTTCTCTCTTGACTCACTATTGTAACTGGGATTGAAATCGTCTACAACAAATTCTTTCAATTCAACAAAACTATAAGTATATCATTTACGAAAATACTGAAAACACTGACATATTTCAACATAAGGGATAAAATGTTCAATTCCAACTTCTCCCTTTTCTATAATTACGTATAACTATCATATGTTCAAAACAATGTCTGAATTTCAAAATAATAATTTTCCTTCCCAATTCTGTTCTTCAATACATTCCTTAACCTTTACTGAACTAATCTTACATGCAACCTCTCTCTTCTCATAATCCAAAGTGTAATTAAATACTAGAGTGCCTTTTACTTAGTATAGCTAAAAGTATAATCTCAGATTTTTATAAACAAAGTCATGTAAGGTTTTCTTCTCTTCCTAACTTAAGCACAGTTAAGATTCTATAATTCAAGTAAGTTTAACTTCTCTCTTTTCACATTTCAAAGCACGATTACAAACTAGTAGTGCATATCTGCAAAGCCATCGCCTTGATTTCAGAAAATAAGCATTTACAACCAATCGATAAAATTCTTGACGTATAACCCATCATCAAAGTATATGAACCCCGAATATCATTCAATCTTTCATATTAGCATTTTTAGAGAAGAAGAATTCTAACCTGTTCGACAAGTTGGGAGTATCCTTGCCGAAGGAGAAGAAGCAAAAATCACAGCTCTGATTTTTCTGCGTCGATCTCCATGCATTGCTCATTGTAAGTCACAATCTCTCATGATTAAACATTATATATTCATTCATTCTTGATAGTAAATCATAAGCATCCCACCTTCAAAATTATCTAAGCACTTCTTTCTTTAAATTCATATATGGTCATTACTTGTCATTTATCATTAAATACATCCACAATAACCATGTTTTACATTCTATTTCAACGTAATCTATTTAATTCAATAGTGTAAGAGTCGTTCTCAAAAAGATTTAAAAATACATTATATTGATACACGACACATGTATATAATAAACAGATTCACATATCCCTATCGTCATTGAATTCTAGTTTTCTCCAATAATCAAGGCTATAAGCACAAGTGGTTAAATCGATTAGCTCCTATATCATCTAATACGGTTACAATACACCCTCAGGAACTTAATCGTAACTTCGTCTCATATCAATCCGATAATACATTCCATAATTGTCAGTCCCAACAGGATTTCCTATATCTCTTATTCATTTACGAGGGTCTATGAAGTTCAAATTTCCAACAAGCTGCATTGCATCAATAACCACCCAATAATTTATCAACATAACTAATCCAAGCAAGGCTTCAAATCTATTAGGTTATCCTCCCTTCCAGTCGAGAAGGTAAACATCATAAAATATTTAGTAAGATATAATCATGGTTTTAACAAATCAGGAGAGACCCTCAAATAGTCAAAAAACAAAATTCCATAAGACTACTTCTAAATACCTCTAAATGTATTAATAATGTTGGTTCTCAATAAGTTAGGATTCGAGTCGTCGAAATTTAGTGACTTAGTTGAACATATTTGAATTTAACTCTTAGTCCTTTCATTAGTAGCATCATGTCCAAGTCAATGAGCTTATCACATCCTTACCTCATTTCATCATTTTATGTTGTCATAGGAATCCTTCAGCAGACCTTCCAAGTCATATCATGTGTGTCGATAAAGTTT
Source organism: Larix kaempferi (assembly GCA_027924585.1). NCBI lineage: Eukaryota > Viridiplantae > Streptophyta > Pinopsida > Pinales > Pinaceae > Larix > Larix kaempferi. The sequence continues at coordinate 18,153,664 of BSBM01000779.1, forward strand.
CGTCGAGTCTTGTCTTAAGTACTAGTCATCTTTTCATATATGTTTCATCATGTCATGAGATTAACATTATTGTGTTCAGCTCGTTGTTTCGATACTTCATTTTACAAAAGGTCGTATTGATTTGGCCTTTTCGGGGAACTTTCGCCACTAATGATTCGTCATTTACCGTTGCCATGGTCACGTCAAGTTTGTAATTTTTCACTTTCCTTAACGACATTATCATGATGGAAACTTAGTGTCCATGTGTTCAACTCATCCAATTGGTCACGTAGATATCTGGTTTTTCAAATTCCAAATAATTTTCAACTTCTCGACAGTCTATCAAAGTTTCATCAAGTACACGCATTTTGCATCCTCCATTAGTTTATACAAACACAACAATGAATTTTAGGATAAGTATCTAATACAGTACCCAACGTTCAATGTTCATCTTTTCGTCCAGGTATAGATCCATAAAGTAGGTCAAATATTTATTTCACTGCCAAAATAACTCAGTATGTACTGTCAAAGTTCTTTAAATTCACTAGGCTATGTTCGTAAGGTTATAAGCCACATGCGAGGGGCTCCTTTCGCAAGAAAATGTCAATGTCGTCCCCCTTAATTTTTTTTTTAGTTTGTTTTTAAAGATTCCTAGGTTTGTTTTAAAATCAAACCCAGGAGGTGTTTACACAATTTAACGGACTCTAATCAAGGTACTATGACAAAGGCACACTTGTACTATTAGTATAGGTATTGCCATCTCTACAATCATCATCATAATTAAGATGAACAAATGAAGTAAGCTAACAATTAATTTTTCATTCAAACTATATCTTCAAATACAATTGATTGATTCCTATATGACGATTATTGCCCATTTATCTAGCATTTATAAGATGGATTCAACTAAAGCATTATTACATGATAATTACAAGGTATCACTCAATTCATTAAGGTCATAATTTTATATGTGTACTTAAACTCAAACACCACATACTACTTGACTACCTCATGACTTGATATCTTTATATGTATTATGCAGTTCACTCGAGTTCATATTTTTATATGTGCATTTTCACCTATTATCGTCAACCACCGAAACAAAGTCATAAAATTAGTCATATTCCTAATTGAAATTGATACACTAGCACACATGGTATGTACTTTATCTTGAGAATATAAATAATCACATATTGAATATCTAACACACATGATATATGTTTCACTTTTAAAAATATATATAGGAAATAGCCTTTCTTTTTTTTAGCTATATATATATATATGAGCTAGACGTAGTGAATTCAATATATTCAACTTCTACTTTTGCATCTAACTCACATCACCTACGAGTTACTCCACATGTTGTGTACAAGACGGTTGAGAGCTGCTCAAAAGATCAAACCCACGCATTACTGCTAAAATACAAGGATAAGAAACGGTACCATTCGTCTACCCAGAGTCTTCGCCATGTCACCGTCTACCAATTACTGGATGTGAGATTAACTGGCAGTAGAGTTGTTCGGTGGTTGGGAGGACAACACCATCGCTGCAGTAAGGGTAGTAAGTCCACAGTCTTTTTAGGGGCATTACAGGTTTCCACCACTCGACTTAATTTCTATGGGCGGATCTCACAGAGTAAGACACATATGAGCTGCCAGGTATGGAAACATTTAAGCACGGGCAAAGACACAGGCTTAATTACTGCCACACCATTAATGCTATACCAAATCCAATAGGTGAATCGCACATCTCCAGTAAGATCGATCACAAGAATTTAAACTACAGAATTAAGGGATTTGCGGTTCATTAGAGTATGCTCGAATAGAGCACTTGAAGCTTGGCTAATTAAATAGATGATCGTATAATAAGGTTTCACAAATTGGAAAAGCCCACAAAATAGATCCATGTCGTGTTATGGAAAATATATAACCAAATTAAAAGTTCTGGAAATGCTAAATATGGGATCCACACATAAACACTAAAATTCATTTAACATAATTATAATCACCAGTTGAAATGGAAATCGGAGTTCAAATTAAAGGAATCATAATACCTCGGGTTGCCATTCAAATGGATCGCAAGGAATTTTGAAGTTTTCAAAAATTAAACTATAAATTCACTTCAAATTCTGGAAGACACCTCGGCATTGGAAATTAAAATACTAATTCATTTCAATTTCTGAAGGACGCCACAACACTGGAAATTAAAATACCAATTTATTTCGATCTTTGAAGGACGCCACAACACTAGAATTCAAAATACCAATTTATTTCAATTTCTGCAGGATGTCACAACATTGGATCCACACAAGGATGATACGATCCGTTTTATAAAATTTGAAAATGCCAAGGAATGGATATGCGCACAGCTTTAATGGCAAATACAAATTGATTTATGAATTCTGGAAACGCCAATAAAAATGATTCAATCACAGACAGTAAAGAGCAGTTGTAATTCAATGAAATATCCTGGAAACGCCATTAAAAATGGAGTACCGAGATTTATTAAAGTTCAATTAAAATCATAATACCACAAAGACGGGGTTTTAATCGGTGATCCAAGAATTGAGTTTAGTAATCTATGATTCAAGCAAGGGTTGCAGATCAGAATCGATCTCAATTTTAAAAAAAAAAAGCATGTTCAAGGCAAAGATACAGATCGGAGTCGATCTCAAGGCACAACAATAGCAATTCGACGATAGGTTCAATCTCTGAGATTTTCTTACCTACCCAAATAGCAGATTATAATAAAAATTGGAGAAACAGTGAGACCGATCCAGTTCAAATTCGACCTTCAACGTGAACGCAGAGTTTTATAAACAAGATCTCATAAGAAATGTTATATACACCTTCCCACTTGAATCAAGAAAAACACAGAGAAATTGACAGGATCCACATGCCATTTGATTTGAAATGTAACATAGAGTTTAATAAACAGGATCTATTAAAAAAAAATTGGAATTATGGAAGAGGAACGCCGATCTAGGGATTGTAAAATGGATCAACTACAATTCAAATCAATTCTTGGAAAACGCCGATCAGAGATTTTAATGGTTCGAATTACAATGTGCGTCGTAGATCCAGGGACGCCAATCCATGTTATAAAACATAGATCTTAATTGGATTCAAATGGTTTCAAATGTAAAACTGGAGATGCCATGCTTGGGTGTACAGAGAATGAAAAGAGAGGATGAATTACGAGTCTGGGAAACGCCAATCGAAACTAGATGCACAGATATTCTGGAAACATTAACAAATGCCATCAATTGTGGATCTTGGGAATGTCTTTCCAAATTGAAAACAGAGCAAGGAAGTTAAAAAAAAAAGAAGTAAAATGCTATCAAGAAAGGCATATCCCAATCGAAAACAGAGCCTTCTACGGATCCTACGCTGAAATCAATAGCGTTTTTCATCAACAAAAGGAAATGGCAGAGATCACCATCTCGATCTAAATCCCAGCATGATTTCATCAAATTATATGAAGGCAGAGTCTTTCCTGAATCACGATCTCAATACAATAAAAGAAAGGACTGGAACTGGCATTTTATCAACAAATCTTTTATCACGGATCATACACAGTGGTCATGTTTCAAATAAAAACTCAGTCAACAATATATACAATCATCCAAGCATCTAAAAATGAATTCGCAGCCTGTGTATTTTATATTACAGCATATACATGAAATTATCCAAGCCTTCAAGCCTATATCCTATGAAGTATTCGAAATTTACCAAAACCTATGAATCATTCCAAAAAACATACACAAAAGGAGAATTATGTATTACTTAACACAATATTGAAAGATATTGAACCTAATTCGGCGGGGAAGCTTGAAGTTGAGAAGTTCGCTGTAGTAGCAACTGGTTCGCCGTCCAGATCGATCCACCTCGATGAAGATATCGATAACCCCTATATAATATGAGTCCAGTGCCCTCAAGGCTCGACCGGCTCTGATACCAAATGTTGGACCCCTCCTATAGGGTCTTTCCTGTTTAACCTGAAACTCAACCACTTGATACAAAAGAGATTAGAAAGCATAACGACTGGATAAATAAACTAAATAAATGAATAAACTAGCAAATTAAAACAAACCATAACCATAACCAGCAAAGCTCGTTTAACCATAGGCGAAGCAACCGTTAGCTTCGCCACCCAACCATAGGCTCATGCTTTCAGTCGCACGGCCTCCCCCGAGCTTTGGGTCGTAGAGCTCACACACGTTTTTCAGAAATCCAGCTTGGGTTTCCCTTCCCACCAGGATTTCTTATCCAAACCTTTAGATAGCAGCAAGTCTTTGAGGCATTCAAAAATTATGACAATCGTCCAAATTATGGGCCCCTTACCCATTCCCTAAGCCTTCCTTATAAAGGAAAATCTCCTGCGACACATGTCGCTTCATGCATAATTAAATATTTTTAATTAATTATTTAATTAAAACACTCACCCATCCAAGTGTCAGTTTCTCTGGGAAGTGCACCTACATCCCTAATTTTGCTCTAGTTTGTCCCCGAGATATTTTAATCAACTCCTAGCTTTTAGTTGACTAGGTGTCTAATCTTAGGATTCTATTTTGCTCCTAAATAATGATTTCTATTATTTTAAATGCTCAACAAAAACAACTATTCATGTGCAAATGTCTAAACTATTTTTTTTTTATGCATTTGCTAAGTAATAATCTAGAGTTATTCTCCTAAGTTTTTATGCAGTTTAATTTAACAATCAAACTCACTAGGATCACGGTGCCGCGCCGTTGGGCTCCTGGTTCCTTAACTTTAATTCTCTGACATGGCACCACTCCGTCGGGTCTAGTCATCCATGGTTTCAATTACTTGGCATGGTACCGCATTGTTGGGTCCTTGCGTTCCTTCTTTCATTTCTCGACAGGGTACCGCATCGTCGGGCCCTTCTGCCACCATCTTTCCGTTTTGACTTGCGGGAACTCTTGTAGGGATTTTAGGAATCGTTACCATCCATCCTCCGTCTACATGCTATCTAGGGACTAATGGCGCTGAGGAGTGAGTCCATTCTCACTGCGCGCCCCTCAACTCGTACGTGACCAGCTCCGTCGTGGCCTACCTCGTACGCCCTCACGCGCTCCTCTTGAGCAAGCGGATCAGTGCTTATCTGCTCATGCGTGGTATTCTTGTCGGAAGTCGACATCGTCGTCGCTCCCCCTGTGTGTGATTTACCCGTACTCTACGACCCTTCATATTCCTTTGTGTGTCCTTCGATGAACCATTTCATTTGTCGCTACACACATTTCTCACAAACATAAATCATTATTTTATTGATTTACAATCAATCGTAATCATAAATATACTCAAAATAAAATCAAAGGATTATTTTATTAATGTTTCAAACAGTCGGGTCACTAAGCAAGTGCCCTCAATGTCTACAGTAGTCTAGGGGCACTACATAATTTACAATCAATCGTAATCATAAATATACTCAAAATAAAATCAAAGGATTATTTTATTAATGCTTCAAACAGTCGGGTCACTAAGCAAGTGCCCTCAATGTCTATAGTAGTCTAGGGGCACTACATACACCCCTACTTATTTAGAACTTCGTCTCGAAGTTCAGAATAAATGTGGAAAGCTATGACGCATCTCAGTTGTGTCCTCTTAAGTCACAAAGCTAGAGTTGTAGCTGTCCTACTATACTTTGACTTGACCAATCAAGGCTAAGCATTTAAGCAAGAACTGATTAATCAATTATCCCAGTCCACACATATAATTCAATTCATTAATTTATTTATCAACTATAGTCATGCACATCATCAGGTGATTCTCCCTTATTAAGACACATCCTAACTCGAAGGGCCACTTTATTGAAGTCTGTTACACCGGGTCACTCGACAGGTGCTCTTAAAGTCCATAGTCATTTTAGGGGCATTACACATACGCTTCCCCGAGTGAGCTGAAATGGCTTCACCCATGCATGGATTGCTAATCCAGGGTCGATAGTCAGTCATCGTACCCCTATGTGTTCTTTCTGTTCTTACAACCCCTATGATTCCATTGTGGATCAGTTGGTAAATCATCTTACCTGCTACTGCACACACACACACTCAAGCGCACATTAGTAGCGCTGTACTATGAAATATTTCATCATCCATCATAATATCTCAGTCAATCGAGCATATATTTCATTCATCATTTTCTCTCAATCAGTAAATCATATCTATCATTCATCATTCTATCTCAATCAGTCGAGCATATCCAACATTCAGTCATTCTATCTCAATCAGTCGAGCATATCTAACATTTAGTCATTTTATCTCAATCAGTCGAGCATATCAAACATTCGGTCATTCTATCTCAATCAGTCGAGCATATCTAACATTTAGTCATTCTATCTCAATCAGTTGAGCATTCATTTATTAATTAAAGTAATAGTTTCTATAACTGTCGTTCAAGCATTTTCAAAGTAAATTCAAATGGTTTGTGTTTTACTTAGCCGGTTCATTTCAAAACTAGTACCTCATTATTCTAAACAGTTAAGGTACTGAGGCGGGCATTACACATATGCCCTGAGATCTTCAATGCTCATTCTATCTATCTGATCATCAGTTTTATAAACAAACTTTTGACGAATAGCAGAACGAGCCCTTTCTCTAACCAACCCCACATCTACTCCCACTAATACTGACGATAAACCATCGCCAACAAAATTCCTTGCGGTCGTCCCAAGTTGAGATGTGGGATCCATCTCTGATTTTAATGCCACCAACCTAGGTGGACGAGATATCTGGGGTGGAGGTCGAAGAGTTGCAGGATCTCTAAGTGCACCTTCTCGATCATATATTCGACCCTTTCCAACTCCATAAAATTTTGAATGAACATCGGTATAGTCTGTCTTCATATTTAAAAAAAACTCAGCATAAAAAAATATAGCAAAATATTGAGAAACCTCATCGTTCCATGAAAATTGACCATAGGCTGCAAGAAACCGATCATAAAGTAGATGTGCCAGATGAGGATGCTTGAAATATTACACTTTTAACATTTCTTTTTTCAAACCTTCTTTGAAATTAAACATTGATTTGGCTTTCTCTTTTGTCACTCTCTCTTTCACAACATCCCATTTGTCTGGACCCATCACTTGATCCCTTCGTCTTTGCATCAAATCTACAAAACCATCTGTAGTTGGTCCGAGATTCTCATATGCCTGAATGAAGTTTTTCAATGATCCCAAAACAATCTCCAAACTTTGTTTACTCTCCGGAGGAATATCCATAGTAGACAAATCATTTTGCAACTTCTCATAGTGGGATCTACATCTTTCAAGAGTCATTTGATGATCACCACCTTCCCATGGAAGCTCCCGAGGTAGATCAGATGGATATGTCGTAATGGGTGTACAACCCTCGGTTAATTCAACATATTGCGTCCTAGCTCGACCATCATCACCTCGTGTAGAATGGTGAGCCTCTTGAGAACCTTGCTCTGCACCGTCATTCGTCTCCCTTGCTTGCCCTGTCTCCCTCCCTATAGAATTATGAGCATCTTCCGAACCATGCTCTGCTTCAAATGAAAATAAAGTTTTGTTTAAACACAACTACAAATTTTGCACACATAAAAAGACAATTTGCATATAAATGTTAAAAGATTGATATTCATATACCAATAGAGGGTCGAGATCGACGTTCTCCCACAGAAGATACAGGGGAATCATTTGTACCCCTTTCACCTCGTCGATGCGAACTATACAATAAATTAGAGTCCCGAGGAGAGGTTGACAATCTCCGATTATCACTCATACCACCTACCCCAGAAGATTGTGAAGACCTCCTATGCTTTCGCCTCAAAGAATCCTCTCTTTCCATTTGATATATAATGCCTACACCTAAACACAAATATCAACTAATTACATATTCAAATCCTGCATGTTAATTCTATGAATTCTAAAACCTAACTACTAAAGAGACTAAATTATTTAACAAGTACCTAGATTTACCTAATTTATAATCTAATAGTTTTAAGAAAGAGTATAGCTAATATTGTTAGATGATGAATTAATGTACCAATTTTCCAAGTGTTTTTGATGTTTAAAATGAATGGAACCAATATAGTTAATGGGTTTATTTTTTTATGTCAAAGAAAGAGTTCATGAATCTGTTTTAACATCCTAATACCTAACTTAATACCTAAAACATAAATTACATCTTGAAAATATTTTCATTATTGCACAAAATAAAATAAAAATTGACAATTCATGTATCATGTTTTGAGTTGAAATGTTTTCAAATTTGCCATTTTTTATAATCGTTTTCAGTTTCTTAAACTAATAATTTAAACAAGATATTTTAATACTCTAAACATAAATTATATCTACAAATATTCTCATTATTCCATAGAATAATTTTTTTTTTACTGTTCATAGTATTATGATTGAGTTAAATGACATGTTTCCCATCTTGGCCATGTTCAACAATGATCTTTAATTTCAATCTGATAACAGTAACGATTCTTGGTATTATGTTCTCCAAGTTTGCCATGTTGCAAACAACAGAAAACATAATACCAAGATCACCACCTTTACTAGAATAAAACTCAAAACCTTTGTGGCATAATATCACCTAGTATTTTATAAAATGACTCCGACTATTATTGTTCGATTACATAAAACTTACTATAGTACATCTAAATTAAAGCCTATTCATGTCTATAGTTCCATTGTACCTAAAGTCCATTTAAATTATTGTTTTATCAAAAATAGAGTTTAACTGTCTAAAATTTGGTTGTATCTAAGCTATCTATCCACACAGTTTGTAATAGAACTAATATATTGATCTCTGCACTCTGTAAACAGACACAGTTCATGAACTCTGTCAACATGTCTAAGTTGACAGAGTTCATGAACTCTGTCAACTTAGACATGTTGACAGAGTTCATGAACTCTGTCAACTTAGACATGTTGACAGAGTTCATGAATAAAACAAGCCTGCATATAAATAGGATATGTTCTTTCCAAATAAAATTACTGTCCTACTTTAATTTTCTTTTCTAAACACAGCCAAATACAACAATTTGAAAAAACAACTTAACACTAACAATATTCCTTTTATATTTAAATTTACATCATTTTCGACATTCAATACGACCAAACTCCAACAACTCTGCGAAAGTGGACAGAGTCCATGGACTCTGCCCAACTGGAGAGAGTCCATGGAGTGTGCCCAGTTGGGCAGAGTCCATAGACTCTGTCCAACTGAGCAGAGTAAATGGACTCTGCACAAATAAGTAGAGTCCATTTACTCTGCCCAGTTGGACAGAGTCCTTGGACTCTGCCTAGTTGGACAGAGTCCATGGACTCTGTCCATGGACACAGCCGACACATAATTAAAACAAAACGATTACAGGCAATATAAATGGAAGAGAATTACAAAAATATATTCTCCATACCTCTAAAACGCAACCAAAACAAAAGCAGGCAAATTGAAATCTGCCCGAAGATAGCGCAAATCCGAATTTGAAACACTCGAGATGGCCGTGGCAGACGAAATGAAAGACCTGCGTTAACAACATCAACTTCAATAAGACAACACACAATAACGGTATCAACTTCAATATGAAACTTTACCACAGAAAAACACATTTTCAAAAGCAAAAAATGAAAACTTTTACCTCTGCAAACACCATGTCGATCAGTCGCCAGCTGCAGCACCTCAACGACATTCAACCGTCCACTAGATAACTCTACAACATGAAAACTCCTACAGATGTTATCTCATCCAACGCCCGAAACGATAATACAAACACATAGAAAAGAGGGAACCTCACTTACGTGCAGGTGACGAGAATGGCTGCTTTCTGACAAAGGAAAGGCAAAGGGGCGGGCTACGACGAACAACGAACTTACGCGTAGGGTGGCGGATCAACAACACACGCCTGCGACCAATCGGGTGGCAAACAAGCGACAGGGCGGACGGATGATAGAGCGGAAGGGCCACTATCAGCCCAACAGGGGTCCACGGGAGCAGAGAAAATGACAGGTGAGGGGCTGGGACCGAGCTTTTATGCCGAATAATTATTCGGCCGAATAATTATTCGGCCGAACAATTGTTCGGCCGAACAATTGTACACACCGCCGTGAGTTTCCTCCGTCTGGCTAAAACAAGGCACATATTTCAAGGCCTCCATTATGTCTAACGGTGGCCCGTTAACGGTTATTCGGCCGAATAAATACTAAGTTATTCGACCGAATAAGTTTAATTATTCGGCCGAATAAATAAATTATTTGGCCAAATAACCTCCGCTAGTGTTCTTCCACCGCCGATTCTCACCAAACTGTTACCCACCTTTGCGTTTCCACCCATACATCCCTTGCTATGCTTCTAATTTTTAACATTTGTATACTTTATCGTGGAAAAATAATCTTTTGATTTTTAAGGCTATATTTGATTTTATATTTTGGTTTGTGGTAAGCTGGATAAATTCAAATTCTTCTTGGTTTTATATTGAGTGTGCATCTATATGATTATTAGTGTAATATGGGGCTTTTTTAATAGAGGACAAGGAATGGACATCCAAGTACGAAACATATGGAATTATCTGCAAGTGAAGCTAAAGAGAAATTTAAGCTAGAACAAGCTACACCTTCAGTTGTTATAGCTGAAGCAGAGAAGTGAGAAGAAAGCCTAAAGAAGGGTTTAGGTGTTGAGAAGCAATGTGTAGCTGATGTAAGGCCACAATTCACAATTTTCTAGCACTTAGCAAATGGTGAAACAATCTGATGGCCCATCCTGACAGTTGAGAGATTACACAGTATGCAGAATTTTTGAAATACTTCAATTTTTGACAAGTCAATTTCAGTATGTGAAGCTTAGTTTTAGTTTAAAATCAAAGTTCAAATAGGTACTGTATGTATTCCAAGCACATGCCAATATATAGAGACAATAACAATGCCAAATCAACCTCCAATGATACTTCAATACAATCAATGAGTAAAACTCAGATTTATAATTGAATAAACTAGCAATCTCAAATCCCCTCAAACTCAGATTTTTTTATGCATTGTAGATGCTGGTATATTCTAATGTGATCACAATTATCATGCAAAAATGGAGACAAAATATGAGAGAAAAATCATCCCTAGGTTTAGGTTTTCAAGGTGTTCGTTTATGTATTTACCAAGTAATCATATTTATGCAAACAAATCAGCCCCAAGTAGAATTGCATCTGTGTGTGTAAATGAACAGTTAAGATACCCACAAATTTCAGTCCCCTTTACATTAAATTTCTAGGACAATGTTACAAATGTCTCAAAAGTCCAATGTAATGACAATAAGTGACCAGCATTAGGAAGGTAGGTTGTTCCAGTGTTAATACCTTAAACACATGGATATTTTAAGTGATCGACATTAATGTGTACCTTATATGTTTGTTATGAAAAACAACATTTCAAACCGTAAGCATAATAATGTAGCCAATGCTAAGTTTATATTGTGGATGTAATGGAAAACAAAGCCATCAACCTTCATGAAGGAACACTAAAAGTCGCAAAGTGGACAAATGGAGTGCTATAGCTTACTGGGGATGTAAATTTTCTTGCCTAGAAATTCAGTTGTAGCCTTTACATAAATCATTTGATGTGTCTTGATCCATTGTGATGAAGGAGCGTCCAGTCATTTTGGAACAAATTTGCATGTCTTTATTGCCATTTTTGGATGAAACTCCATACTGAGGGTTTGTTGCACAATTTGGGATGGTTTAGAGTTGGACCATTGGATCATGTGATATTCATCAAGAGATTGAATCTAGAGTGGCAAACTCTAACCAACAGCATGCTATCTTTTTGGATGAGGATGCTAGTACAAGGACAACTTCAGTATCAGGATTGTCATATTCAGAGGGATGTATGCAACATGCTGGTGGATTTGAAAAGTATAGCACAGGTTTGGATCTGCAAACTATTCAAGCAATTTTTGCTCCAAATCATTTTGACAGTTCTTATAAAAGGATAAAGGTATCCGACTTCATAAGTTTCAAATTATCATTAACTACTAAAAGTGTCCTTGGCATGACAATTACTTTTCCTCATCTTTTGAACTTTGCTTTATTGACTGAAGACATGATGTTTATTAAGAAAAGACAACAGAAGCTAGTTATATATGCATGATTTTTCTTGGAAAATCATTAAAGAAGACATGCCTTACATTGTTTAGATGCTAAATGGCACAAAGATAGTTTTCACACATGCAATTTGTTTCCTTTGACAGACCTGACCGAATTTCCTGTATGTACTGAATTGATGGCCAAAAGAAACCATTGACTTCAGAGTTGTTTGCTTAAATTTATCCTTAAAAGAAACCATTGACTTCCTTTAAATGATTAGAAATTGAAATACATAAATGATCACAGAGAATAAGAAAACATTCAACAAAGATAGAGAGACATCATCAACAATTTGACACAAAAATCATGTGAACAATCCTGTTTTATTACTGGTGGATCCTTTGTAAATTTTACACAACAGCTCCTGGGTGCAAAAATCAACCCTCAATACTTCAAAGAAAGAAGTATTTATAAAATTATTTACATCTGCTCCTGTCATAAATGACTAGGATATTATGGAGAAAATATCTAACTAATTTGATCTCAAATTACAAATATAGGAATTATGTTGATTTGTTCAGATCCTTGGTGCTGATTTTCAAATCTATATGCATGGCCAGATTTCTGCCATAGACTTGCTGATATCCAACCAGATGTTTTCCTTGGCTTCCGCTAAGGTCTTTGCGATCACATTCCCTTTCTGTAGCTGCTGTAGTTGTTGACTGAGTCTCTGAGATTTATGCATTTTTGTATGATAACTGATCTGGAACATAGACTTCAGTGCATTTCTGTATGCATTTCTTCTAGATCACGATGGTAACAATGTAGCTGTTCATGCATATTCAGGACTTAGTACAACACTAACTGCATTAAGCTAGCTCACTTTTTCCTCTGTAATTATATGAATTTCTGGGTGACATAAGACATTTATCCAAAATAAATAATGAGGAAGCAAACCCTATGATATCTGCATGTCATTTTCTCAAAATAGAGATTGGTCAAGCTGCCACAAAGAAAATACAAGGAAAATATGATGATAGAGTCATAGTTGTTAAAAAGTCGGGTCCCAGCTCAGGTTACAGGATATTTGTAATTTTGTAGAAAGCATGAATATATGTGTTAACAACTCAACAGAGCATAAATCTCAAAAATTACTACACTTACATGAAGAACTATGTGAAATAACAAAGATACAAAGGAAAGAAATGTATCCTTTATGTTACGGAGAAAACCAACACAGTGCGGAGAGATTGGGCAGAAATCAGCCTTCATTTTCTTGCTTGTGTCAGTGCAATATACATGTATATACAAGACGAAAGTACATTGAACCGTCCAGTTAACTGAAATGACTCAATTCCTGTAGTTGACTCAATTTACATTGCATGAAAAGTTTCCAAACATCTGACCATGAAGCTTGTAATTCTTGCTGAACCTGCATAAAGAAAAACATGGAAAGCTATTTGAGCACGTTATGACACAAGGACTAGCCTTTTAACTTGGAAAAGAGCACTTACAAGTTACAACACACAGACACATTCTGTACCTGGCTACTACTTAGTCTTAACATCCATTCTAGAATTGGTGTTAAAGTGATTTTCACTTTCCATTGTTTTTGTTTTTTACTATGAAAACTTATTTTTAAAGCAACATCAAGTTTTTCTTAGTTCCTGGCACTTAGGTGTTGCCTCGGCACCCAATCCCACACTATCATTATGACTTGTTATAGTTTCTAGTTACATTGACCTCCTTTTTATTGCTCAAGGATATTAATAAAATTATCTTTTTTTTTACATAGTAACTTGTTCCTTCTTTTATATGCCTATCACACCATCCTTTCTCTTTTGCATACAATGTATTCAAAGAAATCCTATATGTCCTCATATTTTCTTGCAGCTTGATGTCATTACTTTCTCCAGCAAGAAATAGAAATGCTTAACAAATTCTAATGAAGACGCTCATAGAATTTTTTAATTAATAGTGAATCTTTGAAATAAGAGTTTTGTGTTCACCTATTCCTTAAGGGTACATGAGGATGTGCAATTGGATCTATTCTAGTGCTACACACCTTTGAACCTTATATATCGAGGACAAGCCAACAATATGGGAGTGTTGCCGACTTCAAAACTATTGCAGAAACGCATACAACAGAACTATGAGATTGAGATATTAAAAAAATCAAAAACATGATCATCCGAATAATTCTACACGGTTGTGAAGTTTTGAGTTGTAATATATCAAATAAAATTTGAAAAAAAACATAGCAAATCCAAAAAAGTTTCATAAACACATAAGTCTTAAAATTATGAACAACACACTCTACACCATATTGCATATCAAATCTAAATCAAATTCCAAAGAATGCATCACAATCATCAAAATAATCAATATGAAGGAAGGAAGCCTATCCCTCAGAAACTCAAACAAGCAAAAGACAAGGAAGGCTACCCCTCAGAAACTCAAACAAGCAAAAGCCACAATAAAATAAATGCAAAGATAGAGCAAAGACACTTCAAAATGAATGGACTTTTTGAGACTAAACAAAGGCCTTCAAATCAAAGACATTCAATAACATCAAGAATAACATAGAAAGCATAATCAAAGAAAATATTTGGAACCATGCCATTATAAAATGGCAAGAAAAGGATTTTGGGTTTGCACAGCCTGTATGTGGTTTTTGTGGCTAGGCTGAGACGCTCAAGCATATTTTCTAGTTTTTAGATTTCAAGCATTCGTACCAATTATCATAGTACTAGAGCAGATCCCCTACACAATGAGCAGCGTTTGATTGGAGCACTCTGGATCACATTCATAGGTGCTTAGATAGGGGTCATGCCATCCTATTCCCCACCACTGGACTAGCAGGCAAGTGTGTTAGAGGTGAGAAGATTATTGAACCTAACCATTTGGTAGGCATGACAAGGCCCCCCCGTGTTCCCCTGGCCATTTCTAAGGGGCCCAAGGTGCATGAGGAGAGTGAAGGTGACATTTAGGGGTCATTAGCAGTTGATAATCCTCCTCCATCAACTGCTTGGCACAAGCCAAAGAGCAATAACCCAAATCCTGTTGTTTTTGTGTGCGTGAGCTTTTATGATAGTGCTCTCTTTACACCCCTCAAGGCTGTTATTAATGTTTTGATTATGCCTTTGGCACTAGACATGATGATAGTTTGGGGATTTTGTATCTCTATTGGCCCCCTTTTTGTCTTTTTGGATTTTTTTGCATTTCGAGAAGACATTTAATATGCCTCTTTGTGACTCTATGATGTTGATCATTGTAAGTTTCCACCTTTATTTTGGAAATGCTATTGGTGATCATTGTAATTTTCCACCTTTTTTTTGTAAAATGTTGTTGGTATATATTGTTACATTCATTTGGAATAACATACCAATTTTTTTTTCTAACAAGTGTTTCGTTCGAATTTTTTTAATTTAAACAAATTAATTTACAATTTTACATTGACAATTTTATCATAGATATTATTACAAATATGGAAAACATTTTTTCAGTTTCTTTGTAAATTTTTTCTTAAATAATAAAAACTTCTTTATTATAAAAACAAAATCGATTCTAACTTAGAAAATAAGAATACCTATTCACAAATAATAAATTGAAAAAAAAAAAAAACATAAAGCTCACACAAAGCTAAATGGAACAATGAACATAACCAAAAAAAACTTACACAGCTTATAAAAAAAACCAAAAAAAAGAACTTACACAATTGATAGAACACAAACTAAAGAAGACGAAAAACACCTCATAAATTACCTCACCAATGAACCTATTAGAAATAAATGCATAACTTTTTATAACATAATTATCTCCAAGTTATATAGCTTATTTTGTTGATTTTTTTGTTAATTTTTTATTATGAAAGAGGAGGTCTGAAAAGCACAAGTTGGTCCAAAAGGATGGTAAATTATAAACATTAACATATTATGTGTTTATAATTATATAAATTGATGTATTTTTGTTTTTAAATAATTCCCGTGACATTTTAGAGTGAGGAAGTTGATTCCTTGCCAGTGTTTTATGATTTCATTCTCTTTTCTAGGTAGGTTTTTGGGTAGAGGGAAAATTAATCACTAATCGCAATAGTAGCTGGTAACTTCATAAGACTCGGTAGGAAAGATCCCGTAATCTCTTTAAATATTATGCCTTGACAAAAAAGATCAAACCAATTAAACTATCCCTGGAAAATATATTTATATTTATATATATATATATAAAATATACTATTCCCTGAAATTTGGAAGGTTTCACCAGCTATTCTTTAAATTTATCCCCCGGGGCCTATCCCTAAGCCTTGGAATAAGATAGCACCATTCATTCTTTTCCTATCTTTTGGTGAGTTGAGTTAAATTTATTTGACAAAGTTAACGTGTGAACTAATTTCAAAATCTTAACCAACTTTCTCAAAATAGCATTCCAAATTGTAGACTATCAATGTTGTCAATGTTGTCGAGGGGTAGCTTCTTTCACGGAGAACATCTTCTTCCATTCTCTCTTAACTTCACCATTCCTGAGCATGTCATGTAATCCTTGAAACAAGCCTTTTATCTACTTACAGAGTTTTAATGGTATGATGCCAGAGTTGATATGACTTACCATATTTAAACCATGACTGTGGAACATTTAAAATAACCTTCATTCAGGTTTTGCCCATTTTAATTGTTTTAGATGTCATCTAAAATATTGACCTGCCATCTCATATAAAAATTATGGTACTTGTTTTATGAGATGATATCACCAAAATCATTTTTCAAAACGATAGGCATTTTATTAATTTGGATTCTCTCCAGAGGTAGTTAAATGAAATATACATCTAGATAGATAAATGTGTTGGGAGTTGTTACCAGTGCTGTAACTGCAGTTCCAAGACCTCCTTAAGCATATCATGGTTTATCAAAACAAGGACAATGCTTACTAAAGCACTCAGTGCTTTCGCGTACTTATCAATGTTAACATTATAATAGATATGTTGTCTACAGCCCAATATCATAGTACCAAGCCATGTCTACGAACTTGAAAGTTTGTAATAAAAACTTCATAACAGTAGTAAAAAGAAAAACTAAAAAAGATTCTAAAAGAGTATTGCCACATATACCATCATATTGCACCACACGAGCAGGTGTGCCAAAAGCAGTATTTTCAGAATCCTCCCATCTTGCATTTACTTTCATTTGATACCATCTATCAAACCCACAAAGACAAGTTAAGAAAAATACCTTTCCATTCCAAAAAAGAGCTCTGCCAACAATAAACTGTCTAAATTATGTAGTTATGACACAAACAAACATGAACGAACAAAAGGTTGAAATGACTCATACGGGTCTCTACTGAGGTTGCTACTCATTTTTGTACTTTTTATTCTCTAACTACTTTTTCAATTAAAATTTAAAAACGTTGAAAATCTTCTCACTCCAATTGGAGAGATCTAATACTCATAATTATATTTGACTGTTTATGTCTCAAGCATAACCACTTAACAAAATGTAAAAGGGAGTAACAGACTCATAATTATATTTGACTGTTTATGTCTCGAGCATAACCAGTACCACTTAACAAAATGTTGAAGGGAGTAACAGAAATGGTTGGCTCAGCCTGTATGAATATCCTTTTTCTAGGGTTCTTAATCTGATTACGGTCATTCAAACAGTAATGAAATGCATTTTCTACTAAGAGGAATACTATAAATGTAAAAGTGAAAACTCAATAAGATCTTACCCCTAAGATCTTACCCCTAAGATAGCCTTGAATAAAATTCTCTACAAGGAAACCAAGGGACGTCACATTGCCGGTAGAAAGGCATATAATGCAAGTACTGGGATGATTTTTTGTCTGAAAGGGATGACCCAAATAGGAACCTAACCCCAACCAACCTTTGCCAGATGCAAACCACCAACCATTTAGACCAAACCCAATTCTTTAAGGCAGCCATAAGCTTATCTATGAGAAAGAACTGAAAAAGGTATGAACTATCAAGACTATTTTGGTAAATTGCAGCACTATATCAATAATCTGATCTGATCTAAGTTTTTTGACTGACAACTGATCAGACCCTTTGAGTTTTACCCCTGGTTGTCAAGTTAGAACCCCGCTTGAGCAAGTGATAGTCTATTCACCACAGAAAGCATTCATATTCGTGTAAATAAAGCCCACACCGTAAAAACTATTTTAAGAAAATATAAGGCATTATACAAACAGCCCATTAGAACCGAAATCCTAGAATAAGATTAAGCATGGTTCAAGGAAATCTAAGAGTTCAGCTTGTCTTCAGATGGTAAAGGTTTTTCAATCAACAATAGTAAAACTAAAGGCCTCATCTATATAATGTTATAATATGACTGTTGAACGAAAGAATTCAAGTAAATTACCCTTGTTGGAAGAGGTCAAGGTTATGAAATCTGTGAATGTATATGGCAATCTCCTGCACAGCGTCCGCCATTGTTTGTACCCTGCTCTGTTCTGCTACATTTACATAATTATAAAACTCCTCATTGGAGGATCTTATATATGCGAGAGGAACCTGCGCATTAAATGATTGTATTGTTAAAATAATCTAGCCGTCATAAATGAATTAGTTATCATAAGAATTTTATTACAGCAATAACTTGAGTCCATACCTATTCCGCGAACCAGCCCCCACTCAGAGCGCTTTGAAACCGGGATGGAGGAGACCCCGCTCGCTTAGCTTCTGAAAAATCGCGGAATAGGATTCCACCTTCTGTCTCCATGCCTTGATATTACGCCTTGCAGGAGTGCCGGATCTGCTTGGTCATTTGAGGAAACAGGGGGTCTGCAGGAGATTGAGCGCGTAAACGATTTGAACAGGCCGCCCAGAAGTGGTAGCTCGGCATTAACTCGACGAGAAAGGTGGTGGCTTTGCGCCCATTAACTCACGTCCAAACGGGTTCCACGTGGGTTGACGCAACGGAGGTGGGGTCGCCTCGGCATATCTGGCGGACGGTGGACGGGGGTGGGTACGTTTGGCGGTGGGACGGGGTGATTTGAGTGCCCCATATCCCACGCCGGAGGGTACACCTCGATAGGATGGAGATTAATGCTACACAGACCACTGCTTTCAACCCATCCCGTGTTCTATCATGCTTTCCTCGCACTATTTTTATTCTCATGCTCGACTTCCTCTCGGAACCAGATGCAACTAACCAGTTTCTTCTCCATTCCAGTAAACGATTCAAGGCATCTAGATTTAAATTATAGACTGCCTCTTTTATCAGTCGTTGGGTATAACAAAGTTAGATGAAATATGTTGTTAACAGTTGCGGGGTTCGAGTCCAAGGGGGCATATATATTTGGGCACTTCAGTATGCAGATCAAGCTGGTTCCCGGTGATTCCTTTGGCACTACGATCGCCTTTTATGTAAGTACATTCATGATAATATTTGTGGTTTTTCTTTTTTCTTTTTTGAGTCTCTTCTTCCTGCTTACTATATCTGTATCCGTTTTGGGGTGGGAATATTTCTTCTCAGACTGCGGAACCTGACGAGATAGACTTCAAATTCTTGGGAAACAAGTCTGGGAACCCTACATTTTCAGACCAACATATTCACAAGCAGGAAGGGTGAGAAAGAGAGAGCATGTATCTCTGGTTCAATCTCACCAAGGATTACCATTCCTACGCAGTCCTTTGGAACATGTACCAGATTGTGTAAGTCCCCATACCCGAGCCCATTACATCCACATTATTTCAAACAGATCCAAAGGAAATTGTATCATGTAATTTTAGAGTGCACCTTGCTGTAGCTATATATGATTTGGTGTGATGCGTTTTTATTGGGCAGATTTTCGGTAGACAAGGTAGCTATATATGATTTGGCCGTGTGATGCGGTTTCAAGAACAACAAGGACCTGGGTGTGAGGTACCCATCTAATCAACCGATGCAGATCTATTCGGTCCTGTGGAATACGAATGACTGGGCCACTCAAGGGGCGCTATAGAAAACCGATTGGAGAAAGGCACCCTTCATCACCTCCTGTAGGGAATTCCACGTCGTTCCCTGTGAGGATTCTGCTCTGCAATCGGTGTGTGCTAAGCAGGGTCGCCGGTGGTGGGATCAGGAGGATTTCAGAGCCCTGGACGGGTGGCAATGGAAGTTTCTGAAATGGGTGAAAACGGGTGAGGAAGCACTACCCCATTTGCAATTACTTCTCTGACACCTAAGAAAATGCCCGTAGGATAAAAGCAAACTAAAACGCCGCCAGGTTTTACCAATGGCTTTTTTGTTGGAGATAATTACTCCCTGATGACATCAGTAAGATGTTGAGTTCCTAACAAGCAGTTAGATGAGTCTTAATTAGAACTAAGACATAGACAGTTAGTTAAGTCTAAGTTAAAGAGTCTAAGTTTAGCATGTGATACTTCTATATATTCAGGCCTTCGGGTCCATTGTAACTATGAACTTTTATGTGAATAGAAAGCCGTAACTTGTTCCTTAAAATTCATCATGGTATCAGAGCTTGATTAAGTCTTTTGGAGAGCATATTGATCCAAGAGCAGATCCAAGTGTATTGTATTCTTCCATAGCCAAGAGGGATTCTTCCATAGCGAAGAAGGCAAAGATCATTTGATCCAAGCCAAAATCTTTTCACCAGTCAAGTGAAAGAATTGAGATCCGGGATCGAGTCTTAAGCACAAGACCGAAACCCGAGAAAGCATGCAGATCTGAAGCAAATTCGTGAAGAAACTCCAACCATTGTTGGAAAGCATGCAGATCTGAAGCAAATTGGTGAAGAAACTCCAACCGTTGTTGGAAAGCATGCATTCAGATCTGAAGCAAATTCATGAAGAAACTCCAACCGTTGTTGGAAAGCATGAGGATAGTAGCCAGGATCTGATCCGCAAGTCGTGAAGACAAGATTAGATCCCTGAAGATGAGACAGCAGTTTTGAGGAGCCGTCCCAATCCACCAGAGGTGAAATCGCTGCTAGAGAGACCGCATTTGGAGAGTGTGAAGAAGGAGCCGTGAAGAAACTACGATCTTTGTGTAAAGAGCTAGTCCGTATGGTTGTGGCTGCATACAAAGAAGGGTGAGCCGACAACCATCGAGAAAAAAGAGATCGGTGAAAGGAGGCACCATCTCAATCAAATTGTGGAAGCAAGGTTCATGTTTCCGTGAAGAAAACCCTCTAAGCATGGAAAGTTTCACGAAGAAGAACATTAGTTGAAGAAAAATCTCACTGGAGAATTCATTGAAGAAGTCTCTGTTGAAGAAGACGGAGGCAAGACCGCCTTAGAGGAGGCAAGACCGGCCAAGAGTCGCGCCATTGGAGAGGATCCTCTGTAAGAATCTGCAAAGAGGAATTGTAATGCGGTAATTTCGGGATTATCACGACCTACCAATAGGCCAGAGCGCGGTAGTTTCGGGAGATGTAAGAAAATTAAATTAGGGATTATCACGGCCTCACTATAGGCCCGAACGCGATAATCACTTGAGACCCACGAAAATTTGTGAAGAGTCAGCTATTGGATAGCTGCGCGTGATAGCTGCGCGTGACATCCGCTGCAAGTCCGTCCAGAGATCGTGTTGAGGAGATTCAATACATATTTTCCAGGCGTGAAGGGGCAAATCATGGAGTAGATCGTCCGTGTAGAAATCGTTGTTTAAAGACGGGCCATCTCAATGCTCACTGGGAGGTGAGCCCGATTCGCATGAGGTGAAAGATCTGCGCTGAAGAAGGCAGCCAATCTGCTTGAGAGATCCGCGTGAGAAATCTGCAGTGAATGTATTAAATCGCAGATGGAGTGAAGATTGACTTCATGGAAAGACCTTAAGCCAAACCATGAGATATCAAAGGTATGATATAATACTTCTTTATAAAGGAGATTACGTGGAAAAGCTTTAAGACATTGAGTTCATGAAAAGGATATTTTTAATAAAAGCATTTTATTATAGATTATTTGTGAAGGGGATTTTAAAAGATTAAGTGGAAAAGAAATAAGTTTGAAACCCTTGCATGAAAGTAAAAGGCCGTAGCCTTGAAATTGAAATTGAAAGTTCAGATTGTTAGATTTGAGGGAAATCTTGCAGTAAGGGAGCACGCAAATCCCGTATTTTTTTTAGGGAGCGATAAGGAAGGAAGGATGTGGACTCAAGAGAAGGAGTCAATAGTCCTCAATGAGCCTCAAAAGAAAGCAAATACGCAAGTTGAGGATGAAGAACTTGAACCAGAGTATGATGGTGAACACCTTTCTTTTGAAGAAAGAGTGATGGTGCTACAACAAAAGAAGTTCATTAATGAGTTGTTGTTTGGAATGGTAACCCTACTTGAAAATGACGATCAAGTGGATGATGTCCTTGTAGCAGTAGCAATTGAGGAGGATGAAGCTAAAGAATCAAGTTTCGAAGAAGATTTGGCATTCATTGAGGATTGGCTTGCAAAGCCAAAAGAAGCTGGAGATGACAACTTACATTCTGTAGTAGCAGAATCTGAAGAAGAAGCAAGATATGCTATGTACCCAGTTGAAAAGTTGGAGGAAGAAACATGCAACAAGTATTTTGCAGGAAGCATTGAAGATGTTGTAAATCACCAGTTTTTCAACGAGAGCCATGGAAAAAAGAAAAATCCATGCAATAACAAGAAGAGATATCCAGAGTTTAAAGTCTGAGCACAAAGAAGAAGAAAAGCATTGAAAGCTTCAAAGTTTGGAGTAGGAAGTATGAGAAGATGTTGCATCAGCACATTGCAGCAAAGAAAGTCAAGATGAAGATGTTTTGTAAGCCTAGCTGAGACATAGACCAGTAGGCAATCTTTTTGATGAAATTTCTTAGAGGCACTATGTTTTAGCTACAATTAGATAGTATGTTTAGTGGTTCTAATTAAGGGAGAGTGTTGGAGATAATTACTCCCTGATGACATCAGTTAGATGTTGAGTTCCTAACAAGCAGTTAGATGAGTTTTAGTTAGAACTAAGACATAGACAGTTAGTTAAGTGTAAGTTAAAGAGTCTAAGTTTAACATGTGATACTTCTATATATTCAGGCCTTCCGGTCCATTGTAACTATGAACTTTTATGTGAATAGAAAGTCATAGCTTGTCCCTTAAAATTCATCATTTTTAACTAATTTATTATAAATTTGGTTTGAAAATTACAATTTCGGTAATTTCAGCAATGCTGGGATTTCAACAACAATTATCATGAGTGATTTTAGATTAAATGCATGATTTAAAACTATTCAAATTGTTAAAATCTCGATTTGAGCCGGGGAAATTGTGATTTGGACAATTGTTGATCTGCCTGATTCCAACGACTGGGAGGATTTTTGGTTGTTTCTTATATTGCTCCAAGAAAATGCCTTTGGAATTCCTCTGGAATATGTTCGCAATTGATGCCCACCATGGGCGTCCCATTTGAGCTTACTAGTCCTGGGAATTATTAATGTTCTATATTGGTGATTTTAGTCCTGGAAATTCTTAATGTTCTGTACTAGCGATATTAGTTTAGCATTTAATGGTTTTCCGAATTTCTTTTTCATGTCTCGCCATTAATCACTTGATGAATTATCTACAGAATTTTCCATCGATATAGATCAATGATAGTTTTTAAAACGAAATATAAAACAGTCAGTGGACATTAAAGAACGCATCCCAATCACAATCTGGTCGTAATTACAATAACGACTTGTTCAAACATCTGTTCAAATCCACTTGTTAATGGAAAATTCGTCATTATTTAGATTTGGTTAGGTCTTACAAGCTAAACTCTTAAAAAA
This sequence comes from Larix kaempferi, assembly GCA_027924585.1. Lineage (NCBI taxonomy): Eukaryota > Viridiplantae > Streptophyta > Pinopsida > Pinales > Pinaceae > Larix > Larix kaempferi. Next base: position 18,177,434 of record BSBM01000779.1, read on the forward strand.
TTTTGGTTAGTTGTTTTCTTTAACGATTCAAGTTCAAACCTCATCTTGTCGTATTCCACCTGATTAAGTTCAATCCTATCACCCAATGATTCGAGTTCATACTTCATTAACCTCATTGGGGATAGCGCATTCAAACTTTCCATGCATAGTTTATACCTTGGATTGTACTATATTGGGTATGTTACTCTTGATTATTAATGATAGCTCGGTCCTTACACTACAATCACTTTAAGGACAAATAATTTAAAAAAAAACTTTGATCTTTGATTTTACAAATTTTGATATTTGATTTCATTTTATAATTCAAAAGAAAATTATAATTACAAGGGATATTTTAAATGGACATGGACTATATCTTAATTTAATATTAAATAATTTAAATTTACTATTAAAAAACATAATTTAAATTTAATATTTTTTTTTCATTTTGAATAAGATTAAAACATTTGAAATTTTTAAGTTTTGATGATTTTAGTTTGAATTTGGTTAAATGTATTTTTGTCAAAATAACATATATTTTTAATTGATAAACTTATTTTTTTAATATAAATATGAATTTATTTCCTCCAATATCTATATGCATTATTAATATTTAATATATATAATTTTATTAATTAATAATTCTTAATGATTATGCATTGTTAATATTTGATATATACAATTTTATAAATTGAAAAATTTTAATAGTTTCAAGGTTCATTTGTAAAATAAAAATAAAAATTTGTGAATAATGTTTTAACAAAAGTAATTCGAGACTAAATGCAAAAAGAATGATGATAAAACTTAGAAAAGTGAAAAAAAATGATAAAATTTTAAAATTTTGTTAAAATTCATATTTGCATTAAATGAAAAGAAAAATAATTAGTTTGAAATCGAATTTTAAAAAAATATAATGTTACTTTATATAAATTTAAGTAAATAATGTTAAATACTTATATATAAAAATTTAAGTAAAGGTTTATTTATTATAAGATTAGTTACTTCATAATCATCTCTTTTGTAATTGAGATTTGTTACATTAATGGTTCGAGTTCAAATTTCATTGAATATCGGGTGTTGTATCATTAATGACTCAATTTTGAAGGATTATGGATGATTGTATAGTTCGACAAGGTTTATACTGAATGCAGTGAAAAGTGTTAAAAGGTAGATAGTTAAAAAGCATACCAATTCAATTTTATATGTTATGAAGATATGTTTATCTACTTAATATTTTAAGATTATGAAGAAGATCATTTTAAAATAGGTCAAAACATATGTATGTCATTAAAACATTAGTGGTTTGGGCTAACAAATATTAGTTTTAGATTGTGTTGGGTTTCATAGCCTAAACTTTTAAGTTTTGTTTTGAGTGATCATATTTTTTTTAAGTTTGGTGTTATGCAAGACCATGAAATTTATAATGTAGATAAGTTTATAGTGTAGATATTTACAATATATAGGTGTTTAAATAGTAACATTTATAATGTTTGGTTTTGTTGGTATAACAGTTATTTAATCAATCAATTGGGTATGTGTGTTAAGCATGTGTCTCTATGTTGGGTACATGTGTATTAGGTGTGCTTGTGTTGAGACTAATCCCACAAACATAAAAATTGTCAAACAATGGTGGCTTATGATAAATTTGATATGAAGTCTCTTAATGTTGTGAAGGATCTTCAAAGAAGGTAAACACTTCAATGTACTATAAATTTCCTCTTTATAGTCCAATGTACTATAAATGAATTCTTTATAGTCTATTGAATTGTTTGCCTACTATTAATATCCTTCAAAACATTCATTAATGGTACATTCAAATCATCAATGTTGTGAGGAAGATAAAGAAAGGAAGAAAATTCAAGTTAAATACGAATTAAATCAATATAGGGGTTAGGGTTTGGGAATTATATTAGTAACTTGGTTAGCTTGAAGAGGTATGGAAGATTTAGATGGAGAAGTCTCATCTATTTTTGGCTAGGCCCTCCATGCAATATGAAGGGGGGCCCACCTAGAAGTTCCCTAACCAATAAGTGCACTCATAGAGATATGTAAGATTTAGATGGAGAAGTCTCATCAATTTTTGGGATGGCCCTCCGTGCAATATGAATAGGGACCCATCTAGAAGTTCTCCTAACCGGTGTGTTCACTCATAGAGTGATGATCGCAAGGGACCCATTTGGAACTTCTTCAACCTGGTCTATGCACTTTTAGAACAATGATGACAAGGCTTTCCATAAGGTTAATTGATAGGAAGTTGAATGGTGGGATGGAAACATGGTTGGCCTCCTCCTCCTATGCAAATTAATAAGTTTTTGACAATGGATTTGATTATTTCTAGAGTAATCATGTCACCTAATCTACAAAATGATTGCTGGGAGTTGATCATGGTCAAGGATCAACACCTTGCTATTAGACAGGGGCCATACCCAAATATTAGTGATGATTCTTTGTAGAATGTTGGATTTATGCAACTCGTTAGTAATAATTTTTTTATGATCAAGCATAATGGCCTATGTTTCTTTGGGATGTTTTTATGTTTTTTATATATTTATTTGTGTGTAACAACTCCTTTGGGGTGAAAACGTGAAGGTGGGTAACACTTTCGTGAGAAACGAGTGCGAAATCGTCTTAGTGGAAGTTATTCGGCCGAATAATTTACATTATTCGGCCGAATAATTTACATTATTCGGCCGAATAATGCAAAGGTTATTCGGCCGAATAACCACAAACAGTTCTCCGTCCAGCCTAACGGAGATCCTTGAAATGTGTGCAAACAGTTGCCGGACGGAAAAAAAATTTTGGCAATAGTTTATTCGGCCGAACAATTAATCGGCCGAACAATTACTCGGCCAAACAATTATTCGGCCGATTAATTGTTCGGCCGAATAATTATTCGGCCGATTAATTGTTCGGTCCGAACTATTTTTCTGCATAAAAGCACAGCATCGGCTGCCATTTGGCATTCGTTGCTGTAAATTTGCTGGACCCCGCAGCGGGCCCGCATCGCCTCTGTCGCCACCTTGTCGCTATCCGACGACCCGCTTGCTGACGCTCCGCGAACTGCTGCTACAGTTCGCCACCATCCTGTTTCCCCACGACTAGCTGTTGCTGCCTGTCACCTGTTGCTGCCCGTCGGCTATACGATTGATAGCTCGTCTCCTACGTTCGCCACCCTGCTGTGTCCCGACGACTTGCTGATGCCCTGCGACCTGTTGCTGCTCGTCGGCTTTTCGGTAGATAGTTTTTCGGTTTGTTGGCTGGTTCATGCTCTTTCTTGTTTTGTGTAGCTCGTCGGCCGTTACGCTTTGGGTGGCAGGTTGCCCGTTTGTTTTGCTGCGTGGACGCGGTTTCGGTTTTGTGTGCAGGCTTCAAATTTTTCATTTAGGTGCATTTTTTTCTGAGTTGTGTTGTTTTGATTCTGGCTGTGTATGTGATATGTTTAGTTGATGACTTTTTTTTTCTGCTTGGTGAAGGAATAAGTTTCGTGGAGCGTTGGTGGAACGAATAATAGCGGTGTCGTTTGGATACAGGTATGTCGCATATTCTGCTCATTAGTTTGTGGCATTAGAAAAAAATAAAAAAAAATCTGTTATGGCTGTTAAAATTAGAAGTTTTAACTTTTTTATAAACAATGTTGATTTTAGAGATGTTTGTATGTGCATGAACAGGGTCCATCTACTCTGCACATGAACTCTGTTCATGAGCAGAGTCCATGTACTCTGCACATGAACTCTGTTCATGAGCAGAGTCCATGTACTCTGCACATGAACTCTGGTCATGAGCAGAGTCCATGTACTCTGCTCATGACTCTGTTCATGAGCAGAGTCCATGGACTTTGCTCATGACTCTGTTCATTAGCAGAGTCCATGGACTCTGCTCATGACTCTGTTCATTAGCAGAGTCCATGGACTCTGCTCATGACTCTATTCATGAGCAGAGTTTATGGACTCTAAGTGGTTAATGAACTGTTCATGTAGTGTACCACAAGAGTAGTAAACCTTTGTAGTAATTTAAGCTTGCTTGTATCCGAAGGCAAACAAGTATATTCAGGTTATGCTCGTAAATAATATCCATAAGTTTATGTTAGGCATAGTCGTGCACGCCGTGCTAGGTATTAAACCTTAATAAGGTAGTATTAATAGTTTATTACAGGATTAGCTGTATTACGACCATGTTATATTTAATTAGCCTGATTCTAATCCTCGTTATTATGCCTCGTTATTATGCTTGTAATTTAATTATTAATACCGAAGCACGTCTATATTACCTGGAAAGCTAATCTGGTTAAAAGTAATGCTCTTTACTGTGCCTGGTTTAATCCGAGTAAGCTTATTTCTGGTTAATAAGAGCCTATAATATTTTAATTAATGTGGCAGGAAATTGTAATTGACTAATCACTTCACCATTAACACTGTATAATGAACACAGTCCATGGACTCTGCTCATGAACTCTGTTCATGAGCAGAGTCCATGGACTCTATAATAGATATATTTACCCTAAGCATAGCTAGGTCCACTATTTTACAAATTAATAGAGTTGTTTTGCTTAAATGTTTTATGTATTTAACGTTCAATTTGGTGTATAAATAGAAACATGTTTTATTTGCCGAGAGATAATATAATGGGGTAGAGCAGAGTTCATGAACTCTGCTCATGAACAGAACTCTGCTCATGTTATGGTCTTTTTTATATATAAAAATGGTAAGATATTTTTTATATCAAACAACATAACGTGTATTTGTCTTATTCTTATGGAATGCAACGCCATGGCTTCTTTATATAAATGGATATTTAAACCCTAAACTTGAATGAGTATCATATTAAGTTTCCCTTAAAAGTTTGATGTTCTTAGGTATTTTTTTTATAAAAATGAAGGAATGTTTGTTTATTGAGATATAGAACAAAAACATAAGTGATCAGTGAAAAATTTGGAAGATTATTGTGTACTATTACAATTAAATGATTATAAGGTGATTATTGATGTTATGTTTATGGTGCAATAGTGTTCTTAGAGCTAGAAGAGGAACTTACGAAAGAAAATAATTATAATATTTTAGGTGGCTCTACATTTTGTATGCAGATTTTTAAGAGATATGCTTTTAAGTTTGTAGAATGAACATGTACAATTTCAATGTGTGGAAGTTGTTTTATCATAAATATAAATTAGAAATCTCTTAATAAGTGGATATATATGTTATACTATTTTAGCCAGCTCTACATTTTGTATGCAGGTCTTTAATAGATATGTTTTTAAGTTTGTAGAGTTAACATGTACAACTTTAGTGTGTGTAAATTGTATTATTATAAATATGAGCTAGAATTCTCTTAATAAGAATATATATATATGTTTAGTGAGATGTTTGTTCATTGACATATATAATTCAACCATATTTGTTGGATTAAAAGTTATTAAGGTTATTATACTACTTCAATTAATCATGTTATGACTTATATTTGATAATGAAATGATTATTAGATATATCTTTATGCTACAATATTAGTGATGGTAAGGAATTTTAGGTAATTAATTAGAGTTAGGAGGGGGACTTACATTTTGTTGTAGTTTTTTATCAAATATTGGCTTGATGTTTGTAGAATAGTCATGTACAATTTCAATATGTTAATGTTTGTGTAAATTTAGAAGTTATATCAGATGGAAAGAGAGTCTTCGAGGGGAAAGCGTAGGAGGTCATCACAATCCTCAGGAATTGGTGTTCCAGTTGGTAGTCGAAGGTTGTCGAATTCACCGAGAGGTTCGAGTTTATTGCATGGGTCCCAGTCATTTGATCATCAACAAGTTCGAAGGGGTACACATGATTCTCCTTCATCTTCTGTGGGAGAGCGTCGATCTCAACCTTCTGTTGGTATGAACATTAATGTTTAATAAAGTATAAATTGTATTTTTTTGTGTTTTGAAGTTATGGACAAGGTTAATTCTTGACTATGGCTATATTTGAAGCAGAGCGACGTTCAGAAGATGTGCGTAATTCGATGGAGCGAGGGGGAGATCAAGATAGGATTGTAGATGATGGAATAGGTGTGGGTGGAGAGCAAGGTCCTGAAGATCCTCCTAGAGCTAGGACAACATATGTTCCACTAGATGAGGGGTGTACACCCATATCAACTTATCCATCTGATTTACCTGATGAGCTTCCATGGCAAGGTGTTGTGCAACAAACTATTCTTGAAAGTTGTAGATCCCATTATGACAGGTTGAACAATGATTTTTGTTCTTTGGATCTCCCTCTAGAGAGCCGACAAAGTCTAGAGATTGTTTTGGCGTCTTTGCAGAAATTCATTGATGCATATGAGGAACTTGGACCAACTACAAATAGTTTTGTTCATTTGATGCGGATGCGAAGGGACCAAGTTATGGGTCCAGATAAGTGGGAGGTTGTGAAGGAGAGAGTCACTAGAGAACAAGCCAATTCAATGTTCAATTTCAAAGAAGGCCTTAAGCGAAAAATGTTGAAAGTGCAATATTTCAAGCATCCTCAAATTGCACATTTAATATATGATCGATTTCTTGCAGCTTATGGTCGATTGCCTTGGAACGATGAGGTTCCTAATTATTTTGCTAGATTTTTTTATGCGGAGTTTTTTTTAGGTATGAAGCCTAACTATACTGATGTTCCCTCTGACTTTTATGGAGCTGGAAAGGGTAGAATATATAATCGAAAAGGTGCTCTCAGAGACCCTACCACTATACAACCTCCACCTGAGATACCTCGTCCACCAAGGGTTGTGGCTTTAAGATCAGAGATGGAGACAACATCTCAACTAGGGACAGTTGGAAGGGAATCGATAGGTGATGGTTTAACTTCAGCTCTTGCTGGAGTAGAAGTCGGTTTGGGGCGAGAGAGGGCTCGTGTTATTCCTCGTCAGAGTTTTGTCTACAAGACGAATGACGAGGTAGATGCATTGAGCATTGATGATCTCAGGGCTTATGCTAAGTCTTGTCGAGATATAGCTTCAGATGTGTTATCCAATGACACATCGAGCATGGGAGAGGTTTGTTGATTATGCTATGAAAATCTATTTGATTTTTTTTAATCATTTTGAATTGAATTTTTTGCTACATGGGAATAAATATATTAAGCAAATGTATTTTGTCTGCAGTTTACGTCAATGTTAAATGCAAATAATTTTCGAGTCTCCAGTAGTCAAAATCGAGAGCATCCTAGTCAAAATGAAGAGCGCTTAGGAGAGGTATTTTAATTATAATATTTATGATTGAACATGATATTTTTTTTGTTTGCTTGAATTTTAATAAATATCAATGTATCTTATTGTTAATTTGACTTATTTATGCAGGTTTCATTAGAATCCAACTTTTTAGATGATTTACCATCTCTTGTGAGCTAATGATTTTAATTTTTTTGTTTTGGTTTTAAGTTAACTGCTTAATTTATTATTTGTATCTACTATGTTTTATTTATTAACAAAATTTAAATTTTAGGGAAGAGACCATTTGGAAATTGGGGGCGAAGATGTGGGGTCTTTAATGAATGCAGATATTGGCACTGAGGTAATTTTGTTGAACTAGAAATGATCTTTGATATAAGTTTAATGTTTTATATTTTTTTGATTTATTTGAAAATTGTTTTTGTACATGTTGCAGCTTGGCTCTTTGAGGTCCTTTGGAGCTAAAGGAAAGTCTCTAGGGGAAAAAAGTGGTGGACATGCATCCAAAGAATTTGATGTATGATTTTTTTAATAATTGAATTGTTTTGTAGATGAGTTTAATATCTTAATATTTTGAATTTAGTTTAAAATTGTTTAAATAATTTATGATCTAAATTTATAATTTGTTTTTTTGTGTATTGTAGGTGGAGTTGAGTCCCAGGGAAGGTCCTAGTGGAAAATAGTGGAAAGATATTGGTCTAGATGGATAGTGGTTCAGACTTTATTGTTTTTGTTGATATATATATTTTGTAGTTGTTTTGAACATGGAGGGTATTTATTTTTTGATTATATATACATGTACATTGAATTCACATGTTCATCAACTTTTTTTTGGATTATATACATGAGTACATGTTTATTATTTCTCATTTGGTAAATGTTTAGAATATGTTTTGCATGAATGTTTAAAGTGTTTTGATAATATTTATAATATGTTTCGCATGAATGTTTAAAATGTTTTTATAGGTGTAATCCAAAGTTAGGAAATGTTGAATGATGAGAATGAATGTTATGAAGTTAGAAAATGTTGAATGATGAAAATGAATGTTGAATGTTAGGAATGTTTAAAATGTTATTCCAAGTTGGGAAATGTTCAATGTTGAGAATGAATGTTATGTTAAGAATCAATGTTGAGAAAAAATGAATGGGAGGTGTTAGAGAAAAAAGAATGTTGGGAAAGAATGAATGGGAGGTGTTATGGAAGAAGGAATGTTTTTATAGGTGTAATCCAAGGTTAGGAAATGTTGAATGATGAGAATGAATGTTATGACTTGCTAGAAAATGTTGAATGATGAGAATGAATGTTGAATGTTAGGAATGTTATGACTTGTTAGAAAATGTTGAATGATGAGAATGAATGTTATGACTTGTTAGAAAATGTTGAATGATGAGAATGAATGTTGAATGTTAGGAATGTTTAAAATGTTATTCTAAGTTGGGAAATGTTCAATGTTGAGAATGAATGTTATGGTAAGAATCAATGTTGAGAATATATGTTAAAATTTTTGATAGAAACATGGATGAATTAGGAAGTTTAAAAGCAAATATATGTTAAGATCAAATTTTGATATAATGGATTTTTAATTAATTTAATTTTTATTTTCAATTTTCAGGTATATTTGATGCGGCTGAAATCATGGCAAATGGGGGTAACGGTTTTTTTGTTTTTTAATCATAAGCGAAGATTCCAGGATTGTGAAGTTTGTGCTAGATTAGAGCAATGATTTTAAACAACAATTTGACGGATTTTCGTTCATTTGTTGTAAATAATCATTTCTCTAATTTAGCATAAGCTTCACAATCCTGGAATCCTTGCTTGTGATTAAAAATCAAATGATCGTTATCTCCATTTGCCATGGTTTCAGTTATGTGAATTTGCACAAGCGATATTTTAAATTAAAGATTTGGGACGGAGAACTTGGTGACAATTTTAAGACATCTATTTAAGATCATATTTATGGTGAAGTATGTATTAAAAAAAAATGTTCGATGGAATTAAAATAATACAAAATTTAATAGGTCTTTTTGTGATTTTTCGTTAGTATCAATCAACCAAAAGTAAAAATTTGGGGCGGAGTGGGGATAGCCACATCCGTTATCTCATCCCTTAGTGGTCTAATAGACATATGGGGACCCGAATAAAGTACTTTTGAATTTTCAAATTATATTTGAATTCATTTTTAAGCATGTGAAAGTACAATCATTTAAGCTTTTATGTTAGTTGTCATTCAAGAAAATATTCATAAAATCTCAATGAAAAAATATACTGCGCACAACAATTTTGATAATTGGACAAAAAATATATTGCACACAACAATTGACATGGACAAAAATATAGATCAATTTATTTTTGATATGTAGTTAAAAACATCGCAATGGAATACCATCTTCAACTATCCGTTCATGGTCACATATGGATAGTTTCCATTTTTTGGTTTTTAATTGTTTTTTTGATGGAACTTGTATCAATTTTATTCGAGATGCACATACTAAATGACTATATTGACAACATATAACATCGGGCTCATAATCTTGAAAGTAGACATAATTTTTAGTCATGTGTGTCTGTTGAAAAAAGTAGCCTTTTAAAATGAAGGATCCTCTTTCGTATGTAAATCCGTTGTCGTTGTAGTCCTCCAATAACTTCATTTTTCCTTCAGTGCATCGCATCAAATAATATTTGACATTTTCGTTGTTGTCTACAGGTGCAATCACAGCGAAAACATCTCCTGTGCAAGTTATGATTGGTGTTAGTGTATTTAAATGAATTAAATTGACTACTTATGGCGATGGATTAGAATGAACAATTGATTAAAAAGTCAAAAACAAGTTTATTACCTTCTCTTACGAGATCTGAAATTCTATCGCCATCAGACGATATTGCTATTTCTTCTGATTCTAATTCTTCAACACTTGCTAGAGGCATTTTTCCTTTTGGATTAATCTCTGTGTGTCTCCAAGCTTTTACGTAGTTGTTTGTTATGTTTTCACAAACTTCTGTAGACTCGACATTTTCAATGCAAATATGACAAAAGCATGATTGCTTTCTACTGTCAAATGCAAACACGTTGTGAAATGATTTTGTTTGAATAGAGTGAAGATCTCTAGTTCTATGTATGGTGCTAGAGTCATATGGTATTGATCTATTTATATCTTGGATCCCAACAAGCCAAAAAAACCTACACAATAAATAGTGTACATGTGTACTTAAATGTTAGTATATACATTTTTTTAAATTTTAAGAAATAATATAAATTAAAAAAATAGTGGACATACATGCGCACGTCTTTTGATTATTGATTATAATCATGGCTTAGATTTAATTGACACCATTGGACAACCTATGCAGCTGAATGAAATCGTGCTGAAGAATAGTTCATTTGCCATCTTCGAAGTGCTCTTTTCACGCATGCTCCTGCACCATCATGCTCACCTTTTCCATGCCCAGTTTCAAAGAAATTCCAGCGATGTTTAATGTTCAGCTCTTTATGAAGTCGACATAACCAAAAAAATGATCGGGAAGATTTAAATTGACCCGCACATCCATCAGACCATATCCAATGCTCTTTGAATTTGACTTCGCATTTTTTCAGTGATTCATAGAAAATATTTTCTATACAATGTTGGACAAAATGTGTGTCGTGTGTACGATCATCGCTGATATAGAAGTGATATTCTTTAATCACATCTCGATTGTCACATGTGCTTTCAATGCCATCGACATCCTGTTGAGAATGTCTATATACGACATGGACAAATATCGAAACTTGGTCAGAGTGATAGTATTCACTCTGTATTTCTTTTTGTGCATCAAATGTATAGTTTTCAGCAAAATCAACCACCGACAAAATTGTTCCTGGTGGAAAAATTTCACGAGACTGTTTGAATTGAAGATCTTGCCATCGTGCTCTATGTGAATGCTGGGTGTATTTATAAATTTCTCTTTCAATTTTTTTGAGAAAATCTGTGACGCATATCTTGTCTTCTAGCAAATCAATTCTTTTGGAATGTGAATCACTAGAACTTGTACTATAGTTGATGTATTCGTATCTCTTCCAATCAACATTTACATTTGACAACGATTGATCATTGTCGATAGGGTATTTATTGTGGAATAACACCAAATTTCCATAATGATGACAATGTTTTCCATTGACACATTTCTTTGAATAAAATACTTCATCGTGATTTCTCTCACATAAAATTTGAGATATGAATTCACGTATCGTTGGCGGAGGTGGTGAATTTGTCCAAAACATTTTACCAAATTCAAGAAACGTATCATAATATAACTGAAATTGCACATGATAATGGCAACAACATGTATCACATATAGTTATAGGTCGAACATACCATGGTTTTTGTTGCACAAATGTAGTGATTGATATATTAATTCCACGATGATCTTCCTTGAATTTATTGAACAATTGTACTTGTGTCATGTCCATTATATGTTTTGGTTGGCTTTCATATACATTTCGTGATATTCTTTTGCGTATCACATCTCTTGCATTTGGTGAAACTCGAGCATGTTCCAACCAATATTCTCGTACAATATCTTTAACCCCTGTTCCTAATCTATCTTTGTAAGGTTGTCTACAAATAATTGCCCAACAAGCAAGTTCATTATTTTCATCTATTTGCATTCTGAATTTGCTATGTTTGTATAATGTTTTTCTTGATGTTCCAACTGCTTTTGCTAGTTCTGTTGTCAAACGCTTTTGTTTAGTACTAGCTGAAAGAATTGCTGTATGAATTGCTTTACGTGCAGCACTGATATCTTTCTTCCTAGATTTTCCAAATTTTTTTATTGCATCGCCTATATTTTCCATCACATTTTGTTTCAATTTCGACTCTTTTGTTACTTTGTGAATACCCAATAACGATGTAGCACCTTCTAATTTCTTGGACACTAATAAACATCTCAAAATTTGTGCTTGTCCTGCTATTGAGTAATCTTTGAGAACTTCATCATAAAATTTTGTAGCACGATATCGTGCAACATGTATTGGTAGTTTTTCTCCATATTTGTCGCAATCAATGTCTTCTAACATTTCATCATCAATAGTAAAAGTACCTATACATCAAGTTAAATTTAATTTAACATATATCAAAAAATAAAATTCATTATAAAAAAATGAATTTGGAAAATATATGATATATACATACCAGGTTCAATTTCTGGATTTTGAACTTGATCTTCAATATTGATTTCATCGACATTAGCATGTAAATCACTATTTACATCTTCTACATTGTTCTTTTCAACTTCAATTTGTTCTTCTTGTACTCTATTTTCAATTTCCATTTCTTCAACATTGTCATGTAAATCTGTATTTATATCTTCAATAGTTCTCTCTTCCGTTTCAGCAACCCTTTGTTTTTTGGCAATATATCTGAGTTTTTGTTTCTCTCTATTATCATCATCATCACGTTTACGATCAACTTTTCTTTTACGATTTATCTTATTGCCCATGGTTGTTTAATCTATAGACGATAAATTAAAGAATCATGTTACTTTATAGTAAAAACAAATAAATTAAGATTTAAAAACATTTACGGAATTTATAAAAACATGAACTGAAATTTACTTTACCTTTTAAAAATTTTGTAAGAGTCTTTTGAAGAAGATTTATTTGGAATTAACTTTCCTTTGAAAAAATTCTCTGAACAAAAATCTTCTTTGGAAAATAATAAAAACACCTTGTGCCAAGGAAGAAAATAAAACACCTTGTAAATAAATCTTTGTTGTAAAATTCATTCCAAGAATACTTTTTTGAAAAAATATCTACGAAAAAAACCACTAGAAAAAAATACTTTTAATAAAAACTTATTTATAAATATATCTGGGAAAAAATCATTGTAAAGAAACAACTCTTTGAAAAAAACCCAATTTCAAAGAAATAAGAAGTACAAAATTACCTTGTAAAAAATCCTTTGCAAAATAAGATAACTATTTGAAAAAACTCCTTTCAAATAAATAAGAAGTGCAAAACTACTTTGGAAAAAAATCATTTGCAAAATACCTTAGCAAAACAACTATTTGAAAAAACCTCTTTCAATTAAATAAAAAGTGCAAAGCTACTTTGAAAAAAAAACATCCTTGCAAAGAAACTCCTTGCAAACATGTCTAAGAAAAGAAATATTTTGAAAAAACTCCTTGCAAATATCCCTTAAAAAAAACACTTTCAATGTGTTTTGGAAAAAAGAAAAAGAAACATACTTTGTAAAAATCTCTTTTTCAAAAAAATGTTTTCTTTGCAAATATACAACAAGAAAATAAATATTTGGAAAAAACTTCTTGCAAATATGCCTTAGAAATTTTTTTTCTTCAATGTGCCTTTGGAAAAAAGAAGAAACATACCTTGTAAAAACCTCCTTTTGCAAAAAATGTCTTCTTTGTAAAAATGCAATAAAAAAGAGATATGTTGGAAAAACTCCTTCAATGTGCCTTTTGTAAGAAAGAAGAAGACATAGTTTGTAAAAACCTCCTTTTGCAAAAAAAGTCTTCTTTGTAAAAATGCAATAAGAAAAGAGATAGTTTGGAAAAACTCCTTGCAAATATTCCTTGGAAAAAAAAACTCCTTCAATGTGCCTTTTGTAAAGAAGAAGAAGAAACATAGCTTGTAAAAACCTCATTTTGCAAAAAATGTCTTCTTTGTAAAAATGCAATAAGAAAAGAGATAGTTTGGAAAAACTCCTTGCAAATATGCCTTAGAAAAAAAAACTCCTTCAATGTGCCTTTTGTAAAGAAGAAGAAGAAACATACCTTGTAAAAACCTCCTTTTGCAAAAATTATCTCCTCCTTCCGAAATTAGTTTGACAAAAAAATGCGAAGTTCAAACATGCGAAAATAATGAATTAACTTTATGTTTATTTATATGAGTATAAATTTTTATTTTTATTTTTTTTCCGGCCGACGTAATTTTTTTTCCGTTTAGTTATTCGGCTGAATAACCTTCGCCATAAGTTACGGCGCCGTTACGGAAAAAAGTTATTCGGCCGAATAATTATTCGGCCGAATAATCTCTGAAACATGACCGATTCAGATCTCTGCAAAATTTTCAGGTTTCTCCATTTTCGGAAGGAGAAAACCACCTCTTACACAACAAAACGAATGTCGGACTTCATACCAGTAGATTCATCATTGAATCTACTTTACGAGGGTATAAATTTTGTTGTATATAGATAAGAACTGATATTTTTTAAGTTTTATATTTGTAACATGTGTCGAGTTATGATTCAGCTCTTTAAAAAAACAGCGAAAAGAAAAATCCATAACTTTGTAAATACAACACCAAAAAAATCGAAGAAAATGTGGGTCGATTCATTGACGTGTCTACTTCAAAAGGGTGGTCGTAGATTTTTTGATTTTATAGCGGGTTGAGAGAAAAGTGGTGCAACAAAAAGGTTGTTGAAAATCGACTGAGTTTCCCCATGGATCGACTTTAAAAAAATATAATAATTAGTATAGAGGTCCATTGGATGCAAACTTATAGTCACGCGTTAGTACATTGTGTGTAGATTGTCGTAGCATTTTCAGTTTTTGCAAAACACAAGTCTAACAACGATTTTAGTGGTGCAACAAATCATAACTCTTTTGTAGTCTTTTCATTTTATAAGAACACACTGTCAAACATTTGCAAAATCGACATATCAAATCTTAATAAAAAAAATTGAAAAAATTATGAGTAGAAAGCTAACATAATTCTACAAAAGTTTTCTTTTTACGGCAAAGTGAAATTTTAAATAAAAATATCACTTTTGTTCGCCCGAAGTTGGAAGACATGAAAAAAACAGAATTATTTTCTCACGAGACCCCCCAAAATAGACACCCATCTTCATTTTTTCACCCTTTGGCATAAGCTTACTAGAAGATCCTACCCTAACTCCCTTAAGTATATAGATAGGTTGCGATGAATTGGGGCCATGATAGGGATTCTTAGTGATATATTTTAGCTTTTATGGTTTGTTTTCATATGAAATAATAATCTCATAATTTTATTTGTATGGCGTGCTTTTTAGTGTTATTATGGATTTTTTCTACCTATCCTTTTATGTACCTATTATTGAATAGATGGGGTTGTATCTTATTCCCATGGAAAGTTGGAACCTTATCCCTACTTCTTAGTTATATTATTATATTTAGTTGTTAATTTTTAGGATCTAGTGAATTATCCTCTCCCTGATTTCTTAAGTTGGTTTTCTCTATGTAAAGCTATACAAGCACATGATTGTTTAATACAAAAACCGCCGCATATTTTTATTTGCACTTCGGTTTAGAAAGATGCTCATGAATGGTTTCGATCCATATTTTTTTATCGAAACCACATCATGTCATTTATATAAAATAAGGCCCACAAAGTAGATATAATGTGAAAATAATAATTGTAAGAAGAGTTACTAGAAAGTTCCCTTGAATAGAAAGTTTCTAGGAAGTTTGATATAAATTGTATAAATAAGTAGAAACAATGTAAAGATATGTCTTGTGAAAGATATTATAATTGGAACTCTTCTCAATTGTAGGTTGACCCCTTTAAAAAGCAAATAAACATTACTTTCATCAATAAAATTATCGCTAGTTGTGGTATCTGGCTCTTCTACAATTGCCTATTAATGTGGTAATTTTGTCATTTTTATCTTCAATCTTGTTAAATACTATTGTTTTCAGGATGAATTTCTTGTTCTAATAAGAAGGTATTTAACATTTGGTATTAGAGCACTTTCTTGAGTTGATATTTTTAGAGAATTATTTTAAGGCTAGAGATGTATTCTGGAATTTATAAATAACACAATGAAATGTTTTTCAATAGGTAAATATGAAGTAGGGGAAGAATCCACACAAGCAACATAAAGAGGTTTCATTTGGTTAGACATCCTTATAACCCGTGTTTCTACATGTTTTAATAATACCTAATTAGGCATCCTTTGTATATGAAATTTCATTTCTACATACCCTTAAGTATATCATAAGTCCTTTTAGGGTCCTACCTTAACCCCCCTTCTTGGAAGATACTTGAGAGTAATTTATAATTTCCAATCCCGGAAATTGCAAAACAATTCCTAAAATTGATGGTATGTAGTGACACAACGTATATATCTCGATATGTAGTCATGCAACATATAATATTGTTGTTATACTGTTGAAGTAATAACTTGAGAAACAAAATGGATCTATAGTTTACAGTTATGATACATGTAACAAGAAGAAAACATTCATACTATATTTTCAAAACTTATATAGGTATTTGCAATTATTGGAAATGATTGCAACTTTAACATCTATGTATCACTTTGACTTTTCTCTATACATGCAAAAAGTATCATATATTTGGGTACTCTTATGCATATCGAGCCTTTCGCCCATGATGCATACAAGGAGGAATACATATTAGATGAAAACCTCAAGGAGGTATTTACTTTTCCTAGGTTATATAAAGAGAAACCATCTTTACTCTTCTTGAAAATCAATACTATACTGACAATGATGGGACTTATAAGCAATATTGTGTTATTTATTTCTAATAATATAGTTACAATACCAATAAAAATATCTACTTAGCCCAATGGGTTAGCTCAAGTGGTCAAAGGTTGTGATTTGTAAGTATAATGTCTCGGGGTCAAATACCCGGGTGGCTATGCATTGATATATAAGGGCCTCAGTTGATGTCCCCATCGAGTTAGGATCCAT
Source organism: Larix kaempferi (assembly GCA_027924585.1). NCBI lineage: Eukaryota > Viridiplantae > Streptophyta > Pinopsida > Pinales > Pinaceae > Larix > Larix kaempferi. Next base: position 18,194,289 of record BSBM01000779.1, read on the forward strand.
AATGAAAGATGGCGGGGTGAGGCCCCTTCGGGTGGGACCCTTGTGAATTATTCCTATGGACCTAGCAACTCCTCTCCAAGGTTGTGAAGCACATTGAAAAAATAAATAAAAATATCTACTTACTGTACGAATATAAATATAAAAATATTACTAACTACAAACTATTTGTTGTGTAAGGAATTCCATGATTCACCATGCCTTCGATATATCATAGTATTATCTTCCCTATTGTCATACGATTTCATGTAGAGCTATCAAAAATATAGAATCAAGAATTAATGAAAAATTGATGTAAGCTACATTAGGCTACTGAAAAAATCCTAGTGTAAGCTACACTAGATTTAATGCAAAATTGATGTATACTATGTTGAAATATTGTAACTTCAAAGAATATTATATTTGTATATTATTTATACCGGAGATGTTCCATACCTCCGATGTGATTATACTATAAATCCGGAGATGTTTATTCCTCCGAGTTGGTTGTGGTAACTAGGGTTATTAGACCCACCATGTGGGGGTCGGCCCAGTCAGTTATAATGGGGTATTTAACCTAATGGTTAAATACGAGCCTACATGTACTTGTGTAAAATACATATCAGAGTAGTGTATAAATAGAGGAGGTGTGTTCCTCATTTGATACACTCACTCACTTGAGGATAGCGCACTTGTGGAGGAGAGGTCTGCTATTGTGGAGGAGGAGATCATGTCTCAGGGCTTCATCTTTGTATATTGCTGGTCATCTATATTGAGGAAGCTTTGCTGGGTTTTCTACCCCATGAGGGTTTCCCAGGATAGATCTCTGTCTCTTGTGTTTATGTTGTGCTTGTTGTTTCTTCAGTGATCCTGTATATGCTATTATTGTGAAATGGAATGTAATGCTTCTATTTTCTGTCTTAGCATATTAAATCTTAACATGGTATCAGAGCTAAACTGAAGGAAGGCAAGGTATGGCACTTACGACACTTGCTTTACTTACGACAATTTGAAGATTAGGGTTTTACATAGCAAAAACCAGTCATCGTGGAACTTTCGCTATAAATCCATTTCTGCGAAGGTTCAGGGTCTAAAAAGTTTACAGGTCGAAGATAACATCCCCAGGTACCTTGTGTCCAAAGGGCACCCTTAGATTCGTTGTACTTTGTAAGTTATGATCAGTACAAGTTAGGGTTTCTGCCTCTTCCAGATCTCAGTCAAAATCAGGTTACCTAGGAAAAAAGGTCATAACTTGGGCTAGGAAGATCCAAATGAAATTTCGTAAAATGTGACAGGTAGTAAACAGACTGTACTATCTCAAGAAACTTTTTCAGAGGCCGAAGTTCTACCAGTCACACGTGGTACGCTGTACAAGTTCGCTCTCCTTTTTTATCCCATAAACAGGTCACGTTGCGACACTTGGCATAACTCTCTCTCAGAGAGTCCAATTGAGGTCAGACCTATCAGGATGGAAAGATAACAGGTCGAGCTATCTCATAAAATTTTTTCAGAGGCCAAAGTTCAAACAGTGACACGTGGCATGCCGTACAAGTTCGCTCTCCTGTTTTATCCCATAAACAGGTCACATTGCGACACTTGGCATAACTCTCTCTCAGAAAACCCAATTGAGGTCAGACCTGTTAGGATGGAAAGATGACAGGTCAGGATACTGTATAAAAAGGGTTTTAGACCCCGTGGAGCAAAAATTTCAGAGTTATAGCAGAAACAATCGGGTGCATATTTCTGTCAAAACAGAATTATTTTTCGAGCACCTTTATTCATGGCTTCCGGAATTTAGGGTTTCGGAGAAAGTTAGAATTTTTGGAATCAGAGTCCATGGCTGAATGCTACTCAGGAAAATCGAAATTTAGAGACCAAGATCGAATTTTTTGGTTGGGTGGAAGACCGGGCTTGATCAAACCCCAGTTCGGGATTTTGATCGGAAAGATGGAAAATTAGGGCTTCAGCAAAAGTTGGAATTTTTGAAGTCTGTAACCACGGCTGGAAACTCCTAAGAAAAATAAGAGTTTAGAGCTTTGGATCGAACCTTTTGTTTGGGAAGAAGGGTGGGCTTCATCAAACCCTAGTTCGGGATCCTATCCAGAAGATCCAGAAGTTTCAAAGGCAATTTTGAGGGGTCAAATTTTGGAAATTCCAAAATTGAAGTATGCTAGTTTGATCAGCTCAGCAAGACATATTCTTTCATCCATTCAGAAGTGTGAAAGTCAAATATTGAATTTTTATGGTTTCTCTAGAAAACCCTAATCAAGCTCCAGATCAAGTTTCAGGGGGAGTTGATGCTAAGGCCTTACATAAGAAGACTACAAGAAGTCTCGACAGGTATGACTTAAGGAGGCTTAGGTATGTCTTGAAATCTAATTCTTGATTAAGTTCATGATGTGTTTGTCTTCATATTATTTATTAGTACAATCTTGATTAATGTTAGAATTGTCTTATCACCCTAGTAACAGTATGAATGCATGTGAATGATCAAAGACATTCATTGATTAGGGCTATATGATTGTACTAATGCATTATGATGTTGTGTGAGGTTGATGTTGTCTGCTAACAAGATACAGGTACATCACAAAAGACAAATCAGGCTCCATGACAATGAAAACATGAAGACAAAGACTCATCCATAATCTTTGTTCTACTTACGAGGTATGTATGACTTTGTTATATTATGCTTAACCTATGAGACATGCAGGTTCTACCTCAGGATCTCTAAATCATTGAAGAGATTGTTTAGGTATGTTGTACATAACTAAGTAGGTATACTAATCGAGGTATGTTTCCCATGAATCTTACCTTGTGTTAGGATCCCTCATATAAGTATACTTGGTATGATTGGTTATGCTTATTCATAAAGTTAGTAATCAAGGGATTATGCATATTATGTCTTTTATCTTGATTGATGATATGCATGAGTAAAAGAAGACTTCCCTGAAATCTTGAATACTAATGTTGATTAACTATAATCATGACTATACATTCTCAAGATTATTTAGAACTATAATGTTTTTATAACATTTAGAACATACTAATGGGTGTATGTTTGTGTATGAGATCATGAGGATGACACTTGAACATGCACAGTGGTACAGAATGAATAGAAGTTCAAAAGACATACAGAAGATCAAGCGGGAGGCAACCACACAAACATAAAAGATAAGTATTTGAGTTGTTACTTGAAATAGTAAATGATATTGCCTGTAATAGGTTGTATGCATATTTGTATTCCTATAATATATCATGCTAAGTGTAAATATTCATAGAACATTGAACAGTATACTACTAATATGCATATGATTGGTAAGTTGGACAAACATTCCATTGTTGCTTGTCTAGAATGAAACCTCTTTGCTGACATGCTGAGAGTTGTGCACACTCTCGATAGTATGTTCTGGTAGAGATGGAAGGCATCTAGATAGCCACTGTATGCATATAGGATATGGGAAAGTGTTGTGCCAAAGTATTGGTCAAGATAGTTGCATAACTATGTAAATGATATCTGTATGCATAATAGGTTATCATGTCAATATGATTTGATGATTATAAAGTATTACTAATCATGTACCTAATTTTGATTTGTAGGAAAAATCATGATGAATGATGAATAAGCGATGGATGTTCAACAAAAGGATTTACAAATCAAACACACTATAGAAGGCTTGTGGCTAGAAGATTCTCTTAGAAAAGTGAAAGAGAATCATGATGAGATGTTTGTTCCAAGTGGACAGATAAAACCATTCTCTTAATGGTGTAATTAAAGAAGAAGTGTGATTCAGGTTCTGTATGGGTACCCAGGATCGATAATAAATTGATGAGCTTAATGATCACCATGGGTGATGTGGATCTCAACCTTTGCTACAAGGTTGAATATGGTTTCTATACACAGATGACATGGATGCAAGAAGGAACTCACCACAGAGTTCAAATAATATTGAGGCTCATATCAGTAGACCCATCTAACGAGAGATGGCACAGATAGATATGCAGAAAATCATTCAATGCAGAGTGTGAATGATGTTCAGTCACAAAGGGAGAATTGACAGTTTCTTGATAAGCTTGGGCTTTACCAAAAAAAAAAGTAAAGTTGTTCCTAACCTTTACCTTAAGGCTATGGATCATACTATTATTATGATATCTTTCTTATAGGGAATGAGAAACAGATCATGAAAAGAAAGAAGAAGATGGCTGCAGAAATGAAAAATGAAAGATCTCAGATTGATGCATTACTTCCTAAGTCTGGAAGTATGGCAAGGCTTAGAAGGAATCTTTCTCAACCAGGGAAAGTATGCTGAGAAATATTAAAAGGAATTGATGTGTTGGAATGGCCACTCTCATGAATTCCAACTTGAAGTTCTTAGCAGATGACTCATTAGAGTTAGTGGATATAACTATGTACAGACAAATTACTGAGTCATTGATGTGTCTAACGAATACTAGGTCAGATATATGCTTTGCTGTGAATCCCTTAAGTCAGTATCTAGTGGAAACTAGATGTGCTCACCTATTAGTTGCAAAGCATGTGACCAGGTACCTAAAGGATACGATAGAATTTGATCTATGCTATCTTGAAGATCATGACTTCATATGGCTACTCAGATGCTGACAGGAAGAACACATCGAGAGGATGTTATTGTCTGGGATTAGCCATGATCTCATGGTTTAGCTGGAAGCAGTCTAGTGTGGCTCTCAGCACAAGCGGAATATATGGCTGCTTGCTCTGCTAGCTGTGAAGAAGTTTGGCTTCAGGATTGTTTGACTTAGAGATAGAACCAACTATGATCCTATGTGATAAATAGAGTTGTATCAAAATGGCAAAGAATCCAGTGTTCCATGATAAGTCAAAAGCACATAGAGATCTGGCATTTCTATATACGAGATATGGAGCAGATAGGAATTAAGGTTCGAATTTGTAACAAGTTACCAATGTACTAACCAAACCTCTACCGATCTGATGTACTAACCAAACCTCTACCTCAAGTAAAGTTTTCCGAGACAAACTTAATATAGAAGGACCCTCCTCGAAAGGGGGAGTGATGTGATCACTTATGATGAGATTGCATGCATCGACAGTGAGGGCGATGATGTGAATACCTATATTGGTGATGCCGATAGAGAAGTTGGTGGATGGTCCTTAGACAGGGTCTAAAGTGGACATGATAGGATTGCATCATCCTCAAGAGAGCCGTAGATGTATGTCTTCGAGAATGAAGTCCTTGGTGGACGTGATAGGATTGCATCATCCTCAAGAGAGCCGTAGACGTATGTCTTCGAGAATGAAGTCCTTGGTGGACATGATAGGATTGCATCATCCTCAAGAGAGCCGTAGACATATGTCTTCAAAAATGAAGTTCTTGATGAACATGTGAAGGGATTGGATCATTCCTGGACTTTAGTCCTAAAGAAGAGCCGTAGACGTATGTCTTCGAAAATGAAGTTCTTGGTGAACATGTGAGGGGATTGCATCGTCCCCGGACTGAGGTCCCAGAATAGAGCCGTAGACTGGGTCTCCGATAATGAAGTCCTGAATGAACAGGCAGGGGATTGCATCATCCCCGGACTGAGGTCCCAGAATAGAGCCGTAGACTGGGTCTTCGATAATGAAGTCCTAAATGAACAGGCAGGGGATTGCATCGTCCCCGGACTGAGGTCCCAGAATAGAGCCGTAGACTGGGTCTCCGATAATGAAGTCCTGAATGAACAGGCAGGGGATTGCATCGTCCCTGGACTGAGGTCCCAGAATTGAGCCGTAGACTGGGTCTCCGATAATGAAGTCCTGAATGAACAGGTAGGGGATTGCATCATCCCCGGACTGAGGTCCCAAAATAGAGCCATAGAATGGGTCTCCGATAATGAAGTCCTGAATGAACAGGCTGGGGATTGCATCGTCCCCGGACTGAGGTCCCAGAATAGAGCCCTAGACTGGGTCTCCGATAATGAAGTCCTGAATGAACAGGCAGGGGATTGCATCGTCCCCGGAATGAGGTCCCAGAATTGATCCATAGACTGATGTCTCCGAGAATTGAAGATAGGACTGCATCATCCCTGGACCTTGGTTCAAAATGTACGTGATGGGATTGCATCGTCCCTAGACATGAGACTTGTCTTAAAGTGATAAGGATTGATCATCCTGGAACTTGATCTGGATTGTATCATCCATGGACCTATGTCCTAAAGAGAGTGGGATTGATCATCCTGTAATATGATTGTGTGTGTTGCAGGGTATGCTTCTATACATGCTATTGATGATAGATGTATTAGTGAGAATACATGCTTTTGATGATAGATGTATTAGTGAGAATACATGCTTTTGATGATAGATGTATTAGTGAGAATACATGCTTTTGATGATAGATGTATTAGTGAGAATACATGCATTTGATGATATATGTATTAGTAAGAATACATGTTTTGATAGATGTATTGGTGAGAATACATACTTTTGATGATACTTGTATTAATGAGGATACTTGTATGTATATGTGTATTGGTGTGGATACTAATACTAATGATCCAGATACTATAGATCAAGATGATCCAGATGCTATAGATCGAGATGATCTAGATACTGTAGATCGAGATGATCCAGATGCTGATGATCGTGTGATGACGATGCTGATCGTGTGATGACGATGTTGATGATCGTATGATGATGATGCTGATGATCGTGTGATGATGATGCTGATGATCGTATGATGACGATGCTGATGATCATGTGATGACGATGCTGATGATCGTGTGATGACGATGCTGATGATCGTGTGATGATGATGCTGATGATCGTGTGATGACGATGCTGATGATCGTGTGATGACGATGCTGATGATCGTATGATGATGATGCTGATGATCGTGTGCTGACGATGCTGATGATCGTGAGATGACAATACTGATGATCGTGAGGATCTAGATGTTGATGTTGTTGTAGCTGTTCGAGTGCTGCAGAAGATAAAGACTCAGTACTGAAGATGTTGATGTTCCAGTATTGAAGATGTTCCAGTAACTGCTTGAGTTACTGATGATGTTGAGAAAGCTTCCAATGATTTATAGATGTATCATGTATGATGTTGATGACTCCTTGCTCGTGCATATACTGTTATAATATCCTTCTCGTTAAGGGGGAGTGTTGAAATATTGTAACTTCAAAGAATATTATATTTGTATATTATTTATTCCGGAGATGTTCCATACCTCCGATGTGATTATACTATAAATCCGGAGATGTTTATTCCTCCGAGTTGGTTGTGGTAACTAGGGTTATTAGACCCACCATGTGGGGGTCGGCCCAGTCAGTTATAATGGGGTATTTAACCTAATGGTTAAATACAAGCCTACATGTACTTGTGTAAAATACATATCAGAGTAGTGTATAAATAGAGGAGGTGTGTTCCTCATTTGATACACTCACTCACTTGAGGATAGCGCACTTGTGGAGGAGAGGTCTGCTATTGTGGAGGAGGAGATCATGTCTCAGGGTTTAATCCTTGTATATTGCTGGTCATCTATATTGAGGAAGCTTTGCTGGGTTTTCTACCCCATGAGGGTTTCCCAGGATAAATCTCTGTCTCTTGTGTTTATGCTGTGCTTGTTGTTTCTTCAGTGATCCTGTATATGCTATTATTGTGAAATGGAATGTAATGCTGCTATTTTCTGTCTTAGCATATTAAATCTTAACATACTACACTAGGCTATGTTGGGCATACTGGATGATTAGGTCAATGGAAGCTCCAATATCATTGTATCAACAAGAGGTCCAAGAGTCCTTTCAAAGATGAGAATGAGCAACTCGATTGAAAGGGTTAATTTGTCTTCAGATGAGAGTTGCAGACTCTTTTACTTTCATGTGTGTTTGTAGGTAATCAAAACACTCCACATGTGGGAATAAAAAATCTTTCCCAAGATGTCTGTGTAGAGTGGGATAGGTTGTCGCTTTCTCTCAAAGTAATAGGAACAACCATGAAGGGAATCATTGTGCCACTAGAATGACAACTGAATTTTAAAGATCTCCAAAATGTGGATAAACATGACCCTCACATAGACAAGAAATACTACAATCAGTTGATAATGGGTTATGATGCTTTGCGCACCTTGCAATATATTTTTCTTTGCATATCTACTTTCTCTATGTAGGTGATTCCGAAGAGGACAAGGAAATGTATGTGCAAGATGTCATAAACTTGTGGATAGGAGCGAGCCTCCTATCAACAGAAGAAGGTAAAGATCCATTAGAAGTTGGAAGGGATTACTCTAGCTTTTTAGTGGACCGATGTCTGATTGAAGCTAGTATTAAGGGTGTATTAAGGATGCTGATGGATAGGTGGTGATCTTCTCTGTGCACGATGTATTACACAATATGGTAGTGCAAATTACCGATAAGGGAGAGAATTTATGTTTCATAGTGGGAAAAGGTTTGGTTGAATTCCCATTGAAACATTGCTCTAGAAAAGGAAATATTTCTCTTAGGTCGAACAACTTTAGCTCAATCGTTTTTTGTTGTTGACTTTGGAACTACCAAAATTTCAACTGGGCATACGATACATGGACATGACCAAAGGGATGGAAGGTGTACATAGTCCTCAATTTTGTTTTGGTTATTAATGTTGGGAATGTCTAGATGACTATTTCTTACAGGAAGTTGTGAAGAGGTATCCCAAAGTGTGTAGTGTATTACATCACTTGGGTGATAAGGGTGTCTCAAACTCAACTACTCATTATGTTTTCTTATGCTTCTTCATTTTAACTTTCAATAGTTCACCATATTAAGGATGGATAAATAAGGGATGAGGGGCCATTTTATAGAAAGTGTTGTTTGAAGTATTCACATGCTTGTGGACCCAAGAAGGGATGAATAGTTGTATAAGCATAGATATGAACTTTTGTTAATTAGCCATGAATCCTTTGATACACATAAAAAGTTTAAACTCCATATTCTTATAATCAGTGGGCTCAATAGGAATGCACTATCACATTTCTAATGTTGTACCTAAGTTAAGCCAATGGTTGTGTGGAAGCTCCATTGGAAGAATAAATTAATCCCCTTTACCTGAAGCATAAGGATAATGATTTTGTATCAACATAGAGGTATGCCATTTCATATATGATTTTTGGAACTAAAAGATACTTCTATAACCTCATAAATATGGGTCTTAATATCCACAAACTATCACAATTGAATATCATTAACTTTTTAACCACATTTATCTATCTCTAATAAGCTTATTAATCTCTATTGGTAAACATGGTGTTTTTTTCGAAAGGAAGGAGGTTAAACATAGTTGAGGATCTTATGACTATGTTGATAACCATTCACTTAGTTTCAACACCTTAGAATATCAATAGGGCATGTGGGGCATGCATGAGGAATACACGAGTGGTTGTCACAAGAGGATCATATTCTAAATAGACTTGGTGTGGCATATTTCAAAAATAGATAGTAAAGTAAGGCATGAGCCAAGAGAGGAATTTCTTCTTAATCATATATTTGTTGAAGTTGCATTTTTTGTTAAAAACATGTGAGTTTGTTCTTAATTTGTAGTTGTTGAAACTACAAATTTTTTGTTGCATTTAGGAATACTAATTTCAAAATTGCAATTTCCTTAATTTGAAATTGTAATTTGAAGATTTTTTTTTATCATTCTTTGATTGTTGAAATTGCAATTTCATTAAAAAAATGTGAATTTATTCTTTAGCATACTTGATGAAATTGTGAATTTGTAGTTGCTAAAATTGCAATTGCTACTCAATCTTTTTTATTGCTAAATTTGGAGCTGCCAAAATTGCAATTTCAATCACAATATGCAGTATTGCAATCAATTAACTTTCCAATTGTTGAAACTGCAGGGGATTTGCAATCAATCGATTGTTGAAATTGTCATGTTTTTTAAATTTAAATTTCTTCTCAATCTTATACTTGTTCAAATTGTGAATTTGTACTCACTAAAATTGCATTTTCTCTACAATCTTTTTATTATTGACTTTGTAACTACAAGATATCAAAATTGCAATCACTTAATTGTTGAAATTGCAATTTATGTATGGTAAATTTTCACTTTCATAATTCACCACTTGTTGAAACTACAAATCTCTTGATCACTAAAATTTATTTGCTTGATTGTTGAAATTGCACTTTAAAAAAAAAAAGTTGCAACGTTTTTCCTCAATCCAATAACTAGTTGAAATTTCAAGTTTGTAGTTGTCGACTTTAATACCAAAGTTCTAAAATTGCTATGTGAATCTACAATCACTTAATTGTTTGTAATATCCCAACTTTTTGACTGACTATGTTATGATGTTATATTGGGCCATGACCCTAGCATATGTGATTTATTATTTGGCATAGACAATAGCATGTTTTGATTTATTCTTTCATGAGTTGATATATTGGGCATGGACCCTAATTGTTTCATTTTGAATATATATGGGGGCAGGAAAGCCCGAATGAATAAACTTATGTTTTATTATGTGAATCGGTTACAAATTATGATATATTGAGATTACCTCTTTTGCTACATTATACTATGCAGAGCATGATTCATATGGATGATTATGTGGTGTGTTGAGTGTGGAATCAGAAACACACGAATGACCTATATACTGGGCCTAAGCCCCGATGTATCTAGAGGACTCTTGTTACGTGTTGGGCCTAAGCCCCAATGTACGTTGAGTGTTTGGCATAAGCCCTGGAGCACTCCAAGCTTGAAAGAAAATGATTACCGGATCCAAGGCCAGTTAAAAATTCTAGATGTGCCTCACAACCACATTCTAGCTCTAGTGTTGAGCAGAGGCTGTAGAATTGCACTAGCGTAACGCCCATGTGAGAGTGTTGAGTTAAAAGGCTCTGAAGATCACTCGGGGTTACTAGATCTCAAGTGTTGAGTCAGAAGGACTCTGAATAGCACTTATGTGTCGTATCACAACTATTCGAATTGAGGAAATAAATCTTATTATCATCAAGTATTGCGGGAACTACCATGTTAAATCGAGGGAATCTGACATGCAAAGGGAGAGACTAGAGGTGCCTATCCTAGCTTACCGAGACCGTCCAAAGAAGGGACCTTATCCTTAAAAAGATTAAAAGGAAGTATCAGGTGAAGTTACATAAAGGATAACATCACCACTTAAAGAATTAATTAACTACTAGTAGTCTTCTAGGGTTAACATGCATAAAAACCTCAAGCTTTTAATATTCATAACTATATCAATGATGTTGTTATTATTTATTTATAAAGTACATTTATTTTATATAGTGTATGCATTAATTTAAATAAATCAGTAATGTATTAATATTGATCACAAATCTAGAAAGGCTTAAATAAAAAACACTTTAGTTAAACAAAGTTGAGAAGTTCTAGTTCCAAGAGAACTAGTAATAAATTAAACAAATATTCTTTTAAAAATTAAAGATATTTAACTTAAAGAAACTAGTAATTCCAACAGTCCTAATTCAAGATTTCCTACTTAAGGAGGATAGAACCCAAGTTTGGGGGACCATCTTTTTCATCCTCATCTCTTAGGGAAGGAAAGAACAATTTCTGCTCCAAGAATTGAAGTAGCTCAAATAAGTTTCAGACCTGAACCAGCAGTGGACCTAGGGCCTCTATCTCTCATTTTGCATGTCAGAACCAACTCGAGGGGATCCATACTGAACCGTGAACAGTGGTGTTATCATGGTTGGAGGGAACATGGTAGTCCCAAAGTGATCTAATTCAGAACTCATTCAAATCAGGTCAGCTAAACACAACAATATTTTCCACTGATAAGTGATTTGAGTGTGCAGGTGACTACAGGAGAAGGGCACGCTACAAGCTTCCAAGTATGAACTATTTTATTCACCTTATATCATTTATGCAATCAAATAGCTTTTTATTTAACATCTATATTCAGAAGTATTTTCTTAAGGAGCAAAAGGACCTTTAGGGCATCAGTCCCCAGGGTGTTTTAATAACAGACTTAGATGTTCATAAAGTTATTGCAACCCTAGAAATATGTTTAGGGTTAACTATTGAATATCTAGCATGGCTAGCTCCCTAGCCTATGCTAGACATTTACGAGTAGCACTAGAGACACGTATTATCTTACAAATTTCTGTTCATAATTTCTGCAACAATTATTTTAGCCAGTTATCCCAGTCAGTCCAGCTCTATTTTATTTATTAGAAATTACTATATGCAAACAGTCTTTGCAAGGGCCTAGTAAAATGAATCACAGGGCTTGACAGCCACCATCCCTTTTTCATATTTTATTTTATTTCAGTATTGTAGATCTAAGCTATTATATTTTTTTTAAATCCAAACGAAAGTTTCCCAGATCATGCAGGCGCCCTATAGAAAACGAAAACAGTAGTGGAAAGAGAACTGTAAACAACTCACACGATCATCATTATTTATTATTATATTTATAAATCAAAAGGACCTTTAGGGCATGAGTCCCCAGGGTGTTTTAATAACAGACTTAGATGTTCATAAAGTTATTGCAACCCTAGAAATATGTTTAGGGTTCACTGTTGAATATCTAGCATGGCTAGCTCCCTAGCCTATGCTAGACATTTACGAGTAGCACTAGAGACATGTATTATCTTACAAATTTCTGTTCATAATTTCTGCAACAATTATTTTAGCCAGTTATCCCAGTCAGTCTAGCTCTATTTTATTGATTAGAAATTACTATATGCAAACAGTCTTTGCAAGGGCCTAGTAAAACGAATCACAGGGCTTGACAGCCGCCATCCCTTTTTCATATTTTATTTTATTTCAATATTGTAGATCTAAGCTATTATATTTTTTTTAAACCCAAACGAAAGTTTCCTAGATCATGCAGGCACCCTATAGAAAACGAAAACAGTAGTGGAAAGAGAACTGTAAACAACTCACACGATCATCATTATTTATTATTATATTTATAAATCAAATACAGATCAATACGTAGTTGTAGCTACAGACCATTACTATCATAAGGTGAGAAATCGTAGAGCAATCTCAAGCACATAAACCGTAGCACAACGATTAAACCCAAGAATTAATACCAACAACTTTTCTTACAGTTTGTCCATTGAAAATAGAGGCACTAAATAAAGTTCAACGCAGAACCTAGCAATGCCATCGATACAGGGATCGAATCCCATTACCATTCTTTTGCCAAAACCAAAACATAGCCACAAGTTACAGATCCATATGCTTCTAAGGGTATCAACGATACATCTAGGGGATCGTTTTTCACACCAGTAAGCCAAGACACATTCACAACAGCAAGGACAATACATACAGGTTACAGAACGGGAATGTACTATTTCCTTACCCTTTCATTAAAATATGCCCATTATAGAATCAAACGCAGAACATAAACACTGACAGAAAACGAAACCACAGAGTTCATGTTCTTTCCCTACAGTACATTACAAAACACTAAACATTTCTTTTACATTTCAAAGTAAATTTGAAGGAGGAAGAGCTACATTCGAAATAGAAGTTCAGTACAGTAATATAATAAAAATCCATAGGCTGAGCCACCAATACATTCTTGAACCAAAAACAATCTGGATAGATAATCTAGAAACTTTATAGGTTCTTTTTCAAACACCATACATTATACAGAGAAGTCTTCCTGGGTAAAATCCCAATTCATTAACCCACGAGAACCAGATTTCATTTGTCAAAATATTACAAATCACACATTGAGAATAATCTTCCAAACCCCCACATACTTCACACACTCGCGGGTCCAGCCAAGTGGCGACCTCCCAGACTTACAATTTGATACAGTAAGCCAAAGGCTCACAGAGTCTTCCATAACAAAAATGATACATACAGAACCCCACCAGGGGTGTAAGAGGGGAGAGCACATTGGGGTTACATATTTGGACTTACCATTTCTCACAACGATCAAGCCCGGAGCAATCACGATAGTCACGCAGTAAACCTTCATTGGCGTTACCTGCCATTACAACAAAAACACCAATGAGAAAATCCTTTAGCTTCTACCAATAGAAGAAATATTCAAATACAATGGCGATAGTGAATGGGTCATACCTAAATAGGAGTCCATCCACCTCTACACCATCATTAAATATACCAGAGTATAGATATACCACCACTGCAACGAGGTACAGGACAGAAAGCTAGCCAAAAATGCAGAGCGTTTGGCAAGGGAGGAAAACCCCCAAATGCGTATGATGAAATCTTACCCAGCCTGGCAACCACTTCAACCAAGCGCATTTAATGTCTTGCACCAACCACGCTTTCAATTGGAGTTACATATTTTCGCATAGGAGACTATGTTATGAGTCATATAAACCAGCACAAGGGGTAGTCAAACTAATAGTTTTACCATAGTTTCGATACTTTAAAACTCACACTTGATCTTTAATTTTGACACTAGACTTTACACCATAATATGCCTTTTAGGGGGTTTCTCAAACAAAAGCCAGGATCCACTTGGGAAACTTAATAGTGGGAATAGTTGCAACTCCCAGATTAGAATGACCCTCTACGGTCACACCTGCAAAAAACAATAAGGGTTTTGACGTTAGCAAAAGGATGCTAAGTAAGTCCAGTACTCTCCCAAGAGTGCTCTTACCTCTCGGCAGCCCTGTCGGGGTATTTGTTTTCCTTTGTCTCTTTTTGCTACTAGAGGCCCATCATTAGAACATCAGACCCCTCATCAACAAAGGCCATATCACTTGAAGGTGCCATTCAGACATTCATTTGCATTTATTAAAATAGCATGATAGATTTATTATTTCTGTTACATCGACAATAGTAAACTCGTAACTATGATACATCATTAGACATGTTCATAAATGCTTCCATCAATCTTTTACATATTTTCTTAGTATTGAATTAACTTGCATCAATCTTTTACTCTCATACATCATCTATTACAGGGATGGGAAAATTTTAAATTTTGCTATTTGTGGGACATTACAAGTGGTATCAAAGCGAGTTATAAAAACTAAGTGACCTATTGGGCTTACTGCCAAACACCGCTGCAGATACAGAAAACTTTGTTTAAAATATTGTATTATGTTTCATGTGAAGAACTAACTAACAAATTGTTTTCCGTGACCAGATACTTATATAACTTTCAGGTATAGGTAGTATCAGAAAAAATAAATGCAGAACAAGGCAACAGTATACAGGGAAATCTAAATTCCCCATCACGAGAGCAAGAAATTGTGGTGGAACTCAACTTGGATCTGATGAGATCCATGCAAAACCTACAAGCTAAATTTCAAAGTTTCAGGGATGAAAATATGCAAGAAAGAAGAGAACAGCAAGCCCTAAATGAGGCCTTACTCCAAAGTCTGACCGGGGGAAAACCCCATGGACAACCTACCCTCTCAGTTAAAACCCTTAAAACAGGGATCTGTCACACAAGGAACTCAGTTGATTTCCAGAGAGGAGAACAAAAAGAACAGAAAACAAAACCAATGGAAGAATACTACCAAAGTTCATCCAAAAATGAAGTTTCTCCACCTCCTTGCAAGAAAAGGAGGAAAAGTGATGACAGTCTACAAAGGGAATTCTGAAAGATTAAGGCCCCAACTTATGATGGAGAAATCAACTCTGGGGAGAAGGCTGAAGAGTGGCTGCTAGGAATGAATAAGTATTTCAAAATTCATAATTATTCCAGTGAAATGCAAGCCCGATTAGCCATCTGCAATCTGAATGGTCAAGTAGCCAGATGGTGGCGAGACTTGAAACACAGTAATGGACAAGAGTTAAGAGACATCACCTAGAATACTTTTAGCATAATTTTTCAGGACAAATACATGTCTGAAAGATTCTTCGACAAGAAAATCAAAGAATTTCATGAGCTAAAAATGGGCTCCATGACAATGGAAGCTTTCATCAATAGCTTTTTAGATTTTCTACATTATGTCCATTACATACAAGATGAAAAGGTCAAGATACAACAATTCCTGGGATGTCTACCCCCAAATTTAAGAAAAAAGATTGAATTTGACATGCCCACAACTTTAGACGTGACCTTACATAAAGCACGACTCTGTTACGAACACGGACAGCCAAGAAATGACAACATAAACAGAAACAAAGATAGATTCAAAACTTTTTCAGACAACCGAAGGCCCGGTTTTAAGCCACCTCCTTACCGGAAATAAAACAACAGTTTCCCACCTAACAGGGGTTTCAACCGGCCTCATCCAAGGCCGAATGTGCCTACACCTCAACAGAACAGGCCAACCTTCAACAAGGGAGCCAAAATTACTCCACCCACTATCACTTGCTCGAAATGCCAAGGACCCCACTATTTCTGAGACTGCCCCAAAAATTCGAATGGGGTACTACACAACATACAAGCTGAACTGACAATAGGGGATGTCGCAAGAAGACCAAGAATTTATGTGGCACTCAACGGTCGGCAAGCGGATCACCAGGCCACTATGGTAGAAATTGAGGGTAAGCTCTCAAGTACACCTATTTCAATCTTAATAGACCCGAGTGCTTGCCGAAGCTACATCGCCCCTAGGATAGTAGAAACCTGTAAGTTAAACCGAGAAAGTCACAAGGCACCATGGCTGGTACAACTAGCTACTGGTACCAAGCGAAAGGTTTCTGAACTATTTAGGAGTTGTGAGATATATTTGAACGGTTTTTCGACTAGGGTAGATTTAAACATCTTACCGCTAGGGTCTTATGACATAATAATAGGCATGGATTGGTTAGAAGGACATCATGCCTTGCTAGATTGCTTAAACACGATCGGGCCAAATGGGAGGCGGTCCATTGCAACGATTTGAAATTTCAAATTTGAATTTAGAACATCCCATCTCATTTATTGATTAAAAGTGTAGTGTTGATTCGTCCATATCATACAACTGGGTGTGAATAGATAGGAAATCAGGTTGAGTGGCCAAAACTACCATCCATCTCATGGCATGCCGCACATCATCCATAAGAGTGGTATGTTCCATAGAACCTATGGATAGCCATACCCTCGCTGGTATAGTCTTAATGACTCGACTCTGTTTGAACTGACATAAAGCAAGCACATGGAAATGTGGGACTTTTGCTGACAAGTCGATTCCTTCTCGGAATGTGCTATCGAGATAAGGATTTTTGTTTGGCGGAAAGGTAAAATGGAGACACGTGCTCTCTAGGTTCACATCATAGCTGTGAAGATTCCCTACCATGGTGATGCCAAAGGAGTGACAACCTATTGGGAATAGTAAGTGCAGGTAATTTCTCAAGTAGGGAGGGATATGTTACATATATCAACCATGTAAACATTCTCAGCATCAAGTTTTCAATCTTTAAATCCTCAGATTCCATTGTAGAGCTAACTTATC
The DNA here is from genome assembly GCA_027924585.1 of Larix kaempferi. Taxonomy (NCBI): domain Eukaryota; kingdom Viridiplantae; phylum Streptophyta; class Pinopsida; order Pinales; family Pinaceae; genus Larix; species Larix kaempferi. The sequence goes on from BSBM01000779.1 coordinate 18,211,581, forward strand.
GAGTCAATTACAGGTTGGGTAGAGGATGAAATTGCGATAGGTGAATATCTGCTAATACTAGAACAATTTATTGCAGTTTAGTGCATGGTCGAGTATGACGATATCAATGGAAGAGTAAGGAAAACAAGCTAACACCTACCATTCAACAACATAATGTCGACTAAGTTGAGTACAATATCCAAGGAAACAGTAGATGGTTGCAATCTAGTTTAAAAAAAAAAAATCACAACAGTTCTTTCACTACCAAATCAGTCTCTAAAATTTGACTACTAACAATTCTATCATTCGAAAAGGTAGATCAACTAACATGTTCCAAACGGTTTAATCAACGAACTTCACGTCCATGAAATACACAAGGTCTTTCAAGGTAAAATCTTTGTGATTCGCTTGTTTTTTAAAAAGAATCTATGTGATTTAGTAAGACGCAATATTAAATCTTGAATAGAAATTATTTTTTTTTTAACAATTTTTATAACTCATTAATTAGTATCACAAAATAAAGGCATAGATAAAAAATATGCAAGTTATCCATTTCGAATCAAACATGGGAGGATTCATATCATATCTATGCAGGTCGATCAACATAACATGCATTCAATATAAACTTGTACTGTACCGCTACGGATCGTTTGAATCCAAAATGAATATCTATATATATATATATATATATATATATATATATATATATATATATATATATATATATATATATATATATTTACACATGCATTCAACATAGCTACATTCATGTAACATCCCCAAAAATTTCATCAAAAATTAAAATTTTCTAAGCAGTTATATTTGCAATTAAATGCTATATGGAAAGTTTATCTATGAATGTTTAGCATCTTTATTAACTGCTTAACTATACTCTTAAATGCAACACTTACTTGTTTACAAACTGTCGTCAATTATTAAAAGTGTCTTAACAACATTAGATAGCTATGTGATCCTATGTCTGAATTTAATATCATATTGTCCATATTATAGCATTATACTTGCGGAATTTCTCTTAACTCAGTATTATATAATGTCTTGTATATTCATTGATGCTATTCTGATATTCATGTATTCGATGATTATTTCTTTTTTCCTTAAATCATTGAAGCAAGACTATGAGTCTCTTTTACTGTTGAGAGTATTTATGAATTCAATTGTATCTTTAATAATGATCATCTGGTTATTACGTACATTCTTTTCATTTATGGACTAATACATGTGTAATGTCATTATGTTGACATTCAATGCTCAATGTCTTAAAGTTTTAAATTACGTCTTGATGTTAACGTTGATAGTTGGCTTATCATTCTTATGTCATGATATGTTTACCTTAATATTTGATTATGTTTAACTCCTTTCAATTGGCAAGTGAGTTTCGGAGCAGCCGTGAGGATTACATAGCTTTTAAAGCTAATGCATGTTATCACTACCCTGTCCAGGTTACAGGTAGGACTCTCATGCATGAATTGGCTAATGTTTTCATATATTTTACATGGCTAAGGTTATAACCTAGCTACAAAATTATATTGCAAGGAATAATTAATATTGTAACCCTAACTATGGGTTGGATGCTATAGCCCTAATGGATTCTATCAAGGTGATGGCGCACCATAGCTTAACATTGGTGTTAAATGTTATAATATAACAATAGTACTTATAACGAATAACCAAAGTATTTGATGCACTTGTGAATTGGAGTTCAAATGGCAAACAACGCATTTAAACTATACAATCGTGGGTAAAAATTGAAATAGTAGTGGGCGCAAACCAAGCTCATTTATGAGCCACATGAAGGTTGGTGAAGAGCTACCACATAAGGAACATAAGCCTAACTATTCATTGATCTTCAACATTGTTACCTGTTGTTGTGTGAGGGTTTGGAGAGCCAAGCTCTCGCTTGTCTGTCGTGGCCAAAATGGGCTCATGTTCTCAAATCCAGCGTTAAACTTTTTAAAATACAGAGCGGCCTTCAGATTTTTCAATGAATGTTCAACGTAAAGCTATCACCATAGTCTCAATTTCTAGGGTGATCTACGGTCATGGTGCTTCATCTTCTCTACAAGAGGTAAGAATGGTACCAGCTGTGACCTGTTTCAAACGTTGAATTTTTTTATTTATCATATGTCAATGTCTAGTTGTTTTGCATGCTTGGGTAGGAGGTTTCTAGTTCCTAGCTGTTCGCACTTCTCTTCTTAAGCTTACAGCTACAACATTTCTGAGTCAAAGACAAACCCCAGTGGTTTAATACCACAGTAAGCCCTCGGTTTCTCAACGATGTCTCCTCTGTCAACATGTTTGAAAAACACTGTCAGCAATAATGTTTACAAAGTTGTAAGTCCTCGGGCATGTGAATGGTTTACTAGCTTGTAGGTTGGAGTTGGGATTCAACCAATGTTGTTAAATAAAAGCTACGGAAATAAGTTTCTTCAGTTTGCTTCTACATCTCTGTTGAGACTGATATTACTTGTCTCTTGTTTATATGAGAATGTTTGGGCTTGAAGCCTTTAGTTGGATTTTTGTCAATGAAATGAATATATGGAATGATTACTGTGTAATGTCATTTGTAAGCTATCCATAATGTTTTTCTGCGTTTTTAGTATTAGGGTTTGAAAATAATGTTTATGTTTCTGTATAAGCCATCTGACATTATCATTTTGAATACGATTTGTTTCGGGGTTGTTTGGGAAGAGATTGTTTTGATAGTTCAAATAAATGATGGAGATGTAACTATTTTGGGTCAAGCCCTGACTTAACTCTGCGTAAATATTTTACAATATTGGTTGTAATGTTTAATAGTTTTTATTGCTACAAGGTTTAAACCCTAAACCCTGTCAATGTTTTACAGTTTTATAACACAACTGGGAGAGCTCACTCTTGAGACTCGAACCCTTGACCTTTTACTAAACTATTCTTTTGGTTAGATTCTAATGATGCATCCATTAGATGTCATCGAGCTCCTTGTCTTGAAGTGTTCTGTATCACTACAATGGTTTCGAGTGTGTTAGGATAATGGTTCAGTTTTTATTTGTTAAAATATTACACAATGGATGCTGAGACCCACTGTATTTAATCTGGTTGACGAACCTGAGGTTGTATTAACCTGGTTCATATTAGTTAGATGAATCTCAGGGTGAGTCCTTTCGGTCTCGAACCCTTGTTATATGATTACAATAGTTCTATCGAATGTCATTGTGATAACATTGATAATTTTAATACCTTGTTACAATTGTTAACTCGTTACACGGTTATTGTATTTAATATGTTTTTACCATATTGCTACAACTATTTGATATTTGATAAAGAGTGATGTCTACAGGTTTCGACCCCCGACATAGTTGATATTGTTATATTGTATACCAATTACAAGGTTCAACCTTGAACTATCCTTTAAACTTGAAATGATTTTTGATTATGAAAGTATAATGCATGTCGATACCTTATGGGGATATCGAGCAGTTATCAAAATATTTCAATATATATTTATTAGATGTGCTATTGTTTATGTAAAAGCATTATCCAAGATTTAAGAACTCTATTTTGATTTATACAATACTTTTTGTTTATGAAATTCGATACCTGTAGGGTTTATCTAGGGATTTGAAAAGATGTTTATTTTTATACTTCTAAAATATCATACTTCTATAAAGTTGATATGATTTTTGTACATTATGCTTATAAGAGATTCATATTGAAACTGTATAAGTTGATAGTATAATACTTTGTTTACATGATTTGCAATGAATGCATAACTAGAGTTTATATTTGTATTTCTATGTAAAAAACTAAAATTTAATTTAGTATCCAAACCTTCAAAAAATGACTTCCAGAAATTTCCAGTAAATTTAGAATCTGGATCGAAAATTATTACCTTGGGAATTCCATGCAAATGAAAAACTTGCTTCATAGACACATCAACAATGTTAGTAGCCATAAAAGTAGTTTTAACAGGTATAAAATGTGTTGCTTTGCTAAGCTTATCTACTACTACCATTATTGAATCATTCTACTTTTGATTTTTAGGAAAACCAGTTATAAAATCAATGCTAATAATTTCCCACTTCCACTCTGGAATTGGCAATGGCTGTGATACGCCAGCTGGGTGTTGATTCTCAACTTTAACTTGCTGACATTCAAAGCACCTAGCTATGTATTCAGCTAGCTCATTCTTCATATTTGGACAAAAGTAATCTTTTCTTAACATTGTTATCATTTTTTGGTAACTAAGGTGTCAAGAATAAGGACTTTTATGTACTTCATTTAAACGCACAGTTTTCTTTTATACAACATTAAACCCTTTTCATTCGAACTGTAATCTGTTATTAAATTTTCAAAATTATTTTCTACAACCTTTTCCTGTAATTTATGATAATTTTTATCCAGTTTTATTCGTTCTTCAAGCTCAAATCCGTTTTATAAGTGTTGATTGCTGCCATGAAATTTAATTTTGCATTTATGCTTACGGCATCAACCACTTTATTTTCTTTACCTTTTATGTGTTGGATCTCGAAATCATATTCGCTAAGGAAAGCTAACCACCTAGATTGCCTTGCGTTCATATTTGGTTGATCCAACAGATATTTTAGACCTTTATTATCTATCATTAATGAAACATTTCTACCGATTAGATGATGGCACCACATCTTTAAAGCATGTATCATGGCAGCCAACTCTAAATCGTAGGTAGTGTAGTTCTTCTCATGAATTTTTAACTTTCTTGACTCATACGCTATTACGTGACCTTCTTGTGTTAAGACTCCGCCAAGGCCATCTGTAACATACCCTTTTTGCTGAAGAAACATTTTATGTTGAAAACATTATGTTAACTTTTAATGTAAAGTTTTATATTGGACAAGTGTCCAAGGATCACTGTAATTGCACAATATTTTATTATTTAATAAATAAAATAGGAGACAAACACCTAAGGGGACTATTGAAAGAGTGGTTACTGAACCACTAGGTGGAATGGAATCTGGGGTAGAAGGCAATGGACAAGTGGCAGTATCATGATGCAACTAACTATCTATTGGTATGGGATAACTCCCTTGAAATGTGGTCATAGTTCCCTCGAAGTTGGGACTGGAGCTTGAGGCTCATTTATTCAAAACTGACCAGTAAAGACCTAGGCAGTCTGTATAAGATCCATCGAATTATGAACTGAGGTTCATCACTTTTCCTGACGAGTAAATTTACCTTAGGGTTTTGTTGTGTTCGCACCCAAGAGATTCAATGAGGGGATATGCTGAGTTTGTTTGATTATGGTGCAAGTCTTCCTATTATACTATTGAGTGCAGAAGTTATAATGTTGAGTGCGAAAGGCATATTTTGAGTGCAAAAGTTACACTGCTGTGTGTAGAAGGCATATTTTGAGTGTAGAATTTATATTACTGAGTGCCTTACTTCTACACAGATTCCATCTACATAGTGGTTCAGTAAGCAAGCTCGGGGGTTCAAAGGAAGCAAGTAGTTTTGGTTGCTTCTTCTGGAAAAGGTTGGGAGGTGTGATATCCCTCCTTTATGACCTATTTTGATCTTTATTTTTATTATTTTTAATAAATGTAATTGTAATTGTATAAGCGACATTGGTGAGGAGCTCAAGGCCCATCAGTAAGGTTTGAGATTCATGAGGTTTAACTCATCAGTCATAAAATTATAAACTTAGGATTTGAGCATGGGTAACGCAAAGAAGAAAAGGGAAAACCTTGATTGTTCATTAGAAGACATGAAATGGGTAAGATGGCTAGGAATCCATACGAGTCCTCTTTTAAATCGTAGACGTTTGAGGGAGAGGAGCTAGAGATGAGCATTTTAAATTCTTAAATAAATCCACCTGAGTAGGGTCTAACATACATAATGATTAGATGAATATTATATATGTTGTGATATAATAAGATTATATTAGTAATTTTAGTTTTGAACAAGTGATTAAATGCCACCTAAAAAGGTTGGACTTAGAATCAAGGCCAAAAGATTTTCTTTTAAAAATATATATATATATATTCTATATATGTATTCTTGTTAACCTATCTCTATAATGAGAAAATCACCATCCTTTATGTAACCTAGTGGGTAAGCATATTTTCACTTAACAAATGTGAGTTTACATTGGGAAGTAATACTTATTAAATTCGATCCCTAAAGAGTTAAAAGTGCCAACTCCTTCTTAACTCTCCACTCCCTATTTTGATCGAGTATACAGAACATGTAGCTTGAGTTGAGGGACTCTTCCACCGCCACTTGCTGATTTGTTTTAATGGAGAATTCGGTGCAAACCCCACTTTAGTTGCGTTAATGGCAAGCGCACAAAGCATAAAAAAGGAGTAGTTAGTTGTGTAGTGGTCGTTGAGAACTATGAGGGAGTTTGTCTCCTATAAAAAGTTTAAAACCGCCACTTGTCCCTCAGCTATCTCCAGTTATCATGTAGGTGGAAGGAAAGACTCTCATTATATGAAGGTAGAGTTGGTAGTGAGATGGGGGGGAAAAGAGATCTGCGTGGAAATTCTCGGTAGAATGATATATGGGTGAGAATATCAGTGTGGGGAACTCGGCAATGACTACCTATTGAGGTCTCTGCGTTTGGAGAAAACTCAGCAAGGGTGTTACCATGGTTTCTGAATCTCATATAAAAGATATGGTAAGCCCCGTGATAAGAAGCCGGTAAGCTCGGTGCATGTGATCGAGGTAAGTAATGTTCGGCAATCTTTTACATATATGCCAATATTATATACCCGGTCGATGAATGCAATAAGGTTGTTTATTAAATCGTTGTTGTTGATCTAGATCTCTGGGTGTACAAAATCATCGCAGGTTTGCTTTTCTTCATAAATCCAAACCTATTAATCTTGATGCAGGCTGAAAGTGATGGTAGTTTAATTTCTCTGCCTGCTATATTTTGGTGGAGCAATTACTGAAATTGTTGTTTATATACCGAGATCGTTGTTTATAAATTGTTGGTTAAAGAATTGTTGGCTCTCATCTAGCATTTACTGGAATATTATATATTGCATGGAACCTTTGAACCAGGTAGTGCCCAGGAGGTAGGATCTCTGTGGAAATAGATTTGATTATTAATTTTTTTTATATACAATGTCGAATCCTATAGACCTCTATTTAATGCTACCTGTAGATCTCCGCTTACTGTCACGATTGGGTTATACTCATGGCCGCAATCTTATTTAGAAGGTAGGATCTCTGTGGAAATAGATTTGATTATTAATTTTTTTTTATATACAGTGTCGAATCCTATAGACCTCTATTTAATGCTACCTGTAGATCTCCGCTTACTGCCATGGTTGGGTTATACTCATGGCCGCAATCTTATTTTGGATTTCCAGTTTTGTTACGCTTTTTAATGAAGTCTTAAATCCTTTTTACGGCCATGTTTTTCGTTGAATCTAGTTCGGACTTGGTTAAAGATTTTGATCTCCTTATTTGTGTTTTCCTTGTGGGCGCTATCTTTAGTTTCCAACTAGTATGGGTTATTGGTATTACGAGATCTATTCGGTTTTATCATTTCTGAGAATACCACTTCCTTGTCAAAATAGGTTATTGTAGATTAACCACAGTAGTTTATATACAAGGACAAATAAATCCTGGGGTTAGGATCTTTCTGTAATTTGTGGATTTTGTTTTCTTTCACCAGATCTAACATTTATGTATTTGCATCCTTGGGGTTTTGTTAGATGGAAAGGATCTGCCTGAATTGGCCATGATTGAGAGTAGTTTATAGTGATATGCTTGGATTTAAATTATTGATGCTTTGGAGTACTCAATAGGTTGCCCTACCCTTGCTACACCTTAGTAGTCTTTAGCTTTGATTTGCATTGTCTATATAAAAGATACATTCTCTGTGTGTTGTCTGCTACATCATAATACCTTATGAAATCATCTTTTGTATGTTAGGAAATGGATTGACAGAATTATCCCTTTGTGAGAAGAGATTTATCTCTTTATTCCTTATATACCTTGTAGTATATGCATAAATGTACAATCAATATATGTATGTACAGATTGGGCATATAGCGGCCACATGTGGTGTCTGCACGAAGGATACATAGATGTGTTTCCTTTTATGTCATAATTCCGTTTGAGTTACGGTTACCTTTGTGTTTTCACTTGTCGAGTATTTAAGTATTATCTTTCTTTTACCAAGGATTCGATCTCGGTATTAGTTATTGTCAACACCGATATGTCAGAAATATACTCTCCACAAGAGGAGTATAGGAGAAGTTTTGTGTCATAGAAGATTATTACCGCAACAACTAGGTTGTGTGCGGATTGTAACATTCTGAATAAATATTACATGATACAACAAATTTTGTGGACGTAGCCCAGAGAGCTGGGTGAACCACCGTATATTGGGTCTCTTTCTCTTGTCCATGATTTATGTGAATGTGTTTATGGTGTTTGTTGTCAAGTTAGATGTATCTATTCTTCAGTTGTCACGCAAAAGTTAATCTTTATTTAATGAGTAAATTCAGTTGTTGGTAGCAATGTTTCTAAGGTGTTGTTTGCTTATGAACATGTGTATTGTTATAGAATGATTTAGAAGGTAATCATGTTGTATGCTTTGTAGGAAATTCAATTTGGCCATTTCAGTGATGAAAGTGTGTTAGAAATTTGATCCTTTTACCTTTCGTTTTTTATTTAAAATCATTCAAGTTATCAAAATCCTGCGAATATCACTCAAATACTAAACTACGTAATTTGGGTACGTTACAAGCTAAGGAGAATTATTTTTAAAATCCTTATAAAATACGGTTAGAGATTATCTTTTGGGGATGTCACATATGGTATCATAGCATTAGGTTACAACCCTAGGGCCTAATGAGCTCAACATGCGATAAGTAAGTATGAAGGTTGTTAAGTTGACTAAACAATTGTTGTGTTTCCTTTTGGATGCATGGATTGTTTTCGTTTCAAGTTTCTCCCGCCAGAGCACAGGTTGCAAACACTTGGGCTTATTGGTCTCAATTGGAGAAGAACAAATACAAGTTGGTCGGACTAGGAAAGGAGCTGCATTCTATAAGCCAAGAATAAAATTTTCACTTCCAAAGAATCAGCAAGAGGTAAGTGACAAAACTTCTTGGAATTGCAAGTAAGTACGTACGAGTTTACTAAAGAGTTATAATTAGAGTATCTATTTGTGAACATTGCATAAGTTCATTTGACATTTGAATGATCTTCTATGGATAACACTAGACGATGAATATCTCCTCACCCTTTACAATTAGTTTCATTGAAGGACAAGAAAGTACTCTTTTAATTATTTAGATTATTGGAGTTAACTCTTATGAAATAAGTACTTGCAAGGGAGTAGAAGCAGGTATTGGAAGTAATGAAGTTTATAGTATAAACAAACCCTTCTAGATTCTGTTAACATGATAGTTCAATTTAAATGTTTATTACCACATCCTACATTTCTTGTTATCCTCAATAGTTAATATCTTTCAATTTCAACAAATTCGAATAAGTACGGCAGATGCATGTGATGAACTTAGATAATTAATTGATTTGACTGACCCAATGGTCCAGATTTCCAAATATAAGATGCAGATGGACCTTAGATCTCTTAGAAAGATCCATTAAGTTTCAGTTAAAAAATATATATATATATATATCCTTTAAGCTTGAATTATTTGGTATGGTTTAGGGTTCCGACCGAGTTCCTTTCTATATATATGAGGCTACTTTAAAAATTTATTAATAGTAAGTTCTGTAAAAGGGCATGTTGCAGAAGGAATCAACGGGAATAAGTATCCAATAGAGTTATATGTTCTTTTAGTTATGATGGAAGCATAGTCATGTTAATGATAGATTTTGTTCCTTAATACGATATACATTATATTACAAAGGTATAAATTAGGAACTATTGGTTTTGATAGATGTGCTAAGCTAATATTTCATAAGGAGTATAGCCTTGTTGGACTTAGACATGTAGATTCTTGTTCACAAAGAAAATTAACTTTAATATTGTGAATTTCTATGACTAAGAAATAGTTATAATTTCTTTAAAAGAGTATATGTGTATTCTAGTAGTTAAAGTAGATGCATATGATGAAAATGCATGATTTCATTTTTATATTCCTTATTTTAGTGATCTCTACTGGGAAAGTTAGGATATTTGAGTGGTTGTTATAAAAGTTGTGTTCGACGTTTATGAAATGGAAGTATACATTATATGCATGTGCACTTGACTACCTATTTCATTATTTTTCATAAGATGTTGAGTGTAGTACTAATATGAGTTAAATGCAAGTAGACTTGTACCTTGGCATAAGAGGAGCATATAATAAGGAGATATTGGGCCTCCTGTATAAAGGTATGCGATTATCTTCATAAAAGTGTGCAAATATATATATATATGTAAACAATGTGTTATTACTTACATGATATTAGTACATACAAGGAAAAGTTGGATAAATAAAAATAGGAATCGTGTGAAAAATAGAAAGATATAGCATCCTTCCAAATAAGTTATGAGACTAAATAAATTAGGGTTTAATCCTAGTCCCTATATTTCGTGAGAAGGAAGAAAGTTACAAATGAAATAAACCCTCACTAGTTCTTACTATGTGTCATGATTTATTTTGTTATTTGATTATACTATCTTAGGATGATGTGGTATATTGTGTATGGGTGACATATTTCAGATTTAGGTTATTACAGAGATTAGTATAATGAAGAATGAGTTACATCGAAGGAAAATATACGATCATGGAAATCCTCCTTGTGAGATATTTCTTCTTATGTATATTGATGGTTTATTAATCGCCAGAGATTATAATTTGTTGAGATTAGAGATAACTGGATATGACTGAAGTGTATGTGAGAGAATGAAGTATGAAATGTATTGTGTTACAACTTTCATATACGAAAATCCATGAAATTGAAGTTCGCATAGTTAAAAGTAGTAACATGAAGAGGGTTACTTATTATGTCAAAATTAAGAAAGAAACACCTATATGCTTAAAGGTGAGTTACCATGAGTAGTTAAATAGGATTCAGATCCTTATTAAATAGTGTTGTGATAAACAGAGGTATTTGACTCTTCCAACATAGGTACATACCAGTTTCGTTATTTTACTCGCAAAAGTTTAAGTAAGAAATGAATGTTTATTTTAGATAATCAAGTATAAACATTTTAGTACGAATGATGATCATATTTTTATGCATAAGAAAAGATCTTCTTAAAAATATTTTATTTTGTTACCAACAGGTGAATTTGAATTTGCCGGATGGTCAAAAATTTTGTGGAGTTTGTGGAAAGACAAGAGCATAAATGTTATGCATGGTAAAATAAGGAGTGAGGAATTAAGATTCACATCACAATTGTTACTTATTCTTCTAAAAATGTTGATAGTTATTGTTGAACAGGGCACTCGAACCAGATTGGTCAGAGTAATCGTATGGGTACAGAATGTAATGTGACGAAATAAATTGATTAAATTGAAAGAGATTTTTTCTAGACTCAAGCAAGGCGGCTTGGGGAAAATAAATTCCGGGACTCAAGCGAGAAGGCTTGAGGGGAATTGTTTAAAGAGTGTTGTAATGGCATTGAAATACTCCCTAAAATCAGGGATTGAACAGCCACTAGGATTCTCGGAGAATCGGCTGGCTGTAAGACCTAGGCAAGCTATAAGAAAATGTATATGTGGGAGGCGGGACGCTGCTTAGTATGCATGAAAGAAATGTTTGCTGCGTGAGCACTAAGGTGTTAGGCAAGACATGAAAGAAATGTTTGCTGCGTGAGCACTAAGGTGTTAGGCAAAACATGAATGAAATGTTTGCTGCGTAAGCACTAAGGTGTTAGGAAAAACATGAATGAAACGTTAAGGTGTTAGGAAAGACATGAAAGAAATGTTTGCTGCATGAGCACTAAGGTGTTCGGAAAAACATGAATGAAATGTTTATTGCGTGAGCACTAAGGTGTTAGGAAAAACATGAAAGAAATGTTTGTTGCGTGAGCACTAAGGTGTTAGGCAAAACCTGAGAGAAATGATTGGTGCGTGAACACTAAGGTGTTAGGCAAGAATTTCCTGGATCAAGTGAATGTTGTTTGTTAATTTTGTCAACAGTATACAATCAGGGAGCACTAGATTTATTCCATATATTGCAAGTGATATGTGCAATAAAGAACTCACGATTTATGTTTTGGAGTTTGATTATGAGGTTGATGACAAGTTATTACTAAACATTGTTTCTTTTGAATTCCAGTTTTGTGGTACAAATGATTGCTCCAAGAGAAGAGTGAACACCGAGGACGGTGTTATTTTAAAGGGGATGAGGATGTGATATCCCTCCTTTATGACCTATTTTGATCTTTATTTTTATTATTTTTAATAAATGTAATTGTAATTGTACAAGTGACATTGGTGAGGAGCTCAAGGCCCATCAGTAAGGTTTGAGATTCATGAGGTTTAACTCATCAGTCATAAAATTATAAACTTAGGATTTGAGCATGGGTAACGCAAAGAAGAAAAGGGAAAACCTCGATTGTTCATTAGAAGACATGAAATGGGTAAGATGGCTAGGAATCCATACGAGTCCTCTTTTAAATCGTAGACGTTTGAGGGAGAGGAGCTAGAGATGAGCATTTTAAATTCTTAAATAAATCCACCTGAGTAGGGTCTAACATACATAATGATTAGATGAAAATTATATATGTTATGATATAATAAGATTATATTAGTAATTTTAGTTTCAAACAAGTGATTAAATGCCACCTAAAAAGGTTGGACTTAGAATCAAGCCCAAAAGATTTTCTTTTAAAAATATATATATATATATATATTCTATATATGTATTCTTGTTAACCTATCTCTATAATGAGAAAATCACCATCCTTTATGTAACCTAGTGGGTAAGCATATTTTCACTTAACAAATGTGAGTTTACATTGAGAAGTAATACTTATTAAATTCGATCCCTAAAGAGTTAAAAGTGCCAACTCCTTCTTAACTCTCCACTCCCTATTTTGATCGAGTATACAGAACATGTAGCTTGAGTTGAGGGACTCTTCCACCGCCACTTGCTGATTTGTTTTAATGGAGAATTCAGTGCAAACCCCACTTTAGTTGCATTAATGGCAAGCACACAAAGCATAAAAAAGGAGTAGTTAGTTGTGTAGTGGTCGTTTAGAACTATGAGGGAGTTTGTCTCCTATCAAAAGTTTAAAACCGCCAATTGTCCCTCATCTATCTCCAGTTATCATGTAGGTGGAAGGAAAGACTCTCATTATATGAAGGTAGAGTTGGTAGTGAGATGGGGGGGGAAAAGAGATCTACGTGGAAATTCTCGGTAGAATGATATATGGGTGAGAATCTCAGTGTGGGGAACTCGGCAATGACTACCTATTGAGGTCTCTGCGTTTGGAGAAAACTTAGCAAGGGTGTTACCGTGGTTTCTGAATCTCATATAAAAGATATGGTAAGCCCCGTGATAAGAAGCTGGTAAGCTCGGTGCATGTGATCGAGGTAAGTAATGTTCGGCAATCTTTTACATATATGCTAGTATTATATACCTGGTCGATGAATGCAGTAAGGTTGTTTATTAAATCATTGTTGTTGATCTAGGTCTCTGGGTGTACAAAATCATCACAGGTTTGCTTTTCTTCATAAATCCAAACCTATTAATCTTGACGTAGGCTGAAAACGATGGTGGTTTAATTTCTCTGCCTGCTATATTTTGGTGGAGCAATTACTGAAATTGTTGTTTATATACCGAGATCGCTGTTTATAAATTGTTGGTTAAAGAATTGTTGGCTCTCATCTAGCATTTACTGGAATATTATATATTGAATGGAACCTTTGAACCAGGTAGCACCCAGGAGGTAGGATCTCTGTGGAAATAGATTTGATTATTAATTTTTTTATATATACAGTGTCGACTCCTATAGACCTCTATTTAATGCTACCTGTAGATCTCCGCTTATTGCCACGGTTGGGTTATAATCATGGCCGCAATCTTATTTAGAAGGTAGGATCTCTGTGGAAATAGATTTGATTATTAATTTTTTTTTATATACAGTGTCAAATCCTATAGACCTCTATTTAATGCTACCTGTAGATCTCCGCTTACTGCCACGGTTGGGTTATACTCAAGGCCACAATCTTATTTTGGATTTCCAGTTTTGTTACACTTTTTCATGAAGTCTTAAATCCTTTTTACGGCCATGATTTTTGTTGAATCTAGTTCGGACTTGGTTAAAGCTTTTGATCTCCTTATTTGTGTTTTCCTTGTGGGCGCTATCTTTAGTTTCCAACTAGTATGGGTTATTGGTATTAGGAGATCTATTCGGTTTGATCATTTATGAGAATACCACTTCCTTGTCAAAATAAGTTATTGTAGATTAACCACAGTAGTTTATATACAAGGACAAATAAATCCCAGGGTTAGGATCTTTCTGTAATTTGCGGATTTTGTTTTCTTTCACCAGATCTAACATTTATGTATTTGCATCCTTGGGGTTTTGTTAGATGGAAAGGATCTGCCTGAATTGGCCATGATTGAGAGTAGTTTATAGTGATATGCTTGGATTTAAATTATTGATGCTTTGGAGTACTCAACAGGTTGCCCTACCCTTGCTACAGCTTAGTAGTCTTTAGCTTTGACTTGCATTATCTATATAAAAGATACATTATCTGTGTGTTGTCTGCTACATCATAAAACTTTATGAAATCATCTTTTGTATGCTAGGAAATGGATTGACAGAATTATCCCTTTGTGAGAAGAGATTTATCGCTTTATTCCTTATATACCTTGTAGTATATGAGTAAATGCACAATCAATATATGTATGTAAAGATTGGGCATATAGCGGCCACATGTGGTGTCTGCACGAAGGATACATAGATGTGTTGCCTTTTATGTCATAATTCCGTTTGAGTTACGGTTACCTTTGTGTTTTCACTTGTCGAGTATTTAAGTACTATCTTTCTTTTACCAAGGATTCGATCTCGGTATTAGTTATTGTCAACACCGATATGTCAGAAATATACTCTCCGCAAGAGGAGTATTAGAGAAGTTTTGTGTCATAGAAGATTATTACCGCAACAACTAGGTTGTGTGCGGATTGTAACGTTCTCAATAAATATTACATGATACATCAAATTTTGTGGACGTAGCCCAGAGAGCTGGGTGAACCACTGTATATTGGGTCTCTTTCTCTTGTCCATGATATATGTGAATGTGTTTATGGTGTTTGTTGTCAAGTTAGATGTATCTATTCTTCAGTTGTCACGCAAAAGTTAATCTTTATTTAATGAGTAAATTCAGTTGTTGGTAGCAATGTATCTAAGGTGTTGTTTGCTTATGAACATGTGTATTGTTATAGAATGATTTAGAAGGTAATCATGTTGTGTTGCGGCGATGTTGTGTGGTGACGAACACATGGATGTATGCTTTGTAGGAAATTCAATTTGGCCATTTCAGTGAAGAAAGTGTGTTAGAAATTTGATCCTTTTACCTTTCATTTTTTATTTAAAATCATTCAAGTTATCAAAATCCTGCGAATATCACTCAAATACTAAACTATGTAATTTGGGTACGTTACAAGCTAAGGAGAATTATTTTTAAAATCCTTATAAAATACGGTTAGAGATTATCTTTTGGGGATGTCACAGGAGGAACAGGCCTCCTTGGGTGTTTGTCGTCACTATCATCATTTACAGGTCCTAGTTGTCTTTTCTAATTCTAAGTAGTTAAAGTTTCTATCTGCAATTATTGATTTACTGTTTTCAAGGATATTATTAAACAAATGCATTTTTTTTAAGTTTCTGACCTAATTAGGATTCTGTATAGTAATGATTATGTAAGATGAATTGAATAAAATATTTCTCTGCATTTTTCCCCATGTTAATGGATCTGCATCGTACTCTAATACATAGAAGAGATTAAGGTAGATAAATTGATAGGCAGATTCCCAGATGAATGAGAAGATCAACCCTGTTGTATTTCATTAGTTTTTCCAACCATTAATATTCTGTATTAAATAATATAATTCTATTTTTTTCTTTTATCATTCTTTTCATCAGTTAAGTGTTTTAAAGTCCACTATATTTCTTTCACCAGTCTGTATGGAAATAACAACTGCAAAAACATTGATTTCCTGAGTATACAGTACTAGTATCCTTTACTGCTAACAAGTATATACTTCATGAAAACAAACAGTTTTCATATCCAAGTATTGAAATTATCTTTCTGTTACACAGTTTTTAGGAAATCATAATAGCTACAAATTTAATAGCATCAACAAGCATTACATTACATTCTATTCTCACAGTCATAGATTTAAATTAGGGTTTTATTTCTTTCCATATTCTGTTATCTAAAGCTATGTTTTCTGTTACAATTATCCTTTCTTTTAACCTCTACAATTACACTGTTAAAAGACATTTGTCCTTTCAATAGTATCAAATTTAGTTATTTGTATTCCATAATGAATCTATCTATTATTACAGACAATAGTATATGGAATCAATTTCAGTATGAACTCAGATCCTCAAACATAGATTTGATTTGTTCTCAACAGACTGTTTTCAATCACCCCAAATATTGTATTATGTATTTCAATCTTTATCAAATACTACTTAAAATAGAGAATGACCATTTTCTTGTTAAGACATCTATTCCATGACATAGATGGTATGAAATCCTTATTATTTATACAATATGTAAACATTGCAAACCATATTCAAGGAAAACATCAAATTTACTAATCCTTACAGGATTTAGCCGCGGGTATTAAACCCTTGTAAAACAAAACTGTAGTAGAGATGTGACCGTAGCAAACTAAATAATCAAAATTATTTCATACATCAAATAGCCAGGATTCAACATTATCAACCATTAACATTTTCATTTGAAAATGAGCCGTAGCTGACCTCACAGAAATAGAAAGCCATAATTTCTTTTACATTCACATTATTGGGATGAAACCCCATTACATCATTTAGTTTCAAAATAAACTTTAAACCATTTCATAAAATGACGAAGGTATAAACCCTGTCAGATAGGTACATTACGATAGTATGAACAGTACAACAGTTTCAAACCCTGTATCTAACACTTCTCTTTTTATAAAACATATGAGGTTTTAACCCTTCCAAAGAAATTTCTTGCAACTAAGAAACCTTGCAGTGAAACATTGTGAGGACTATCATCAAGTAGGCCACAAATCTCTTAACACTACTGCTACCACGAGACTTAGCAACAGCGGCCATACTCTCAGTCCAGAATCAAAAGAGTTGCTAAACATCAACTACAACCAACAGTGGCTAAGAGGGCGAACCACTGAGTCTTACCGTTGTAATGCAGTAAACCATCATATTCAACTAGAAGGCTCACTGACGAAGAATACTTGCCTGAAAGATGAAGAACACTTGCCAGAAAAAAAAAAAAAAAAAAAAAAAAAAAAAAAAAAAAAAAAAAAAAAAAAAAAAAAAAAAAAAAAAAAAAAGGATGAAATAACACACTTTGGATTTGAGAAAGCAGCATTTTCAATGCAAATAATAGAAATGAGTTTCGATCCTTTACCTTTGGAGTTTCCCATCTATAGCAGAGTTTCCGTAGCTATCAAAAGAAGAAAACCAGGACCACCACTCCTAAATAAACAGAGCAAGACCGTGTGCTTTTCTAAGATTTACCTCGCATAGAGAAGAAAGAACCAACCATCATTCCAAACCATTATTGAAAGCCAAAACCCATTAACCTATTAACTATTACAATCAGGTTCGACTCTGAGGCTTAGTTGCTCAACCACCAGGTCCTAATATTGATTCCTGGAGGTGTCCTCAACTTACCATAAACCCTACAAGCCTGCAGCCTATCGGCCTACCTCAAAACCCCACTCTTGCACATTGAATGACAAATACAATGAATTATTACCAAAGGAGTGTTAGGGTATCGAGGTGTTAGGGTATCGTCAACCTCGAAGAAGCTATCACGTGAGAATCACCACGTATATGCCATGAAGACTTTCCATTCAACCTTCTTTAATGCACTTTATGGATCTAGGATTATCGCAGTACATAGAATCCCTGCTATGGATCATACATCGGGATTATATCTACATTATCCTAAGTTTCTTGTTGTTTCAAACCTTGAAGTATTAACATGTACAACCTTCCATCATGAAGGACATTAGGGTTAGGTCCGGTCTTATATCACCATCATATTATCATTATAATGTTTTATGATATGATTAGGTCTTAGGGTGAAATCGCGAACCTGGGAAACACTTTGGTGACAAACAGAGTGAAAAAAACAAAGAGCGGGTGGATGATCACGCAAAAAAAATTCAAACTCAAACTATAGGCCGAGAGTTTTGAGAGTTCAAACTATGGGCCGAGAGTTTAAAAAATCTCTAGGCTGAGAGTTTTGAGGGTTCAAACTCTGGGCCGAGAGTTTTGAGAGTTCAAACTCTGGGCCGAGAGTTTAAAAAAACTTTAGGCCAAGAGTTTGAACCAATCGCCGCACTGTATTTTAAAAGAAACTTTCAGATGAGAGTTTGAACTAAACTCTGGGCTGAGAGTTTGGAAGACATTTCTCGCCCGAGAGTTTCTGGTCAACAATTCCAACACCATTTCTGGAGAATTCAAAAATGTCTCACTTTAACAAGGTCGGACCACTGCAAAACATGAGAATTACATGTCGGAGTTTATACCAGTAGATTCACCATTCAATCTACTTTCTAGTAGTATAAGTTTTTTTTAATTTCATTTAGGATTACTATTTTTTTCTATTTTTTTACTAAACTTTATCATTAAAAAATTAAGTGACTAAAAAATCAGTCACAATGAAAATTCAATATCATCGCAATGACGAAGCCAAAAAAATTTAAAAAAATACAAGGATGTTCCTTGAAGTGTCCTCTTCAATGGGTTGGTTTTAGTTTGTTTGAGAAGAGTAACATTTGGAAGAAAATGTGAAGACAAAAACATGTGTCGATAATGCACCATTTTCTCAACATACGGTGTTTCGATAAATAATAAAAAATAGTTCCCAAGTATTAAAAAACTCGAAATATAGTCCAGGATAAAGTTTAGTGTGTGTGGATTATGAGCATACAATTGTTTTCCCTAAAATGAATAACCATCTATCAAAAAACCATTGTCAACACAGGTCACTCATTATCCATACCTAAAATTTTCAAGTATATGTCGTTGGTTGACAACAAATTCGTCCCATGATATGTCCTTAAAATAAATTTAAAAAATTATGAGTAGAAAGCTAATTCAATTCTGTAAAACCTTTGTGTTTACTTCAAGTTGAAATTCCTAAGGGAGATATGGGTTTGAATAGGTCGAAGTTGAAAAACATAAAAATTAGCAGTTTTTTTTGTCAAAAACAAGCCAAAATTGTTTCCCAACTTCATGTTTTCACCCCTTAATCTTTTGGTATCGAGTTTATATATTAACCACTTTTAATTTCATTGCTATAAGTTATATAGTGGAATATATATGTATACATAAGACTAAAGTATTACACCATACGTTATGTGAAAACACTTATGTCAAACCCTATGCATGGTGTAAAGATTATTTCCATGTATTATAAAGTTGAAATGCTTTAGTATTCTAGACATCTTTTTTAATCCATAGTTAGATTGTAGCCCAAGATACCTTTTACCATAGTTTGTATCAAATTGTCTACTATGCTATCCATTATATTTCATAGGACTAAAAGACCAAGGATAGAGATACTTTAAACGCCTTAAAACCAAGGCTTTGTTCCTTTCACCTTGAAAATTATAGAAAGCATCATAATCCCGTAACTAATGGTTGATTTTTAAAAATGAAGTACATACTTTGTGTCTAGTAAATTAGGGAAATGTAGACTCACAGGATTAACATAGTGATTATATAAGTGAAGAATGACAATTTTAGATCTCACCCTGAGTTTCCTTTTTGGCGATCTTTTTTCTCTTTTATAACTGGAAACATTTAAATGATGACATTTAGATTCTGCACTTTTAAAATTTCTTTACCTGCTATTTGCGAGAAGAACATTTCTAATGCTTTAGTATAAATTCTAAGTAAGCCTCAGGGTGCCATAGGGCCCCTTCATCATCAAAATAAAAGCAACACTTAGCATGTGCAATCTATAGCAAATAACATCATTATCATTTCGGAATTTAAAACAGTTCACATGCAAAGTCACTTCCGCATTCTATTTTCTTTATGTCCTTTGATTTATTAAATCAGCATTTATTGTATCTTCTGCTTAGTAAGTACAACATTAAATGCTACCTAAAAAAATTTTAATTTTTGTGAATTTTCGGGATGTTACATGTGGTATCAGAGCGCGAGTTCAAACTCTAGTCCTTAAATAGGCTCACGCATGCAAAACAAAAAATGAAAATCAAAAAGTTTATGTTACTAGATTTTATTTTAATTATGTTTCTGTACATAACAGTTTGACATTTAAATTGCAGGTATGGAAATACCAGAGGAATCAGCAGAGGATAGATCTCCTCGTAATGAACATAATAATAATAAGCATGAAGGAATCTATTTCGAATTAAATAATCAATCTTTTGAACTGCTACGTACTGTAAAGGATTTAAAATATGAAATAAGGACTATCAAAGAAGAGAATGAACAAATTTTGAAGGCTCAGGAGGAGTTAAATCGGATTTTAATGGAAAATTATCACAAGGAGGAAAGAGGCAGGAAATCAGAAGTAAAGTTTGATTCTGTAACAATGTCCCACAAACATAAACATAAGAAAGAAATGAATGGTAAAAGTAATAGTTACTCATCATCTGAATCTGATCAAAGTATTAGCAATTCTGATCATGACAGCAGTGACAGTGATTGCTGTTCTAAAAAGAGAAAACATAAGCATCATGAATAGATGACTGGGGAGTTTAAAAAGATTAAGCCACCAACCTTTAATGGCGAAAGTGAAAAAGGTGAGATAGCTGAAGCATGGCTGTCTGGAATGAAGAAGTACTTTAATATTTACGATTACTCTTCTCAGTTAAAAGCCAAGATGGATATTTACAATATGATAGGAAATACAGATATTTGGTGGTGGGATCTTAAAAGAATTAAGAGCATAAAGGAAAGAGACATAACCTAGAATATGTTTAAAAGTTATTTAAGAAAAAGTTATTGTAAGAACAGTACTTTGAAGTTAAGTCAAAAGAGTTTTATGATTTAAAATTGGGTACTATGAACATGAAGGAGTTGTGTAGCAAGTTCCTTAGCTTGTTGAGGTATGTACCTTACATGGTTGAAGAGAAGCCTAAGGTACAAAGGTTTCTAAGTTGTCTACCTTTTAACATAAAATACAGGATTGAGTATGATAACCCTTCCACTCTAGAAGAGGCTATGAGGAAAGCAAATTTCTGTTTTGATCAAAATAGAAAAAGAGAAGGAACAACTGGATGGAAGAGTAATAAGCCTAATCATTTTGATCACAAAAAGAAGAGTTTTAATCAAAATTCTGGAAGTTTTAAGAAAAATTTTAATAAATTTTTTTTTCAAGTAATAATAATTACAGGAGTAATGCACCACATAATTTTACTGCTCCAAGAAATGTACCTAATAACAATAACAACACAAGGTATGCTGAACAGAAAGGACCTTTGAAGTGTTTTGATTGCGGTGGACCACATAAGAAAGCAGATTGCCCATGCAACAAAAGGACAGTCAACAACTTTCATTGCATACAAGCAGAACCAACAGTTGGTGATGTGGCAAGAGAAATGCCAAGGATAAATGCAGCGCTGGAAAATCGACAAGTAGACCATCAAATGTCCATGGTCGAAATCGAAGGTATTCTACAAAACCGATCTATTTCTATTTTGATAGATCCAGGTGCAATTTTGAGCTACATTTCACCTGAATAAGTGAAAAATTGCAAGTTAAGAAAATAAAAGTTTAATAATTCTTGGTTAGTTCAGCTAGCAATAGGCACTAAAGGAAAGGTTACAGATTTTGTTAAAAATTGTGATGTATTTTTGAATCAGCTGAAAACCTAAGTTAATCTGAATGTTTTATTCTTAGGGTCATATGACTTGTTGATTGGAATGGATTGGCTTGAACAACATAGAGTAGTGCTTAATCATTATGAGAAATCATTTACTTGTCTGAATAATGAAGGTAAAACTGAAACAGTAAAAGGAATTCATAGGAAGATTTTCATAAGACAAATTTCAGCGTCACAAGTTAAGAGAGCTTCCAGAAAGGGCTGTAAAATGTTTGTTGTTAATGTTATTAATGACGAATGTTCATCTAAAGAAGGAAAGTTAAAACTGGAGGATATTCCTATCCTTAGTGACTTTTTTGACGTATTCCTGGAAGAAATTCCAGGATTACCTCCGAAAAGGGAACTTTATTTCACCATTGAGTTAGTATCAGGTGCAGTACTAAACTCAAAGGCTCCCTACAGGATGAATATTCTAGAGTTAAATGAGTTAAAGTATCAGCTGAAGGAATTAATAGATAAAAACTACATAAGGCCATGTGTGTCTCCTTGGGGAGCACCAGTAATTTTTGTTAGAAAGAAGGACGTTACCATGCGATTGTGTATTGATTATCGTTAGCTTAATAAAATGACAATTAAGAATCGATATCCATTGGCCCACATAGATGATCTATTTGATCAAGTACGCGGAGCAAAGATATTCACTAAATTTGATTTAAGGTCTGGATATCATTAGGTTAGAATAAAAGACAAAGACATATTCAAAACTGCATTCAGAACGCGATATGGACACTACAAGTTCGTAGTTATGCCTTTTGGGCTAACCAATGCACTGGCAGTGTTCATGTGCTTAATGAACAATGCTCTGCATAAATATTTGGATAAGTTTGTAGTTGTGTTCATTGATGATATTCTGATTTACTCAAAAGCTAAAGAAGAGCATGATGAATATTTAAGAATAATTCTGCAAGTTTTAAGAGAACATCAGCTTTATGTTAAGTTCAGTAAATGTGATTTTTATAAAGATAAAATACAGTACTTAGGTCACATAATTTCTAAAGACGGAATTTGTGTCGACCCTGATAAGATAAAAGCAATTAATGAGTGGCCTGTCCCTAAAGATGTAACTGATGTTCGATCATTTATGGGTATAACAGGTTACTACAGAAAGTTTATTGAAGGGTTCTCACGAATTGCAAATCCCATCAATTCTTTGCAGAAGAAAGGGAAGAAATTCATATGGGATCAAAAGTGTCAAGAAAGCTTTAATAAGTTAAAAGAATTATTAACCACTCCAACAATTTTAAAAATTGTTGATCCTAACAAAGACTTCGTTATATGCACTGATTCGTGCATCGATGGACTTGGTGGGGTCTTAACTCAAGAAGGTCATGCTATTGCTTTTGAGTCTGGAAAGTTAAAAATCCATGAAAATAATTATGCAAATTACGATCTTGAGTTGGCAGCCATGATACATGCACTAAAAATGTGGCGCCATCACTTGATTGGAAGAAAATTCATACTAATGACAGATAATAAGGGTTTAAAGTATTTATTGGATCAAACAAATCTTAACGCAAGGCAAGCTATATGGCTAGCTTTCCTTAGCAAGTATGGTTTCACGGGGGCTTCACTAGAAGGCAATATAATACCACATTCATTCATATTGCGGTATTAAATATTCATGAAAACCTAAAAATTATATTGCTTATATATTAAGGGGCAAAGGGTTTTTTTTATCTAATGTAACAATACAAAAATACTTTGGGGTCTTTTTTATATGGGTAGACTGACAAATATCCGCCAAATGGAGATGGAGGGATCACAGCCAGATGAGAAATCGGGTTGAGACAAGGTTCAGGCTTACCAATATGCATGAAAATTGCGTCTTGAGGCATGCTTGAGGCCATGGGTTTCATTGTGAAGTAGGTTTCCAGTGAATCATAGTCAAGAGACAGTGTTCATTGACAACTAATTGTTACCAATAGCACTCAGCCAATTGTTACAAATAGCTTTGGGAGGCTCTAAGCCTCCAGGGCCTATTATAGGCCCTCGATAGGCCTTGTGGGAATGAATACCCAACCAATCATGCCTATTATAGGCCTTGGTAGGTTTAGTCATCCTCCTAGAGCTTGTTATAGGCCCTGGGGGCTTGGATACCTAGCCCACAATAGGCTTAGTCAGCAATTGGGGAACTACAACATGTAATCTAAATGTTATACTATGTGCATTGGCTCTAGTGACATACAAGAAGTGATCTCCTATCTCTTCATTAGACCATTAGATGCTGCAAATCATAATAATATGTGGTTGAGTAATTGTATTGTGGGTGAAGTAATGTGCATCCACAATATACCTCGAAAGAAGTAAGGTTCATTGTAGAATGCATGTGGGGTCATAAGAGGGGTATAATATCCATATACTACGTAGAAATATAAAGGGGTATAAAAAATGTTAACGAAAAAATTGATACATATAATATCTAGTGAAAACAGGGGTTTTTTTAAATTGGGAAGGCATATTGGGAGGGGGTTAAAAAAAATGATTTTGGAAGGTATTTTCCAATATTTAGTGAAATTATGGGTATTGTTTCATATGCCATCAAAAAACGCGATATGATAGTGGTTTATTGAGTGAAGTCCCCGTGTATGGTTTCGAGATTTAACACATTAAAGGGAAAGAAAACAAAGTTGTTGATGCATTAAGCAAAAATCCTAGATTAAGCTTTATGGCAGCAATCAGCACGTTTAAGACAGATTTGGAAAATCAAATTGAAAAAGGAATTAAACAAGATGAAAATTATCAAAAATTGCTTGGTAAAGTTACTGAAAATGTATATGAAAATTTAATAATAGATTACAACATTAATAAAAAGGGATTAATGACTTATAAAAATAGAATTTATGTACCAAATGTGTCAAAGGTTAAGCTGTTAATTTTGGATGAAGTTCATAAGAGTCCTTATTCAGGACATCCAGGTTATCAGAAAATGATAACTATGTTAAGGAAGGATTATTTTTGTCCCAACATGAAGAATGAAGTGGCTGAATACATAGCTAGATGTTTTGAATGTAAGACCATTAAGACTGAACATCAACATCCAGCTAGACTATTGCAGCCATTTCCAATGCCAGAATGGAAATGGGAGATTATAAGTATTGATTTTATTAAAGGATTGCCTAAAAACTGTTAAGATTTAATATGCTAAGACAGAAAATAGCAGCATTACATTCCATTTCACAATAATAGCATATACAGGATCACTGAAGAAACAACAAGCACAGCATAAACACAAGAGACAGAGATTTATCCTGGGAAACCCTCATGGGGTAGAAAACCCAGCAAAGCTTCCTCAATATAGATGACCAGCAATATACAAAGATGAAACCCTGAGACATGATCTCCGCCTCCACAATAGAAGACCTCTCCTCCACAAGTGCGCTATCCTCAAGTGAGTGAGAGTGTCAAATGAGGAATACACCTCCTCTATTTATACACTACTCCGACTTGTCTTTTACACAAGAACACATAGGCTCGTATTTAACCAATGGGTTAAATACCCCACTACAACTGACTGGTCCGACCCCTCTAGGGTGGTCTAATAACCCTTTGACCCACATAACACATACAGGGCCGACCCCCACTAGGGAAGTCTAATAACCCGAGTTACCACATTCCGACGGAGGAATAAACATCTCCGGATATACAATAAGATCTTCACGGAGGAATGAATCATCTCCGGAATAATAAAGTACAAATATAATATTATTTGAAGTTACAATATCTCAACACTCCCCCTTAATGAGAAGGATATTATAACAGCATCTGCACGAGCAAGCAGTCATCAACATCATACATGATACATCTATAAATCATTGGAAGCTTTCTCAACATCATCAGTAACTCAACCAGTTACTGGAACATCTTCAATACTGGAACATCAACATCTTCAGTACTAAGTCTTTATCTTCTGTAGCACTCAAACAGCTATAGCAACATCAATATTTGAATCCTCACGATCTTCAGCATCGCCATCACATGATCATCAACATCGTCATCACACGATCAACATCGTCGTCTCACGATCGTCAGCATCGTCATCTCACGATCATCAGCATCATCATCACACGATCATCAGCATCGTCATCTCACGATCATCAGCATCGTCATCACACGATCATTAGCATCGTCATTACACGATCATTAGCATCGTCATCAATACAGGTATCCATAACAATACAAGTATCCACATCATTAGTACAAGTATTCATGCCAATACAAGTATACATATCATGAATACAAGTATCCATACTGATACAAGTAACCATATCATCAATACAAGTATCCTACCGATACAAGTAACCACATCATCAATACAAGTATCCTACCGATACAAGTAACCACATCATCAATACAAGTATCCATACCGATACAAGTAACCACATCATCATAAAAAAAAAATCACTTTCTCGGAGACCATTCGTCTACGGATCAATTCAGGGACCAAAGTCTGGGGATGATACAATCCCCACTTCTCGGAGACCACACGTCTACGGATCAATTCAAGGACCGAAGTTCGGGGATGATACAATCCCCACTTCTCACAGACCACACGTCTACAGATCAATTCAGGGACCGAAGTCCGGGGATGATACAATCCCCACTTCTTGAAGACCACACGTCTACGGATCAATTCAGGGACCGAAGTCCGGGGATGATACAATCCCCACTTCTCGGAGACCACACGTCTATGGATCAATTCAGGGACCGAAGTCCGGGGATGATACAATCCCCACTTCTCGGAGACCACATGTCTACGGATCAATTCAGGGACCAAAGTCCGGGGATGATACAATCCCCACTTCTCGAAGACCATACGTCTACGGCTCTCTTTAGGACTGAAAGTCCAGGGATGATCCAATCCCCTCAACTGTCCACTAAGGACTTCATTCTCGGAGACCTCACGTCTATGGCTCTCTTTAGGACTGAAAGTCCAGGGATGATCCAATCCCCTCAACTGTCCACTAAGGACTTCATTCTCGGAGACCTCACGTCTACGGCTCTCTTTAGGACTGAAAGTCCAGGGATGATCCAATCCCCTATCTGTCCACTAAGGACTTCATTTTCGGAGGCCACACGTCTACGGATCAATTCAGGGACCAAGGTCCAGGGATGATACAATCCCTATCTGTCCACTAAGGACTTCATTTTCAGAGACCATACGTCTACGGATCAATTCAGGGAACCAATGTCCAGGAATGATACAATCCCTATCTGTCCATTAAGGACTTCATTTTCGGAGACCACACGTCTACGGATCAATTCAGGGACCAAGGTACAGGGATGATACAATCCCTATCTGTTCACTAAGGACTTCATTTTCAGAGACCATACGTCTACGGATCAATTCAGGGACCGAAGTCCAGGGATGATACAATCCCTCTTCTTTCTCGGAGACACCTGTCTACGGCTCACTTTAGAACATGTGTTCAAGGATGATACAATCCCTCTTCTTTCTCGGAGACACCTGTCTACGGCTCACTTTAGAACAAGTGTTCAAGGATGATACAATCCTCACATGTATTCTTATCAATACAAGTACAAGTATCCTCAACCATACAAGTACATTAATCAATACATGTATCATCAAAAGTATGTATTCTTACCAATACATCTTATCATCAAAAGCATGTATTCTCACCAATACATCTATCATCAAAAGCATTTATTCTTACTAATACATCTAACATCAAAAGCATGTATAAGTAAAACCAAGTATTCTAAGTATAATAGTCGTAAATCTAAATATTTCTAAGTATCTAGGTGTAGAGAACAGGTTACCTCATCATCGACCTTGTTGTTCGATGAGACAATCTCATCATCAGTGACTATACTACTCCCCCTTTCGAGGAGGGTCCTTTTGAACTACACCAAGCTTGTCTTGTAAGTATTCAAATTTCACTCGAGACAGAGGTTTGGTTTGCAACTTCTTCACTTGAGGTAGAGGTTTGGTTAGTACAACGGTAACCTGTTACAAATTCAAACTTTTTCTGCGTCATATCTTGTTAGTTCCCTATGTTCTTTGACTTATCATGGAACACTAGAGTCTATGTCATATTGATACAACTCTATTTATCACTTAGGATCACAGTTGGTTCTATCTCTAAATCAAACAATCCTGAAGCCAAACTTCTTCACAACTAGCAGAGCAAGCAGCCATATATTCCGCTTGTGCTGAGAGCCACACTAGACTGCTTCCAGCTAAACCACGAGATCATGGCTAATCCCAGACAATAACATCATCTCGATGTGTTCTTCCTGTCTGATACACTTTCTGCCCAATCAACATCTGAGTAGCCATCTGAAGTCATGATCTCCAAGATAGCATAGATCAAAGTCTATCGTATCTTTTATGTGCCTCATCACATGCTTTGCAACTATCAGGTGAACACATCTAGTTTCCACTAGATACTGACTCAAGGTGTTCACAACAAAGCATATATCTAACCTAGTATTCGTTAAACACATCAATGACTCAATATTTTGTCTGTACAGAGTTCTATCCACTAACTCTGATGAGTCATCTACTAACAACTTCAAGAGTGGCCATACCAGCACATCAAGTCCTTTTAATATTTTTCAGCATACTTTCCTTGGTTGAGAAAGATTCCTTTTGAGCCTTGCCATTCTTCCAGACCTAGGAAGTAATGCATCAATCAGAGATCTTTCATTTTCATTTCTTCAGCCATCTTCTTCTTTCTTTTCATGATCTGTTTCTCATTTCTTGTTAGAAAGAGATCATCATCATAAAATAATGGTATGATAGGTTCATCACCTACAACCTTAAGGTAAAGGTTAGTAACAACTTTACTTTTGGTAAAGTCCAAGCTTATAAAGAAACTGTCAATTCTCCCTTTGTGATTGAACATCATTCACACTTTGCATTGAATGATCTTTCGCATATCTATCTTTGCCATCTCTCGTTAGATGGGTCTACTAATATGAGCCTCAATATGATTCGAACTCTGTGGTGAGTTCCTTCTTGCATCCATGTCATCTATGTATAGAAACCATATTCAACCTTGTAGCGAAGGTTGAGATCCACATCGCCCATGGTGATCATTAAGCTCATCAAATGATTATCGATCCTGGGAACTCATACAGAACCTGATTTAGACTTCTTCTTTAACTACACCATTAAGAGAATGGTCTTATCTAGCCACTTGGAGCAAACATCTCATCATGATTCTCTTCCTCTTTCTAAGAGAATCTTCTAGCCTCAAGCATTCTATAGTGTGTTTGATTTGTAAATCTTTTGTTGAACATCCATCGTTTGTTCAGTGTTCATCATTCATCATGATCTTTCCTACAAATCAAAATTAAGTACATGATTAGTAATACTTCATAATCATCAAATCATATTGTCATGATAACCTATTATGCATACAGATATTATTTACATAGTTATGCAACTATTTTGACCAATACTTTGGCACAACACTTTTCAGATATTATTTACATAGTTATCCTCGACTTGTAAATGTTTCAGACCTTGAACCTTCGCAGAAATGGATTTATAGCTAAAGTTCCACGATGACTGGTTTTTGCTATGTAAAACCCTAACCTTCAAATTGTCGTAACTAAAGCAAGTGTAGTAAGTGCCATACCTTGTCTTCCTTCAGGTTAGCTCTGATACCATGTTAAGATTTAATATGCTAAGACAGAAAATAGCAGCATTACATTCCATTTCACAATAATAGCATATACAGGATCACTGAAGAAACAACAAGCACAGCATAAACACAAGAGACAGAGATTTATCCTGGGAAACCCTCATGGGGTAGAAAACCCAACAAAGCTTCCTCAATATAGATGACCAGCAATATACAAAGATGAAACCCTGAGACATGCTCTCCTCCTCCACAATAGAAGACCTATCCTCCACAAGTGCGCTATCCTCAAGTGAGTGAGAGTGTCAAATGAGGAATACACCTCCTCTATTTATACACTACTCCGACTTGTCTTTTACACAAGAACATGTAGGCTCGTATTTAACCAATGGGCTAAATAACCCACTACAACTGACTGGGCCAACCCCTCTAGGGTGGTCTAATAACCCTTTGACCCACATAACACATATAGGGCCGACCCCCACTAGGGAAGTCTAGTAACCCGAGTTACCACATTCCGACGGAGGAATAAACATTTCCGGATATACAATAAGATCTTCACGGAGGAATGAATCATCTCTAGAATAATAAAGTACAAATATAATATTCTTTGAAGTTACAATATCTCAACAAAAACCAGAAACAGAATGACTTCATAATGGTGGTTGTGGACAAGTTAAGTAAGGATGCTCATTTTATTCTTGTTAAAACCACTTTTAAAGCTTCTAACATTGCAGATGTATCTATGAAGCAAATCTTTTACTAACACCGAATTCCAAAGGTAATTATTTCTAACCAGGACTCTAAGTTCACTGGCAATTTTTGGACAACACTGTTTAAAGGTTTAAATACTAAACTAAATTTTATCACTTCTTTCCACCCACAAACTGATGGTCAAATAGAAAGGGTAAACCAGATTTTTGAAGACATGCTAAGAAGGTATGTCAAAGATCGGCCATCTAAGTGGAAAGATTATCTACATTTAGCATTATTTGCATACAATAATCATTATCAAGCATCTACTAAGTTAAGTCCATTTGAAATTTTGTATGGAAGAAAATGTTGTATTCCTATTTCTTGGGATAACCCTGTAGGAAAATTAATGCTAGGACCAGATTTATTGGAAGAAATGGAGCTAACCATGAAACAGGTTCAAGGTAACTTAAAGGTTGCCCAAGATCATCAAAAATGTTATGCAGATTTGAAACGCACTGAAAGAGAATTTCAAGTTGGAGACCATGTTTTTATAAAGGTAAAACCCAATAAAAGTTCTTTGAAGATTGGGAGTTGTGCTAAACTAACACCAAGGTACTGTGGACCATTCGAAATCCTATCAAGGATTGGAGCTGTTGCATATCAATTGGCTTTGACATCTGATTTAAAAATCCATAATGTTTTTCATAATTCTGTTTTAAAGAAGTATGTGCATGTTGCTACTCATGTGTTGAATTGGGATGAAATACAGGTGGAGCCCGAAGGAGATTCTCAGGTGGAACCGGACTGTATTCTTGATAGGAGGGAAATTATGCTTTGGAATCATACCATAGGGAAGGTAAAGGTGTAATGGAAGCACCTTAGCCCTGAGAAAGCTACCTGGGAACTGGAAAGTAAAATGCGGGTGAAATATCCAGTTCTGTTCCAGGAAAGGTCGGATGATGGGTAAGCAACATCGAGGATGATGTTGAGCTTAAGTGGGGGTGTTTGTAACATACCCTTTTTGCTGAAGAAACATTTTATGTTGAAAATATTATGTTAGCTTTTATTGTAAAGTTTTATATTGGAAAAGTGTGCAAGGATGACTGTAATTGCACAATATTTTATTATTTAATAAATAAAATAGGAGACAAAAACCTAAGGGGACTGTTGAAAGATTGGTTGCTGACCCACTAGGTGGAATGGAATCTGGGGTAGCAGGAAATGGACAAGTGGCAGCATCATGATGCAACTAACTAGTTGTTGGTATGGGAAAACTCCCTTGAAATGTGGTCATAGTGCTCTGGAAGGTGGGACTAGAGCTTGAGGCTCATTTATTCAAAACTGACCACTAAAGACATAGGCAGTCTATATAAGAGCCATCAAAATATGAACTGAGGTTCAGCACTTTTCCTAACGCACAAATTTACCTCAGGGTTTTGCTGTGCTTGCACCCAAGAGATTCGATGAGGGGATATGCTGAGTTTGTTTGATTACGGTGTAAGTCTTCCTATTTTACTACTGAGTGCATAAGTTATATTGCTGAGTGCATAAGGCATATTTTGAGTGTAAAAATTACACTGCTAAGTGCAGAAGGCATATTTTGAGTGCAAAAGTTATATTACTAAGTGCCTTGCTTCTACACAGATTCCATCTACTTAGTGGTTCAGTAAACAAGCTCAGGGGTCCAAAGGAAGCAAGTAGTTTTGGCTGCTTCTTCTCGGAAAGGTTGGGAGGAACAGGCCTACTTGGGTGTTTGTCGGCCCTATCATTATTTACAGGTTCTACTTGTTTTTTCTAATTCTAAGTAGTTATAGTTTCTATCTGCAATTATTGATTTACTGTTTTCAAGGATATTATTAAACAAATACATTTATTTTAAGTTTCTGACCTAATTAGGATTCTGTATAGTAATGATTATGTAAGATGAATTGAATCAAATATTTCCCTGCATTTTTCCCCATGCTAATTGATCTACATCATACTCTAGTACAGAGAAGAGATTAAGGTAGATAAATTGATGGCCAAATTTCCAAATAAATAAGAAGATCAATCCTATTATATTTCATTAGTTTTTACTACCATTAATATTCTGTATTAAATAATATAATTATATGTTTTTCTTTTATCATTCTTTTCATTAGTTAAGTGTTTTAAAGTTCACTGTATTTCTTTCACGAGTCTGTATGGAAATAACAGCTACAAAAACATTTATTTCCTAAGTATATAGTATTGTTATCCTTTACTGCTAACAAGTATATACATCATGAAAACAAACAGTTTTCATATCCAACTATTGAAATTATCTTTATGTTCCACATTTTTTAGGAAATCATAACAGCTGCAAATTTAATAGCATCAACAAGCATTACATTACATTCTATTCTGACAGTCATAGATTTAAATTAGGGTTTTA
Organism: Larix kaempferi; assembly: GCA_027924585.1. Classification (NCBI taxonomy): domain Eukaryota; kingdom Viridiplantae; phylum Streptophyta; class Pinopsida; order Pinales; family Pinaceae; genus Larix; species Larix kaempferi. Next base: position 18,244,289 of record BSBM01000779.1, read on the forward strand.
TTTCTTTCCATATTTTGTTATCTAAAGCTCTGTTTTCTGTTACAATTATCCTTTCTTTTAAACTCTACAATTACACTGTTAAAAGACATTTGTCCTTTCAGTAGTATCAAATTTAGTTATTTGTATTCCATATTGAATCTATCTATTATTACAAATAGTAGTACATGGAATCAATTTCAGTATGAACTCAGATCCTCAAACATAGATTTGATCTGTTCTCAACAGACTGTTTTCAATCACACCGCAAATATTGTATTATTTATTTCAATCTTTATCAAATACTACTTAAAACACAGAATGACCATTTTCTTTTTAAGACATATATTCCACGACATAGATGGTATGAAATCCTTATTATTTATACAATATGTAAACATTGCAAACCCTATTCAAGGAAAACATCAAATTTATTAATCCTTATCGGATTTTGCCGCGGGTATTAAACCCTTGTAAAACAAAACAGTAGTAGAGATGTGACTGTAGCAAACTCAATAATGAAAATTATTTCATACATCAAATAGCCAAGAGTCGACATTATCAACCACTAAAATTTTCATTTGAAAATGAGTCATAGCAGACCTCACAGAAATAGAAGGCCATAATTTCTTTTACAGTCACATTATTGGGACAAAACCCCATTACATCATTTAGTTTCAAAATAAAACTTAAAACCATTTCATAAAACGATGAAGGTATAAACCCTGTAAGATAGGTACATTACGATAGAATGAATAGTATAGTGGTTTCAAACCCAATATCTAACACTTCTCTTTTTATAAAACATATGAGGGTTTAACCCTTCCAAAGAAATTTCTTGCAACTAAGAAAACCTGCAGCGAAACGCTATGAGGACTATCATCAAGTAGGCCGCAGATCTCTCAACACTGCTTCAACACTGTTGCTACCACGAGACTTAGCAACGGAGGCCATACACTTAGTCCAGAATCAAAAGAGTTGCTAAACATCAACTACAACCAACAGTGTCTAAGAGGGATAACCACTGAGTCTTACCATTGTAATGCAGTAAACCATCATCTTAAACTAGAAGGCTCGCAGATGAAGAATACTTGCACGAAAGATGAAGAACACCTGCCAGAAAAACAACGTGGATTAAATAACACACTTTCGATTTGAGAAAGCATTTTCTGTGCAAATAATAGAAATGAGTTTCGAACCTTTACCTTCGGAGTTTCCCATCTATAGTAGAGTTATTGTAGCTATCAAAAGAAGAAAACCAGGACCATCACTCCTAAATAAACGCAGCAAGACCATGTGCTTTTCTAAGATCTACCTCGCATACAGAAGAAAGAACCAACCGTTGTTCGAAACCACTATTGAAAGCCGAAACCCATCAACCTATTAACTATTACAGTCAAGTTCGGCTCTGAGGCTTAGTTGCTCAACCACCAGGTCCTGGTATCGATTCCTGGAGGCGTCCTCAACTTACCAGAAACACTACAAGCCTGTAGCCTATGAGCCTGCCTCAAAACCCCACTCCCTCACATTGAATGACAAATACAATGAAGTATTACCGAAGGAGTGTTAGGGTATCGAGGTGTTAGGGTATCGTCAACCTCGAGGAAGCTATCACATGAGAATCGCCACGTAGATGCCATGTAGATTTTCCATTCAACCTCCTTTAATGCAGTTTATGAATCCAGGATTATCACAGTACATAGAATCCCTGCTATGGATCATACATCGGGATTATATCTACATTATCCTAAGTTTCTCGTTGTTTCAAACCTTGAAGTATTAACACGTACAACTTGCCATCATGAAGGACATTAGTTTTAGGTTTGATCTTATATCACCATGAGATTATCATTATAATGTTTTATGATATGATTAGGTCTTAGCCTTTTGGTATCGAGTTTATATATTAACCACTTTTCATTTCATCACTATACGTTATATAGTGGAATATATATGTATACACAAGACTAAAGTATTACGCCATACGTTATGTGAAAACAGTTATGTCAAACCCTATGCATGGCATAAAGATTATTTCCTTGTATTATAAAGTTAAAATGCTTTAGTATTCTAGACATATTTTTTGATCCATAGTTAGATTGTAGCCCAAGATACTTTTTACCATAGTTTGTATCAAATTTACTACTATGCTATCCATTATATTTCATAGGACTAAAAGACCAAGGATAGAGATACTTTAAACGCCTTAAAACCAAGGCTTTGTTCCTTTCACCTTGAAAATTACAGAAAGCATCATAATCCCGTAACTAATGCTTGATTTTAAAAAATGAAGTACATACTTTGTGTCTAGTAAATTTTGGAAATGTAGACTCGCATGATTAACATAGTGATTATATAAGTGAAGAACGACAATTTTAGATCTCACCCTGAGTTTCCTTTTTGGCGATCTTTTTTCTCTTTTATAACTGGAAAAATTTAAATGATGACATTTAGATTCTGCACTTTTAAAATGTCCTTATCTACGATCTGCAAGAAGAATGTTTCTAATGCTTTATCATAAATGCTATGTAAGCCTCGAGGTTCCGTAGGGCCCCTTCATCATCAAAGGAAAGCAACAGTTAGCATGTGCAATCTATAGCAAATAACGTCATCATCATTTCAGAATTTAAAATAGTTCACATGCAAAGTCACTTCCACATTCTATTTTCTTTATGTCCTTTGATTTATTAAATCAGTATTTATTGTATCTTCTACTTAGTAAGTGCAACATTAAATGCTACCTTAAAATTTTTTAATTTTTGCAAATTTTCGGGATGTTACACCATCATTGCATGCATCAGTGCATACAACAAAGTCCTTGTTTGGATCTTCAATTTTTAGAATAGGTGTAGTTAATAATTCTTTCAATTTCTTAAAACTTTCTTCACACATTTGATCCCAAACAAATTTCTTTTCCTTTTTATGTAAAGAGGTTATGGGTTTTGCGATTCTTGAGAATCCTTCTATAAATTTTTTGTAGTAACATGTGATTCCCATGAGCGATCATACATCTGTTACATCTTTAGTGACAAGCCATTCGTTAATTGCTCTTATTTTATCCGGGTCAACTGAAATTCCATCATTGGATATCACATGACCTAAATATTGTATTTTATCTTTAAAAAATTTACACTTACTGAATTTAGCATAGAGTTGATGTTTTCTTAAGACTTGTAAAATTATACGTAAGTGTTCGTCATGTTCTTCCTTAGTCTTTGAATAAATTAAAATGTCGTTAGTTAAAACAATTACAAAATTATCCAAATACCTCTGTAAAACATTATTCATTAGACACATGAAAACTGCTGGAGCGTTAGTTAGCCGAAAAGGCATAACTACAAATTCGCAATGCCCATAACGGTTTCTAAAAGTAGTCTTAAAGGTATCTTCGTCTTTTATCCTGTCTTGATGATATACAGATCTCAAATCTATTTTCGAAAATATCGTCGCTCTGCATACTTTATCAAAAAGATCATCTATGCGGGGCAATGAATATCTCCTTTTAATCATCATTTTATTTAACTGACGGTAGTCTATGTATAAACGCAAAGTACCATCCTTCTCTTTAACAAAGATGACAAGTTCTCCCCAAGGATACATGCTTGGTCTTATGTAATTTTATCAATTAATTCTTTTAACTGTGATTTTAATTCGTTAAGCTCTAGGTTGTTCATCTGGAAAGGAGCTTTTGAGTTTGGTACCGCACCCAGTTCTAGCTCAATGGTGACGCCCAATTCTCCTTTTGGAGGTAATCCTGGAATTTCTTCCGGGAATACATCTGAAAAGTATCTTAGGATTGGTATGTCTTCAATTTTTAACTTACCTTTTTTAGTAGCATGTTGGTCATTTATTACATTTATAGCAAATAATTTACATCCTTTTTGTATATCCTTTTTTACTTGCAATGCAGAAATTTGTCTAACTAAAGTTTTTGTATATCCTTCCATTTCCCTGCAATTTATCTAACAAATGTTCTGTACAGAAACAAATTAAAACAAAAATCGGTATCTGCATTTTTTGTTTCAATTTCAATTGCGTGAGTGAACCACTTTCAGGCCTAGTGTTTGAACTTACGCTATGATACCACATGTAACATCCTCAAAAACTTCATCAAAAATTAAAAAATTTCTAGGCAGTTATATTTGCAATTAAATGCTATGCGAAAAGTTTATATGTGAATGTTCAGCATCTTTATTAACTGCTTAACTATACTCTTAAATGTGACACTTACTTATTTACAAACTATTGTCAATTATTAAAAGTGTCTTAATGACATTAGATAGCTATGTCATCCTATGTTTGAAGTTAATATCATACTGTCCATATTACAACATTATACTTGTGGAATTTCTCTTAACTCATTATTATATAAATGTCTTGTATATTCATTGATGCTATTCTGATATTCATGTATTCGATGATTATTTCTTTTGTCCTTCAATCATTGAAGTAGGACTATGAGTCTCTTTTACTATTGAGAGTATTTATGAATTCAATTGTATCCTTTATAATGATCGTCTGGTTATTACGTACATTCTTTTCATTTATGGACTAATAAATGTGTAATGTGATTATGTTGACATTCAACGCTCAATGTCTTAAAGTTGTAAATTACTTCTTGTTGTTGATGTTGATAGTTGGCTTATCATTCTTATGTCATGATATGTTTAGCTTAATATTTGATTATGTCTAACTCCTTTTGATTGGAAAGTGAGTTCTGGAGCAGCCGTGAGGCTTACTTAGCTTTTAAATCTAATGCATGTTATCGCTACCCTGTCCAGGTTATAGGCAAAACTCTCATGCATGAATTGGCTAATGTTTTCATATATTTTACATGGCTAAGGTTATAATCTAGCTAGAAAATTATATTGCAAGGAATAATTAATATTGCAGACCTAACTATGGGTTGGATGTTCTATCCCTAATGGATTCTATCAAGGTGATGGCGCACCATAGCTTAATGTTGGTGTTAAATGTTATAATATAACATTAGTGCTTATAACGAATAACCAAAGTCTTTGGCGCACTTGTGAGTTGGAGTTCGAATGGAAAACAACATGTTTAAACTATACAATCGTGGGTAAAAATTGAAATAGTAGTGGGCACCAACCAAGCTCATTTATGAACCATGTGAAGGTTTGTGAAGAGCTACCATGTAAGGAACATAACCCTAACTATTCGCTGATCTTCGACATTGTTAATTGTGGTTGTGTGAGGGTTTGGAGAGCCGAGCTCTCACTTAGCTTCCATGGCCAAAATGGGCTCATCTACTCAGTTCCAACGTTAAAATATTTAAAATACAGAGTGCCCTTCAAGTTTTTAGTGAATGTTCAACGTAAAGCTATCACTGTAGTCTCGGTTGCTACGGTGAGCTATGCTCATGGCGCTTCATCTTCTCTGCAAGAGGTAAGAAAGTTACCAAATGTGACCTATTTCAAACATTTAATTATTTTGTTTATCATATGTCAATTCCTAACTGTTTCACATGCTTTGGCAGTAGGTTTCTAGTTCCTAGCTGGTCGTTTTTCTCTTCTTAAGCTTACAGCTACAACATGTCTGAGTCAAAGGAAACCCCCAGTGATTTAATACAACGGTAATCCCTTGCTTTCTCCACAATGTCTCCTATGTCTACATGTTTGAAAAACACTGTCAGCGATGATGTTTACAAAGTTGTAAGCCCTCGGGCATTCGAATCATTTAGTAGCTCGTAGCTTGGAGTTGGGATTCAGCCAGCGTTGTTAAATAAAATCTCTGGCGTTAAGTTTCTTTAGTTTTCTTCTACGTCTCTGTTGAGACTCATATTACTTGTCTCTTGTTTATATGAGAATGTTTGGGCTTGAATCCTTTAGTTGGATTTTCTTCAATGAAATGAATATACAGAATGACTACTGTGTAATGTCATTCGTAAGCTATCCATAATGTTTTTCTGGGTTTTTAGTACTAGGGTTTGAAAATAATGTTTCCATTTTTTGTATAATCCATCTAGCATTATCATTTTGAATACGATTTGTTGCGGGGTTGTTTGGGTAGAGATTGTTTCGATAGTTAAAATAAATGATGGAGATGTTACTATTTTGGGCCAAGCCCTAACTTAACTCTGTGTAAAGCTTTTACAGTATTGGTTGTAATTTTTAATAGTTTTGATTGCTATAGGGTTTAAACCCTAAACCCTGTCAATGTTTTAAAAATTTATAACACGACTGGGCGAGGTCACTCTTCAAACTTAAACCCTTGACCTTTTAATAAACTATTATTTTGGTAAGATTCCAACGATGCATCCATTAGATGCCATCGAGCTCCTTTTCTTGAAGCGTTCTGTATCACTACAATGGTTTCGACTATATTAGGATAATGGTTAAGTTTTTATTTGTTAAAATATTACACAATGGATATTGAGACCCACTGTATTTAATCTGGGTGACGAACCTGGAGTTGTATTAACCTGGTTCATATTAGCTAGACGAATCTCAGGGTGAGTCCTCTCAGTCTCGAACCCTTTTTATATGATTACATTAGTTATGCCGAATGACACTATGATAATCGTTGATAATTTTAATACCTTGTTACAATTGTTAACTTGTTACAGGGTTATTGTATTGAATATGTTTTAACCATATTGCTTTCACTATTTGATATTTGATAAAGAGTGATGTCTAAAGGGTTCGACCCTCGACATAGTTGATATTGTTATATTGTATACGAGTTACAGGGTTTGACCATGAACTATCCTTTAAACTTGAAATTCTTTTTGATTATGAAAGTATAATGCATGTCGATACCTTATGGGGATATCGAGCAATTATCAAAATATTTCAATATTTATCTATTAGATGTGCTATTGTTTATGTAAAAGCATTACCCAAGATTTAAGAACTCTGTTTCGATTTATACAATACATTTTGTTTATGAAATTCGATACCTGTAGGATTTAGCTAGGGATTTCAAAAGATGTTTATTTCTATACTTCTAAAATATCATACTACTATAAAGTTGATATCAGTTCTGTACATTGTGCTTATAAGAGATTCATATTGAAACTGGATAAGTTGATAGTATAATACTTTGTTTACATGATTTGCAATGAATGCATAACTAGGGTTTATATTTGTATTTATGTGTAAAATCCTATGATGTTTTAAATATGAACTTTGCTGGTATGTTATCATTGTCAATTGTTTATGAATATATATATATATATATATATATATATATATATATATATATATATATATATACTATTAAGAGTAGTAATCAAGAATGAATTATATTTCTCATATATTATACAAAATATGCTTTTGCTTAGAAATTTCATATCATTTATAATCTATGTTAATTAAACATTTTCATGTACTAGAATACATCACCTATGGTGAAAGGAAAAATACAGGAAGAAATTTATAATCATTCATTTTGTATTTTCCAATCTTTATTCATCCATTCATTGTACATAATTAACCTATGAGTTCATAAATCTATCATTCCTAACAACTAACTGATATCTAAGATACATCTGGAAGCTATGATAACATTTACATACAGCTTTCAGAAATAGGTCAACAGTTTAAAAGTAAGAAAAATAAAAACAAAGTAGAACCTGATAACCAATAGGGTGGACAAACACCCAAAGAGGACTGTTCCTCCCAACCTTCTCCAGAAGGAAGCCAAGATCACTTTCTTTTGGACCCCCAAACCTGTTCACTGAACCACCAGGATGAAGATACTGTGTAGAAGCAAGACACTCTATTTGTACTTCAGCAATCAAGAAGACTTGCATACAAACTCTCTTTGTACTTCAGCAATCATGGAGACTTGCATACAAATCACTTATATGTACTTCAACAATTATGAAGACTTGCATACATATCACTCTTATGTACTTCAACCATCATGTAGACTTGCATACCTAACACTCTGTAACGCAACAGTAAGAGGGTCTTACTCTGCAACTCATTACCTAACTTCCCCTCATCGAATCTCTTGTGTGCTCAGTTCTAACAACACAAGGAAAAAGTTGTGAGCCCTCAGCTCAATCCAATGGCTATAAAAGATTGCCTAGGTCTGTTGGTCAGTTTAACATTTATTGAGCCACTAGCTCAATTCCACCATCCTTGAGGAACATGACCACATTTTGGGGGAAGTTTCCCCCTACAACAGCTAGTAAGTGTGTGTAGATGCTGCCACTTGTCCATTTCCTTCTCACCAGTTTGATTCCTCGTAGTGGATCAGTGAACACTCTCTCAACAGTCCCTTTGGGTGACTGTCTCCTATTTTAATTTATTAAATAATAATAGTATTCATTTACAATCATCCTTGACCATCCTTGGTCATTAATATAAACATTTACAATAAAAGTTAAAGTAATTTTTTTCCACAAACATAAAATGTTTCAAGTATTAGGTAGGTTACAATTCATACTTTTATGGATCGCACACTCTGAATAAACCTGGACTAAATTCAATGCATGTATCCAAGAAAAACTTAGAAAAAATTACAACCTATTGTTTGATGGTCTACCCATAGTACCACATCAAAAGAAAAATACTCTATCCTGAGTGATCGCAGAAAGAAAACAATGAGCCCTTAGGTCCGAGCATTTCAACCATGCTCTCATACCACAATTTAACAACCCCAATTTTTGGATATGCGGAAATTTTAAAAACTTTAAATTTATATAATAAAACTAATATCTTGCAACATTTTGGGTATGGAAAACATATTTAGCATGCTTACTAATTGCAATATTTCAACCTTTCATAACCTAAAATAACTTATGCATCATTGTTATTCATTTATTCACATAACCAAAACATATACTTGCTTGCAACAATGAAACCAACTGCTTGGAGAATCAGCTCCTCCCAACCATAGGAGAGAGCGACTCGACTGTTTTCCAAACTGCACCCCTGAGGTGGTTCACCACCTTGCACTAAAACACCAAGCAACACTTCCACGCGATATTCTTTCTCTCAGAGTCCGTAAAAAGCAATGATGGACTTACGAAAAAAAAGAACACTCAACACAGTTCTTCTATGCACAACACGACATCACATGTTATCTTAGTGCACCAATATATATAGTTTTGCCTAGGTATTGTGCCATCACAATCAAATATTCAATCAATCCATCAATCCCTATGATTTAGGATCTTGTTTGGTAGTTGAGATTTTAGATTGGATTTGATTGATGAAAATATCTCTTGCTTGCTTACACATGTTGTTTGTGCCATGGTGGTGTCCCCTCAGTTAGCTGGATTCTCCAAGTGCCTTTTTATTTTATTAAATAATAAAAATAGTTTGTTGTGCAAAGTGTCACTCAATGTTTTTGAGTTTTTAAATAACTCTTACAAGATAATTGTCATAAATATTAAATCAAAATATAATAATAATGTTTTGGGGTATCACACACTCGGTAGATGGATTGATGGAGTTCTTGAGTGCAATGGGTGGGTGGGGTGGTTTCTTACATTAGGTATGCACTTGATGAATGACTCTTGGCCGATTGGAAATGAAATATACCGCTCTTCTACCCCCCACCCTTTTTTCATTTGGTTTAACAGGAGTGCATACGCGCTAACAACACGCACACACAACAGCATGCATGTGCCTTGGTTCGGTACTGAACCTAAAAGTGCGTGCACGTTTCCTTGGGTGCATGCCTGTCCTCATTTTTTTCTCTAGCATGGCCCCATCACAATGGTTTTGGGGAGCAACTTTGTGCACCCACCCTCAATAATTAAAATTACTAGAATTTAGTTTTTGGACCTTCACTTGGTTTTTGAGTATTTTAGTGCAATGAAATTGCATAGATTCTTAAGAAATTATGTACAATGATTTTTTATGATTAATTTATGGTTTTTGTTAGATTTTTATTCATATTATTGAAATCACGTGGTGATGGAAATAAGAATAATGTATTAAAAATGGTGTGTAATAATTATGATATGCATGACAAAGTAAGTAACAAAAATTAAGATATTGTAAAACATTTTTTTTTATTATTTTTTTATTTATCAAATTCTCATCTATCACCACCACAACCAGAATAATGGTGGCTGACATAAGTATTAGGTCATGGCTCACTTAGGTCAATTTAGTTAATAAAAATGGAAATATCTTGTTATAAAAAAAATGGAAACCCCAATAACAAAAATGGAAATATCTTGTGCGAATCTTAACTCTAAATAAATAAATAACCTTTTCTAAAACAACTTTACTCTTTAAGTTTTAAATGGTCAATTTTTTTTCATTCTCAAACAAAATCACCACTGCTGGAATTTGGTTTTCATTGTACCTGTCAAAGTTTTTTTTTTTTACGTTTTGGGTGTATATATCACCCGTTGAAAACATTTTGTTTAAATTTTTACCCTTCAATAATGAAGTCTTGCAAAAAAAATTACTCTTCAATAATGAAGTCTAACAAAAAAAAATTTACACTTCAATAATGAAGATTGGTCTATAAATAAAAATTGGAATTGGTTTAAAGGAGAACATGTTAAACTTGGGCAATGATTTTCCCATCCAAGATCTTACTACCTTTATTAGCAGTAATTAGCAATTAAACTAGGTGATTTCATGGATTTAGAACACCAGAGGGCATATACTGGAACGCTGGGTAAATTCCCCATTTGAGTCCTCTATATCTGTTGATCAGTGATTCAATACTAGTTCTGGGGCAACCCGGCTGGTCGTACAATGCCTACATCTAGCTGGCTTCTAAAGTAATAAAAACACAAAACCACATATTTGCATGAAGAAACTCACATGAACAACTTTCAAAGTCGGTGGCCTCACCAAGAAGTTCAGGCTCAGCACCGCCATATTTAATGGCTTCTGCGGATATAGCAAGGCTACTCCCCAAAGATGTTTTTTTAATCAGAAATCATGGAGATGAAGGGTTTAATGGACACCATTCTCGAACCTTGGCTGGAAAATTGGCAATGGCATAAGAATTTGGTCTTTCTAACTATAAATTTTCATCATTTTATCACATCTCTTGAGTCCTCTTCATTCTGCTTGGTATGCTTGGCTTCGGCTCAGTGCAGTCTTCACACTTGTTACGGATGATTCTGGAGCACTGGATAGTTTGCACAATTTAAGATTGCGGAGTTAAGGCCCACCACACCCTCATCCTTAGGTGAGCAATTCTTCTGTATTCTCTGATTTTTCTTGTCTCATTGTCTTCTTACTCGCTCTATGGTATCCTTTAGCTAGTTGTTGAAGTTGTAAAGAGTACAGTAAAGACCATTAATCAATTCTAAGGATTAGAAATTTTGTTTCGATCTCTTTTCAGGCATACTCGAACAACGACTGAGTAGCTTGAGTGAAACAACTCGGCCAAGGAGGTCCTTCAATCCTAAAGTGCTTCCTTGACAGCTATTTTTTAAGAGAAAGGATGTGGTTCCTGATTTTATGGGAATTTGGAAGCCGGTGAAGGCACGCAGTTTTATTATCCATCTAAGTGTCCAAAATCCTATTATCATAAGCTTATTATTATTAGATAATGGAGTTATATTGAATGATTATTAATACATGTGCATTACACTTAAATACTATTATTATTACTATGGCAAAGAGACAATTCAATGACTCATGAAGTGAACTATAAAAAGACTAACAGAGTATGGGGGCTAACAGAGTATGCATAATGGATAATATTTAGGCATGAGGCGAGTCGGAGACCACTTCAATGCTCAAGAATCCAAGAATAAAGAGTCAAACCACCCATCTAGAACTTCTGTGTATCGGCTATTATTGGCCCAACATATAGGACTACATCCATCGACATATCACTTGTTCTGTTACATGTCAAAAGTCTGTAAATCTTATTCATCCACCAATCCTACCATATTCCTCTAGCTCTGCTTGCAATAATCCACGCCATGCACTTATCTGATGTCTGCACTTATCTAATCGTACCCCCAATTGATACTTTCGTCGAGTTCACAAATGAAATCAAAGAACATTTCCATCATGTCGATCTCTGATGAGAATAGAGAAGACTGTAATGGGAATTGGGCAGGATTTAGGAAAACAGAAGAGCGTAAACACAGTAAATAAAACTATGCATCCAGACTTCCAGTAATGTCTCTCTAAAGTTCTCGATTGTTTAGAATAAAACTATCTAGGGAAGTTAAAAAATATATCTTTATACTCTAGTTTCTGATAAAGGTTCTGTAAATGTATAACGCTGTACCAAGTGAGGGATATTACCACGGTGTTTTACTATAAAAAAAATGTTGTAACAACTCGAATTAGAATTACCTATGAATCGCTTTCCAAAATTATGTCTCCAAATGCAATTGCGCCAACTTCAAACTCCTGAATCTGAGTCTCGGCTTCCAACTTCCAGCCTCCAAGCTTGTAGCAAACTATTACTAGAATGTAATGTTAATGTAAATTGTAAATTTGTAATCAACAATGATCGAATGGCATTGAAATTTCTAGTATGTATAATGTAGAATCTAGATGCTCATTGTAATAATAGAAAAAGAAAGTAATCTGATTGGAAACATCATTGAATTAAATGAGCTTTTCTTGTTCTATGAAAAATCAATGCAACTTTCTAGAATAAAAATAATACTAATTTAATATACTTATTTATATATTAAGTGAAAGTATGGTTGGAATTTTGAAATTCTAATATGGAAAATATAGTTTTATATAAGATAAAAAATATTAATAATACTAGTAATATGATACTAGTAAAATAATGACGTTTTAGAAATTTTATTACCCTTCAAAAATACGTTTAAATGACAAATTTACCCTTCACACTAGATGGTTAACAAATTTTTTAAAAATGCCTCATGCGGATCATTTTACCCGTCAAATTCCATCACTGAAAATCACAATCACAGATCTCAATCAATCATCACCAATATCAATGACTCACATGATTGGTTCAACGAAAAAAGAACCCTATGAAACTCAAATAATTGGTTCCTAACTTTTTTCAAGTTTTTTCCCTTTCTCTTCGGGTAAAAAGTCTACTCGATATCTACTTCCATTGGATGTTTGTCAATAAAATTCAGTTGCGACTCTTTTTCTGGAATAGCACGGAGACTATTGTTTCATTTACAATTGACCTAGTATTTTAGTAAGGAAAAGCTGGTTGAGCAAGTAAAATTTGTCCATCATTTGATTTATCACTCACAACCGTAATTCACTAGATGAATATTCAACAACTGCACACGTGCGGTGATACTTCAGACCAAGTAAGCGGGACACTATTAATTCGTTGACATCCGAACATAATCGCTACTACTAAATCATACGGAGTCAAATCGACGGGGTTGTACTTTGTACTCGATGTTTGAAAATTACATGATGATGTTCTCCATCCTTCCATAACTTTCTGTTTAAATATATGTGATGAGCCGAATCCCAAGCCGAGATGAACCCCTAGAAACCTGCGTTCCGCACTACCAAATTCACTCACTGGCAGAGGAGCAAAAGGCAGTAGGAGTGTTAACTATGAGCTATAAACAAGGGCAAAGAAAAGCAGTCGCTGTTTCTTCCAAACCAAAGATAAGAAAACGTCTCTGGTCACCTGAAGAAGACGAGAAACTGATCGATTATATGATGAACAACTGCCTTCTTGGTTGCTCTTGGAGCTATGTGGCCAAGCAAATTGGTAATTCATTATGTACGTACTTTCTTTAATTTAAATTTCAGTCATCAGTTAAGTGTTTTAAAGTTCACTATATATCATAACAGCTGCAAATTGAATAGCATCAACAAGCATTACATTACATTCTATTATGATAGTCATAGATTTAAATTAGGGTTTTATTTCTTTCCATATTATGTTATATAAAGCTCTGTTTTCTGTTACAATTGTCCTTTCAGTAGTATCAAATTTAGTTATTTGTATTTCATACTGAATCTATCTATTATTACAGACAGTAGTATATGGAATCAATTCCAGTATGAACTCAGATCCTCAAACATAGATTTGATCTGTTCTCAATAGACTGTTTTCAATCACACCCCAAGTATTGTATTATGTATTTCAGTCTTTAGCAAATACTACTTAAAACGGATCGAACGACCATTTTCTTTTTAAGACATATATTCCATGAGATGGATGGTATGAAATCCTTATTATTTATACAATATGTAAACATTACAAACCCTATTCAAGGAAAACATCAAATTTATCAATCCTTACACGATTTAGCCGTGGGTATTAAACCCTTGTAAAACAAAACAGTAGTAGACACTTGACTGTAGCAAACTCAATAATCAAAATTATTTCATACATCAAATAGCCAAGAGTAGACATTATCAACCATTAACATTTTCGTTTGAAAATGAGCCATAACATACCTCACAGAAATAGAATGCCATAATTTCTTTTACAGTCACATTATTGGGACGAAACCCCATTACATCATTTAGTTTCAAAATAAAACTTAAAACCATTTCATAAAACGATGAAGGTATAAACCCTGTAAGATAGGTACATTACTATCTAGTATGAACAATATAACGGTTTCAAACCCTGTATCTAACACTTCTCTTTTTATAAAACATATGAGGGTTTAACCCTTCCAAAGAAATTTCTTGCAACTAAGAAATCCTGCAGCAAAATGATGTGAGGATTATCATCAAGTAGGCCGCAGATCTCTTAACACTACTGCTACCACAAGACTTAGCAACGGAGGCCATACTCTCAGTCCAGAATCAAAAGAGTTGCTAAACATCAATTACAACCAGCAGTGGCTAAGAGGGAGAACCACCGAGTCTTACCATTGTAATGCAGTAAACCATCATCTTCAATTAGAAGGCTTGCAGACGAAGAATACTTGCTCGAAAGATGAGGAACACCTCCCAGAAAAACAACGTGGATTAAATAACAAACTTTGGATTTGAGAAAGCATTTTCTGTGCAAATAATAGAAATGAGTTTCGAACCTTTACCTTTGGAGTTTCCCATCTATATCAGAGTTTCCATAGCTATCAAAAGAAGAAAACCAGGACCATCACTCCTAAATAAATGCAGCAAGACCGTGTCCTTTTCTAAGATCTACCTTGCATACAGAAGAAAGAACCAACCATCGTTCCAAACCATTATTGAAAGCCAAAACCCATCATCCTATTAACTATTACAGTCAAGTTCGGCTCTGAGTCTTAGTTGCTCAACCACCAGGTCCTGATATCGATTCCTCGAGGTGCCCTCAACTTACCAGAAACCCTACAAGCCTGCAGCCTGTCGGCTAGCCTCAAAACCCCACTTCTGCACATTGAATGACAAATACAATGAATTATTATCGAAGGAGTGTTAGGGTATTGAGGTGTTAGGGGATCATCAGACTCAAGCAAGCTATCACGTGAGAATCGCCACGTAGATGCCATGTAGACTTTACATTCAACCTTCTTTAATGCACTTTATGAATCCAGGATTATCATAGTACATAGAATCCCTGCTACGGATCATACATCAGGATTATATATACATTATCCTAAGTTTCTCATTGTTTCAAACCTTGAAGTATTAACACGTACAACCTTCCATCATGAAGGACATTAGGGTGAGGTCCGATCTTATATCACCATGAGAATATCATTATAATTTTTTATGATATGATTAGGTCTTAACCTTTTGGTATCGAGTTTATATATTAACCACTTTTCATTTCATCACTATAAGTTATATAGTGGAATATATACGTATACATAAGACTAAAGTATTACACCATACGTTATGTGAAAACACTTATGTCAAACCCTATGCATGGTGTAAGGATTATTTCCTTGTATTATAAAGTTGAAATGCTTTAGTACTCTAGACATCTTTTTTTATCCATAGTTAGATTGTAGCCCAAGATAATTTTTACCATAGTTTGTATCAAATTGACTACTATGCTATCCATTATATTTCATAGGACTGAAAGACCAAGGATAGAGATACTTTAAACGCCTTAAAACCAAGGCTTTGTTCCTTTCACCTTGAAAATTACAGAAAGCATCATAATCCCGTAACTAATGCTTGATTTTTAAAAATGAAGTACATACTTTGTGTTTAGTAAATTCTGGAAATGTAGACTCGCACGATTAACATAGTGATTATATAAGTGAAGAACAACAATTTTAGATCTCACCCTGAGTTTCCTTTTTGGTGATCTTTTTTCTCTTTTATAACTGGAAAAATTTAAATGATGACGTTTAGATTCTGCACTTTTAAAATGTCCTTATCTGCGATTTGCAAGAAGAACATTTCTAATGCTTTAGCATAAATGCTATGTAAGACTCAGGGTGCCATAGGGCCCCTTCATCATCAAAAGAAAAGAAACAGTTAGCATGTGCAATCTATAGCAAATAACATCATCATCATCTCAGAATTTAAAATAGTTCACATGCAAAGTCAATTCCATATTCTATTTTCTTTATGTCCTTTGATTTATTAAATCAACATTTATTGTATCTTCTGCTTAGTAAGTACAACAATAAATGCTATCTTAAAAAATTTTAATTTTTGCAAATTTTCGGGATGTTACACCATCATTGCATGCATCAGTGCATACAACAAAGTCCTTGTTTGGATCTTCAATTTTTAGAATAGGTGAAGTAGTTAATAGTTCTTTCAATTTCTTAAAACTTTCTTCACACTTTTGATCCCAAACAAATTTCTTTCCCTTTTTTTGTAAAGAGGTTATGGGCTTTGGGACTCTTGAGAATCATTCTATAAATTTTTTGTAGTAACATGTGATTCCCATGAATGATTGTACATCTATTACATCTTTAGTGACATGTCATTCTTTATTTCCTCTTATTTTATCTGGGTCAACTGAGACTCCATCCTTGAATATCACATGACCTAAATATTGTATTTTATCTTTCAAAAATTCACAGTTACTGAATTTAGCGTACAATTGATGTTTTCTTAAGAATTGTAATATTATATGTAAGTGTTCGTCATGTTCTTCCTTAGACTTTGAATAAATTAAAATGTCGTCAATGAAAACAATTACAAAATTATCCAAATACTTTTGGAAAACATTATTCATTAGACACATGAAAACTGTTGGAGCGTTAGTTAGCAAATAATTTACATCCTTTTTGTACATAATTTTTTACTTGCAATGCAGAAATTTGTCTAACTGAAGTTTTTATAGGGATTCATTTTACTGTTACTATTTCTCCTTTATCATTAAAGCATGTAAATGTCTTTTCAAAGCAATTAAGAACTACCCTATCCTTTTCTAGCCAATCCATTCCAATTAATACATCATAAGACCCTAACGGTAATACATTTAGCTTTACTTGTGTCTTTAACTGACTCATAAGCAAATCACAATTTTTAACGAAATCAACTTCGTTACTTTTAGTTCATGTAGTTAACTGAACCAACCAAGATTTTTCAAACTTTTCTACTTTCAATTTACATCTTTTTACTATATCAGGTGATACATAACTCAAACTAGCACTTGGGTCAATTAAAATAGACATGAGTTTGTTTGGTAGCATACCTTTGATTTCGACCATTGAGGCCTGATGATCATCCTGTTGATTTTCCAAGGCTGCATTGATCCTGGGCATTTCCCTCGCTAAATCACCAACTGTTGGTTCTTTCTGCAATGTATGGATGTTGCTGATGGTTCTTTTCTTTTGACGACAGTTTGCTGTAATATGCGGTCCTTGACATGCATAACTGTAACATACCCTTTTAGCTGGAAAACATTTTGTGTTAGCAAACATTATTATAACTTTTATTGTAAAGTTTCATGTTGGACATGTCTCCAAGGATGACTGTAATTTGCACAATATATTATTATTAAATAAATAAAATAGGAGAAAAACACCTAAGAGGACTGTTGAAAGAGTGGTTACTAATCCACTAGGTGGAATGGAATCTAGGGTAGAAGGCAATGGACAAGTGGCAGCATCATGATGCAACTAACTAGCTGTTGGTATGGGACAACTCCCTTCAAATGTGATCATAGTGCCCTCAAAGATGGGACTGGAGCTTGAGGCTCATTTATTCCAAACTGACCACTAAAAGACCTAGGCAGTCTATATAATAGCCATCAAATATTGAACTGAGGTTCATCACCTTTCCCGACAAGGAAATTTACCTTGGGGTTTTGCTCAATTTGCACCCAAGAGATTTGATAAGGGGATATGCTATGTTGTTCATCATGTTGTGAGTCTTCCAAACTCTTATTGAGTTTAGGAGGTTGATGCTGAGTGGAGAAGGCATTTTATTTCAGGAGGTTGATGCTGAGTGGAGAAGGAATTTTTGAGTGCCTTGCTTCTACATAGATTCCACCCACTTATTGGATCAATAATCAGGCTTGGGGGTTCACTAGAAGTCAGCAATTGAGCTGCTTCTTCTGAAGCAGGTTGGGAGGAACAAGCCTCCTTGGGTGTTTGTCGGCCCTATCATCTTTTATAGGTTCTATTGTCTTATCTATTTTTATTTTTAAAGTTCTGCTATCTAGTTTTGTATATTTTAAAGTTCTGTTATCTACTAGTTTTTATTGTTTATTTCATAAAGTTTATTTCAGTTTTCCTGAATAATTTTATAATTTTGTATAAATCGAAATGATTGAATAAAATAGTCTCTGCATTTTTCCCCATGCAAAAAGGAACAACATCGTACTCTAGTACAAAGACAAATTAAGTTAGATAGATATGATAGGCAAAATTGCCAACATGACAGAAGTACCATTCCATATATTTAGTTAATTTATCTACTAATAATAGTTAGTATTATTTCTGCATTCCTTTAAATTACTGTTTTTATTTCCATATTTTACTTCATCAAATAGAAATTCATTGTCTTAAAATATTATCACTGTTATCTATAATTATTATTGAGATCATTGTTCAAAACAAAATTTATAAATGATTGCTTAATCACATCATAACAGAACTGATATATCATTTCGAGTTTCAAGTTAGGGTTTATAGATTTCCATTTATTTTCTTCTCAAGTTCACTGTAACTATTGTTATTTCCATTATTGCACACACAGAACAGATAAGCAAAAAAATTCTCTTATCACAAACCTAGGGTTACATATTTCACATGTTTCCTATAGCCATAAATTAAAACACACAAATGCAAATTTTCTACAGAGTCGAGGTAGTTAAATAAGCTCTCTGTCATTTCATTATTTTACTAACAATAGACAAACCGAACATATTTTATCAAAATCACTACTGTAGGTCGAATAGATTAATTTCAAATATCATTACCAAGGTTTAAGATATTATACGACTATAGGAGAAGAGTCAAACAAAATTACAAATACGAGTTGATGCTGAAAATGTATCAACGAGCACATCAACGTCTATATATTTTAGGCATGACCAAGATTGAGCCAGCAAGCCTCGTTAGTACCAAGGCAGAAATATGACCAAACAGTAATCGATAACCTCATTTAATAACCAGAACAGTCGGATGCCATATCACCCAAGGCTGATCTTATAGCTCGGTGAAGCACCACCATTTCTTACCACTATTATCACGTGGATCCAGAACACGTAAGTGCCAGCTTAGCAACCACTAACATTACACAGGATCCCATTTAATGCTGAGATCTCACATAGCAATCTACCAAATCCTCGACTACAATGACATTAAATTCATATCAGCATCGAGTTATGGTGACAGCGAAATTCTCGGGATGGTATCACGGTTATACAACTGTAACACAACCGTGATATAAGTTATCAAACCATAGGATAGGTTTATCAATACCATAACACAACGATGCATAGTTCTAACCATAAGATAGTATCACGACATTTCATTCATGCTAAGAGTATTAACTTTGTTCTAAGTTGACATAGTATATATGCATTGCACATTCGAACCATAGGGTTTACATATAATGTTTTCCAATGATATTTGCATAGTTTCCATAGGTTATCAAAACAAAGGAATCAATATATTTTATATATCAAGCATGTATTAGAAATCGATACATTGCCTTAGTATTGTAGGCACTACCACAAAGTTTACCTTTTAACACATGCATTTAAATAAACATGCATTACAATTATAATAGCTAGGTCACTTACATAAGGTTAATGTAAGGAGAATCTAACCCTCACACTATATAGAAATCTAGGGTTTGACACCAATCCTATGTGTCGCATGTGATTATATCTAGTAGCATATTGTCATAAGATGACACAACAAAACATCATCACTTTAGCATTTCAAGACTTATTATATTGCAGCTGTCATTTCCAGGAGATTCACTTAATTCTAATGGTGACACTATCTTCTCAAGGTCATTCATAAGATCAAACTTGTCACCTTTTTAGACTGATAAACTAAGCTATAGTACCAATGATCCTACCCAACAGATACAACGAGTATAGTGTATAACATTGCTAGCGACACATACAAATATTACCATAAAGACGATACAAGTTGATGAAGTTAAACCAAAGTTACATACCATCGACATCTTCATGCACAGCAGATTATACAATTATCTTAAACATAGAGATGACAAGCTGAAGCTTATAACTTGCCTTCTAAAAACAGGAATTACTATATTATCTTACCTGTAGATCTGCGAAAGAAAGAATCCAATGCTTTAGCTTTCAAAACTAAGTAAACCCAAGGGCACCTGGTAGGAACCCCTTCAGAAATATGCAAACAAATCCAGCAGTATTGTTACCAAATCTTTACACATAACGAAATAAACAGTGTTCTGACGCATCTCATTTACAACCAAGTATCTTTTATGTTTAAAGATAAATACGACAATTTTATGAAGTAGTATAATCTATTAGTTAATTAATTATCATTCAGAGATAGCATTTATCTTATAAAATAAGCTATATCATTTTTTATTTTTATTTTGCAATTTTTGGGATGTTACATGTGGTATCAGAGTGCAAGTTCAAACTCTAGGCCTGATTGAGGCTCATGCGCGCAAATAGAAAAAAATAAATCAGAAAGTTTATGTACTAACTTTTGTAATTTAGTCTTATTTTTGCACAGAACAGATTGACATTTAATTGCAGGTATGGAAATACCAGAGGAATCAGCAAAGGATAGATCTCCTTGTAATGAACGTATTAATCATAATCACACTAAAGGAATTTATGTTGAGTTAAACAACCAGTCTTCTGAAATTTTACACACTGTACAGGATTTAAAATCTGAATTAAAAGCTATTAAAGAAGAAAATGAACAGATCCTTAAGGTACGGGAAGAGTTACAACAAAATTTAAAACGAAACTGTCATAGTGATGAAAGAGGCAGAAAATCAGAATTTAAGGTTGATTATGAAATAATGTCCCACCAACATAAGCATAAGAAAACAAGAAATGATAAAAGGAACAGTTACTCATCCTCTATATCTGATTCAAGTAATGAAGATATAAATTATGATAGCAGTAACAGTGAATGTTGTTCTAAAGAGAGAAAACATAAGCATCAAGAACAGATTACTAGGGAATTTGAAAAGATTAAGCCACCTACTTTTAATGGCGAAAGTGAGAAGGGTGAGACAGTAGAAGCTTGGCTGTCTCAAATGAAAAAGTACTTTAATATTTACGACTACTCTTCTCAACTGAAAGCCAAGATGGCTATTTATAATCTGACCAAGAAGGTGGATATCTGGTGGCAGGATCTTAAAAGAATCAAGAGCATAAAATAAAAAGAAGTAACTTGGACTATGTTTAAAAGTTTGTTTAAAAATAAGTTTTTGTCAGAACAGTACTTTGGAGATAAGTCAAAAGAGTTCTACGATTTAAAGTTGGGAACAATGAACATAAAAGAACTGTGCAGCAAGTTCCTTAGCTCGCTGAGGTATGTGCCCTGCATGGTTGAAGAAAATCCTAAAGTGCAAAGGTTTCTCGGTTTTTTACCTTTTAATATAAACAATCGTATTGAGTATGATAATCCTTTCACTTTGGAAGAAGCCATGAGGAAGGAAATTTTTTTCTTTGATCAAAATAGAAAAAGAGAAGGAACAACTGGCTGGAAGAACAGTAAGACTAATTAGTATGACTATAAAAAGAAGAATTTTAATCAGAATGTTGGAGGTTTTAAGAAAAATTTTAATAACAGAAATTTTCCTAATAATTACCAGAATAATACATCTCAAAACTCTACTGCTGCAAGAAATGTACCTAATAATAATAATCACAGCAATAACAATAACAATAACAACAGGTATGATAAATAGAAAGGACCCATAAAGTGCTATGAATGTGGCAGAGAACATAAGAGAGCAGATTTCCCATTCAACAAGAGGACAACCAACAATATTCATACTATGCAAGCAGAACCTACAGTTGAAGATATCGCAAGAGAAATGCCCGGGATAAATGCAGCATTGGAGAGCCGTCAAGCAGACCATCAAACATCCATGGTCGAAATTGAAGGTATGATACAAAACGAGTCTATTTCTATTTTAATAGATCCAGGTGCAAATCTAAGTTATATTTCACCTACTTTAGTAAACTGTTGCAAGTTAAAAACAGAGAAATTTGATAATGCATGGTTAGTTCAGTTTGCAACAGGAACTAAAAGAAAGGTTACAGATTATGTCAAGAATTGTGAAGTATTTTTAAATCAGCTAAAAACGCAAGTTAATCTGAATGTTTTACCCTTAGGGTCATATGATTTGTTGATAGGCATGGATTGGCTTGAACAACATAGAGTTATACTGAATCGTTATGATAAATCTTTTACATGTGTAAATAACGAAGGAAATTCAGAAACAGTAAAAGGAATTCATAGGTAGATTTCAGTAAGGCAGATTTCTTCCTTACAAATACAGAGAGCTGCCAGAAAAGATTGTAAATTGTTTGATGTTAATGTTGTTAATGGTGAGTGTACATCTAAAGAAGACAAGTTAAACCTAGAGGATATTCCCATCCTTAGGGAATTTTCTTATGTATTCTTGGAAGAAATTCCAAGATTACCTCCGAAAAGAGAAATTGATTTCACCATTGATTTAGTACCCGGTGTGGTAGCAAACTCAAAGGCCCCCTATAGGATGAATATTTTGGAGTTAAATGAGTTAAAATCTCATGTAAAAACTACATAAGGCCCACTGTGTCCTCTTGGGGAGCACCAGTATTTTTTGTTTAAAAGAAGGATAGTACCATGCGTTTGTGCATTGATTATCGACAGCTTAATAAAATGACAATTACAAACTGGTATCCCTTACCCTGCATAGATGATCTATTTGATCAAGTATGTAGAGCAGAGATATTCACTAAAATTGACTCAAGGCCGGGTTATCATCAAGTCCAGATAAAAGATGAAGACATATTCAAAACTGCATTCACGATGCGTTATGGACACTACGAGTTCGTAGTTATGCCTTTTGGGCTAACCAATGCACCGACAGTGTTCATGTGTTTAATGAACAACGTTCTACATAAATATTTGGATAAGTTTGTAGTGGTATTGATTAATGATATCCTGGTTTACTCAAAAACTAAAGAAGAGCATTACAAACGTTTAAAAATCATTTTACAAGTACTTAGAGATCATCAGCTTTACGCTAAGTTCAGCAACTGTGATTTATATAAAGATAAAATTCAGTATTTGGGTCATATAATTTCAAAAGATGGTATTTATGTTGATCACGATAAGATAAAAGCAATAAATGAATGGCATGTCCCTAAATATGTAACTAATGTACGGTCATTCATGGGAATAATGGGGTATTATATAAAGTTTATTGAAGGGTTCTCTAGAATTGCTAATCTCATCACTTCTTTGCAGAAGAAAGGGAAGAAAATCATATGGGATCAAAAGTGTCAAGACAGTTTTAATAATTTAAAAGAATTGTTAACTACTGCACCCATCTTAAAAATTGCATATCTTAATAAGGATTTCGTCGTACGCACAGATGCATGCAACGAAGTTCTTGGAGGGGTCTTAAGTTAAGAAGATCATGAAATTGCTTTTGAATCAAGGAAGTTAAAAATACATGAAAATAATTATGCAATGTATGATCTTGAGTTGGCAGTCGTGATACATGCTTTAAAAATGTGGCACCATCACTTGATCGGAAGAAATTTTATTTTAATGACTGACAATAAGGTCTTAAAGTATTTACTGGATCAAACAAATCTTCATGCAATGCAAGCTAGGTGGTTAGCTTTCGTTAGCGAATATGATTTTGAGATCCATCACATTCATGGAAAGGACAATAAGGTTGCTGATGCATTGAGCACAAATGCTAGATTGAGTTTTGTAGCAGCAATCAGTACTTTTAAAACTGATCTGAAAAATCAGATCGAAGAAGGAATTAAGCAAGACGAAAATTACCAAAAATTACATGATAGAATGGCCGAAAATTCATTTGAAAATGTTATAACAGATTACAGTATTAATGAAAAAGGCTTCTTAACTTATAAAAACATAATTTACGTGCCTAATTTTTTGAAGGTTAAGTTGTTGATTTTAGATGAAGTTCACAAGATTCCTTAATCAGGGCATCCTGGTTATCAAAAAATGATAACTATGTTAAGAAAGGAGTATTTTTGGTCCAACATGAAGAGTGAAGTTGCTGAATATATAGCTAGATGCTTTGACTGTCAGACTACTAAAGCTGAACATCAACATCCAGCTAGGCTATTGTAGCCGTTACCAATTTCAGAATGGAAATGAGAAATTATAAGCATCGACTTTATTACATGTTTGCCTAAAAATCAGAAGTAGAATGATTCAATTATGGTTGTTGTTGATAAACTTAGTAAAGCTTCTCATTTTATTCCTATTAAAACTACTTTCAAGGCTTCTAGCATTGCAAATATTTTCATGAAACAAATTTTTCACTTGCATGGAATTCCAAAGGTAATTATTTCAGACCGAGACTCTAAGTTCACTGGTAACTTTTGGATAGCACTGTTTAAAGGATTAAATACTAAATTAAATTTCAGCACTTCTTTCCACCCACAAACTGATGGTCAAACAGAAAGAGTAAATCAGATTTTGGAAAATATGTTAAGATTGTATGTTAAAGATCAACCATTTAAGTGGGAAGATTACTTGCACTTAGCAGAATTTGCCTACAATAATAATTATCAAGCATCTGCTAAGTTAAGTCCATTTGAAATTTTGTATGGAAGGATATGTTGTACTCCAATTTCTTGGGATAATCCTTTAGACAGATTGATGTTAGGACCTTATTTATTGAAAGAAATGGAGCTAACCATGAAACAGGTTCAGGGTAACTTAAAATTTGCCCAAGATCGGCAGAAAAGTTATGTTGATTTGAAATGCACAAAAAGAGAATTTTAGGTAGGAGACCATGTTTTTATAAAGGTAAAGCCCAAGAAAATTTCTTTGAAGCTTGGGAGCTGTGCTAAATTAGCACCAAGGTATTGTGGACCATTCGAAATCCTATCAAGGATAGGAGCTGTTGCATATCAATTGGCATTGCCATACAATTTAAAAATCCATAATGTTTTTCATGTTTCTATTTTAAAGAAGTATGTGCACGATGCTACTCATGTGTTGAATTTGAATGACATACAGGTGGAACCCGAAGGCGATTTTCAGGTGGAACCAGATTGTATTCTCGACCGGAGGGAAATTATGCCTCAGAATCACACCATAGGGAAGGTAAAGGTGCAATGGAAGCACCTTAGCCCTGATGAAGCTACTTGGGAACTGAAAAGTAATATGCGGGCAGCATATCCAGTTCTGTTCCATGAGGAACTTGATGATGAATAAGCAACATCGAGGATGATGTTGAGCTTAAGAGGGGGTGTTTGTAACATACCCTTTTAGTTGGAAAACATTTTGTGTTAGCAAACATTATTATAAATTTTATTGTTGGACAGGTGTCCAAGGATGACTGTAATCTGCACAATATATTATTATTAAAGAAATAAAATAGGAGACAAACACCTAAGAGGATTGTTGAAAGAGTGGTTACCGATCCACTAGGTAGAATGGAATCTGGGGTAGAAGGAAATGGACAAGTGGCAACATCATGATGCAACTAACTAGCTGTTGGTATGGGACAACTCCCTTGAAATGTGGTCATAGTGCCCTGAAAGATGGGACTTGATCTTAAGGCTCATTTATTCCAAACTGACCACTAAAAGACCTAGGCAGTCTATATAATAGGCATCAAATATTGAACTGAGGTTCATCACTTTTCTTGACGAGGAAATTTATCTTGGGGTTTTGCTGTGTTTGCACCCAAGAGATTTGATGAGGGTATATGATATGTTGTTGATCATGTTGTGAGTCTGCTAAACTCTTATTGAGTTCAGGAGGTTGATGCTGAGTGGAGAAGGCATTTTATTACAAGGTTGATGCTGAGTGGAGAAGGCATTTTCGAGAGCCTTGCTTCTAGACAGATTCCACCCACTTATTGGATCAGTAATCAGGCTCGGAGGTTCACTAGAAGTCAGCAGTTGACTTGCTTCTTCTAAAGTAGGTTGGGAGGAACATGCCTCCTTGGGTGTTTGTCGGCCCTATCATCTTTCATAGGTTCTATTGTCTTATCTATTTTTATTTTTAAAGTTTTGTTATCTATTTTTGTATATTTTAAAGTTTTGTTATCTATTACTTTTTACTATTTATTTCATAAAGTTTATTTCAGTTTTCCTGAAATTTTTTATAATTTTGTATAAATCGAAATGATTGAATAAAATAGTCTCTACATTTTTCTCCATGCAAAAAGGAACAACATCATACTCTAGTACAGAGATAGATTAAGTTAGGTAGATATGATAGGTAAAATTGCCAAGATGACAGAAGTACCATTCTATATATTTAGTTAATTTATCTACTGATAATAGTTAGTATTATTTCTGCATTCCTTTACATTACTGTTTTTATTTCCATATTTTACTTCATCAAATAGAAATTCATTGTCTTAAAAGATTATCACTATTCTTTATAATTATTATTGAGATCATTGTTGAAAACAGAATTTATATATGATTGCTTAATCTCATCATAACAGAACGGATATATCATTTCGAATTTCAAGTTAGGGTTTATGGATTTTCATTTATTTTCTTCTCAGATTTACTGTAACTACTGTTATTTCAATTATTGCACACATAGAACAAATAAGCAAACAAAAGTCTCTTATCACAAACCTAGGGTTACATATTTCACATGTTTCCTATAGCCATAAATTAAAACACACAAATGCAAATTTTCTATAGAGTCGAGCTAGTTAAATGAGCTCTCTGTCATTTCATTATTTTACTAACAATAGACAAACCAAATAGATTTTATCAAAATCATTACTGTAGGTCGAATAGATTAATTTAAAATATCATTACCAAGGTTTAAGATATTATACGACTGTAGGAGCAGAGTCAAACAAAATTACAAATACAAGTTGATGCCGAAAACGTATCAACAAGCACATCAACATCTATATATTTTAGGCATGACCAAACCCTAACTCCTGACGAGTTTTTAAATCAAAATCTCAAACATTTCATACAAATCGACGATGAGGCATTTAGGCGAAAGCCATCACATATTTCAACACATAACCATTGATTAAATAACAGTAGCAACATTTTTCATTATACACTTAGCATACGAGTATTTTCCCAAATGTTTAAACATTTTCATGAGTTCACAGTCCATAAAGAAACGAAAGCAGCAGGTGTGATTCAAACCTAGTTGCACAACCATTTTCCTTTTACATTAAATTCTGAGGAATAAGTCTGTTAAAATATAAACTCTTTCCATTTTATGAATCGACGAGTGACAGGATGGCTCACGGGCCAAGCCCCAAAACTACAAACACAAAACAGTCATGGCAACATAGTTTTGTAAATAATCTTCTTATTTCAACCGAGTCTGAAAACCCTTAAAACGAAGGGACATTTCTAAGTTCAAAACCCAGGACCTAAACCCTGTACATTAACATATCAACTATTACATCGACTCTGCAAACCAAGAAGCAACCTAACACAGGCGTAACAAGAAACAACCCAGATTTTCAACAATGATTTCTAGAACAGGTGTTACAAATGTTTGCCACGAATCTGCCAAGAGAACCTATGAGGGTTTGCCACTGGGGCTTACCAATTTTAATTCGCATGCTATCCATTTCCATCAAACCCAGCACTGTGAATACAGAACGATGGTAGTACATGCCACATGAACTGCAAGGAGTTAGCAACGATTTCAAATGAATGTTGACAAATCAAAGAAATGTATTGCATAAACTTTGAAACAAGATTACTTACCTTTCTTTTAACAGTAAAATGGAATGCTTCTTGCTTCCAAATCCTTCAACCAACTCAACAAGGTGACATGCAACTGAACCATAACCAAGGTTGTAGTAAAAAATATCACCACTCACCTAAACTGTTACCTGACAAAAGCCACAGGGCTTCATCGCTACACATTCAACAATCTCAAGCACTTATACAGTAGTTTCACAATAAAATTACAAAGAATGGAGACACAGTGCCATTCAAAACTACCCAGGGTCAAACCCCATAAACCAGCATCCTGTCGGCCTCTTCCGGAAACAAAAAACAGAAAATGAATGCATGAAGGCAACAATAACGCTATGGTAAGATTGACTTAGGGTTCTACACATCTCAACGATCGAGACAATGAGATCAACGATCAAGATTGAGCCAGCAAGCCACGTTAGTACCAAGGCAGAGATACGACCAAACAATAATCAATAACCTCATTTAAAACTAGAACAGTTGGATACCATATCACCCAGGGCTGAGCTTATAGCTCAGTGAATCATCACCATTTCTTACCACTATTATCACGTGGAGCCAGAACACATAAGTGCCAGCTTAGCAACCACTAACATTACACAAGATCCCATTTAATGTTGAGATCTCATGTATCAATCTGCCAGACCCTCGACTGCAACGACATTAAATTCATATCAGCATCGAGTTATGGTGACATCAAAATTCTCGAGATGGTATCACTTCTATACAACTGTAACACAACTGTGATATAAGTTATCAAACCATAGGATATGTATATCAATACCATAACACAATGATTCATAGTTCTAACCATAAGATAGTATCATGACATTTCATTCATGCTAAGAGTATTAACTTTGTTCTAAGTTGACATAGTATATATGCATTGCACATTCGAACCATAGGGTGTACATATAATGTTTTCCAATGATATTCGCATAGTTTCCATAGGTTATCAAAACAAAGGAATCGATATATTTTATATATCAAGCATGTATTAGAAATCGATACATTGCCTTAGTATTGTAGGCACTACCACAAAGTTTAACTTTTAACACATGCATTTAAATAAACATGCATTACAATTATAATAGCTAGGTCACTTACATAAGGTTAATGTAAGGAGAATCTAACCCTCACACTATATAGAAATCTAGGGTTTGACACCAATCCTATGTGTCGCATGCGATTATATCTAGTAGCATATTGTCATAAGATGACACAACAAAACACCATCACTTTAGAATTTCAATACTTATTACATTGCAGCTATCATTTCCAAGAGATTCACTTAATTCTAATGGTGACACTATCTTCTCGAGGTCATTCATAAGATCAAACTTGTCACTTTTTCAGTCTGATAAACTAAGTTGTAGTACCATTGATCCCACCCAGCAGATACAACGAGTATAGTGTATAACAATTCTAGCGACACATACAAATATTACCATAAAGACGATACATGTTGACGAAGTTAAACCGAAGTTACATACCATCGACATCTTCATGCACGACAGATTATACAATTATCTTAAACATAGAGCGGACAAGCTGAAGCTTATAACTTGTCTTGTAAAAACTGGAATTACCATATTACCTTACCTGCAGATCTGCAAAAGAAAGAATCCAATGCTTTAGCTTTCAAAGCTAAGTAAACCCAAGGGCACCCGGTAGGAACCCCTTCAGAAATATGCAAACAAATCCATCAGTATTGTTACCAGATCTTTACACATATCGAAATAAATAGTGTTCTGATGCATCTCATTTACAACCAAGTATCCTTTTACGTTTAAAGATAAATACGACAATTTTATGAAGTAGTATAATCTATTAGTTAATTAATTATCATTCCGCAAATAGCATTTATCTTATAAAATAAGGTATAACAATTTATTTTTTTTCTTTTGCGATTTTTGGGATGTTACAATAACATTTTAAAAGTTCTTTGTGTTCATTATTTTATAGCATAATTATTAGGCATGTTTCTTGCAGCTGTAAAATTCTGTGGTGTATTGCTTTTAAAATTATTTTCTTGAAAATTTCTTCTATGGAAATTTCGCTTGTTATTTCCAACATTCCTATTAAAATTAAAAGTTTTCTTTCTTATGTTCAAAATTACTTGTTTTATTACTCTTCCAACTAGATACTCCTTCTCTTTTCTTGTTTTGTTCAAAATAGAAATTTTCCTTTCTCATAGCTTCCTCAAGAGTCTTAGGGTTGTCGTACTCAATTCTGGTTTTGATATTAAAAGGTAAGCAACACATAAATCTTTGTATTTTAGGCTTCTCGTCCACAATGTAACATACATAGCTTAACACACTTAGGAATTTACTGCTTAATTCTTTCATGTTCATAGAGCCTAGTTTTAAATCATAGAACTATTTTGCTTTTTCTCCGTAGTACTGTTCAGACATAAACTTCTTCTTGAAATATTTCTTAAATGTACTCCAAGTTACACTCCTTTCTTTAATGCCTTTTACTCATTTTATATCCTGTCACCAAATATCTGCTTTTCTAGTCAGATTATAAATGGGCATTTTAGCTTTCAACTTATCTGAATAATCATAAATGTGAAAGTATTTCTTCATACATGACGGCCATGCTTCGGCTGCTTCTACCTTTTCATTTTCACCGTTCAACGCTGGGGGTTTTATCTTCTTGAACTCCCTTGAAATCTCTTCATATGGTTTATAACTCTTTCTTTTTGGTCTACAGTCACTTTCACTGCTGTCACTAGAATAATTATGTTTCTTTTCGTGTGCTTTATCATTAATTTTGGAAAAAGAGCTACTATCATCATTAGAGAATTTTAACTTCTTACCTTTGTGTTGATAGGACATGGTTCCAGATTCAGAATTAAATTTTGTTCTTTTATTTTTTTTGTCATTATGAAATTTATCCAGTAAAATCTAATTCAGTTCTTCTTGTGCTTTTAAAATCCTTTCATTCTCTTCCTTGACAGTTTTCATTTCAGCCTTTAAATCTTTAACTATGCGAAGAAGTTCAGATAAATTATCATTTAATTCTATGTAAATATTTTCTTTGTTAACATGTTCATGTTCATTATTATTTTGATTATTATGTTGGGATCTGTCCTCAGCAGATTCTTCTGGTCCTTCCATTTCCCTGCAATTTATCTAACAAATGTTCTGTACAGAAACAAATTAAAACAAAAATCAGTATTTTCATTTTTGGTTTCAATTTCAATTGCATGAGTGAACCACTTTCAGGCCTAGTGTTTGAACTTGGGCTTTGATACCACATGTAACATCCCCAAAAATTTCATCAAAAATTAAAAACATTCTAAGGAGTTATATTTGCAATTAAATGCTATGTGGAAAGTTTATATGTGAATGTTCAGCATCTTTATTAATTGCTTAACTATACTCTTAAATTTGACACTTACTTGTTTACAAACTATCGTCAATTATTGAAAGTGTCTTAATGACATTAGATAGCTATGTGATCCTATGTTTGAAGTTAATATCATACTGTCCATATTACAACATTATACTTGCAGAATTTCTCTTAACTCATTATTATATAAATGTCTTGTATATTCATTGATGCTATTCTGATATTCATGTATTCGATGATTATTTCTTTTGTCCTTAAATCATTGAAGTAGGACTATGAGTCTCTTTTACTGTTGAGAGTATTTATGAATTCAATTGTATCTTTAATAATGATCGTCTGGTTATTACATACATTCTTTTCATTTATGGACTAATAAATGTGTAATGTGATTATGTTGACATTCAACGCTCAATGTCTTAAAGTTGTAAATTACTTCTTGTTGTTAACATTGATAGTTGGCTTATCATTCTTATGTCATGATATGTTTAGCTTAATATTTTATTATGTTTAACTCCTTTTGATTGGAAAGTGAGTTCTAGAGCAGCCGTGAGGCTTACTTAGCTTTTAAAGCTAATGCATATTATCGCTACCCTGTCCAGGTTATAGGCAAAACTCTCATGCATGAATTGGCTAATGTTTTCATATATTTTACATGGCTAAGGTTATAATCTAGCTAGAAAATTATATTGCAAGGAAAAATTAATATTGTAACCCTAACTATGGGTTGGATGTTCTATCCCTAATGGATTCTATCAAGGTGATGGTGCACCATAGCTTAACGTTGGTGTTAAAGGTTATAATATAACATTAGTGCTTATAATGAATAACCAAAGTCTTTGGTGCACTTTTGAATTGGAGTTCGAATGGCAAACAACATGTTTAAACTATACAATCGTGGGTAAAAATTGAAATAGTAGTGGGCACCAACCAAGCTAATTTATGAACCATGTGAAGGTTGGTGAAGAGCTACCACATAAGTAACATAACCCTAACTATTCACTGATCTTCGACATTGTTACCTGCTGTTGTGTGAGGGTTTCGAGAGTCGAGCTCTCACTTGGATTCCATGGCCAAAATGGGCTCATCTACTCAGTTCCAACGTTAAAATGTTTAAAATACAGAGTTCCCTTCAGGTTTTTAGTGAATGTTCAATGTAAAGCTATCACCGTAGTCTCGGTTGCTAGGGTGAGCTACGCTCATGGCGCTTCGTCTTCTTTGTAAGAGGTAAGAATGTTACCAAATCTGACCTGTTTCAAATGTTTAATTCTTTTTTTATCATATGTCAATGTCTAACTATTTTGCATGCTTTGGCAGGAGGTTTCTAGTTCCTAGCTACTCGTTTTTCTCTTCTTAAGCTTACATCTACAACATGTCTGAGTCAAAGGAAAACCCCAGCGGTTTAATACCACGGTAAGCCCTCGCTTTCTCCATGATGTCTCCTATGTCAACATGTTTGAAAAATACTGTCAGTGATGATGTTTACAAATTTGTAAGCCCTCGGGCATTCGAATGGTTTAGTAGCTTGTAGCTTGGAGTTGGGATTTGACTAGCACTGTTAAATAAAATATTTGGCGTTAAGTTTCTTTAGGTGGATTTTCGTCAATGAAATGAATATATGGAATGACTACTGTGTAATGTCATTCATAAGCTATCCATAACATTTTTCTGGGTTTTTAGTATTAGGGTTTGAAAATAATGTTTCTGCTTTTGTATAAGCCATATGGCATTATCATTAAGAATACAGTTTGTTGCGGGGTTGTTTGGGTAGAGATTGTTTCAATAGTTAAAATAAATGATGGAGATGTAACTATTTTGGGCCAAGCCCTAACTTAACTCTGCGTAAATATTTTATAGTATTGGTTGTAATGTTTAATAGTTTTGATTGCTACAGGGTTTAAACCCTAAACCTTGTCAATGTCTTACAAATTTATAACACGACTGGGAGAGGTCACTCTTGAGACTCGAACCCTTGACCTTTTAATAAACTATTATTTTGGTAAGATTCCAATGACGCATCCATTAGATGCCATCGAGCTCCTTTTCTTGAAGTGTTCTATATCACTACAATGGATATGACTATATTAGGATAATGGTTAAGTTTTTCTTTGTTAAAATATTACACAATGGATGTCGAGACCCACTGTATTTAATCTGGTTGATGAACTTGGGGTTGTATTAACCTGGTTTATATTAGTTAGATGAATCTCAGGGTCAGTCCTCTTGGTCTCGAACTCTTGTTATATGATTACATTAGTTATGCGGAATGACACTGTGATAATCGTTGATAATTTTAATACCTTGTTACAATTGTTAACTCATTACAAGGTTATTGTATTGAATATGTTTCTACCATATTGCTTTGACTATTTGATATTTGATAAAGAGTGATGTCTAAAGGGTTTGACCCTCGACATACTTGATATTGTTATATTGTATACGAGTTACAGGGTTCGACCATGAACTATCCTTTAAACTTGAAATTCTTTTTGATTATCAAAGTATAATGCATGTCGATACCTTATGGGGATATCGAGCAATTATCAAAATATTTCAATATATATCTATTAGATGTGCTATTGTTTATGTAAAAGCATTATCTAGTATTTAAGAACACTGTTTTGATTTATATAGAACATTTTGTTTATGAAATTCAATACCTATAGGGTTTAGCTAGGGATTTCAAAAGATGTTTATTTCTATACTTCTAAAATATCATACTTCTATAAAGTTGATATAAGTTCTGTACATTATGCTTATAAGAGATTCATATTGAAACTAGATAAGTTGATTGTATAATACTTTGTTTACATGATTTGCAATGAATGCATAACTAGGGTTTATATTTGTATTTCTCTGTAAAAACCTATGATGTTTTAAATATGAACTCTATTGCTATGTTATCGATGTCAATTGTTTACGAATATGTATATATATATATTAAGAGCAGTAATCAAGAATGAATTATATTTCTGATATATTATACAAAATATGCTTTTGCTTAGAAATTTCATATCATTTATAATCTATGTTAATTAAACATCTTCATGTACTAGAGTACATCACCTATGGTGAAAGGAAAAATATAGGAAGAAATTTATAATCATTCATTCTATATTTTCCAATCTTTATTCGTCCATTCATTGTACAGAATTAACCTATGAGTTCATAAATCTATCATTCCTAACAACTAACTGATATCTAAGATACATCTAGAAGCTATGATAACAATTACATACAGTTTTCAGAAATAGGTCAATAGTTTAAAAGTAAGTAAAATAAAAACAAAGTAGAACTTGATAACCGATAGGGTGGACAAACAACCAAAGAGGACTGTTCCTCCCAACCTTCTCTAGAAAAAAGCCAAGATAACTTACTTTTGGACCCCCAAGCATGTTCACTGAACCACCAGGATGAAGATACTGTGTATAAGCAAGACACTCTATTTGTACTTCAGCAATCAAGAAGACTTCCATACAAACTCTCTTTGTACTTCAACAATCATGGAGACTTGCATACAAATCACTCATATGTACTTTAGCAATCATGAATACTTGCATACATATCACTCTTATGTCTTCAACAATCATGTAGACTTGCATACATAACACTCTGTAACATAGCAGTAATACTCTGCAACTCATTACCTAGATTCCCCTCATCGAATCTCTTGTGTGCTCAATTCTAACAACATAAGGAAAAATTTGTGAGCCCTCAGCTCAATTCAATGGCTATTAAAGATTGCTTAGGTCTATTGGTCAGTTTCACATTTATTGAGCCACCAGCTCAATTCCACCATCCTTGGGGAACATGACCACATTTTTAGGGAAGTGTCCCCCTGCAACAGCTAGTAAGTGACTGTAGATGCTGCGAGTTTTCCATTTCCTTCTACACCAATTTCATTTCTCATAGTGGGTCAGTGAACACTCTCTCAACAGTCCCTTTGGGTCACTGTCTCCTATTTTAATTTATTAAATAATAATAGTATTCATTTACAATCATCCTTGACCATCCTTGGTCATTAATATAAACATTTACAATGAAAGTTAAAGTAATGTTTTTCCACAAACATAAAATGTTTCAAGTACTAGGTAGGCTACAATTCATACTTTTATGGATCGCACACTCTGAATAAAACTGGACTAAATTCAATGCATGTATCCAAGAAAAAATTAGAAAAAATTACAACCTATTGCTTGATGGTCAACCCATAGTACCACATGAAAAGAAAAATACTCTATCCTGAGTGATAGCAGAAAGAAAACAACGAGCCCTTAGGTCTAAGCATTTGAACCATACTCTCATACCACAATGTAACAACCCCAATTTTTGGATATGTGGAAATTTTAAAAACTTTAAATTTATTTAATAAAACTAATATCTTGCAACATTTTGGGTATGGAAAACATATTTAGCATGCTTACTAATTGCAATATTTCAACCTTTCATAACCTAAAATCACTTATGCATCATTGTTATTCATTTATTCACATAACCAAAACATATACTTGCTTGCAACAATGAAACCGACTACTTGGAGAATTATCTCCTCCCAACCATAGGAGAGAGTGACTCGACTGTTTTCCCAACTGCACCCGTGAGGTGGTTCACCACCTTGCACTAGAACACCAAGCAACACTTCCACGCGATACTCTATCTCTCAGAGTCCGTAACAAGCAATGATGGACTTATGAAAAGAGAGAACACTCAACACAGTTCTTTTATGCACAACACGACATCACGTGCTATCTCAGTGCACCGATATATATATTTTTTCCTAGGTCTTATGCCATCCCAATCAAATCTTCAATCAATCCATCAATCCCTATGATTTAGGATCTTGTTTGGTAGTTGAGATTTTAGATTGGATTTGATTGGTGAAAATATCTCTTCCTTGCTTACACATGTTGTGTGTGCCATGGTGGTGTCCCCTCAGTTAGCTGGATTCTCCAAGTGCCTTTTTCTTTTATTAAATAATAAAAATAGTTTGTTGTGCAAAGTGTCACTCAGTGTTTTTGAGTTTTTAAATAACTCTTACAAAATAATTGTCATAAATATTAAATCAAAATATAATAATAATGTTTCAGGGTATCACACACTCGGTAGATGGATTGATGGAGTTCTTGAGTGCAATGGGTGAGTGGGGTGGTCTCTTACTTCAGGTACGCGCTTGATGAATGACTCTTGGCCGATTGGAAATGAAATAAACCGCTCTTCTACCCCCCCCCTTTTTTCATTTGGTTTAACAGGAGTGCGTATGCGCTAACAACACGCACACGCAACAGCACGCATGTGCCTTGGTTTGGTACCGAACCTAAAAGCACGTGCGCGCTTCCTTGGGTGCGTGTGTGTCCTCATTTTTTTTGCTAGCGTGGCCCCATTATAATGGTTTTTGGGAGCAACTTTGTGCGCCCACCCTCAATAATTAAAATTAATAGAATTTAGTTTTTGGACCTTCACATGGTTTTTGAGTATTTTAGTGCAATGAAATTGCATAGATTCTTAAGAAATTATGTACAATGATTTTTTATGATTAATTTAGGGTTTTTGCTATATTTTTATTCATATTAATTAAATCACTTGATGATGGAAATAAGAATAATGTATTAAAAATGGTGTGTAATAATTATGATATGCATGACAAAGTAAGTAACCAAAATTAAGATATTGTAAAACATTTTTCTTTACTATTTTTTTATTTATGAAATTCCCATCAATCACCACCACAACCAGAATAATGGTGGCTGACATAAGTATTAGGTCATGGTTCACTTAGGTCAATTTAGTTAATAAAAATGGAAATATCTTGCTATAACAAAAATGGAAACATCTTGTGCAAATCTTAACTCCAAATAAATAAATAACCTTTTCTAAAACAACTTTACTCTTTAAGTTTTAAATGGTCAATTTTTTTTCATTCTCAAACAAAATCACCATTGGTGGAATTTGGTTTTCATTGTACCAGTCAATTTTTTGTTTTTAACGTTTTGGGTGTATATATCACCCATCCTGAAACGTTTTGTTTAAATTTTTACCCTTCAATAATGAAGTCTTGCAAAAGGAATTACCCTTCAATAATGAAGTGTAACCAAAAAAAAATTACACTTCAATAATGAAGATTGGTCTATAAATAAAAATTGGAATTGGTTTAAAGGAGAACATGTTAAACTTGGGCAATGATTTTCCCATCCAAGATCTTGCTACCTTTATTAGCAGTAATTAGCAATTAATCTAGGTGATTTCATGGATTTAGAACACTAGAGGGCATATACTGGAACGCTGGGTAAATTCCCTATTTGAGTCCTCTATATCTGTTGATTAGTGATTCAATACCGGTTCTGGGGCAACCCAACTGGTCGTACAATGCCTACATCTAGCTGGCTTCTAAAGTAATAAAAACATAAAACCACATATTTGCATGAAGAAACTCATGAACAACTTGCAAAGTCGGTGGCTTCACCAAGAAGTTCAGGCTCAGCACCGTCAAATTTAATGGCTTTTGCGGATATAGCGAGGCTACTCCCCAAAGATGTTCTTTTAATCAAAAATCATGGAGATGGAGGGTTTAATGGACACCATTCCCAAACCTTTGCTGGAAAATTGGCAATGGCATAAGAATCTAGTCTTTCTAACTATAATTTTTCATCATTTTATCACATCTCTCTAGTCCTCTTCATTCTACTCAGTATGCTTGGCTTCGGCTCAATGCAGTCTTCACACTTTTTACGGATGATTCTGGAGCACTCGATAGTTTACACAATTTAAGATTGCAGAGTTAAGGCCCACCACACCCTCATCCTTAGGTGAGCAATTCTTTTGTATTCTCTAAGTTTTCTTGTCTCGTAGAAAAAATTAATATTAAATATAATTTAATTTAATAAAAAAATTAATAAATATATTTAATTTAATTTAGATATTTGTGTTTATTATTATTTTTTAAAAATATTCATCACCTCATAATAATATTAATATTTTAAAATATCTAAATTAAATTAAATATATTTATTAATTTTTTTATTAAATTAAATTATATTTAATATTAATTTTTTCTAAATTAATTTAATTTAAATAAATATTATTATATTTAAAATTGAAAAAAAATAATTAAAATCTGTATCTAGAATTAAATATAAAAATTTCAATCAACTTAAAATTTTATAAGGGTAAAACCTAAAAACATTTGCACATATGCATCTTCTACTATATTATTTATCTAAAAGATAGTTGAATAAAATGACAACTAAAGTGAAAATTATATTAAAATTAAAATATTTAAGTTTAATTTTTTAGATATAAAATTTAATTATTATAAATATTAAATTAAAATTTATCTAAATAAATATTAATTAAATTTTTTATTATATTATCAATTTTCCTTATTTTCGAACTTGTAAAATCTATTCAATTCTCCTAATTTTCGAACTTGTAAAATCTATGGTTATTAAAGAAGGTTTATTTCTAAACTCTTTAAATATATATATACTTTTTTCTCCCAAAGTCTTATAAACCAAATTAATTTAATGAAAGTTAATACAAATTTATTACATAAAAAATAATACAATGTATTTACAATTAAAAAATCGTTAAATATATAACTAAATAGATTAAATAGTTATTTTAATAAATTAGATAAAATATTGATAATAATAAGATTGTAATTTTTTTTTTCTTATGAAATCTTAAAATAGGGAATAGAACTAAATTTTATGGTGTTTCTTTCCAACTAAATCACCATAAAAGAAATTAAAAATGGGTAATTTAAAAAATATATATATAAATTAAAATGAATTTATATAATTGATTATAAAAGTATACTTTAAACTTTATATATTATTTTTACAATTTTAAATTTACATAATAATATTCTCAATCTCATCATGATTAATGAAAATTATTTAAAATTTTAAAATGTTAAATAATGTAAATATTGGAAGATATAAATTTCAAACTTCAATTTCTTAATATTTCAAGAAATTAGGTTCAAATGTCAATTGGTCAAATTTACACATTTAGTGTTTTATTTCTGTATAAGCTTGACATGATATATGCTAAAATATTAGACAGCTTTCCGACCTACCTATGCTAAGAGTACTTTATGAGATTGTGTTGAATATGTATACAGGCATGCAGAGATGCGGAAAGAGCTGCAGGCTCAGATGGATTAACTACTTACGGCCCGGCCTTAAACACGGTGCAATTTCACCCCGGGAAGAGCAAGTGATCACAGAGTTACAGTCCATTCTTGGCAACAGGTTTGCGTTTTTTCTTTCCCCAAATCCCTCATCTCTTATATTCCGTGATTCTGATTTGTTCTGTAGTATAATTGTTCACATGAGTCCCTGCTTTCTTCCCATTAACTTGCGAGTGAATGGCATTGATGATGCAGGTGGTCTCAAATTGCTTCTCATTTGCCTGGACGTACCGACAACGAGATCAAGAATTATTGGAACTCTTGCATCAAGAAGAAGGTCAACTTAAAACAATCCGGGGGTACCATTTAACTCCTCCGCCGAAGCCAACGGCAAAGGCAGCACAGAATTTACTATACCCTCTCAATCCGGCCATACCTGCGATATCAATTCAGTGCCTGCCAAAGCTCATGATGGTTATACGTCGGTTCACAATGCGAAGCCGTTCGACTCCGTGCCTGAAGGGTACCTGCAGTCACTTAATAATATCTTTAATGGCCTGCCCAGTACAGAAAATCAGCTCTGTTTTGTTGACGACGTATTGCCGGATTTAAAGTATGAACAGGTACAGAAGCAAAATAACGTTTTTCAATTGCTCCAATCCCTAATAACGACCATCTAATTTCTTATTCTCAGCTCAGGATTACTTCTACTGACATCAATCATAGCTTCTCTCAGGCTTTTACATCTCCAATTCTGCAAGCGCAAGATCAAACTTATAGTACTGCAAAATCAACAAGATGCGATCAGATAATAGACTCGTGGACTATATTGCCGCCTCACGAAGCTCCTGCCTCGGCCATTAATGCTTTTAGCTGTACTAACACCATCCAGTACAGTCTTGTTGATATGGGCGACTCAATGAAAGGTAAAATTGAAAACGCTGGCCAGATCATGCTTAATGAAAACGAGAATAAGATCATGATCGATTATTCGTGGTTCACATCTTCCTGTGGAATAACAGCATGGGGCGCTAGTCATTCCCATTCAAATGCCATTGATTTTAGCGATGTTTATCTAGGAGCTTATACATCGCATCTGGTGGAAGATTACGCGATTAAATCGGTAGAGGTCGATCAACACTTCAACATTCAAGCTCAGAGTCAGCATGATTTCAAGGATCCTGTGAATTTGAGATATGAAGAACTAAATTTGGTTGCGCCAACGTACATTACTCTTCATACGCAGAAGAGCTATCAGTTGCCTCAGAGCGATGAAGAAAATGGAACGTTTGACTTCAATTGTGACTGTGAAGGTGAAGCAAACCATGTTCACGTTTGTGCACAGGAGGAGCATATGTATAGCGCTTCTACTTATCTTATGTCGAGCAGTTCCGTTTGACCTAACTCATAATAATTAGGAAATGTAATGCCTCCGCGTCCCACCTGTCCATTCAAATTCAAATTCACTAGGAATCTAAATTTCCTCAGGCCCACCAAATCTTATGTCATCTGTTCGATCGCATCAAAGAAGGATTTCACTTTTTAAATATGTAGACTGCATCACATAATTAGAATTTCTAAAACGCTCACGCATGAAATCACGTAGTTTCTGTACACTCCTGTTTACATATATACGATGTTTTCAAATTCTTCCAGACCATTGTAATTATGTATTTTTATACCTCCCTCAATAGTCAGTTTCAAGCTATATTGATATTAATTTTACAAATTTCTATAAAGTTTATTAATATTATATCAGAAATAAGGAATTTTATTTTATTTTTCATATTGAAAAAGCAAAACACATACATGCTGCTTCAATGTTGCAATGTTGCTGATCCACAAACGCACAATATCAAGATTTTACTTTTCCTTTTTTTTCATATTTTTGCAAATATTAAAAAAAAAAACAGTTTTGAAAATGTTCATAATTACATAACTGGTTTGTTCACCAATCTTGGCTTTTAAACGGCTTTTCTAGCATGTATTTATCGCTATCTACCGCAGCTCTGCAGGTGCTTTCTTTCCATCCATCCTTAGCCTATAAGTTTAAGTTTATAAAAAGACATAGAGGTAATCTTCTCTCCATTGAATACCAATCACGGTCTGCCAATAATAATAGGGAATATCATATCCATTAACCTCACCTGTTAACCTTACCTGTCGATACAACTCTACGATGAAATCTTATTATACGGTCTTATGTATGGTGCAGTCTTCTATTTGACCTTTGACTCATATGCTCTCTCTGGGTTTCAATAAAAAGAAATTAGATATGTAACTTATCTTTCCATGCTCCCCCATGAAATGCCGATCAAGAGAATATAATACTAATTAACGAATGGAGGAGTTACTAATTTCTCACCAAATAAAAAAAAGGTAGGTCAGGCCAGCCAACCAATAAGTACATTGTTCACCCTATGTAGCATATATGCTCCTGCCTTTCTCGTTGTTCCTGCTACCAATGCTTCTATGGCCTTTGCCTATACTGATGCTGGATCGACTTTTAAATAAACAACCGCTGAAACAACTGGATCAAAAGAAGCGGCTGGCTTTTACTTTTGGCCTTCTTCGTAGAAAGTATCTATAGTGATATTTGGATTATGCTAAAATACTTGCGAGTAGGATTGAGGGTAGGCAAAATTCTTTTTTATGGGGAGATATTATGTTTATAAACAAGGGTGCAACCAATATAAAATATAAGCTCATTATGGAAAAAACCCTATACTTGTATCTAGGTAATATAACAGGTAAAGAGGTTTGTTTGTTTTTTTTAGTAGTTGTTTGCAAAAACATGCCTTGAGGTTAAGTATTGCAACATAAAAAACAAACTTTATTCAGCTTATTTTATTGATTTAAAGGGAAACTATTCAATTACAATCGCTCAGGACTTGCAGCTCGCTTCATCCTTTTTGAGATATGTCGTTTGACAAGCAAATACCTTTTCTCTCTTGTTGCACCTCACACGGCCGCTACATCATCCGTTTGTTGGCTCACTTAAGCCCCAACAATGTGAGCTATTGGAAGGCGTGTAATGAGTATTGGTTCCATTTAAATGAGTATGAATTCCTTAAAGTGTAATGAGTATTGGTACTGGGTGAAAGGCTCTGAGGTTCCTGAAAGTGTAATATAGGATTGGTTTCCAGAACGCCAAATGGTGAAGAACTGAAAGCCTAAGGGGCTGAAAGCATAACTAAGTCATAACTAAGTAATGTAGTAATGTTTCCAGAAAGCTTAATGAGTATTGTGGTTCCTGGAAGCTTACTTAATGAGGATTGTTTTCATAAGGCATAATTTGTGAAGGAACTGAAAGCATAATGCGGGAATCTGGGGCTGTAGGATTGGTAACAGAAGGCCAAATGTGTGCATGAACTGAAAGGTTCCTCCTCCTTTTTCTACTTCCCGAAAGATTTCTTATTTATCTGTCAGGTTTGTATGAGAATCTGGCTGTTGTCCGCCCGCGGGAGCACCTCTCTCGGCATAGGGGGCTATCAATAAATCAGTCAAGCATTATCCACCTCCCTTCCCTAACTGGCACTACCTGCTTAATGGTGTATGTCATCCATACTCAAACAGGTGATCATTAGTAATGCATCTTCATGTTCTGAACCATTTAGCCAAGCCCCTTTGATCCAAGTAGCCAGCAACAGGTAGGGCCCAATGGTGTACATGGAGTACCAGCTAGTGGATCACCATCTACCTACCTTCCAGTAATGGGGGGATGGAACTCAGCCTCGATGGGAACGAAGAGGGTGTTCGATTTGCAGAACCCCCGTAAATTCGACAGCTTCCCATTTTCCCTTGATAGATTAACCCCAAAAGTTTGTTTTTTGCAGTTTCCCCATAGTTTTTGACAGACTGGAATTTAATCTAGAGAGACGACCCCAGAAAGTCAGATATTGGCTCTAACCCGGTGTTTTTCAAAGTAATTCATTTTCCCCAGAGAGATGGACCCAAAATGTTGGGTTTTGGCAGAATCCCCATAATTTCGACAGCTTTTCATTAAAACTAAGCAGATGAAAATATTTATTAAGGTCTTGCTTTAGTTCTTGAAAC
Source organism: Larix kaempferi (assembly GCA_027924585.1). NCBI lineage: Eukaryota > Viridiplantae > Streptophyta > Pinopsida > Pinales > Pinaceae > Larix > Larix kaempferi. The sequence goes on from BSBM01000779.1 coordinate 18,287,967, forward strand.
AACGCTCTTATCCATTATTACTTTTTCAAACCTCTGCAAGCAATGTTACCTCCCAAAATATATTATTCAGGAGAGGGCACCAAGGTCGAAGCTGCTTGTCCTTCCTATAATTCGTTTTTATTATGATGCCATTCATAGCATATGAATAAATAAATTTATGCAAGTCGAAGCCACCTTTACTTAAAGCCTCTCACACTCCCCTAACTATAAGGGAGGAAGCATATGCCATTGGCAGAAGCAATGGGGGGACATCCACTAGGGGAAACAAAAGGAAATGCCCTATTTATTTACATAGAAATTCCATTTATTTTACCCAGATGAATCAAAAGGGGGATCATCTCACCCATCAAAATGCCTTTTTAAACAAGGAAACATGCGCAATGAGAAGGACCCGAAGGGACTCAATAGTAGTCAGAGGAGGATTTTTAAATCCTGCTTGTCCGAACCAAACGGCTCGACTATGGAATTGAATTGCACCTAGCCTCTGGGACAAAGCTTTTACTTTTCCTTTTTTTCATATATTTGCAAATATTAAAAAAAAGACTTTTGAAAATGTTCATAATTACATAACTGGTTTTCGAAATTCAAAATCTAAATATGATTCATTTGAACTTTGTCTCGTAATATATCTAGTGATAAAATCTAGAACTGCATATTTTACCTCTATCACCCCTTTCTTGTTCCTTGTGTATATGACCATTCCTTTTGGTAATTGAATTTCTTCCTTTGAAAGCACACCAGCTTTCTCATTAACATATGCAAAATGTGTTGAAAGCTCCTGCCAGTTTCTTCAATAAGAGCCAATATCTTGCAAATTGTTGTTTAAAATATTTTTCTTACCCTTCATTACATCAACCATTACGGTCGAGTCTCCAAAATCCTCTAGATTTTCTACTCTTTCATCCTTTAAACTAAAATATTGTGGTTCTCAAGACCAAGCACTCAGCTCTGTTATTTGAGTGTTTCCCATTATTTGCTTTGAATTCTATACTATGGTCTTCAACAAAAAAAAAAATAATGTCACCCAGACCACAATTTCCAGTTTCACCATTAGAACCTCCATCAAAGAAACACCAGCTGCAGTTACATTTAATTTTGTTCTCTTTCTGCATTCTCTCCTTACCTAAATCTCGTTTCTTAAAAAATTTATGCAGAGCAAGTACCTCTGCATACACTAAAAAATTGGTGATTGAATACCTTCAAAAATCTTAGGGCTCTCCAAATGCCCCAGGCAACTAGCACGCACTTTATCATTTTTAAATCAGCTCTTTTTATGCACTGCATTAAACAATCTTCAATTGTGTCAGTTTCCCATAATTTTTCCACATTGCGATCATCACTAATACCTTCCAAGATCTGTTTTGTGAAAGGGCATAATAAGAAGAAGTGTTCACTAGTTTTCTCAAAAATATATATAAAGTTTATTAATTTATATTAAAAATATATACAAAAATTGATTAATATAAATATTATTTTTTATTTAATGATTAATTTATATTTTTTACCTAACTACTTTTATCTCGTTATATATACAATTATCAATTATAAAATAATTAAAAATAAAAAATAAAATAAAAAACCATATGTCTCTCTTCTTAAATATCTATCTTAAATCTTTATTAACCCATTAATATCTACTAGAACGTTGTATTTCTAGACATCAATACTAATACCGACGCCCTTGTATTTCTCCTTGTACTTCTCACTTAATTTATTGTCCTTGTTCTTCTGACTTAACTTAAATTATTGTCCTGGTATTTCTCCGTAATCAATAGGCCACCCCACGGAAATAATTTTAAGGGTTTTAGAACCAAAATTTTCGGTGAAAATGACAAGATTTATAAATATGCAATTTCAACAATCTGAAATACACAATTTAGAATAAATAACTGGTTCAGGAACTACCCAAATCATCGAAATTACGATTTAAACAATTGTTCTTTGCCGGATTGCAGTGAAGGGGGTTTTGGTTGTTGCTTATACAACTCCTATAGAGATTAGGGTAGTGCACCACTAGGTTCAAGAAAAAATCCATTATCTTATCTATATATACCAAGATCTAAGATGACATCCCATAGTCATTTAAGGAGGAAAGTGATGCTCTTCAAACCTAGGATAGTTGATGAGGCATACAAGTACGTGTGGTGTGTTGATAATATGGATAAAAATAAAGTACAACTGAGTGGTTCCAAGTAGATATACCATCAAGATGATTCCAAGAGGGGAAAGAAGAAGTGGAAAGGTAGGGATAAGAATGAAACATTCACTTCACATAGGTGCGAAGATGTTACCCCCAAGACATTATTATTTTATTTTGATTTTTATATTTGTGAAAAATATTTCCAAAACAAATATTTTTGTAAGAGTTATTTAAAAATAAATAAAAAATACTCACAAGAGGTGTGAGTGACACTACTCACAATAATGTATTATTTTATAATAAATAAAAGAAAAATACACTTGGAGAATTCACTTAAATGAGGGGACACCGCCATGACACAGGGAACATGTGTAAATAAAGCAAGGGATATTTTTACCAATCAAATATAATCTAAAGGCTCAACTACGAGACAAGATCCTAAATAATAGGGATTGAAGGATTGATTGAGATTTGATTGGGATGGCACAAGACTTGGGCAAAAACTATATGTATTGGTGCACTGAGATAGCATGAGACGTTGTGTTGTGCATAGAGAAATTGTGTTGAGTGTTTCTCTCTTTCATAAGTCCATCATTGCTTGTTATAGACTCTAAGAAAGAGTGCCACATGGAAGTATTGCTTGGTGTTCTAATGCATGGTGGTGATCCATCTTGGGGGTGGAGTTGGGCTAATAGTGGTGCTGCTCTCTCTTATGGTTGGGAGGAGCTAATTCTCCAAGGATTTTTTTCCCTATTATCAGTACATTGCTTATTTTGTAGGTATGCATATATGATAAAATTTATATTGGAATTTTATTATGAAAATGACGATTATTTTTACCAAAACTGAATGTTGAATGGATAGTATTATTATTAATTTTAAGTTCTATTAATGATGTTAAGATAAATTTTAGTAAAAGGAGGTTCTGTGCATACTTTATATCAAATAAGAGGGTTAGATCGAATGCTTTTGGAAAGGAAGAACTCTGTTCTCCATTTATAATAAGTGATTGCATAAAATTATATCTATGGAAATGATAAATCATGTTCTTTGTCCATAAGTTAGTAAACATGTAAATGGAGATCGAGGACTCTGCTCTCTATTTATAAATTGTTGAATGCACAAAAGATTGATTCTAGTTTGAACTTTGTGTTTGCTCGTCTCTGATAATGGATTGGACTTGTGGGAAAAAATTGCTCTTTGTTTATAATCTATAGAATGCACAAGAGATTTCTTTTATTTTGAACTCTGTCTTTGTTCATATCTGATAATGGATCGGCCTTGTGGGTACGAGCTCTATTTATATGGTATGAATCCCTTGTGTTTACATTGATTATAGTCTGCCTTTAGCAATATCATGGATCACATCCTCTGTAAGATCGTTGAACTTTTGCTTAGATTAACGACGAACTTTGTACGCAAAAGGGTGCGGATTTCCTATTGCGTTATTTTAAAAGATGTTGCATAGTTGTAGATCCAATGTTGTGGAAATAATTAAATGATGCTCAATATTTTAAAATGGAAATTAAATATTTGGCTATAAAACCATGCAATGTCATTGTTTATTTATGTGTTTTCTCATAGAAGCCAAGCCAGTTAATTGAAATGTTTCGTGAATTAAAACATGCTATTCATGGAAATGGTAGTATAAAAAATAATGTGAGTTTTTGTATTTATTTTACAATGGATATGAGATTGCGACCCTATGCATTCTCCCTAAAGAATTTACTCGGTTCTATTTGGCATCTGATTATCATCCAGAGTATCATATAAACCACTGTCCAAATTGCATGAATTCACTCATGTATTATTTCGATAAGAATATGTGAAGAACCTGCAACAATTAATTAATGAAAATACACGAGATAACATAAATAAATGACTCAGAATCACTTTTATTGATCGCAGGCCACTTCGAGGGGGCAACCTCCTTTGAGCAAGCTTAATACGAATAACTTCACGGTACCTTCATTGGTCTCAACACAAACTTATAGACTAAGTTTAGGTGCCAATACCATGGGTCAATACCATGTGTCAATACAAACCATGGGCCAATACAAACTATGGATCAACAATTACTACGGGACGACTTACAAAGCATATGCGTCCAACAACAATAATACAAACTATGGATCAACAAATACTACGGGACGACTTACAAAGCATATGTGTCCAACAACAATATACTAACAAAGTAAATACAAGGGTTGACATGGGTTCCTAACATCCCCTCTCCCTTAGAAAAAGATTTGTCGTCAAAGATTTAGATGTGGAAATTGATGCAGAATATGAAGGAGTGGTTCCCCTGTAGCATCCTCGGGTTGCATTCCGGGCCACTGATGCATTTTGAGTTTCAGGAGGATTGCTTCGAAGGTTGTAGACGAAGAATAACCATATCAGTTGCGTGAAAAGTGCACTCGGAACGGTGCTAATCGGCTTGTTGATTCAGTCGAATTCTTGCCATGTGAAGATTGTCCTGCAAAATGCAAAGAATCTGAGTGCGGTTTCGAAGAACCGAGTCAATTTCCAGAACTGGGGAGCTGTTGAGGGTGTATGGAAGAAGAACTGACGGTGCCTATCCATAGACTTCTTCATATGGTGTCCTTTTAGACATGCTATTGTACCACTGGAGCGATTCTAGGAAATCCATAGAAATAGTTGTCCAAATTTGTGTAGGGATGGGCATGGGTTTGAGCAGTCCCGAAAGGAGTGTCGTTTCACCCTTGCTGACCTGGAAAGTATCACAGTCAACCACCATCTGTTGAATTGTAATTTTCAATCCCTCCCAAAATAAGTTACATTGTTCCCGGTCATAGTTTTTGAGGAACCCAGAATGCCCTTTCGATGAAGAAGCATGGAGTTCATAGAAGAGATAGCTCCGTTGAACAGATTGCAACCAATTTGGAACAAGCAGACAGATAGCTGTAAGGGAAATTGGGTCATCAAATGTGCGAGAAGGAGAATCTGCCACCATATTTTCCTTACCCTTATTGTAAGTGATTGCATAGTCATAACCCATGAGTTGGATAACCCATTTCAGGTGTGCTGGGGAGGAGACCCGTTGTTCCAGGAAAATTTTCAAACTCTGGAGATCAGTCTTGATGCAGAAATAATTCCCTAATAGGGATAGTTTCCACTTTGGTACTGCATGCAAAATAACCATCATTTGCTGTTGAGATGTAGATGTGGCTAAATGCTTACCAGAAAGGTCTCTTGAAGGCGGCAAGCCCACTGGTGCAGCAAAGACACCTGCATATATATCCAAGGAAGTAGTGGAGATCATTGATGGGTGCATCTGAATGGAATGGAGCTGAGTGATGACACTATGTGAATTCTTCTTAAGGATCTTTTCCAGGCGATGTGAACTAATGATGCAAAGAGACGCTAGTTGTAAGCCCGTAAATCTGTGTTGTGTCCCATTGACTGAAAAATGCATCCAAAGTTCAGCAAAATCCCATAAGATGGGGCCAAGTGTGCGTAACTATTGAATGCCTAAAAACACATCACATCCGCCTAAGGACAAGGAAAACATGTCAGAGCGCAGGTTATAATCTTCCAGAGAGATACGCACATTGTGACACTTTCCCTTGCAAGGTAAGGTGCCCCCATTGGAAACCATGACTTTAAAGTTGGTGCAAGGATGGACAAACAATCAGCCTGTTTGGCGATCCCGGGGTCAATGAAGTTATGAGTGCTACCAGAATCAATGAGTATTGTAAGAGGAAGCTTCTTGAAGTAACCCTTGATCCTCATTATTTGGGGGGAGGTCGTTGAGTATCCATATTTTGAAAGGGGACAAAATTGGGTTTGGAGCGTTGTTGGGATGCAATCTTGTCTTCTTCCAACTTATCCAACCCCGGGGATTCCATCATTTTGTTGGGACAGATCATTTTAACCTCTGAGCGGATTTCATCCTTAAGACCACTGATAAAACAAATCCTGTAGAATTCATCAGACAATCCTTCTGTGTGATTGGCTAGTTTTGTCAAATTCTGTTTGATACTCTCTCACAGTGTCAATTTGGTGAAGTTTAGTGAGGGATCCTGTGAATTCATCAAAAGCACTAGGACCAAATCATTGCAAAAGGAGCTGAAAAAAATCTGGCCATTTTGGCTCTTCATGAGCCTTGATGTACCAACGTACCATTGAAGAGCTTCTTGTTCCAAATGAAATGATGCAAGTGTAACTTTAGTGATATCAAAAGTATTATGCAGACTGAAATACTATTTTGCACGATAGATCCATCCAGTCATATCAGTATCATTGAAGCGAGGAAAATCAAGCTTCGGACCATGGAAATTGATGGAAGAAGAGAACCCATTAACTGATGAAGACTCGGCCTATCGTTTGTTGTTCATGGCTGAATGCTCAAGATGGAGGTCGAGAAATTTTTCATCCAGATCCTGGAGTTTGGTTTGGATGGCTGCAAGTGCTTCCTCCATGGTTTTTTCTCCTGTGCGGGTGACATCCATAACTAGGATTTTTTTGTTTTGGGGGGGGGAATGGGTAGAAAAACACAAACAAAACCTTATTTAGTAAAGGGAAATTTGGATTTGGGAAAAACTATGATGGGTAATTGGGGTTTGACTAGGTTTTGGACACTTTTGAATGGATAGGGAAGTAGAAAATGAGGATTTTTGCTTCTTAAAGAAGTTATGGCAAACCCTAAAAATAGACAAATGTGGGATTTTCGACTTTGGAAAGTGGAATTTGGGATAGGGTCCACAGGAATGAATGATACAGAATGGGATTATAGGGGTGTCAAGGAAGTTTCAAGGGAAACATAGTGAAAACAAGGGAGATATGATCTACTATGACACAGAAGGGATTGAAAATAGATGGATCTGCAATGACGCGGAAGTGATCGGCAACAGATGGATCTAAAATGACACTAAATGGATCGAAAATGGCTGGATCTGAAATGGCTTTTAGAATAGATTTGAAACGGCTGGATCTGGAGCAACTTTTAGAATAGATCTGAAACATCGTGGAAGTGATCGAAAACAATTCAGCTGAAAATAGATATGCATCCCAGGTATGTTTGGCTTCCTAAGAGTTCAAGGGTTTCACCTAGCCACCAATGTTGTCTGACGGCTTGCGTATTGGGGCAGTACCCCTCACTCCACGGCTTAGGTAAAACTGATAACCGTTTTGCCACAAATGATAATTGTTGATTTACCTCATGGGCGGGAACTAGTCAATCAGGTGGGGGTCGTTGCCCTTTTCGCTGGCAAGTCCTCTCAATGGGCTAGCTACTTTGGGATTCCTATGGTCCTCCTCACAATGAGTTTTAGGGCTTATGCCCAAGTACTTCCCACAGTTAAGCGGATAGGGATTATTCCTAGATCCAAACTTGCAACAGATGTGAAAAAAAAAAGTTGGCATAAATTCCACCCAACGAGCCCAAGAAAGTGCTCTGATACCAGATGTGAAGAACTTGCAACAATTAATTAATGAAAATACATGAGATAGTAGAAATAATAGAACTCATAATTGCTTTTATTGATCGCAGGCCACTTCGAGAGGGCAACCTCCTTTGAGCAAGCTCAATACAAATAACTTCACGGTACCTTCATTGGTCTCAACACAAACTTATATGCTAAGTCTAGGCACCAATACCATGGGTGAATACCATGTGTCAATACAAACCATGGGCCAATACAAACTATGGATCAACAATTACTACAGGACGACTTACAAAGCATATGCGTCCAACAACAATAATACAAACTATGGATCAACAAATAATACGGGACGACTTAAAAAGCATATGCGTCCAACAACAATATACTAACAAAGTAAATAGAAGGGTTGAGATGGGTTCCTAATAGAATAAATTGATGAATGTCATCTAACCCACTCCTCTACTATCTAGAGTTAAACTGTTTGAGATACAGTTGGATATTTGGTAAACGAGTTTAGAACACAATTAAACTATATAGACATTTATTAATTTAGTGCTTAACGTAGATGCCTGAATACATATAATATCTGCATTTTACAAATGAATGTATGAGCGAAAGTCAACTGTAATATAATACCAAGCCTTGTATTATGAAATTAGTTCCGAGTCATTTGACCATAGTGATCATGTTCTTGATACTCTATGCTTTTCATGTAACTATTAGAGAAGTGTTTCGGGGAAGTGAAGTTCATTGATCGAACTGTGCGTCTACCCTCTATTTTGTGTTGATAGAACTCATCAATTTTTCCTTTAAGTCAGATGTTGTCAGGTTCAACATCCCTCTAGTTCACGTAGCTATAGGGACAGTCCTGAATTACTTCTTTAAAATTTCATATTAAGACGATCTAAGGATCCTCAAAGATGTAGATCGTTAGTAATTCGAGCATGCGATTTGATGTTCAATCTAAGATTGAGGTTACTGAAAAACCGAAGATTATGTTAGTTGACTGTTATATTTTTTAAGTGATTGGGTGTTTTAGAATCTCCTTGAAAATATCTAGGTAAGTAAGCGATCAATATCAATTGGAAGTAACGGAAATATGGCAGTTAACATACTTTTTATTTCACTATGACCCTTTCTGGTGATCATGGAGCCCTATCTCTGCCTAAATATAGAATATGAAGGATGACCTGTTCATAATCGTAAGTTAAAAACTATGGTATATTATTCGATTTTTTTACTATGTTGTGATAAACGATAAAAATGTAGGTAATCATATAATGATATACTAAAACAATGAATCTCTTCAATCCCTTGATTGACACGTATATCGTTGAGTTAGTAAGGGTTAAATTAAATTATGATCGATTTTTTTTACGACATTGAAGTATGTGGATTTTATGGTATGTACACCATTTTAAAGGAACTTATTTATGTCATGGCAATTGATCACCATGTGGTTTCTTAAACCGACTTATGGAAAAACTTGTAGTGGATCCTTAAAAAGACAAAGTTGGTATTAATTAGTATAAAGGGAATAAACATAAGAAATCCTTATGTTAATATGGATTGGGAATTTAGACAAACAATATATATATATATATATATATATTTTGTGAATAAAATAAAATGAAGAATTAAGTCTTCTTTCGTTGTATTGCTTAGATGATTTCTTTTTGTGTTTTTCCAAGGTTAAAATTGTTAGTACTTAGGAATGATTACAAGATGTAGAGTTACCATTATGCATTAATGTTGGATAAGTCATGTCCATTGATGGTATAAAAGAGAAGAAGAGAATCGATTTACATGTATAGGTATATTCTAGATATGCATAAATGTTAAAGTTATCATAAGTTATGGAATATACATCTCATAGTACGATGTACACGTCATAAAATGTTAGGACAAAGTTATGTCTTTGTATTTATGAATTGTATAAATGATTATCAAAGGGTAAAAGATTGAAGTGTTAAGTTGGTAAGCATGCTAAGTATCTTTTTTATACTCAAGATATGTGCAACATATTAGTTTTCATTAAATAAATTCAAAAAATTTAAAATATCGGATTTTTTACATATTTGGGGTTGTTACATGTGGTATTAGAGCTTAGGTTACGACACTTGGCATTATGGTGTCTGTTCACATTTTCATAAAACTAATGATGTTTTAATGTTGTTCTTCTTACTTGTATAGAAGAAACTTGTTTTTACTAGTTTAAACTACATGAAGAAATGGCAGGAAGATGATCCCCTACCCCAGCTGTTTGGGTTGAACTTAATGATGGGGATCAACCAAACAATAACAATGTTAATGGTGATATTTTACAAATCGTAAGAAACTTACAAGTTGAATTGATGAACTTTAAAACTGAACATGAGAGGGAAATGAGGACTCATGAAGATTTTAATGAGGCCTTACTATTTAAACTAAATAAAGTGTCTAAGGATAAGAGTAAAAAGAAACGTAAATGAGAGGACACTTCCTCTGAATATCCTTCTTCTGACGAAAGCCCTATAACTATTGAATCAAAAGATTCTAGTAGTGACTCTAAGGGTAGATGAAGAAAGAAGAGAAAATATAAAGATGAGATAACAAGAGAATTTAAAAATATAAAGCCTCTTACCTTTGACGGTGAACTAAAAAATGGAGAAGAAGCTAAGGCTTGGCTATATGGGATGAAGAAATACTTTACTATGTATAAATAATCAAATTCTATGAAGGGTAAAATGGCCATATTCAATCTATTCGGGAAGGTTGACATTTGGTGGTAGGACATAAAAAGAGTTAAAATAATTAATGATAGAAAAGTGAGTTGGAAGTGGTTTTAAAAGGAATTTAAAAAAAATACCTCTCACAGTATTAATATGAGGGGAAAGCGAAAGAGTTTTATGAGTTAATATTGGGTTCAATGTCAATGCATCATTTTTGTATTAAATTCTTATCCTTCTTAAGATATGTGCCTTACCTAAATGAATAAAAACCTAAAATTCAGAGATTCCTAGGTTGCTTACCTAGCTTTTATCAAGACAGATTAGAGTTTGATAACCCAAAAAAATTATATGAAGCAATGAGGAAGGACAAATTAACTTATGATCAGTCTAAAAGTAAACATGAAAATCCTTACAATTTCAAGAAAAAAGAAGGGTATAATTTTAAAAGAAGATAATTCAAACCCTTCAATAAACATAGGGATTTTAAGAGGAATGCTTTTAAGGATAAACAACAACCAATAAGAACTGAGTATAAAGAAAATATTTTTAACAAGAAGAGAGAAGAAGTAAAAAGAGAACCATCATAGTGTTGGGGATGTGGGGAGAGTCATTTCTATCAGGATTTTCCTCATAAGAAGGATAATCGACGTATTCACACTGTTCGAGAAGTAGCCACAGTTGGAGATGTTTCTCGAAACATACTAAAGATAAGCACAACTTTGGACAATCATCAAGCGGATTATCAACCTTCCATGATCGAAATTGATGGTAAGATATTTGGAAAACCTATTTCTATATTAATTGATTTTGGATATACTATAAGTTACATAACTCCTAAGCTAGTAGAATTATGTAAAATGAAAAAGTATGTTTTTGAAAATTCATGGTTAGTGCAATTAGCCACATGAACAAAAAGAAAGGTAACCCACTTTATTTCTAGTTGTGAAATTTATATGCAAGATTTGGTTACAAAAGTAAATTTGAACATTTTTCCATTAGGATCATATGATGTATTAATTGGCATGGATTGGTTAGAAAAGAATAGAGTAATATTGAATTGCCTTGAGAAAAATTTCACTTGTATTGATGAAAAGGGTGAAAATAGACTTGTTAAAGGAATTCCTAAAAGCATTATTACTAGGAAAATATCTTCTTTGCAATTGAAAAAATGTGCTAGGAAAGGATGTAGATTGTTTGTTGTGCATATCACTGAAAATAATGATGATAAAAAAAAACCTAGATTGGAATATTTTCCTCTTTTAAAGGAATTTAAAGATGTTTTTCCAGAGGAGATACTTGGATTACCTCCAAGGAGGGATATTGAATTTACCATTAAGTTGGTACCAAGAGTAGTGTCTATCTCAAAGGATCCTTATAGAATGAATACACTTGAGTTGGTGGAATTAAAATTACAATTCCAAGAATTAATAGATAAAAAATATATAAGACCGAGTGTGTCTCCATGGGGAGCACCAATTTTTGTTTGTTAAAAAGAAAGATGGCACATTAATACTTTGCATAGATTACAAACAAAAAATTTAAAATGACAATAAAAAATAGATACCCTCTTCCTTGCATAGATGACATGTTTGATCAGGTACGTGGAGCCGCGGTATTCTCTAAGATTGAATTGAGGTCTGGGTACCATAAGTAAGAATTAAATATGAGGATGTTCATAAAATAACATTTACAACACGGTACAGACATTATGAGTTCTTGGTTGTATGATTTGGCTTGACCAATGCTTCGGCCACATTCATGTATTTAGTGAACAATGTTCTCCATAAATACTTAGATAAGTTTGTGATAGTATTTATTGATAACATATTAATATAATCTAAGAACAAAGAAGTGCATGGAGAACATTTAAAGTTAGACTTACAAACTGTAAGAGAACATAAAATTTATGCAAAGTTAAGTAAATGTAATTTCTTTCAAGATAAACTCCAATACTTAGGTCACGTAATATCTAAGGAAGGCATTTATGTAGACCTAGATAAAATCAAGGCGATCATTGATTGGCTAGTTCCTAAGGATGGAACCGAGATTTTATCCTTTTTGGGGACCATGTGTTACTACCATTGGTTCATTGAGGTGTTCTCCAAAATTTCTTACCCGATAAATTCACTTCAAAAGAAATGAACTAAATTTATATGGTCTAATAAATGTCAAGAAAGATTTGAAAAGATTAAACACTTGCTTACCATTGCACCTATTGTAATAATAGCGGATCTATACAAGGACTTTGCTGTATGTATGAATGCCTTCTTAGAGATATTAGGTGGTGTGTTACTGCAAGAAGATTATGTAATAAGCTACGAGTCAAGAAAACTTAAAGAACATGAACGAAACTATGCAATGGATGACTTGGAATTAGCTTCTATAATACATGCACTAAGAATGTGGAGACATTACTTAATAGGGAGAAAATTCACTTTAATGTCTAATAAAATAAGCTTAAAATACTTATTTGATCAACAAAGTTTAAATGCTCACCAAGCAAGGTTGTTAGCCTTCTTGAGCGAGTATGATTTTAAAATTCAACACATTAAATGCAAAGAGAACAAAGTGGTGGATTCCCTGAGTAGTAATGCCATTCCACATTGTTCAACTACTTTTAGCAGTTATAAGACAAATCTTGAATATTTGATCAAAGATACAACTAAAAATGATGAATAATACTTAAAAATTAAAGAAAAATCGGAAAAAGATGTTAACGAAAGTGAATCCTCAGTTTTCTCTATAAGCTTAGAGGACTTGTTGGTCTATAAAAATCGATTATATATACCAAATTATGAGTTATTTAAGCAATTAATCTTGAATGAGCTACATAAGAAACCATATTCCAAACATTTGGGATATCAAAAGATGATAACTAAGCTAAGAAAAAACTATTATTGGCCTAATATGAAGAATAATTCAGCAACCTACTTAGTTAGATGCATTGAATTTTAACAAGTAAAAACAGAACAACAACATCCTGCTAGGTTACTTCAACCCTATCCTATTCCAGAATGGAAATGGGAGATGATAAGCATGGACTTTATAATGGCATTACCTAAAACAAATAAACAATATGACTCAATAATGGTAGTTGTTGATAAGTTAAGTAAAGTTGCACATTTCATACCTCTAAAATCCACCTTTAAAGCAATTAACATAGCTGATTTTTTTATGAAAGAAATTTTCCATTTGCATGGTATTCTGAAAGTTGTGATTTCTGATAGAGATGAAAAATTTACAAATAATTTTTGGAAGTCTTTGTTTAAAGGTATAGATACTCAGCTGAATTTTAGTACTGCTTACCATCCTCAAACGGATGGACAAACTGAAAGAACTAACCAAGTGTTAGAAGATATGCTGCTAATGTATGTAATGGATAAACCAGGTAAATGGGAAGACTGTTTGCATTTAGTAGAATTTGCTTATAATAACAGATATCAAGGTTCATTAAAAATGAGTCCATTTGAAGTATTGTATGGTAGAAAATGCCACACTCTTATGTCTTGGGATAACCCTGTTGATAGGATTTTTCTAGGGCCTGACATGTTAAAGGAGATAGAACACATGGTGAAAGAAGTGCAACAAAACTTAAAGGTTTTCCAGGATCGACATAAGAGTTATGCGGATTTAAAAAAACTCCAAGAGAGTTCAACATTGGAGATCATGTGTATCTAAAGGTAAAACCAAGGAAGATCACCTTGATCTTGGGAAGGTGCTCCAAGCTAGCTCCCAGGTATTCTGGGCATTTCGAAGTGTTAGCTAAGATAGGGCCAATAGCCTATCAGTTTGCACTTCCCCCTACTATAAAAGTGCACGATGCATTTCATGTTTCTTTGTTAAAAAAATACCAGCATGATGCTACTCATGTAATTGATTGGAATATGATTCAGGTAGAACGTGAGGGCGAGTTCTAGACCAAACCTTTTCGCATCCTAGAGAAGAAGGAATGTATGCTACAGAATCGAGCCATCGGTCAAATAAAAGTACAATGGAAGCACTTCGGCCTTGAAGAGGCAACATGCCAGGAAATGAAGGATAAAATGTGAGGCATATCCATCCATGTTCTAGAATGGGCAAGAGATATCAAAATAAAAGAACACTAATGACGGTGTTAAGAATAAGGGGGGAAGAAATGTGATACCCCCAAGACATTATTATTTTATTTCGATTTTTATATTTGTGAAAAATATTTAAAAAACAATTATTTTTGTAAGAGTTATTTTAAAAAAAACTCAAAAACATTCACAAGAGGTGTCAGTGACACTTTGCACAACAAAGTATTATTTTATTATAAATAAAAGAAAAAGAAACTTGGAGAATTCAGTTAAATGAGGGGCCACCACAATGGCATAGAGAACATGTGTAAAGCAAGAAAGGGATATTTATACCAATCAAATCCAATCTAAAAGCTCAACTACAAGAAAATATCCTAAATCATAGGGATTGAAGGATTGATTGAGATTTGATTGGGATGGCACAAGACTTGGGAAAAAGCTATATATATTGGTGCATTGCGATAGCACGGGACGTTGTGTTGTGCATGGAGAAACAATGTTGAGTGTTTCTCTCTTTCATAAGTCCACCATTGCCTCTTACAAACTTTGTGAAAGAGTTCCATGTGGAAGTATTTCTTGGCGTTATAGTGCATGGTGGTGATCCAACTCAGGGGTGGAGTTGGGCTAATAGTGGTGTTGCCCTCTCCTATGGTTGGGAGGAGATAATTCTCCAAGGATTTTTTCCCTATTATCGGTACATTGCTTATTTTTCAGGTATGTATATATGATAAAATTTAGATTGAATTTTATTATGAAAATGGTGATTATTTTTATAGAAATCAAATGTTGAATGGATAGCATTATTATTACTTTTAAGTTCTGTTAACGA
Organism: Larix kaempferi; assembly: GCA_027924585.1. Lineage (NCBI taxonomy): Eukaryota > Viridiplantae > Streptophyta > Pinopsida > Pinales > Pinaceae > Larix > Larix kaempferi. The sequence continues at coordinate 18,303,110 of BSBM01000779.1, forward strand.
TGTTGAGATACATTTTAGTAAAAGGAGGTTATGTGCATATTTTATATCAAATAAGAGTGTTAGATTGAATGCTTTTGGAAAGGAAGAACTCTGTTCTCCATTTGTAATTAGTGATTGCATAAAATTATATCTATGGAAATGATAAATCATGTTATGTGTCCATAAGTTAGTAAACACATAAACAGAGATAACGAACTCTAATCTATGTTTATATATTGTTGAATGCACAAAATATTTCTTTTATTTTGAACTATGTGTTTGACCATCTCTGATAATGGATCGGCCTTTGGGGAAAAATTTTCTCTATGTTTATAAATTGTAGAATGCACAAAAGATTTCTTTTATTTTGAACTATGTGTTTGTCTATATCTGATAATGGAATGGCCTTCTGGGAAAGAGCTATGTTTATATGGTATGAATCCCTTGTGTTTACATTGATTATACTCTGCCTTTAGTATTATAATGGATTAGATCCTCTGTATTATTGTTGAACTCTTGCTTATATCAATCGAACTTTGTATACAAAAGGGTGCGGATTTCATGCTGCATTATTTTAAAAGATGTTGCATAGTTGTAGATCCCACATTGTGGAAACGATTAAATGATGTTCGATATTTTAAAATGGAAATTAAATATTCAGTGGTAAAACCATGCAATGTCATTGTTTATTTAGATGTTTTCTCATAGATGCCAAGCTAGTTAATCGAAATTTTTTCGTGAACTAAAACCAGGGTAATTTTTAAGGGTGAAATTTCGCCAATTGGCTATTTTTCGGGCTTTTTTCAAAAAATAAATTCGCTATTTGGTCATTTTTAGTCTCTAATATCACCTATATTTACATAAAATATGTTTTTTATCATAATATTCGCCAAAATTTACTGATTTCAGTAGTAAATTGTATGTTTCATATTAAATATTCGCCTACTTATCTATATACATGTTTTTCTCAATCCAAAATAATCACCTAGCATACTATACTTAAGTATAATATTAGAATCCTTAAAAAATACCCTCATTAAAACATGTTATTCATTGAAATAGTAGTATAAAAACTAATATGAGTTTTGGTATTTATTTTACAATGGATATGAGATTGCGAACCTATGCGTTCTCCGTTAAGAATTTACTTAGTCTTATTTGGCATCCGGTTATCGTGGAGTATCATATAAACCACTATCCAAATTGCATGATTTCACTCCTGTATTATTTTGATAAGAATAAATTAATGATTGTCATCTAACCCACTCCTCTACTATCTAGAGTTAAATTGTTTGAGATACATTTTGATATTTTTTAAACGAGTTTAGAATAGAGTTAAACTATATAGACATTTATTGATTTAGTGCTTAACGTAGATTCCAGAATACATATAATATCGGCATTTTACAGATTAATGTATGAGCGAAAGTCAACTGTAATATAATATCTAGCCTTGTATTATGAAATTAGTTACGAGTCATTTTACCACAATGATCATGTTATCGATACTATGTGCTTTTCACGTAACCTTTAGAGAAGGCTTTCAGGTAAGTGAAGTTCGTTGATCGAACTGTGCGTCTACACTCTCTTTTTTGTTGATATAACTCACTGATTTTTCCTTTAAGTCAGACATTGCCAGGCTCGACATCCCTCTAGTTCATGTAACTATGGGGACAGTCCTGGTTTACTTCTTTAGAACTTCAGATAAGATGATTGAAGGATACTCAGAGATCTAGATCATTAGTAATTCGAGCATGCAATTTGACATTCCATCTAAGATCTAGGTTGTTGACAAACTCAAGATTATGATAGTTGACTTTTAGATTTTTCAAGCGACTGGGTGTTTTAGAATATCCTTGAAATTTTTTAGGTAAGAAAGTGATTAGTATCAATTGGAAGTAACAGAAGTATGGTAGTTAACATACTGTTTATTTCATTTTTTAGAGTGGCTAGTTTCTCTCTTACTGTCATGCTTATGATCCACTACATGATTATGGTTGGAACCTACTATCAAAGTTGCACAAAAGATGGATGGCATCATCAAGACTCATTTCAACCTGATCTTAGGAAGCTCAAGTCTAGTGAGCAGATTCCACTTCTTCCCAAGGAGAATATTCTTCCAAACATTTGACCAAGTTATCACCATGGTATTTCCTAAGGATTATAAAAGTATACTTAAGTATAGTATTATACGCGATTATTTTGGATTGAAAAAAAAACAAGTATAGATTGGTAGGAGAATATTAGAGATCAAACATACAATTTACTACTAAAACCTGTAATTTTTGGCAAATATTACGATAAAAAACATATTTTATGTAAATATATGCGATATTAGAGAATAAGAATGACCAAATACCGAATTGTTTTTTGAAAAAAGTCCCAAAAAATATCTTGTTGTTTGGTAAATCAACCTATGATTGGTAAGTTCAAAGAGATCATCAACATGCTGGAAAGAAGGCAAAGAATCTAATAGATAAACATATATAACATAAAGTATTTCTTTAATGAAGAAAGTTAGGGTTATAAGCCAAAATAATGTACCTTGGATAACTAAAGTTTTATCCAAGCTTTAAGCTTTTGTCTACGATCCACAATCCCAAATGAGCAACCTGCAAAAACTAGACAACTTCCTCAAAGATTTTGACTATATAAAGATGAATAACCTAGTTTGAAACTCATATATAAGAAGAATATGCCTTTATTCAAAGATTCATAAAATAGACAAATTATCTTATGGGAAAGAGAATCTTTTGCATTATAATCATCAATGGTGACAAGCTATACCTGGTATGTAACCTGCATTGTTGAAACTAGATCTTGGGATCCTTTCTCCTCTTCCTTCAATAGATATTTCTCCAGCATTTCCTTATACAAAAATTGTCCCCCCATTTCTCAAGGCACTCTCCTTGTATTTATAGAAACACTGAGAGGATAGGTTTCGAAAGGTAAATAGTTAGGGAGGTTATGGTGGTTAGGATAACTACCATAACCAACTCTAATTTGGTTTTTAATATTTTTTCATGATTTTTGGAGGTACCCACGGGTATAATGCATGACACCCTACGAGTAACCCATGAGTATCATGCTAATCAACCAGTGGGTGCAAATATTTGGAACAAAACCGCGGGTTGTCAAATGGAGAACCTGCACATGACCCACAAGTTGACAGATGCAAGAGTCACGGTTATAGCTCAAAAATACTTCACAAAATAGCGAGGCTAGAGAAGGTATTGTAAGATTTAGATCCAAAGCATCTATAGTCATTGAGGCTCTTCCATCCATAAGGTCATTTTGTGTGACCAAAAATGTAGTGTGGTCATGGAAGGAGAAGTGCCAATCTAACTAATAACAGATGCCCCCTAATGCATGAGGTTAGAAGGTACTGATGGATGAAATTAATTACAAACCAAGAAGGGGAGGAGCGTGGAATCCACAGGAACAAAGTCTCAAACAATACCTGAAACAAAACAAGGTCAACGAGCAATTATAATCTTGATATAAGAATATGTTCAAAACGATAGGAAATGATCTCCAATACATATGTAGGAAATATGTATATAGCATGGCCAGTGAAATACAAGTGTGGATCCATGTCAAAAGGAGATCATAGCCATAGAAACAAACTAGATCTATGTCTCATGAGGAGCCAATATAAGTAGGGCTCGGTCTTGCGTAGCTTGGGCAATAAAAAAAGAGTTGAATCATAGACCCAAGGTCTTCAAACCAACCATCGATAAACAGTACAAACCCTAATGCATGTGAATAAAGGAGTTGAAGTCGAACATGGAGGATTTTTTTTTTATTCCCAGTCAATGGTGAGAACCGTTAACAAACACGGGGACACCCACCAATAATGAAAATGGGGTCTAAGGTACTTAGTACATTCTTACAAGTGTGAATAGGAGGTCTTGAAGTTGAACAATTGAAGAATCTGTCGAGTAAGGGAAATTAATCTATTCTCATAACTCAACAGCGAGATGATCTTCCACTAAGGACTGCAAATCTCAAGGTACTAACCGGGAACTCTAATTCAAATTCCTAGATAAAAATGTGTTGATGTTGATAGGAAGAGACTTGTGAGAAGGAAGGAATTGAGGTATCCTTCATCTTCGCACACGAGTAACAATGAGAGATTGAGTTGAAACAAGACTGAGATAGGGGATGGCCGACATGAGGGGTCAAGATGAATTGCAGAATGGCCTACACAGGGGCAATCCTTGAACATTGAGAACTATAGAAAAGTGACTTAGGAAGCTTTGGATATACAGGAAGCATGATATAAGTTTTCCATGTAGAAGACATAACAAACTCTCCATATGATCAGAAGAGTAACCAATCAGAGGAGTGTACAACTCTGAAATCAGGTTAAATCCTAAATCCAAAACTAAGATCCATTGACTCAACATAAGTGTTGTGTTCAAGGATGAATTAGACTTGCTTCCATATGATGAATGAATGACGAAGATACTCTTTCCATTCTCTTTTTAAATGTCTTTTCCTTTTTTAACGAGCATGAAAAGATTGAAAAGAAAGATCGATAATATCTCTCTCGTTAAATTTTAACGATTCCAAGAAAGTAAACTCGAAATACCTTCTTCATTTTGAACAAGATCGAAGAAAAGAAAGAAGAATGCTTTATACAAGTCCAACCATGTATAATTTAGAGAGTCCATGGGAGGGAAACTCAATACTATATTCATGTTTTAATGAGTTTGAAGAATAGATAAAATAGTACTCGATAGGTTACTGATCCATGGATTTTAATATCGAGCTCAGATCTATTCATTCTTGTCGGTGTTTTCATGTTTAAGGAGTCTGAAAAACTTAAAAAAGAACTCTATACAACTACTAGTGGATTTTAATATCGAGCCCGAGTTGGTATGTGCTCGCTAGTGTTTTCATATTTAAGGAGTCTGAAAAACTTAAACAAGAACTCCCTAATATACTTTTTCGTAAAGTTAGCCTCCTTGTCCCAAAGAGTGTAAAAGTACACGAGAGAGTACTCTTCTAGTCGAAAGAACTAGTTTATACCTTTTTCGTAAATAATCCACTAAGATCGGAAAAGGGGTAAAATTATATCTAAGTGGATGTATATTTAGGTTCTTTAATGAGTTTGAACAAGACAAGTATACTTAGCAATCTTGTCAATTTTAAGGAGTCTAACAAGAGCATGAAGAAACTCCATACGAATGAGGGAATTGATATGAGTGACAAAATAATGCATGATGAGTGACCAAGTCCCCAAAGTGGCAAGTGACGGCATGGGCACCGATATGACACAGTTTACTATCTAGGGTGACCCATGTTAAGGAAGTTCCTAACCATGGAAGAACAATGACAATGGAGGGTAAAAATGAGGGTTAAAATCGTAGTCCATGGTGAAAAAGGAAATCCTAAGGCATAAAATGACAAGGTATAGCTGCAATACAATGATATAATCGACATGTCATAGGAAATCAAACCTTTTAAAGAACATCGGCATGGACACAGTAGTGAAAAAGCGCCTTCTTGTTAGTTTACCTAGTCAAAATAACTTCTTTAGTCATTTTATATATTAAGAAATGAACAAAAATAGGTTTGAAACTATAGAAAGTGGGTAAAAAATCAAATAGATTTTTATAAATAGTAACAAAACCAAAAAATAACCCACATTTACCATTTTTACCATTGGAGAAGAGGGAAAACCCTACGACTTCAAACGTTGCATACGATCAATTTGAAGGACCATTTCAAAATCTGTCACTTGGAGGTAACAAATATCTCTCTTCTTTTCATGTTTAATACTTTTTAAGGATTTTAAATGGTATTTTGAATATTTTAGTTGAATTTAAAATTTTAGGTCTCCATACCCGTGTGTAGGCCTTCCTGAAATTCATGGGTATGCGAAATAGCCGCAGGTTGGAATGAATTCAACTCGTGAGTACTCGCCCCTATGTTAAATGGAGAGCCGCGGTTAGCGCAAACCAAATTTAAAAACTTCAAACTAATGTAAAAATTAATGGATGCAATGTAGGATCGTGCTCACTTGGATAGAAAGAGAGCATGAGGCCATGGATAGAATAGCCATGGGGGGCCCTTTGACTTTGAATTCCTTAAGACAGTGTGGAATCCCCAAGCTTTTCCGCACGTCAAACATTAGGGCGCAATCCCATTTACTCCAAATGTTTTTTCCCTATTGGGATCCTGATCAGGGGATCTTCAATATCCAAGGGGAGACGACAGATTTCACAGTGGATGATATCTATTTCATTATTGGACTATCCCATTTAGGCAAGGTGGTAAACCTCAAGGGAACATTTAGAGGTGTTGGAGTTTTATCTATACAATATTATATCAATACCTACTGTATAGCAGGGATGGAGAAGAGGGGCAGTCAAGTGTTGATTAGGAAAAAATCCAATTTTCTGTTGAAAGTGATCCTGAGTACCATAAACAAGATTGGTGGCAATGCAGCCCAATATCTAGCTTCCCGGAGCTATATGCAGATTGGTGTGGAATTTGTACGCAATGTCATATTTGATTGGTGTTCTAGTTTGTTGGTGAATATGAAAGACCAACTTACAGAGTAAAAAATGGGAAAGAAGAAGAAACTTGGATATGAAAGCATACTTTGCACCTTCTTCAAGAGAGAGTCTCTGCCTTGAGTCTAAGAATGGCTCTTCCACCACTCGACCCCCGAGAGCCTCTAATGACTCGATGGGGTGATATTTCCCTACACCATGGAGGAGGTGAGAGTAGTGCTTCTTATGCTGACGAGGATTAAATTGGATGGTGGAGCCTCTAGGTGCCAGCATTCAAATAGTTTTCCTATGCTAGCATGCACTTTCGGGGTGATCTTGAGCTCATGTTTCCTCCAGGAGAACCCTGGGGAGATATAGGTACCAAATTTTATTTTGAAAGTTATTTAATTTTTAATATTTTTGTATTGAACATATACATGTGTTTTTTAATGAGTTTGAGTTCTAACAACATACGTTTTATGCAGATGTGGGTCCAGTAAGGCCTTCTAGGAATCCCTGGATATATGTGTGACTAACAGAGCCAGGTAGTACTAATGCCATGATGGGGAGTATTGAGGGAAATATGGGCCAGTTGACACACGACATTCCTACATATTGTATTGAGTGGATTCCCATTGCCCTTATATATGTAGCAATATGTGGTGGGTGTGCCCCCTGCATGGATCCACCTACTTAGGAAAGTGGCTAGGCTAGTCATATGTTATAGGAGTCCCTAGTAGATCAAGATGAGGATCCTGCTTCTCCTCAAAGAGACCGACACTTATTTTGAGGTTGTTATCTCCACTTTATATATTGTTATATTTTTATAGAGATAGACTGAGACTCATATTTTTTTTGGACTCAGACTCATATATTTTTTGGACCTATATATATACATTATCAATTTATATACATGTTTTCTTTATTTGTTTTAATGGATTATTTTATCGTGTATGATACAAATGCCAATAGAGTACATAATTTTCATATGCATCATCTAATGTATTGTGATTTATTGAAATATGTTGATATGAAATGTAATCAAAATGTCTCTCAAGTAATATAACCCTAAAAAATTGACGTATCGAAGAAGGGTCTCTAACATGATACTCACCCATCAATTGGAGTAATACTAAATATGAATCGATTCGTACTTCCAAACATGAAATTCCATTATGAATAACATCTCGGAGTAGCTCAATAACCGCACTATACTTAGCTATGTTGTTTATCATAAGGCCCAAACAAACAGCTCCCGAGGAAACATGTTGGATTGTAGGTGAATAGATCACCCAAGTAGTTGACACCAAGTTACAAGTGTGACAATTAATGCCATAGACGAATCCCACAAACCACTCAGTTTCCATATGAAACACAATCCAGAAGACACATAAGGAAATCCCAAAAAGACTAATATACAAAAATGTACAACTATAATACAAGAAAAATCATGTCTACTTAGGCGTAATACCTTTTCAAGTAGAGCCCATTTATGGGCTCAAGCAGCTTAACTCCATCATAATCAATCAATTCATACGATCCTTTCTTCAAGACTCTAGAAACAATATAGGGACCGATCCACATAGACTTGAACTTTCCTGCACTGAAGGGATCCTTATCTTGATCGTATACCAAAACAAGATCTCCTTTAGAGAAAACCCTGGGTTTTATAGACTTGTCGTATTGATGTGACTGCATCCAACCAATGCACAAGTTGGAATGTTGTTAACACCCAAAACATGCTCACTAGCTCATTTCCTTATTCACATGACCCATTTGTCCACTTTTGCATCATTTGAGCCCCTAAAGCCACCAAAAGGTCACCAAAAGACCTTAATACACCCCTTTTTCTACTCAAAATGAATATTTTTCCTCAAAAAGCATAAAAAACCCTCAAAAAGGGTCCATAATTCCCAAAAATATTAAGAAGAGAATAAAAATATTCAAAATATTCAAAAAAGGAAAAATGAGGGAAAAGGTACCTAAACCATGTTGGTCAATACCATTGGTTTCCTCAAAACCATAATGGTATTCCCCACCACCAAAAACTATTAAAAGGTGGTAGGGGCTCCTCACTTTCCATCCATCCATTATCCTATCCTCATGCTGTCAAAATCTCCCATGAGCTTTTGACCATTGTAGCTATCTTGGAGAAGAGACCTTTGGAGCTTGGAGCTGCTCACCCTTGGAGCTATTCAACAATCTTCACCACTTGGAGGTATCACCATTGCAAGCACTTGCTTGCCCCTATTCTTAATACAAAATCATTTTTTACATATTGTCAATTGTTTTGCTTTTCATAATATTTCCATTGTTTGCTTATCTATTTCATATAGATCCATGGTTAATGTAGTTTAACATAGTTTGTTATTTATTTCTATTGAAACTGTTGCTACTAGTTAGCAAGTGCCCATTGCACTAAGCTTGGTTGCAAAACCAAGCCAACAAATGCTGAGAAACTAGTAGAAATATTGACATTAGAATGATATTCCCAAAGAGCTAGATACAACATAATGTGCCAGTTTGACCTACTAGCATTGACAGTGCGCTAAAGAATGGGTTTTAAAGTCTTGTTAACAACTTCAAATTGTCCATTCACCCACAGATAGAAAGGAGATGAGTTCTCTTGTCTAAACCTTTGCATAGTGGTCAAATCTATCATCACGTGGTTTTGAAAATGTTTACCATGATCGGTGACAATCTCTTTAGGTGTGTTGAACCTAGAAATGACTTGATTGAATACAAAATAAGATGCAGCTTCACCATCCACTTAGGTGTGTTGAACCTAGAAATGGCTCTGAAGAGCACTTAGGGTTACAAAGTTTCCAAGTGTTGAGTCGAGAAGACTCTGAAGAGCACCTTCATCATAAATATTAATTGACTAAATGATTCATCTTTCTATCTATCAAGTACTGCAGGAATTACCGGGTTGAATGAGGGAATCCGACATGCAAAGAGGGAGACAAGAGGTACCTAGCCAAGCCTACTGAGACTGTCCTAAGTGTTGGACTTGCCCCTAATAAACTAAAAGTTACATATTTTTAAATAAAAGATAATTACCTATAGTCTCCTATGTATATTTTAAATAAAAGCCTCTAGGCTAATTGTTTAATAAAGAGCTGTACTATTAATGTTGCAATACTTGGTTATGAAATGTATTGATTGTTAGATTTTTAGAATTTACTTCAATCTGATCTAGGATCTTAACTGAGAGAACAACATGTACAGCATATCTACAGCATATCAATCATGGAGACAATAATGCAAGCACACAAGAGACACAAAGATTTACTTGGGGAAAACCATAAAGGTGAAAAACTCCAATAACTTCCTCAGAGATAGATAGAGCAATGATACAACCCAACCATGAGAGATAGCCATAACCTAGCAGCAGATCCTCCTCCTCCATAAGTGCACCACTCCTCCTTGAGTGCATGAGTGAGAAGTGAGTGATCAAATAGAGTGCCTCCCACACTCTATTTATACTTGACTTGACTTGCCTTTTTACCTAACTCATGTAGGCTCGAACTTAACCACATAACATAATGCTGACTGGGCCGACCCCCAATAGGGTGGTCTAATAACCCTTTGACCCACATGACTTATATAGGGCCGACCCCAAACAAGGTGGTCTAATAACCCATCAAGTATAAGTTACGACACTTACAATATAAATGACGACACTTCCGTATAGAGGAATAATAACATCTCTATAGGAATACAATATACATATATGTGAAATACATTCCGAAGTTACATATACATCAACACTCCCTCTTAACTAGGAAGGTATTTCTCAGCACAGTTCTTCTAGCACAAGTCATCTTCTCTGGATCATCGTCACTGGATAATCGTCATCGAGTCATCATCATCGTCACTACTGCTGCTATCTCAATCAATCTTTGAATCTACTCGTCATAGGAAGTTCTTCAGAGCCAGTCCTTTTTCATACTGGGTGTAGGCGCACCACCTGCAGGTCTTCATTATCACTGGCCATACTGTGGAAATCTCAGGACTTATTACGTGCGTCACAAAACCTTGAAAGAGCATCCCAGGCTGTTACGAACACAGGGCTCTACCTATGGGATCTCCCAGGGCACAAATTACATGTGACCCCACCACAAAACCTCGAAAGAGCATCCCAGGATGTTACGGGTACACAACTCCAACCTGAAGGATCTCCCAGGGCACAAATTACATGTGGTCACCACAAAACCTAGCAAGAGCATCTCAGGATGTTACGGGTACACAACTCTGACCTGAAATCTCCCAGGGCACAAATTACATGTGGTCATGGAAAAACCTCGAAAGAGCATCTCAGGATGTTACGGGTACACAACTTCGACCTGAAATCTCCCAGGGCACAAATTACATGCCATAGGACAAAACCTCGAAAGAGCATCTGCTAGATATCCCAGGGCACAAATTACATGCCATAGGAAAAACCTCGAAAGACTATCTGCAGATCTCCTAGGGCACAAATTATATGTCCTCCCAAGCAAAACCTCGAAAGAGCATTTGCCAGATGTCCCAGGGCACCGAATTACATGCCATAGGAAAAACCTTGAAAGACCATCTGCAAATCTCCCAGGGCACAAATTACATGCTTATCTGCACAACCTGATCCACGGCCACAAAGTATCATCTGATACTCATCAAACATCATCCTGATGTACACATTATCATCCTGATCATCATCACTGCAACATCCTGCTGCATGTCATCTGGAGCAACATCCTGAAGCTCGTCATCCATGATCATCCTGATCATACAATGCATCCATCTGATGCACACCACGTATCTACCTGATACATATCATCATCCATGATCCACCTGATACAAATACATGATACATATCACCTTACATGATCCACCTGATCATACAATGTATCCACCTGATACATATACAGATACATGGTCCAAGCATCCAACATGATGCATATACAAAATACATACACATGATCCAACTGATCATATCCAGCATCCAACATGATGTGTACATATAAATGATCCAACTGATCATATCCAGGATCCAACATGATGCGTACATACATACATAAAAAATGATCCAACTGATCATATCCAACATCCAACATGATGCGTACATACATACATAAAAATGATCCAACTGATCATATCCAGTAGAAACCAGAACATCATCCTGATGCTCATCATCCAGCGCTTACATCCACAGCCATGTGAAGGATCCTCCTTCCAACATGCTTGAATGGCTTCAGCAAATGTGTCCATCACTTCTTCCTCGAAGTGTCCTCGATCTGAAGAACGCCAAGCCTCTCTCTGAAGTACTCGAACTTCACCCTGGCTAGTGGCTTCGTCAGCACATCTGCAATCTGCTCATCTGTCGTAACATACAGGAGCTTCGCGGCTCCTCTCTGCACCATATCCTTGATATAGTGATATTTGATCTCTATGTGTTTCGACCTGTCATGAAACACTGGGTTCTCGAACAGCTTCACACAATTCTGGTTATCACAGAAGATACCAGTAGCATCCGACGAGAGATCAAATAACTCAGACAGTAGCTTCCGTAGCCATACTGCATCACAACTAGCTGAATAGGCTGCAACATACTCTGCCTCAGCTGTACTCAGTGCTACGCAGGACTGCTTCCTGCTAAGCCAAGAGATCACACCTGATCCCATACTGAAGCAACACCCAGATGTGCTCTTCCTATCTGCAGCACTGCCATCCCAATCTGAATCAACATAACCCTGCAGGTTAAACTTTTGATTCACCTCATACTTGAGCCCATAATCCACTGTACCCTTCAGGTACCTCATAACATGCTTTACAGCAACCAGGTGAACACTCCTCGAATCCATCAAGAACTAGCTCAATGTGTTCACAGCAAAGCAAATGTCTGGTCTTGTGTTCGTCAGGTACATCAAGGACCCAATCATCTGACGATACATGGAGACATCAACCGGCTCAGATGAAGCATCACATAGAAGCTTCAGATTCGATGCCATAGGTGTGGCCATGGCCTTGCAATCCATCATCCCGAACCTCTTCAGGATCTCTACTACATACTTCCCTTGTCCAAGGAATATTCCATCACTCTGCCACACCTCCATGCCAAAAACAAATAGTGCATCATCCCGAACCTCTTCAGGATCTCGAACTCGGCAGCAAGCTTCCGCTGTGTGTCGGCAATCAATCTATCTTCACTTGTAACAAACAGGTCAACCGCATACAAAAGTAGTATCACTGGATTGCCTTCCTCAACCTTGTAGAAAAAGGTTGGAATCCGCTTTATTCTTAATAAAGCCCAAACTGGATAGAAAGCTGTCTATCCTACTATACCAAGATCTGCACACATATATGACTACACCATGCTGTCTTGAAATCCATCTGGTGTATCTTCTATTTCATCATTTTTATATTTCTCTATGCTGCCGTCTGCAGCATGCTTGATCTTGATAGATCCATCTGGAAGTCATAACAAATTTCCCTTCAGGTCTTGGGACTACATCCCAAACATCATTCTTCATGATCGACGGATCATGGCATTCTTCCCGTATCCTGGGAACTTCAATATCTTCAATAGATAATTTTGTTGCTGAACAAATGTTGTAGTTCTTCTATTGTAGGAGATGGCATACAATATTTCCTATACAACAAGTTAAATTGCATGATTAGAAAACATCTCATAGTTTTCAGAACAAATTCTTACACATAAAGAAATATATCATACAGCCATGCAATTATCTTAGCCAATGCTTCAATACAACATTTATCCATATCCCGTAACTTTCTAGATGCCTTCCAATCTCTACCAGAACATTGTTAAGAGTGTGCACAACTCCCAACATGTCAGCAAAGAGGTTTCATTCTAGATAAGTAGCAATGGAATGTTGTCCAGTGCCATAGGCCACTTACCCATGTGTATTAGTAGTATACTGTTCATTAATGCAACTATTCTAATATGCACAATACATATCCTAAGTCTAGGTACATGAGCATATACATCTTTGAACAATTTTATTTAAACAAACAAATATGCAAGAAATGATAATTAAAATACTTATCTTTGTTTGTTCGTTGGGTGGACTCCCTCTGAGTCTTCGCTTCCTTACAGGAGCTGCTGGAGTCCTAATCTGAAGTAGCTTCTACTACACCTTTCTGTTGTGGAATGTAGAGAGATGGTCAACTCCCTCTGAATATCTGCATCCTTGCATAAACTACTGAAGTGTGCTCCTTTGCTTTCTTGCAGGAACAACTGGAGTGTGCTCCCTCTTGATCTTTGCTTCCTGAATTCCCTGTTCTTGAACTCATATTCATCCTTGGTCCCTATGCATGCTTATTAGTATCATGATTGTGTTATCCTTGTGATCTCATATAAAATCATACATTCATTAGTATACTATTAAAATACAATAATCTCAAGCATGTATAGTCATAATCATTTCAAACAGAAATAATAAGCATTAGCATTCAAGGTTTATGTCGTATTCTTATGGTTAGTCAAATCATAAGAAACATAACATGTCTAAACCTATAATTACTCAAACCTATGACTCTTCGGGTTAGTCATATCATTAATTAAGGTAAGACACATAATATGCATATCCCCATGATTATTCAAACTTATGGCTTCATGAATAATCATTATCAACAACACAACAGTATAAGATCCTAACCCAAGGTAGGATTCTATCTTGATATAGAAAAAAACATACATGACTTAGCATGCTAGCTAGTTATACTCACTTGATGTCTTCTTGTTCTTCTTCAATGACTTGTGCTAGTAACCTGTATATCTTATAGGTTAACCATTATAAAACCAAGTTATACATACCTCGTAAATGGATCTTCTATGAGATCCATGACAATGGATGAATCTTTGTCCTCATGTCATCATGATCATATGTTCTTGAACCAGAACATGATTTGTCTTTCTTGGTGTACCTTTCATGTTAGTAGACAACATAAACCTCATACAACACCATAATGCATTAGTACAATCATAAATGTCAACACCCTAACCAATGAATATCTTCTATCATACATTCATAATTTTGATAAGGTGATACGACAAATCTAAAATCAAGATTGTACTAACCGTAATAACATGAAGACAATCATACCATAAACTTAATCATGAACAAATATCAAAACATACCTTGATGATTCATACCTGTCGAGATCGCCTGTAATATTCTTTTGTAAGGCCTTAGCCTCATCTCCCTCTAAAACAGGAACTTCTTTACTTATGCAGGTGACCAATCCATCTTCTTCTAGGATTAACCCAATCCACTTTATTTGCAAGAACTGGACCTGGAGCTGGATATGGGTTTGTTAAAGAAACCCCAAAAATTCAAACTTTGAATTTCAAACTTCCGAAAGGATAGAAATATGCGCCTTGATGAGCTGATCAAGTTGGTATATTCAGAATTTGAAAACTGCAAAGTTTCACTCCTCAATTTTGCCTTTGAAACTTCTGGATTCACTAGACGTGACCCTGAACTAGGGTTTGATTAAGCCCACTCTTCTTCCAAATCAAAAGGTTTGATCCAAAGCTCTAAGCTTCTATTTTTCTGAGGAGCTTCCAGCCGTGGTCACAGATTTCAAAAATTCTCATTTTTACAGAAGCCCTAATTTTCCACTTTTCTGATCAAACTCCCGAACTAGGGTCTGATCAAGCCCGGCCTTCTGCCCAACAAAAAATTCTGATCTTGGTCTCTAAATTTTTATTTTGATGAGTAGCATTCAGCCGTGGTCTCCAATTACAAAAATTCCAACTTTCTCCAAAGCCCTAAATTCTGGAAGCCATGAATGAAGGTACTGAAAAATAATTATGTTTTGACATAAATATGTACCTGATTGTTTCTGGTGTAACTCTGAAATTTTTTATCCAAAGGGTCTGAAAACGTTTCCTGAGATAGCTTGACCTGTTATCTTTCCATCCTAACAGGTCTGACCTCAATTGGATTCTCTGAGAGAGAGTTATGCCAAGTGTTGCAACGTGACCTGTTTATGGGATAATACAGGAGAGCGAACTTGTACGGTGTGCCACGTGTCACTGTTTCAACTTCGGCAACTGAAAATTCTTTCTAAGATAGCTTGACCTTTTATCTTTCCATCTTGATAGGTATGATCTCAATTGGACTCTCTGAGAGAGAGTTATGCCAAGTGTCGCAACATGACCTGTTTATGGGATAATACAAGAGAGCGAACTTGTACGGCATGCCACGTGTCACTGGTTCAACTTCAGCCTCTGCAAAATTTTTTTGAGATAGTACAGTCTGTGTACTACCTATCACTTTTTACTAAATTTCATTTGGAGCTTCCTAGCCCAAGTTATGACCTTTCTCCCAAGGTCACTTGATTTTGACTCAGATCTGGAAGAGGCAGAAACCCTATATTGTACAGATCATAAATCACAAAGTACAATGAATTAGAGGTTGTCCTTTGGACACAAGGCACCTGGAGATTTATTCTTCGACCTGTAAGGATTTCAGATCCGAAAAATTCACCAAAATGGATTTATAGAGAAAGTTCTACGATGACTGGTTTTTGCTATATCAAGCCCTAGCATTGTAATTGCAACAAGTGTCATACATGCCATATCATGCCTTCTTTCAGGCTAGCTCTGATACCATGTTAGATTTTCAGAATTTACTTCAATCTGATCTAGGATCTTAACTGAGAGAACAACATGTACAACATATCTACAACATATCAATCATGGAGACAATAATGCAAGCACACGAGAGACACAAAGATTTACTTGGGGAAAACCATAAAGGTGAAAAACCCCAATAACTTCCTCAGAGATAGATAAAGCAATGATACAACCCAACCATGAGAGATAGCCATAACCTAGCAGCAGATCCTCCTCCTCCATAAGTGTGCCACTCCTCCTTGAGTGCATGAGTGAGAAGTGAGTGATCAAATAGAGTGCCTTCCGCACTCTATTTATACTTGACTTGACTTGCCTTTTTACCTAACTCATGTAGGCTCGAACTTAACCACATAACATAATGCTGACTGGGCCGACCCCCAATAGGGTGGTCTAATAACCCTTTGACCCACATGACTTATACAGGGCTGACCCCAAACAAGGTGGTCTAATAACCCATCAAGTATAAGTTACAACACTTACAATATAAATGACGACACTTCCGTATAGAGGAATAATAACATCTCTATAGGAATACAATATACATATATGTGAAATACATTCCGAAGTTACATATACATCAACATTGATGTTTTATGCATTAGTAATATTATTAATAAGATATAAAAGATAGTGTAAATTATAATTAATTATTATATTTATTGTCACCATAAATGGTTATTATAAATATTATGTAATTATTGTGGAAGACTGGAAATCGCCTTTCACTTAGTTAAAGAAGTGAAAAAGTCCTAGTTCAAAAGAGGGCCAAGTAATTATTAAGATAATATCTTCTAAAAACTTTAATTATGGAATATCAAGAAACTAATTATTACAACTTCCATATTTCAAGATCGCCTACATAAGGGAGTGGAACCCAAGTTTGGGGGACGATTCTTTTTCATTATCATTAACCACTATGGTAATCAAAAGAAGTTTTTGCTACTCCAAGAAACTGAAGTAGACAGGCCCAAACTATCCAACAACTAACTAGGCTGTGGCATAGGAAACTCTACCTCATTTTGCATGTTGGAATCCAGCTCGGGGGGATCCGTACAGAATCAGAAGTGATTATCGGATCATGGTTGGGAGGAACTCGGTAATCCCAAAGTCATCCCGTCAATGGCGATCTAGCCACCGGTTTTTGTGTTAACAAATTTCTGAAGTGTGTAGATAGGAGCAGGAAGGAGATCAAGTACCAGGCTCTCAGGATACAGGTACGAACCATTTAAATCTTCTCATATTTCTATTATAATTAAGTAGGTCATCATTCTTCCCATTTTATTATATGCAAGTTCTGCCCCAGAACTAAGAAAAGAACCTAGCAGGCCTAGCTAAAGCTAGACTTTGCTAGAGGGATTGGGTTGTTATTGAAGTAATTATTTTTAGGTATTGTGTTTTCTTTCTTTTAAATGGATGCACTATCACTGTTTCGATTTCTTCACCCTTCGATTTCTAAGCTACAGGAATTATCACTTATAGGTTAAACATTGGTGTTCTTCATTGTTAGTATTCACATTACAAATCCAAAACGACCGCTACAGGATCAAGACTTCCTGAGGCTCATTCTATTATTAGATCCACCTACAAGTACATACACTAATAGGAAATAGAAATCATGACTCTATCCACAAACTACACGAAGTAAAACCACAGATCCATTTTCTAACATTCAGTCTCTATTATCACCAAGATTTTTGGTTGCTGGTTAGATAAACCAAAGAAAAACGTTAGCAACAGGAAAATGCAGACTTCAACTCACAAGCACAAATTTAACCATAGATTTCCGTAACAGAGGTCATTCTTCAGACCCTTAAACCTTGGATCCCAAGAAATAGGATTACCCAATCTTAGTTCAACATACACAGAGATAGCAGTCAATGCAGACAGAGAGAAACCATATCACGAAACATACCATAGCAACCATATTCAAGAAGCAAAACTAAGTCTATTTTCAATGGAGAATTTTTATTATAGATTCAAAACCCTCTTTCATGAGGAGATGTCAGACGCATCAACAATCTACGAATTCCCTAAAGAAAAACGCAGGGATAAAACCTGACTTTAAATAAACATAGATTATACATTATCATTCTAAAATACAACCATTACATACTCTATCCAGAAAATCTAGTCACAATTCTTTTCAAAACAACATATCAATTTTTTGACCAAATCCTCTAATATTGAATCCATTCTTAGATACATCTCACAACGGTCTAGCCAGTAGCGACCCAAGGGACAAACAACCCACAACAGGAACCCAAGTGGGAACCCAATCCCCATAAAACTTCCAAAAGAAACCATGAGCGAAATATGTACCGAACCGAGAGGAAAGACTCAAGAGAGTAGTGGATGGACTTACCACCATTCCAAATCGATTTCCTGAAGTCCTGACCTCGCAGGGAGAAGGGCCAAATGCCACCTGCAACCTCATAGCGAAACCCAAGGAGGCCATTACTTTTAGAGCTAGTTACAAAGGGAAAAATGCAACCAGACAGCCCATATAAACAAAAGTAACAAAACTGAGTCCTTACCTGTATGGTGACAGTCGCCATCACCCTTCTTTTTCCTGTAGAGTTCATCCACATCGACCCAAGATCGAGACTAGGACGAATCCCTCCACTCTTCATGCTACAATGGGAAATGAACCAAGGTCTGGGAAAATCGTGGGTTTTAGACCCAAACCAGGAACCCTCGATACAACTGTAAAGCAAGCCCACGTCTACATAAAGGGCATTAAATTCTACCACCAACCTTATCATTTTATATTTTAAAACCCTCTTCGCCATAGTTTAAAACCTTGCATTTTTACAACCAAGGGCCATGCAATCATCTAGTATTACCATACTATCGATCCCTTCTTATGGAATAGGATAGACATATGGTCACACTGTATCCAAGGTACAAACTTGTTGAAAAGGTAGATATGGTTTGAACGAGGCACCTTTCAACCAAGTAAGTATTTCCCCGAACAAAAATGCCAACGACAGGGCAAGTTCAGTACTTGGCCAAACTGCTCATCAGTTACACCTGCAATTACACATTGTACAAATGCATTAGCGACAAGTGCTAAGTAAGCCCAACAACTCTACTTGCGACCTACCTCCCGGTAGCTCTGCTAGGACAGTCTCTTTCCCTCAAGAAATCAAGCATCCCACCTCAGGCCTCATCATACCCCATCAAAAGTCCATCATACCTGAGATGCCAGTTACACAATTCATAATTGCATTTGATAAACTTTTCGAATTGAGAGAGAGAGAGACAAACAGTAAAGCAGGTTTTATATACTGTCTTTAGATTTCACATTAATTATTTTTACACTCCTTTCAAAAATTGCAGTAACATATGTTTATTCTTTGATAAAGCTTGAAAGCTTCATTTAAATAACATGAATATTTACAGTGATGAATATTTTGTTTATCATCCATTCTTACATCATGAAAGACAACCATAGAATTTTTTTTTTTGTTTTTCAATTTTTGGGACATTACACAGAGTTTAGGGACTTAGTCCCGGAATCCTGTTTCTAGGATTCTGTCACCTACCCAAATTTTCAGACTATTTATTTTATTTACAAAAACATTATGTTAAATTATAATTACAAAGTTTTGTAATTATGACAAAATTTAGTCAAGGATGATTGTAATAAACATATTATTATTATTTAATAAATTAAAAAAAGAGACAAACACCCAAGGGAACTGTTAAATGAGTGTTCACTGACCCACTAGGAGGAATGGAAGCTGTTAGAAGGCATGGGACAGATGTCAGCATTTGCACTCCACCACTAGTTGTTGGTTATGGGACAAATACCCCTAAATTCATGGCATTATCCCCCCAGGTGGCTGGAAGAAAGATGTTAGCTCATTAATGACTAGGTTAACCACTAAATGGCCTAGGCAGCCTAGAGGAGGCAATTCGAATTGAGCAGGCAGCTCTACATTATTTTCTGCAGAAATAATTCCTCAAGTGTATCAAGTGATCACTGAGAGATTCGAATGGGGAGGCTAAGTGGAAGCGCATTGTGAGTCTGCTGAATTTAGTTTTAGAAGGAAACCAAAAGTGCTAGTGCAGGTCTCTTTGACTGCTAAGTTTATATGACTGGATGAACTACTTTGTTGCTGCAAGTAGATGACCTAAAGCTTCTATAGATTCTTCTTCCTAGTGGTTCAGTGAACAAGCTTGGCGGTCCAAAGGAAAATAATTTGGCTGTCTTCACGAATAGGTTGGGTGGAACAGGATACTTGGGTTGTTTGTTTCTCCTACAATCAATCAGGTTCTATTGTTCTACCTTATTGTTTATAGTTAAATGATTTTCTGAAATTGTCGGTTTAGTATTTATAGTTAATGACATATATAAGCAATTGTTTTAAATTTCTGACCTAGAGATGATGTTGTTTAAGGATGATTAAGTAATGAGATGATTGATAAAGAAATCTTTTCTGCATTTTTCTCCATGTGAACTTTCTGCATCATACTCAAGTACAGAGAAGGAAAAATTTAAGATAGAAGATTTGATAGACAAATTGTCAGATGAATGAATAGAATAATGTTGCTGTATATCTTTAATTTTCCCTATCATTTATATTCTATAATAAAAACTAAATGCTTAGTTTTAGAATTTATACTCAATATATTATAATGCAGACATTATAGTAGTTTTTTTCATATAAATTTAAGTTAACATTTCATTTCTGCTGAGAAACTAGGTTTTCAATTATTAATATCTACTTGAAAATATATGTTGTATATTATATTCTTTCTAACAATAGAATGTTATAATTCTACTTAGTCCAGGTATCATAATCCCTATAAAATTAATAGCTGCAAATTTAAATATCCTTTGTACAGAAATGTTATATTTATTTTATTTTCATTTCTTTCCTTTCATTCACATTCATGAATAAAACTTAGCATTTTCCCATCATTGGAAATATTCTACTATGTTCCAGAATTTGCATAAAATAACTATCTAGGTTTTATTTTTAAAGTTTTCCAATCAGTTCTATAAACAACAACAATTATCATTATGTATCAAAAGTTGCAAGACTAAACTTTCAACTGTATGAAGTTTGAAAACATGTATAGTATTCTTTTTAAAACCCTAAGACTATTCTATAGTGAGGTTAAGGACCAAACATTTAAAACGTAAACATCAAATCCTTTGTATCAAGTTTCCAAAGCCAAACACTTTACTGTTGTCCAACTACTATATTTACGATCACTATTTATGCAAGACAATTGCAGAACGAGAGTTTTATTACTATCATAAACCATATTATTTATTTGGTGTCTCAAACACAAAAAAAAACCAAGTATCATCATCATTCTAACTCTAACCTAAACCATGCACACTTAGGGTTTTGTTTTCGAGAAACCATCTAACCTACGGCTCTCGACCTTTCATCAAAATGACAGTACAATTGCTAGCTAGAAATAATCTACCATCAAAACCTACAGAGTAGGGTTTTATTGCGAAACGTAAGGTAGAAAATGTTGGCATGTAGCCATTTTTAAATATACAGTTTTCATTTACAACCAACATTGATTTTTATCAACATAGAAATCATTCTTAAAACCATTTTTTGGTTTCATTACAAACTCAGTCCCATTCTTCCATTAAAAACAAAAGTAGAAATATGGTAGTACGAAACCTTCCATTTCACATAAATGAGTCAGCCCATGGTTATTGACTCTCACCAAAACGATGTATTATTTATACAAATATCGACATAACCAAACTTATACATTGCACAGAAACTATTAAAGTTTTCTCAAGACTGTTCTTCCATTAACACCGACCGAGGGTTTGACCCTCTGACATTACATTATAAACAAGATTACAGTTCAATAAAAGTCATAGAAAAATACTGCTTTGGCAGGGAAGCAAAATGAGCCGAGGATTCCATCCTCTATACACACGACGTGAGGCTCTTGTTTATCATTTAAAGAGCTTAAAAAATCTGCCATGAACTTTTCTCAGTCTCGTCAAACATCAAGATTCGGCCAACATGCCAGGAGAACCTATAGGGATAGGAACCACCAAGGCTTACCAGATGGCATGGCAGCGTGTTTCCCTTAAGCATCAATCCAGGTATATACACAGATGAATGAAGGTACCTACCAAGCAAATACAAGAGGTGGTTAAAAACCTTAGCATCACAGCATTAACTAATGTAGCAGGAATCTTATTTTTATTTTGAAACGAAAACTTTACCTCGAAAGAGTTTGCAAGGATCGAAGGTTGAACCATTGAAATCTTCTGGCACCACCCAACAGCCAAGCATTTCTGTATTATTTCCTCACGGGTGGAAATGCGAAGGTGGGTAACACTTTGGTGAGAATCGGCGGGGTAAGAACTCTAGCGTATGTTATTCGACCGAATAACGTTAATTATTCGGCCGAATAATTATAATTATTCGGCCGAATAAATAACGTTATTCGGCCGAATAATATAGTATTTATTCGGCCGAATAATATAGTATTTATTCGGCCGAATAATCTTTAACGGGCCACCGTCAAACATAACGGAGGCGTCGGAATATGTGCCATGGGCTAGCCGGACGGAGCAAACTCACGACGGTGGAAATAAGTGTTCGGCCGAATAATTGTTCGGCCGAACACTTGTTCGGCCGAATAATTGTTCGGCCGAACACTTGTTCGGCCGAACAATTATTCGGCCGAACAAGTGTTCGGCCGAACAATTATTCGGCATAAAAGCTCTGTCCCGGCCCCTCTCCCATCATTGTCGTGGGATCTCGTGGACCCCTTTCGTGTTGGTAGGCGCCCGTATGCTTCGTCACCCCGCTGCCCTGTCGCCCGTCCGATCCGTCACCCCGCTGCCCTGTCGCCTCGTAGCTACCCTATTGGTCGACGGCGTGTGTTGTCGACCTGTAATCCTGCGTGTAAGTCAATCGTTCGTTGTTGTGCTTCTCGTTGTTTAGCCACCCTGCATGTAAGTTATACTGTTTGCTGCTTGCTGCTTGCTGCTGGTAAGTGGTGGTGTTCTGGTGCGTTCTGGTGCGCAGGGACGATTCTGCATAGACTGCAGGTATTTAACATATTGTTTGCAGCTTGCTTGCTGTTTGCTGCTTGCTGTTTGCTGCTTGCGTAATACGTTTGCTGTTTCCTGCCTGCTTGTAGGGCTTCACAGTTACGGGTGGTTGAAGGTATCGTTTCGTTTTTCTGTTTTTCGGCTTTAAGCGGTGGTGTTCTGGTGCGCAGGGAGGAGTCGGCATAGACTGCAGGTATCGTTTCGTTTTTCTGTTTTGTTTGCTGCTTGCTTGATTTTGCTGCTTGCTGCTTGCTGTTTGCTGTTTGTTGTTTTATGTTTGATGCTTGTGTAATATGTTTGCTGTTTCCTGCTTGCTTGTAGGGCTTCACAGCGCGGGGTCGAACGTCGTTGAGAAGTTGCGGGTGGTGGCAGATCGACACGGCGTTTGCAGTGGGTGAAGGTATCGTTTCATTTTTCTGTTTTTCGGCTTGTGTATTTTATTGAAGTCTGTTATCGCTATTTTTGTGTTGCTAAAATGTTATTGATCTTATGCAGGTCTCCCAGTTCGTTTGCTACGGCTGCTCTGTTTCGGGTGGAAGAAATTTTATCTGCGCTGTCGTCCGAAAGATTTCAGGTCGCGCTCATTTGTTTTGGCTGCGTTTTAGAGGTAAGGTGGAGAAATCCTTCTAATTCCCGTTTATATAAATTGTTTTTGATCTTTTTGTAATTCCCATATTCTTTGTATATTGCACTCTGCCCAACTGGGCAGAGTCCATGGACTCTGTCCAGTTGGGCAGAGGCCATGGACTCTGTCCAACTGGACAGAGTCCATGGACTCTGTCCAGTTGGGCAGAGTCCATGGACTCTGCCCAGTTGGGCAGAGTCCATGGACTCTGCTCAGTTGGGCAGAGTCCATGGACTCTGCCCAGAGTCTTTAAATTTAAATAAAGAAATTTTTTGAGTACTTTTTTGAAAAGAAATTAACATTAATTTTAATTTGAAAGAACATTTCTAAGTTGTATGTAGGCTTGTTTACTCATGAACTCTGTCGACTCGTCTAAGTTGACAGAGTTCATGAACTCTGTCGACTCGTCTAAGTTGACAGAGTTCAGAGATTAAGATATTAATTATATTATCTACTTTGGCAATAGATAGTTCAGATACAAACAAATTTCAGATAGTTCAACTCTATTTTTGATAGAACAACAATGTAAATGGACTTGAGGTACAAGGAAACTAAAGACATGAATAGATTTTAATTTATAAGTATTATACTAAGTCTTATGTAATTTAACAATGATCACATGAACTCTGTCAACTAAAACACATGTTGACAGAGTTCATGAACTCTGTCAACGTGTCTTAGTTGACAGAGTTCATGAACTCTGTCAACGTGTCTTAGTTGACAGAGTTCATGAACTCTGTCAACATGTTTTAGTTTAGCTTAGATACACAGTCTATTTTTTAGAAAACAATAATTTAAATGGATTTTATGTAAAAGGGAACTATAGACATGAATAGGTTTTAATCTAAATGTACTATAGTAATTTTATAAAATACTAGGTGATGTTATGTCAGAATGGTTCGAGTTTTATTCTAGTAAAGGTGGTAAATTGGTATTGTGTTTTTTTTTGTTTGCAACATGGCTGGCTTGGAGAACATAATACCAAGAATTGTTACCATTATTAGATTGAAATTAAAAGATCATTCTCAAACGAGGCCAATTTGAGAAACATGACATTTAACTCAATCATAATACTTGAACAGTAATTTTTTTTTGTTCTATGGGACAATGAGATTATTTGTAGATATAATTTATGTCTAGAGTAATAAAATTTCTGGTTTAAATTTGTAGTTTAAGAAATTGAAAACGATTATCAAATGGCAAATTTTGAAAACATAAAACATGAATTGTCAATTTTTATTTTATTGTCAATAATGAAAATATCTAGACTTAATTTATGTTTCAGATATTAAGTTGTATTAAGAAGGTGAGAGAGATTCATGATTTATGCTTTAGGTATTAAGTTATGTATTAAAAAGGTAAAGGAGATTCATGATTTATGTTTTAGGTATTAAGTTATGTAGTAAAAAGGTTAAATAGATTCATGATTTATGTTTTAGGTATTAAGTTATGTATGAAGAAGGTAAAAGAGATTCATGAACTAATACACATAAAAAAAAAACCTATTATTTAGTACTTAACTATATTGGTTCCATTCATTTTAAACATCAAAAACACCTAAAAGATTGGTACATTAATTCATCATCTAACAATATTAGCTATATTTTTTTTGAAAATTGTTAGATGATAAATTAGGTAAATCTAGGTACTTGTTAAATAACTTAGTCTATTAAGTAGTTGGTTTTTAGAGTTCATAGAATTAACTTGTAGGATTTGAATATGTAATTAGTTGATTTGTCTTTAGGTGTAGGCATTATATATCAAATGGAAAGAGAGGATTCTTTAAGGCGAAAGCGTAGGAGGTCTTCACAATCTTCTGGCGTAGGTGGTACGAGTGATAATCGGAGGTTGTCAACCTCTCCTCGGGACTCTAATTTATTGTATAGTTCACATCGACAAGGTGAAAGGGGTACAAATGATTCCCCTATATCTTCTATGGGAGAACGTCGATCTCGACCCTCTATTGGTACATATGAATATCAATCTTTGAACATTTATATATATGCAAATTGTTTTTTTGAGAGTGCAAAATTTGTAGTTGTGTTTAAACTAGACTTTGTCATTTGAAGCAAAGCATGGTTCGGAAGATGCTCCTAATTCTGTAGGGAGGGAGACAGGGAAAACGAGGGAGACGGATGACGATGCAGAGCAAGGTTCTCAAGAGGCTCACCATTCGGCACGAGGTGATGAAGGTAGAGCTAGGACACAATATGTTGAATTAACTGAGGGTTGTACACCCATTACGACATATCCATCTGATCTACCTCGGGAGCTTCCATGGGAAGGTGGTAATCATCAAATGACTCTTGAAAGATGTAGATCTCACTATGAAAAGTTGCAAAATGATTTGTCTACTATGGATCTTCCTCCGGAGAGTAAACAAAGTTTGGAGATTGTCTTGGGATCATTGCAAAACTTCATTCAAGCATATGAGAATCTTGGGCCGACTACAGATGGTTTTGTAGATTTGATGCGAAGACGAAGGGATCAAGAGATGGGTCCAGACAAATGGGATGTTGTGAAAGAAAGAGTGACAAGAGAGCAGGCCAAATCAATGTTTAATTTCAAAGAAGGTTTGAAAAAAGATATGTTGAAAGTGCAATATTTCAAACATCCTCATCTGGCACACTTACTTTATGATCGGTTTCTTGCTGCCTATGGTCGTTTTCCATGGAACGATGAGGTTTCTCAGTATTTTGCTAGATTTTTTTATGCTGAGTTTTTTTTAAATATGAAGCCAGATTATACTGATGTTCATTCAAAATTTTATGGAGTTGGGAAGGGTCGAATATATGATCGAGAGGGTGCACATAGAGATCCTGCAACTCTTAGACCTCCGCCCCAGATATCTCGTCCACCTAGGTTGGTGGCATTAAAATCAGAGATGGAGCCCACATCTCAACTTGGGACGACAGCAAGGAATTTTGTTGGTGATGGGCTATCATCAGTATTAGTGGGAGTAGATGTGGGGTTGGTTAGAGAAAGGGCTCGTTCTGCTATTCGTCAAAAGTTTGTTTATAAAACTGATGATGAAATAGATGGAATGAGCATTGAAGATGTCAGGGCATATGCAAAGATTTGTCGTGACTTAGCAGCAAATGTTATATCCAACGACACATCGAGTTTGGGAGAGGTTCGTTGACTACATGATATGATTTGATTTGAATTAAATATTTTATTTATCTTGATTTTATTTTTTTTGTTACCTTATGATAGGTACATTATGTAAATGTTTAAATTGGTTGCAGTTTTCAAGAATGATGAACGAACATTCTTTTCACATTTCAACTAGCGAAAATGTAGGGAGAGAGGTACATATTTATTATCAACATATTTGTACTTATGTTTGAATTTGATATATATATATATATATATAAATTATTATTTTTTGAATGATAATTTAACTGTGTATTTTATTGTTAATTTGACTCATCCATGCAGGTTTCTTTAGATACCAACTTTATAAATGATTTACCATCTATTGTGAGCTAATGTTTTTTAAATTTTTTGTTTTAGTTTTAAGTTTTAATTGGTATAGTAATTTTTTTGTTTTGTATTATATGTTTTATTTATTAATACAATTTAAATTTTAGGGTGGAGATATCGGTTCTTTGCTTAATGATGCAGATATTGGTAGAGAGGTAATTTCATTGATTGCTTTAATTTTGCTTTAATTTTGTTTACTGTTTTAATATTTTAATTTTTGTGGATTTAGATTTATGAGATTCATAAATTGATTTTATATATGGATTGCAGCTTGGGTCTCTCAAATCTTTTGGAGGCAAAGGAAAAAGTCCTTTGGAGGATGGTGGTGGACAAGCATTTGGAGAATTTGATGTAATATTGTTAATATTTGAATTGTATTTTGATATATTAGTTTAATATTTTAATTTTTTGATTATAGTTTAAGTAATTTAAATGATATGAACATAATTTTTTTTTACACATGTTGCAGGGAGGGTTGAGTCCAGGGGGAGGCTTGAGTGGAGGAGGGGGAGGCCCAAGTGGAGGATAGCACAGACATTTTAATTTTATAGTTCATGGTGTCCACTATTTTTTGTTGTTGATATGCATTTAGATTGGAAACATTTGTCTTGGACATGTTGAGGAGGTTTATTTTTGGACGAGATATATACATGTTCATGATTATTTTTTTGGAGATTATATACATATAAATTTTGAACTTACATATTTCGTGAATCATGGTTTTTAAATGATTTCTAAGTTTATTTTTGTTTATTTGACATATTTGGTGTTAAATTTAGTTTAAAATATGTATTTGCATGTTTGAATGAATGTTTGAATGAATGAATATATGTAAAACTGAATGTTAAGAAACATGACATTCTTGAATATTATTAAGTTTAAGAAATGTTATTTAGGAAGTTTAAAAATGGATAAACATATTAGGTTTAAAGTTCATAAATGAGGAAGTTTTGATTGAAGTTTAAAAGGAAATTTTTAAAAGTGGATGTTCACATATAGGTTTAGAGTTTATAAATGAGGAAGTTATAATTGTTCGACATGAATGAATGATAGGTTTAGAGTTTATAAATCAGGAAGTTTAAAAGTGATTACATTCAAAATTTAGAGATGTTAGGAAGTTCAAGAATGTTTGAAGTTTTAATGAAAATATGGATGAAATATAAAGTTTAAAAATGAAATTCAAGTAAGGTTGAATGTTATTTTCAAGGATGTTATGAAGTTTTAGGAATGTTAGAAGTCTATAGAAATATGGAAGAAATAGAAAGTTTAAGAATGTTATATAAAGTTTTAGAGAATGATAGAAGTTTTGATAAAAATATTGTCTTTGAATGTTAGAATGTTTAGAAATGTTAGAAGTTTTCGTACATATCGATGAATCAGGAAGATTAAAAGTGATTACATTAAACTTTAGAGATGTTAGGAAGTTCAAGAATGTTTGAAGTTTTGATGAAAATACATGGATGAAATATAAAGTTTAAAAATGAAATTTAAGTAAGTTTGAATCTTCAAGGATGTTATGAAGTTTTAGGAATGTTAGAAAGTCGATAGAAATATGGAAAAAATAGAAAGTTTAGGAATGTTAAATAAAAGTTTTGATAGAAAATATGGATGGATTAGGAAGTTTTAAAGCAAATATATGTTAAGTTCAAATTTTGATATAATGGATTTTTAATTAATTTAATTTTTATTTACAATGTTCAGGTACATTTGATGCGGCTGAAATCATGGCAAATGGGGGTAACGGTTTTTTGTTTTTTAATCATAAGCGAAGATTCCAGGATTGTGAAGTTTGTGCTAAATTAGAGCAATGATTTTAAACAACAATTTGATGAATTTTCATTGATTTGTTGTAAATAATCATTTCTCTAATTTAGCATAAACTTCACAATCCTGGAATCCTTGCTTGTGATTAAAAATCAACTGATCGTTATCTCCATTTGCCATGATTTCAGTTATGTGAATTTGCACAAGCGATATTTTAAATTAAAGATTTGGGACGGAGAACTTGGTGACAATTTTAAGACATCTATTTAAGATTATATTTATGGTGAAGTATGTATTAAAGAAACATGTTCAATGGATTAAAATAATACAAAATTTAATAGGTCTTTTTGTGATTTTTTGTTACTATCAATCAATCAAAAGTAAAAATTCGGGGCGGAGTGGGGATAGCCACATCCGTTATCTCATCCCTTAATGGTCTAATAGACATATGGGGACCCGAATAAAGTACTTTTGAATTTACAAATTATATTTGAATTCATTTTTAAGCATGTTAAAGTACAACTATTTAAGTTTTCGTGTTAGTGGTCATTCAAGAAAATATTCATAAAATTTCAATGAAAAAATAAACCATTTAAGCTTTTGTGTTAGTTGTCATTCAAGAAAATATTCATAAAATCTCAATGAAAAAATATACTGTGCACAACAATTTTGATAATTGGACAAAAAATATATTGCACACAACAATTGATATGGACAAAAATATAGATCAATTTATTTTTGATATGTAGTTAAAAACATCGCAATGGAATACCATCTTCAACTATCCGTTCATGGTCACATATGGATAGTTTCCATTTTTTGGTTTTTAACTGTTTTTTTGATGGAACTTGTATCAATTTTATTCGAGATGCACATACTAAATGACTATATTGACAACATATAACATCGGGTTCATAATCTTGAAAGTAGACATAACTTTTAGTCATATGCGTCTGCTGAAAAAAGTAGCCTTTTAAAATGATGGATCCTCTTTCGTATGTAAATCCGTTGTCGTTGTAGTCCTCCAATAATTTCATTTTTCCTTCTGTGCATCGCATCAAATAATATTTGACATTTTCGTTGTTGTCTACAGGTGCAATCACAGCGAAAACATCTCCTGTGCAAGTTATGATTGGTGTTAGCGTATTTAAATGAATTGAATCAAGACTACTTATGGCGAAGGATTAGAATGAACAATTGATTAAAAAGTCAAAAACAAGTTTATTACCTTCTCTTACGAGATCTGAAATTCTATCGCCATCAGACGATATTGCTATTTCTTCTGATTCTAATTCTTCAACACTTGCCAGTGGCATTTTTCCTTTTGGATTAATCTCTGTGTGTCTCCAAGCTTTTACGTAGTTGTTTGTTATGTTTTCACAAACTTCTGTAGACTCGACATTTTCAATGCAAATATGACAAAAGCATGATTGCTTTCTACTGTCAAATGCAAACACGTTGTGAAATGATTTTGTTTGAATAGAGTGAAGATCTCTAGTTCCATGTATGGTGCTAGCGTCATATGGTATTGATCTATTTATATCTTGGACCCCAACAAGCCAAAAAAATCTACACAATAAATAGTGTACATGTGTACTTAAATGTTAGTATATACATTTTTTTTAATTTTAAGAAATAATATAAATTAAAAAAATAGTGGACATACCTACGCACGTCTTTTGATTGTTGATTATAATCATGGCTTAGATTTAATTGACACCATTGGACAACCTCTGCAGCTGAATGAAACCGTGCTGAAGAATAGTTCATTTGCCATCTTCGAAGTGCTCTTTTCACGCATGCTCCTGCACCATCATGCTCACCTTTTCCATGCCCAGTTTCAAAGAAATTCCAGCGATGTTTAATGTTCAGCGCTTTATGAAGTCGACATAACCAAAAAAATGATCGTGAAGATTTAAATTGACCCGAACATCCATCAGACCATATCCAATGCTCTTTGAATTTGACTTCGCGTTTTTTCAGTGAGTCATAGAAAATATTTTCTATACAATGTTGGACAAAATGTGTGTCGTGTGTACGATCATCGCTGATATAGAAGTGATATTCTTTAATCACATCTCGATTGTCACATGTGCTTTCAATGCCATCGATATCCTGTTGAGAATGTCTATATACAACATGGACAAATATCGAAACTTGGTCAGAGTGATAGTATTCACTCTGTATTTCGTTTTGTGCAGCAAATGTATAGTTTTCAGCAAAATCAACCACCGACAAAATTGTTCCGGGTGGAAAAATTTCACGAGACTGTTTGAATTGAAGATCTTGCCATCGTGCTCTATGTGAATGCTGGGTGTATTTATAAATTTCGTTTTCAAATTTTTTGAGAAAATCTGTGACGCATATCTTGTCTTCTAGCAAATCAATTCTTTTGGAACGTGAATCACTAGAACTTTTATTATAGTTGATGTATTCGTATCTCTTCCAATCAACATTTACATTTGACAACGATTGATCATTATCGATAGGGTATTTATTGTGGAATAACACCAAATTTCCACAATGATGACAATGTTTTCCATTGACACATTTCTTTGAATAAAATACTTCATCGTGATTTCTCTCACATAAAATTTGAGATATGAATTCACGTATCGTCGGCGGAGGTGGTGAATTTGTCCAAAACATTTTACCAAATTCAAGAAACGTGTCATAATATAACTGAAATTGCACATGATAACGGCAACAACATGTATCACGTATAGTTATAGGTCGAACATACCATGGTTTTTGTTGCACAAATGTAGTGATTGATATATTAATTCCACGATGATCTTCCTTGAATTTATTGAACAATTGTACTTGTGTCATGTCCATTATATGTTTTGGTTGGCTTTCATATACATTTCTTGATATTCTTTTGCGTATCACATCTCTTGCATTTGGTGAAACTCGAGCATGTTCCAACCAATATTCTCGTACAATATCTTTAACCCCTGCTCCTAATCTATCTTTGTAAGGTTGTCTACAAATAATTGCCCAACAAGCAAGTTCATTATTTTCATCTATTTGCATTCTGAATTTGCTATGTTTGTATAATGTTTTTCTTGATGTTCCAACTGTTTTTGCTAGTTCTGTTGTCAAACGCTTTTGTTTAGTACTAGCTGAAAGAATTGCTGTATGAATTGCTTTACGTGCAGCACTGATATCTTTCTTCCTAGATTTTCCAAATTTTTTTATTGCATCGCCTATATTTTCCATCACATTTTGTTTCAATTTCGACTCTTTTGTTACTTTGTGAATACCCAATAACGATGTAGCACCTTCTAATTTCTTGGACACTAATAAACATCTCAAAATTTGTGCTTGTCCTGCTATTGAGTAATCTTTGAGAACTTCATCATAAAATTTTGTAGCACGATATCGTGCAACATGTATTGGTAGTTTTTCTCCATATTTGTCGCAATCAATGTCTTCTAACATTTCATCATCAATAGTAAAAGTACCTATACATCAAGTTAAATTTAATTTAACATATATCAAAAAATAAAATTCATTATAAAAAAATGAATTTGGAAAATATATGATATATACATACCAGGTTCAATTTCTGGATTTTGAACTTGATCTTCAATATTGATTTCATCGACATTAGCATGTAAATCACTATTTACATCTTCTACAATGTTCTTTTCAACTTCAATTTGTTCTTCTTGTACTCTATTTTCAATTTCCATTTCTTCAACATTGTCATGTAAATCTGTATTTATATCTTCAATAGTTCTCTCTTCCATTTCAGCAACCCTTTGTTTTTTGGCAATATATCTGAGTTTTTGTTTCTCTCTATTATCATCATCATCACGTTTATGATCAGCTTTTCTTTTACGATTTCTCTTATTGCCCATGGTTGTTTAATCTATAGACGATAAATTAAAGAATCATGTTACTTTATAGTAAAAACAAATAAATTAAGATTTAAAAACATTTACGGAATTTTTAAAAACATGAACTGAAATTTACTTTACCTTTTAAAAATTTTGTAAGAGTCTTTTGAAGAAGATTTCTTTGGAATTAACTTTCCTTTGAAAAAATTCTCTGAACAAAAATCTTCTTTGGAAAATAATAAAAACACCTTGTGCCAAGGAAGAAAATAAAACACGTAAATAAATCTTTGTTGTAAAATTCATTCCAAGAATACTTTTTTGAAAAAATATCTACGAAAAAAACCACTAGAAAAAAATACTTTCAATAAAAACTTATTTATAAATATATCTGGGAAAAAATCATTGTAAAGAAACAACTCTTTGAAAAAAACCCAATTTCAAAGAAATAAGAAGTACAAAATTACTTTGTAAAAAATCCTTTGCAAAATAAGATAACTATTTGAAAAAACTCCTTTCAAATAAATAAGAAGTGCAAAACTACTTTGGAAAAAATTCATTTGCAAAATATCTTAGCAAAACAACTATTTGAAAAAACCTCTTTCAATTAAATAAAAAATGCAAAGCTACTTCGAAAAAAAAACATCCTTGCAAAGAACCTCCTTGCAAACATGTCTAAGACAAGAAATATTTTGAAAAAACTCCTTGCAAATATCCCTTAAAAAAACACTTTCAATGTGTATTTTGGAAAAAAGAAGAAGAAACATACTTTGTAAAAATCTCTTTTTCAAAAAAATGTTTTCTTTGCAAATATACAACAAGAAAATAAATATTTGGAAAAAACTTCTTACAAATATGCCTTAGAAAAACATTTTTTTCAATGTGTCTTTGGAAAAAAGAAGAAACATACCTTGTAAAAACCTCCTTTTGCAAAAAATGTTTTCTTTGAAAAAATGCAATAAAAAAGAGATATGTTGGAAAAACTCCTTCAATGTGCCTTTTGTAAAAAAGAAGAAGACATAGCTTGTAAAAACCTCCTTTTGCAAAAAATGTCTTCTTTGTAAAAATGCAATAAGAAAAGAGATAGTTTGGAAAAACTCCTTGCAAATATGCCTTAGGAAAAAAAACTCCTTCAATGTGCCTTTTGTGAAGAAGAAGAAGAAACATAGCTTGTAAAAATCTCATTTTGCAAAAAATGTCTTCTTTGTAAAAATGCAATAAGAAAAGAGATAGTTTGGAAAAACTCCTTGCAAATATGCTTTAGAAAAAAAAACTCCTTCAATGTGCCTTTTGTAAAGAAGAATAAGAAACATACCTTGTAAAAACCTCCTTTTGCAAAAATTATCTCCTCCTTCCGAAATTAGTTTGACAAAAAAATGCGAAGTTCAAACATGCGAAAATAATGAATTAACTTTACGTTTATTTATATGAATATAAATTTTATTTTATTTTATTTTATTTTATTTTATTTTTTTTTTTTTTTTCCGGCCGACGTAATTTTTTTTCCGTTTACTTATTCGGCCGAATAACCTTCGCCATAAGTTACGACGCCGTTACGGAAAACAGTTATTCGGCCGAATAATTATTCGGCCGAATAATCTCTGAAACATGACAGATTCAGATTGCTGCAAATATTTCAGGTTTCTCCATTTTCGGAAGGAGAAAACCACCTCTTACACAACAAAACGAATGTCGGACTTCATATCAGTAGATTCATCATTGAATCTACTTTACGAGGGTATAAATTTTGTTGTATATAGATAAGAACTGATATTTTTTAAGTTTTATATTTGTAACATGTGTCGAGTTATGATTCAGCTCTTTAAAAAAACAGCGAAAAGAAAAATCCATAACTTTGTAAATACAACACCAAAAAAATCGAAGAAAATGTGGGTCGATTCATTGACGTGTCTACTTCAAAAGGGTGGTCGTAAATTTTTTGATTTTATAGCGGATTGAGAGAAAAGTGGTGCAACAAAAATGTTGTTGAAAATCGACTAAGTTTCCCCATGGATCGACTTTAAAAAAATATAATAATTAGTATAGAGGTCCATTGGATGCAAACTTATAGTCATACGTTAGTACATTGTGTGTAGATTGTCGTAGCATTTTCAGTTTTTGCAAAACACAAGTCTAACAACGATTTTAGTGGTGCAACAAATCATAGCTCTTTTGTAGTCTTTTCATTTTATAAGAACACACTGTCAAACATTTGCGAAATCGACATATCAAATCTTAATAAAAAAAATTGAAAAAATTATGAGTAGAAAGCTAACATAATTCTACAAAAGTTTTCTTTTTACGGCAAAGTGAAATTTTAAATAAAAATATCACTTTTGTTCGCCCGAAGTTGGAAGACATGAAAAAAACAGAATTATTTTCTCACGAGACCCCCCAAAATAGACACCCATCTTCATTTTTTCGGCCCTCAAACCTTCTTAAAAATCTGAGAATCCATCAATTTATAGTCACAGGTCACACCATCAAACCCAAGGAAGGAGCCCTCAGTTGAGCAAACATCAAACCCTAAACTCATGCAAATGGTCGGCCTTTGTACTGAGCTGGTATCACCAAATGAATGCACAAAAACAATTGCAATGAAGACATAGTTGTAAGATTAGGGTTGAAGTCCCAAAACCGAGACAGATCTAGATCAACGAGCGAGACCGATCCAGCATAGCACCACATTCTACGAAGCATTCTAGCATTTAAACTCCAGTTATGACCTTACAGTCATAGAGTCCAGCTCAAAGGCATCTCACCAGGTTAAACATGCACAGCTCAGTTCGTTAACAGCTTTAATCACAAGGTTTCCACTTGAATTTGGTTATGTGGACAAACAACAATACATTCCACCATGGAGGTTGGCTAGGAGCATTTAATGCTCGGTTTGGACACGTTAAATCTGCCAACACACCACTCCTACGAATTAATACCGGTCACTATCCATATTTAATACGTTGATCGGGTTTGCAAAGTCTTATATCATATAATATAAATGTTTATAGTCGCAATTATATAGGGTAGTAGTTAGGGTTCCTAACTATAGTTCATTTCATTCCCAAGTACTAATCATTGAATGCATGGTTTACTTATGTGTCGCATATTTCCAAAATAGCACAAGTAATGTTATATAGAATACATTGGATTTTAATATATAGCTTAAAATGCATCATTTGGTACATGGTAATGTTTGTTATATTACCATATCTTTTCACGAAGTTGCACATTATATCACGATCCACAAATAATAATTTAGAAGTGTATAATCCTATAGTTAGAAAGGTTCAATCCTATAGGGTAGCAATTTCACATTATAATCATTGTAATTATGATGGTAGAATGATAGTGAACATTGCTATATTAATATGATTTTTCATACATATATAAAATGAGAAAATGCATAAAATTACTTTATTTATAATTATAATTTCAATTCTATTCTTGTTTTCAAAATAAACTATTTGTTTCATGTTGCCATAATATAGATCTTTATACAAGTTGAAACATACAAGATTTTACCAACCGTTGCAAATTATTGAAATGACGACATGATCAAATAGCAGTGATACATGATAATCTAGCACACATCTGATCATTCATAGTGTAATTATAGTCAAGATGACCCTTACAAAAATAGGACAGAGATGCATACCATTAACAACTCTCTTGTTTGGAAGTACTCAGAGTTACACTAAGCATTGACAGCTAACTGAAAAATTATAATTAGAATTGCTTGTAACATTTTATTTTGTCGTAATATTCTTACCTGCGTATCTGCGCAAAGAAACAGGTTGAAATGCTTTAGCTAAACATAGCTAAGTAAACCTCAGGGTACCCCGTAGGACCCCTTCATCATCATTCAAAAGCAAACTATCAGTACATTATCAAGAAATTATATCATAAGATAAACTTAATTACAACATATAGATTTCATTTAAACACAAGCAGAACTAAAGATGTACTTTGTGTTATGATTGTCGTTATCATAACTTATCATTAGTTAAAAGATTGTATCTATTTTTATTTTTCGCATTAGCAATTTCAGTATTATTGCTACTTTAAAAAATTTTAAATTTTTGTAAATTTTCGGGATGTTACAGACTCTCTCAGTGCGGGTAATAATAGGAGATTTCTCCTGAGTTATGTTGAACATCTATGTTTATGAGATATTTAAATACTAGTTTGGGATTTTATCCCACATTAGGATCTTATTTTCCATTAGGATCCAACAAGATCATTTCACTTTCAATGGGAAGTTCAAACTCCAAATTTTATAGAACCGCCACTTCACCTCAAAATCGGTCCTTTCAGAGGTTATAGCCTCATAAGCTAGTTTAGCCCAGACTTAGACACCCACCCTATTCCAAGACCAAACAATCAATTCATGTTGTATAGAGAGGAAGATACCAACCTTCTAAACAACCTTGATGTAATTATTTGATTCTTCCTTTTTGTCCTCTGAAAAACCCAGAGCATTAGAATCTAACCATGTATGGATGACCTGAGGGGTATCTTCTCTAGTGTAAATATAAGTAAGGACGAGAATACCTTTTTCTATGAGATCAGTAATAAGGTTTGGTGAAAGAGAGAATAAATGTGTGTTTCCAACAAGTAGGTCTACACCTACCTTGGTTTTCATTGCATTTCCCGACGTCCAGACAATCCAATTATGGAAACCATCAGTTGTGGAGACAAGACCTCTCTAGATGTTGGATGCCATGGGGGTGCAAAAAATGAATATATAAACCAATTGTCTTTGGAGAAAATTTGTAAATATTTTTCTGTCATGATCGTGCTCCATAGTCATCCTGAAAATAAACAATGCAATAATATCTTATCAGCGAGTTCCTTTCCAAAACCATAAACATTCTTAAGACCCTATCCATCAAAATCTTTGGGGCATGCAAGTTTTCTCCACTTGGCCAAGTGGATTCTTCTTTGGTTTTTATGACCAGACCACAGCAAGTGGAATTAATGTTGTCTAATATTATCTAAGATGGTATTTTTTATTTTATCCAAATACAACCAAAAGACAGGAATACTTTCAAGGATTGATTTCACAAGCACAAGAGGACCTCCTAAAAACTAAAGTGGTAATAGTCGTTTGTCAATTTTCTTAAGCATCCATATCCAATCTATTACCAAGTAGTTATTGGTTTTTAGGAAGTATCCCAAGTACCTTATTACTACGTTGGTGCTCTCCGTTGTGAAAGGAAAGAGAGTATGCATCTGGTAGATAAATACCATATCAACCATCGAAACTAGAAAAATATATATTTTAGAGTTGATTTTCATACATAAGGCCTCACAAAAGTGTTCAAGAAAATATTTAAGGCCTCCTAGTCCTCCATATGGCCCCTTCTAAATAGTAAGATATCCTCCATAAAGAGGGGGAGTGAGATCCTAACTGCATCAATTAATTTTACCCCATCCAACTTACCTTCAAGTTTTGCTTTCATTATCAAGTAGTTGATTCCATTAGTAATCAATAAGATAAACATAAGATACATTTGGAAGCCTTGTTGTAACCCTCTAGAACCTATGAAGAAGCGAGAAGGAATCCGAAGTAATACAAGCCATGATCCAAACCAATTTGCAAGAGGATAAGACATAGGAAACCCCAATTTACTCTATCATATGTTTTTTCCAATTCAAGCTTGAGGATGATAGCCTTTAGTTTCTTGGATTTTATTGAATGTGAGCATTCCTGCACAACCCCGACCACATCTAAGATCTATATGTTACTAAAAAAAATAAATTGAACTTTCAAAATGTATTGAGAGAGCATCGGCTTGATGTTATTAGCAATAATCTTCGAGATCACTTTATATATTAAGTCACAATAAGAAATAGGAAGGAAACTAGAGAAAATATCTGGAAATGAAACCAGAGGAATCAAAGCCAGAAAATAGAATTTAGTGAGCCACTTACATATCCACTAGTTCTAGTTTCTTCAATCACATCTAGCAAGTTTGGACCCATTTGATCAAAAAAATGCAGGAAGAGATCGATCCTCCAACCGTCAAGGCCCTAGGTCTTGTCTTTTCCAAAATCCTTGAGGATATGCTTAACCTTCATTAGATTAACAACTTCTGTCACCTTATTTATTTCCTCCACCAAAAACAAGCATGGGAAACATTGAATAACTTCTAAGTGAGGAACGATTTTATTTGAACCAGACCCTTTAAAAATTCCTTGAAATTGGGAGGCAGTCCCTTCCTCCATCAAGTCAAATCCTGTGTCTTCAGAATCACCCCTTCAGAATCCATGGGATCCCAAATTGTATTTGTATCCCAACAGTTCTCTATAAATATGTGGAAAAAAGTAGCTTTATGGTCACCTTTAGAAATCCTCTAGAATCGCATCAATCCTGAAGGAGAGACAAGAAAAAAGAAAAACGATTACATAGAAGGAGTGACACAAAATAAATAACAGAAAACAGTTAGCTAGAAGTAATGCCAGATAAAAATAACTACATGGAGCCCTAATGCAAATTTTTTTTTTTTCCATTTTATGAAATAGATCACACCTTCTATTGAATGAATGGATTTCTTGGATAAATAGCTAGCCTTCGAATTAAATTCCATGTATGCGTGCATGAACAACAGAACCTAGAAAGAATCTTGGAGAGAAACTATTTTTGCTTTCCACAATGCTAGCCAAAGGACTCATAGGTTTATATGCCTATGGGCCCATTCGATCACCACCTTGGATTCCCCCACAACCTAAAGGAGAGAATTCCCATGTGATTTTCAAAAGAAAAGGAGACCATAAAGGGCTTATAGTTCACTTTTTGTGTTGGTCCCTTGGCTGCAACTCATCTAGAGCTTATAAACAAGACTGTCACCCAATTTTAGAATCATCCCGGCCCCGGAGAAAGGGCCACCTTCTTGGAATGTGTCATGAAATAAACTCGTAGGAAAGTTGCCGCTTAAATTAGTATGAGCTATCAGTCTACTACGAGAAGGACCCTCCATGGTGTGAAGTTATTTGAAGGGTCTGATGGTCAAGAGACATATTTTCATGACACTGGTGGCTTGATATTCAAATAAAAATAATTCCTATGCTTCCAAATATGCCAACTTATGTAGATAGGAAGCTTAATCCACCCAGAGTCGACAAACAACCAACACTAAGGAATATCATTGAAAGTGACAGGCCTCCAATGTTTATATATATTAATAATTTTTAAAGTCTCCTTCCATACAAGTCAAGAGAAAGACTAGTGGATGAAAATATGATCAAGATTTTCATCATCCCTCTTATAAAAGGTACACCTATTTGGGCCCTGTCCACCCCTCCTAAGGTAATTATTCCATGCTAGGATCTTATTTTCTACTAGGATTCAACTAGATCATTTCACCTTCAATGGGAAGTTAAAAGTCCAAAGTTTAGAGAACCATCACTTCACCTCAAGATTGGGATTCTAAGAGGTTATAGCCTCATAATCCAATTTAGCCATGTAATACCCCTAGATCTACCCTGTAGTTTTATTTAAAAACTAATTTGGCTATAGTCCAAAAGTGTGATGTAATATGTAATGGACATTGAAATATTTATAATAAATAAACGCAACTTAATGTGGTGGAGACTAACACAGAATAAATGGCAGGCGATGAACCCATGAGTGAGAAATGACATGGAGTGAAGGAGGGGGGGTTGCAGATAATCCTAGAGACTCTTTTTATCTCATGACCCTATTCCTAATATAAGGTATCTAAGGTACCCTAGTTATAAACCTTAATACTTTTAAAAATCCTCTTACCTTGTTAACTAAATTTTAAAAACATGATTATATTTTAATTATGATTTTATATTAATCATCGGACTTACAGGAAGAAGGTGGTATTTGGGAAACCAAGTGTATGAAATATCATATGCAAATAAAATCATAATTTTTTTTCTTTTTACAACGAGAAGACACGTAGAGAGGGAGCACTTCATCACTTGCCATGTTCGATTTTTCCAAGGGGAAGCCGTGAGATGCTAATTTTTCAATTTAGTCTATTTTTTATCATCTATTCCCTTTTGGTATGAGTAGATTTGGGAATATTTTGCACAGAGAATGAGAATTTAATATCTGAGGAGATTCATCATTCATCATATCTCTGTTTTCCATTAATTCCTTTCTCCTGTGAAGATCTGTGAAGGAGTTTCCATTTTGCTATTGTGCATGTGTTGGATTTTTGGTGGAAGAATTGAAAGGTATATTTTATAGAGAAATGTATTCTCCTCATGGCTTCATGGTCTTAGCATGGGGTTGGTTCCTTGTTGAGCATTATATGATCAAGGTGGTCTTTGTTCGGGTGGTGCGTGCCTTCCACATAGTCAGTTGTGCAATTTCTACATTCAATCATCTAGAAAAGTATTATTTTGTTGAGTGACATTAGAAAATTTAATTCAGACTTTGCTTATGAAATGTTTGTTAAAATGCAACAAAGAAATATTGTTAATTTCTAAAATTGAAATTGAAATTATAAGTTGGAAATTTTTTGCTCATTTCTTTAAATTGTTCCTGGAAATGCATTTTCAGACCTTGCACAGTAATTGTTTGCAAAAATGTTCCAAAGAAAACATTGCCATATGCATCAGTTCCATTGTTTATAATTGCTTGTGCATGTATGGTAGAGCATTGTTGTTTGATTTGCATCTTATTGTATTTTCAAGTGTTTGAATTAGTATTGGTTCCTGTAGTGGAGGAGGCCATTTTCCCTCTTGGCACCAATTACGGGAGTTAGTAATTATTGTTGTATGGGGGTGTCACTCCTTTTTAATTCATTGTGTGCATATATATATTTCTTGGTGCATATGGTGAGGGTGTATCCCCTTGGTAATTGATTGTGTTGTATTCTTTGCTTGCAAAGGAGTTGAGAAGGCATAACTCTTGGAGGATGCAGCCTTTGGAATTCTGGTGAAAGTTTATATGTATTTTTATTAGTGTGAAATTAGAAGGCCCAACCCTTGTAAACATCTAGTATTATGTTTTATGGTTGTATTTGCTAAGAATATTAGGAGGGTGGCCCTTATCGAGGGCACAAGTCTCCGCAGAACACTTGTAAACCTATATTACCTTAGCATATATTTGATTTTCCAAAAATATTAAGGAGGCGACCCTCTTGGAGAGTGCAACCCTTGTAAACATATGGTATTCTATTTGCTAATTATGATTAGTGTGTGAGATATTGGGAGAAGGGCGTGGCACTAGCTCCATCCCTTTTTTTAATATTTGAATATATAAATTATGTTAGCGTGTGTTATTAGTGGAATTCAATCCCTAATTTAATGCGTGGAGGGAGTTGTTGTAGGAACAACCCACATCCTATAACATCCTTGTTATAAGCTACTGTGGGAATAGTCTACATTCTATTGTGTCCATGTTATTTATTCTAAGTGGTGTCACTATAGAATCCCATGGCATTCTGTAGTGCCCTATTTTTATATTTAGTTAGGGTCACTACATAATCCTGCAGCATTTTGTAGCACCACTTTTTTGTTGTTTTGGGTTGGTAGGCATAGAATCCTTTTATATGTAGTGGCACCCTTGTTACCTGGTTACTTGAGGGTTACTACCTCAATCCTATAAACGATGAATTGGGTGAAGTATGGACCAGGTAGAGAGAGAGAGAGAGAGAGAGAGAGAGAGAGAGAGAGAGAGAGAGAGAGGATCCCATTAACTAGTAAGTGCAGTAAGCACTCTTATATAAGTAGTATTATCATGCTTTGTATATTTTCATCTTTCATGGCATTTAGAAGAGATGAGCTAGATTTGTACCAGCCAAGAAAATTTGGATTATAGAAGGGTTAAATTTCTAAAAATAATAAAAAAATGTATAAAATAAAATAAGTAGATATCAATTGCAATGTAGAGTAGTCCATGTAAAATATTCAAATGCATCTTTCACCACATAAAATAATGGTCTAGGTAGTCCTAATTAACAATTATCTCCCAATACAATAATATACTTACTGTTTTATTATTCTTCCCAAGGAAAACTTTGCAGGAAACCTAAGGTCTACAGAAAACCTAAGGTCTATTTCCTTTGCTAGGTGTTTTGCTTAATGAATATAATTGATTTTTTTGTAGCTTTCATTTGTAAGTTTTAGTTAAGAGCATAGATAACCCTGCTATGTTTTATGCATGTCTTGTAACTCAATGTTTTTCTTCATATTAGACCCTTAAATGTCCATGGCGGATAATCATACATAAGGATACGAATCTTTAATCCAATTCTTTGTCAGGAGTCGAGGTTGAAGAAACTCTAATTTGTAATTGGGTTTCATTTCTTTAGATGCATGATTGAGTCAAGCAGTGAGACAGTAGATTGAAGTATTACATGTATTTGCATGTGGATGTTTATTCTACATTACGATTTTTCGCCATGTGTATATAAGGTCATTATGCACATATAAATAAAATAATAATAATTTATGGGTGTATTTTTTAGTCTTGTAATGTAAGGATATGTTACAAGCTGAGACCTAGCCATCCACCCTATTCCAATACCAAACAATCTAGTCATGCTAGTTATAGAGGAAGATACTATCCTTCTAAAGAACCTTGTTGTAATTATTCCAGTATTCCTTTATATCCACCAAAAGACCCAGAGCATTAGAATCTAACCATGTATGGATGACCTAAGGGTTATCTCCTTGATTGTAAATGTGCCTAAGGATGAGAATACATTTTTCTATGAGATAGGTAATAAGATTTGGTGAGAGAGAGAAAAATTTGTGCTTCCAACAATTGGTTCTTCACCTACCTTGATTTTCATTCCATTGCTTGACTTCTACAAAATCCCATTATGGAAAACATCAGTTGCGAAGGAAATAACTCTCCATATGTTGGATGCCATGGGGGATGCAACCAACAACTATCTAAAACATTTATATTTGGAGAAATTTTGTAAATATTTTTCTTTCATGATTATGCTCCATAGTCCTCCAGAAAATAAATAATGCTACAAGATCTTAGCAATGAGTGCCTTGCCAAAATTATAATCATTCTTAAGAACCCAACAACCAAAATCTTTTGGGAAAGAAATTTTTCTCCACTTGGATAGGTGAAATATTCTTCGATATTTATGACCAAACTAGAGGAAGTGCAATCAACTATGTCTAATCTTATCTAAGATTTTTTTTAGTATTTTATCCAAAGACAACCGAAATACGAGAATACTTTCAAGGATCTATTTCATAAGCATAAGATGACCTACCAAAGAAAGAAAAAAATAACACCAATTTTGGAGTCGTTTGTCATTTTTCTTAACCATCCATAACCAATCTACTACTAGGTATTTATCGGGTTTTAGGAAGGATCTCAAGTACCTTATTCCCATGTCAGTTCTCTCCATTTTGAAATGAAAGAGAGTATGCAATTGATAGAGAAATACCTTATCAACCCCCAAAAATAGAAAAATGAGATATTTTAGAGTTGATTTTCATACCTAACACCTATCAAAAA
Source organism: Larix kaempferi (assembly GCA_027924585.1). NCBI lineage: Eukaryota > Viridiplantae > Streptophyta > Pinopsida > Pinales > Pinaceae > Larix > Larix kaempferi. The sequence goes on from BSBM01000779.1 coordinate 18,347,473, forward strand.
ATATTCAAGAAAATATTTAAGGCCTCCCAGTCCTCGATATGCCCCCTTCCAAATAGTAAGACATCCTCCACAAAGAGGAGGAGTGAGATCCTAACTACATCCGTGATTTTTACCCCATCCAACATGCCTTATATTTTTTCTTTCATTATCAAGTAGATGAGTCCATCACTAATCAATAAGAAAAGAAAAGGATACATTGGGAAGCATTGTTGTAATCCCCTAGAACCTCTAAAGAAGCGAGTGGGAACCTCGTTCACCAAGATAGAGAAGGAATATGAAGTAATACAAGCCATGATCCAATTTGTGGCTTCACGTTCCAAACCCATTTTCAATAGGATAAGATGGAGGATACCCTAATTAAATCTATCATATTCTTTTTACAATTCAAGCTTGAAGATGATAACCTTTAGTTTCTTGGTTTTGATTGAATGTAAGCATTTATCCACAACCCCAAGCACATCTAGGATCTATCTGTTATTCTGAAAACCAAATTGATCTTTTGAAATGTACTGAGAGAGAATCATCATGATGGAACTAGAAATAATATTTGAAATCACTTTATATATTAATTTACAACAAGAAATAGGAAGGAAATTAGAGAAATTGTCTAGAAATGAAACCAAATGAATCAAAGCCAAAAAATAAAATTTAGTGAGCCACTTGCATACCCACTAGTTCTAGTTTCTTCAATCACATCTAGCAAGTCGATACCCATTTGATTGAAAATATCCAGTAAGAGATCGATCATCCAACCATCGAGGCTCGGGCTCTTGTCTTTGTCAAAAAACTCGAGGATCTTTTTAACCTCTATTAGACTAAAAAATTCTTCAACTTATTTCTTTCCTCTACTGAAAAGAAGCATAGCAAACATTGAAGAAATTCCAATTGAGGAATGCTATTATTTGAACTAGGGCCTTTGAACATCTCTTGAAAATGGGAGCAAAACCCTTTTCACCTTCTTGGCCCATTTCTTCAGAGTTACCCCTTCAAAATTTCTAAAATCCCAAATTGTATTTGTATTCCGTTGGTTCTCTACAATCTATGGAAAAATTTAGTGTTCTAGTAACCTTGAGATACTCAAGTGACCCTTCTCTTGAGTTATTAGGCCTCCTACTCTAATTTTATGATTTTTCGTTTCTGAGTTTCTAAGGCTACCATCTCATATTTTTTTGGGACAATGACGATATGTGAATCCTTAGCGGAGTAGACTTCTCCCATTATTTTTTCAATGTCATTCACTTCCTCCTTTAGAGTCTTATTTTTATTTTTTTCCCAAGTTATGATGGAGTGTTTGAGAGCCTTTAGTCTCAGAACAATAGAATCAGATGCAGAGATGTCATCTCCAAAAGAGTAGGAAGACCAACAATCCATTACCAATCCTTTAAATCCATCCTCTGCCAACCAACTTTGGTTGAGCTTGAATGGGAATTCTATATATAGGAATATGGGAGAGGGATTTGAAATAGGAGAATAAATTGTGTATGACTGAAATATTTCCACCGAGAGGGTAATCTATTCTGCAATGAGGAAAAGGTCCAATTTTTTAGCAATTCCTTCTTCCCTAGTTCTTTCATTACGCCAAGTAGGTCCAAAGGATACAAGAATAACATCCACCAAGCATGCATAGAGGAGCATATCATTGAAGAATGTACCCAAAGGGTCTAGAAAGGCCTAAGCTCCCCGAATTTACCGAGCAGATAGGGTACAATTGACGTCTCTAGCCAAGATGATGTTTGGTTCTTTTAATAGCTCTGAATCCATGAATTCATTCTAGAATAAAGTCCTATTGTGATATGGAGCATAGTAGTTTAGAAAATGTATCTAATCATACCCTCTAGAAGCAAGCCAACGATAGTTGAGAAGGGAATAGGGTTGACATAACACAGATTCTAGGTGGCCAACAGTCCATTGGAATAATTGCATGCATCAATAAAACATAGTTCCCATCTAGAGAAGAGTTTTTCACAAATCTCATGATCCTTTTCACTGACCAACACTATCTCTTGTAATAGGATGAAAACCAAGTGGTTGACATCCACCAATCTATGAAGGGTTAACTATTTGGAACACCCTCCAAAGCCCCTAATGTTCATGGACATGAGGATCATATGGGCACTCGAGACAGGGCTCTTTGTGCTCAATGTGCATGAAATCCATCATTGAAAGAACCCTCAGGAACATTTGAATAAAAACCATGTTTAACCTTTGACTAAGTCGACTACAAAGAAGGATACACCTTGTTGTTGGCTAGTCCCCCTTTAATAATGTCAAAAGGTGGTGATTTTCTTTTTCTTTCTCTCTTGATAACACCCTCCTGTATAGCATATGATTTGAGGTCCACTGGAAATACAGACCCACAACCATTATTTGGGATAAGGACTAGGAACATCCCTAAAAAAAATGGATGAGAGTCTCCTTCAAGGTATCCATGTATCATGGGCTACTGAATGCCAAAATTTTCCCATGAACGCTACCTTTAGCCAAAATGGGAAAGGAGTCAATATCTAAAAAATCCTTCGACAATTCAAACCAAATTCTTGAAAATATCATCTAGAAAGGGAACAACTTCTAGGTCTAGGGAAGGCTCTTCAAGGACCTTTGCGGAAGGAACATAAATTGCACGTGAAGGGGATAGAGTAGGATCAAAAGGGAATGAAATGTTGTGGTGGGGAGAGGGTTGGCACGGAATAATAGGCAAGGGGTTAATTGGTGGGATAGCATACACCTCATTATGAATAATTTCAAAATCAGATTGGGAAAAAAATATAAAAGGCATTGGGCTCGAATCAATGACATATTGAATGAAAGGAAAAGGAAGGTTGAGGGGACAATAATTACATGAAAAAGGAGGAACTGGTGTCGAGGCCTCCACATGTCTCCTTGCAACCAACAGATGATTCCTCAAACCGAATGAGATTGGAAAAAGGAGCATGAAGCTTTTAAGTGACCAGTATGTCTACAATGAAGACACCTCAAAGGTATCTGTGAGTAGTTCAACCACTGAGTAAATATATGACCATTCCATTCAACATCAATCTCTTCCAGAATTCCTCGATTGATTTCAATCTTAGTGAAGACTTTGCCCATTCTTTTGTCTTGTCCAACTAAGGATCTTTCACCAATAGATAGGAAACGACTCAGGGCATTTCCAATCTCCTTCATGGATTTTTAGTTCTAGGAATGTAGTGGAAGGACTAGTAATAAAACGTAGATGTGCCTTAGAGACATGGTTTCCATATTGGAGTAAAAATTTAAATGCCACCTTTTGAGCATTAAACTTCCTTGAGCACATAGCCAAGTAAACACCAAAATATTTGATGAGTCTCTTTCTTTATGGAATTGAAAACTAGACTAACGTTTGCTCAAAAATATACTTCTAGAGTATATCCAAGAATAGGGAACCAGTTATCGTCCATTCAAGAAGGAATGTATTGCTTCAATTGCATTTAGTAGGCAAAATTACCTAATATGGTTTTGAGGGAGAGGGCGATGATTCTTCCAACATAAAATCCCTATTAATGACCAACTTATGGTGTGAAACCATAATCTTATGATCCTTCAATAGATGCTTTTACTTAAAATAAATTCCTAACATGGTTGCCTTTTTTAACATCCCCATTCACTGATGCAGGTATGAATGTTTTGGATCCTTCTCAAAAGGGGGATGGAATGAAGAAGGTCTCCCTTTATTATTTGAGCTAACTTCCATAGGTGAAGAGAGATTCCTTTTTCGAGAGAGAGGGTGAGGAGGATTTGAGAATTTCTTGCTTTCGTAATGGAGAGCAAAGGAGATCATCAAGAAAAGAACCATTTATTTTAGCACCACAAATCAAGGGCTCAAGCATAGACTAAAGGGACATGTGCTAACTATGTGAAGGGGATCCTCCAAAGAGGCTTCTTGAGCTACCAACTTCTAGGTGATTTGTCGAAAAGGGGGACGTGTAAGAGTTGGGGCTTGCATAAAAAAAGAAAAGAAAAAAAAGGGAAATTAATGCAGTAACTTCTCCTCTCGTTAATTGGGCCTTTTAGATGTTATACGTGTACTTAGTGTTAGTTTTAAAGATGTTACATTGAACGCCTTGTGTTTCCTCCAAGGGGGTCATTAAAGACTCCAGTTCATTGTAGAAACTAGGATTGCAGTCCTCCATGGCCCAAAAATGTTAGGGACACCACCTTGATACTGGAGAAAATAAAGGTTTGGTGCACCACCACCTGCAAACCCTAAATAGAGTCAAAGCCATTCAATGAAGCTATAATTCCATGTGGCTTAGAAACTTTGTAATGATGTAATATGTACTGCAATATCTAAGACTTTTTTCCAATTTTGAAATGTATCACATAGTTTCTAACACTGAAAATGGTGTTATAAGTCCTTTATTACCAAGCTTATGAGGTTCAAAACACAAATTCAAACTTTGGATTCATTGTGATGCTTATTACATAGTCCCACCTTTGTCACTTATTGCGATGTTTTTCACGTTGACCCAATCTTGTGACCAACGCACAAGGCATATCGCATTGTTTAGGATTTAGATATAATGGTTTACATTTCAAGTATTTCAAAGCAATGCTTACATTTAATTTTTTTTTTTTTTTGTAGTTTTAGTCTATTAGGTAATGCATATGAATTGAATTGTTTGTGTTTATCGCATTGTTTAGGATTTAGATATAATAGTTTACATTTCAAGTATTTCAAAGCAATGCTTACATTTAAATTTAATTTTCTTTTTAGTTTTAGTCTATTAGGTAATGCATTTGAATTGAATTGTTTTTTGGTTTTGAATTTTCAAATGAGATTTTACACAAACTCTTTTCCTTTAAATAAGTGCACATTCATCATTTAATTTATTTCCTTTAGAGATGTAAAGTGTTGTACAAATAATCATGAAAGAGATATTGATGTGAGAAACTTTAAATCTCATGTGGAATAATATACATTGTTGCTTTTTTTGAATATTGTGTTTATGGATTTTTTCTTTGTTTATGTATTTTATATTTTTTATAGAATTTATGTTGCTTTTAATGATAACTATAAAAATTTAATTTAAATCTATTTTAAAATTGTAGACCATGAAAAATTAATATAATTTAAATATAAATTTTGAAAAATATTTTCATTTAAATTTTATTTTATTGAACAATATAAAAGTGTTAATTTTAAGTATAAAAATATAATATATGCACATTTAAAAGAGCTATTCTACCTTTATAATCATATGAATCCCAATAAATTTTACAAATCTTTCTCTAATTTTCTATTTTTGTTTAATATTGTAATTATCTTTAGGATTTCTTTGAACAATTTTTTGTTATTACATTGGTTTATATTAACTTTCGAAGGCGATAATCATATGAAAAAAAAATTGAGCCTAATTTAAACACATGTAAGGTTACACAAGATAGGTTGCTCAAATGTAATTTTCTCAAGCATGGATTATTGCCCTTAAATAAATCCCTCCAACGAGGTCATGGACATGCGTGTGAGTCCTTTTGCTTTTTATATTTTGTATGAGACTTTTATATAACGTCATTGCCACTTATGTTAGTGACAAGGTTTTTAATGTTACGTCATTTGACTTATGTTCGTCAAAAGGTTTTTAATAATACGTCATTGCAAGGTTTCTAATGATATGTAATTGCAGTTATGTTAGGTTAGTATTAAGGTTTGTAATGTTTAGTTACAGTTAGCAGGATATGTATGTATAATTCATGTTACCAAAGGTTTTTTTTTTCATAAAAAAAACTCTTAATATTACTTAAAATAAAACTATTACATTTTTGGTATGTTGTAAAGAGTGTTTACTTGTAGTTTTCTTTACAAATCATTTTTAAATTTAAAATCTAAATACATTTAGTAGTATTTCCAGCAGGCCCTTTTTCAAGCTTTCAAAAAAAACTTAAATTTTACATTCAGCAGCAAACTTCCTTAAAAAAACAATTACTTCATATTTGTCTTTTGGCATCCTGTACAATCCATTCACTTCTCTCCATAATATTCCTTTTTTAGAAAGATCATATGTTTTTTTATTATGTTCTTTGTAAACATGGTTGTAGCTTAATTCCTTACAATATTCATTCATTAATTCTACTAATTTCCTCCGATATAACATTTCCAATATAACATCAAGAGTCACATTAAGACATACACTAGTCTTTTTCATCTAGTTTATCGCAACTTGAGAGCTTCCATATACTTTTATTTTTCTTTTTTTCTTTTTTTCTTTTTCCAATCTAGGCACTAGCGACAAAGCTGATAGCTCTGCATAATTATTATCAAAAGTATTATTTCTTGTAGAAAGCTATTGAGATAAACCGGTGATTATAATTATTAATAATGATTTAATTAAGTAACAGTTATGAAAGTAAACTTAGATTATTATTAAAAAAACAAATCCAATCTAGAGTTTACTGAAATATGGATTAATAACCTTCCTATGATATAATGATAATATTTAACTTATTATGAAATATGGATTAATAACCTTCATATGATATAGGGATAATATTTAACTTATTATGGATGGTTTAGAGAGTGAAAACATGTTTGAATTCTTTTAATTTTTATTTTATTTTCCAAATATGTCTAAAACCATTGAAAACTTTAAATCAATAACATCATAATACAAATTACATTTAATATGTCACTTTTTTTTAATAGAGAAACCTTATTATTATAGTAAAACCTTACTACTTGAGTTCTTACTAAGCATTCCAAGTTCGTACGTTCTGATCCAAAAAAAAAAATTAATAGATCATAAACCTTATTACTATAGTAAAACCTTACTACTTGAGTTCTTACTGAGCATTCCAAGTTCGTACGTTTTGATCGAAAAAAATCAAAGTGACTAGTAATTAATAGTGAATTTGTTTTGTTATTCCTAAACTGCACTCCTTGAGGATTACCTTAGGATGGTTTGTTAATATTGTTCACATATGACACGTGGAACTAGTGACAGTTGTATTATTCACATCTTAATATTGTTCATATAGCCAAGCCCAACATAAATCCCTGAGACAAAAGGAATGATTGAAGGGTGTGTGCAAGAAGATGAGGGTCACTTTAGATGCAATCCTACTTTTTCAAAACTCGTTCCTGATACATAAAAACATAACGCATTTCTGATACTTAGCACTTTCCATGGTAAGACCCAAGCCTGACATGTCACTGGACATGTAGGATAGGTAACCATAAAGCGTACGCGTTATAGAACTACAAAACGCGTACGCGTTATGTAGTTACAAAATGCGTACGCGTTATTGAAATCTAAAATCAATTTAAAAACACAGCCCCGACCACCCGCGGTGCTCTTCACGCATCAGAAACGCGAAATAGAGGTTGGACGACGACAGTTTGTGTGCCCTGGAGTATCAGTGGAGCTCGATTTAGCTGGAGGGGAAGCAAATTAACTGATGGATTTTCATCTAATCAAGTAATTCATTCACCCATACCATTTTTTTGTCATTTCTGAACCTAAATTACTATTTTTTTATTGTTTAAAACAACCTAGTTTTGTAATATTGATAAAATTGGGAATAATCCAATCTCTAATTCAATTCACATCTCCCTCAACCAAGATGAGTGAATAATTAAAATGAATCCCTTTTCAAAAACTCAAAAATTCCTAATCCAACCAAAAATTGAAAAAAATAGAACTCCCCCCTTTCTATAATGTATCCATCTAAGTCACCTGACACGAGGACATGGGACATGAGTGTCCCCAAAATACAAGTGTCTCCATGGGACACGATGACCCCCGGAACTAGGACACGTAGGACACATTTTATATACATATATATATATATTTTAAATATATTAAAATTTAAAAATATAGATATATAGATCCAATCAAATTTAACATTTACAATTACACATATTCAATAGAAATTACATTTACAATTACAAATATGAAATATTCAATAGAAATTAGATCAATCACAAATCACAACACATTTGTCATTCACAATCACAAATCACAACGAGACATTGAGACACATAGATGCATGTCAGAGACTTGGAACCATATTTCTCATTATGTCATCAAAATCAAAATGTATTACATAGATGTCGGAATGCCACTGGGCACTGGCAAATGCCAAATAGACTAATAGTCTAATAGTCTAATCGTCTAATAGTAGATACAAAAAAGGGGTGGATCAAGATGGAAGAATCCCATCTGTCAATGACTCAATAGTCCTCAACAAACTCATCACTGCCCTGATCCTCCTCCTCCTCCTCCTCCTCTCTTCCAATCTGACTAATTACATCTACTGGTGTGGAGGATGACCCCTCCATATGATCACCCTCATCAAAAGTGACCGGCTCTAGCACTACATCATTAAGATCCATGTTGGATAATGCCAACTCAGTACTGTTGTCCAAACCCATCTCATCACGAAAGACATCCCACATCCATGTCTTTCCCTTCGCCTACTCCTCCCTCTTCCTGTAAATAAGACGAAGGTTGGAGTGCACATACACCATCGTCTCTGCCCTGAACTACTCAAGCTTGCTCTTCTTCACATTGTACAAGTTCCCATATGTGCTCCAATTCCTCTCACAACAAGAGGATGAAGTAACTTGAGAGAGGACCCTCAAGGCTATCTTTTGTAGAAGAGGGCATGTTGCCCCATGAGTTGTCCACCAAACAAGGGGTTTCTTAACCCCCATGTCTCTAACCACCTCATATCCTCCAAATCTCCCAGTGCCACTAGAAAACTCATAAAATTCCTCCTCCACCACCTCAAGGTGGTCTCTATCCTGAAGTAGCCATCTAAATGCTATCTTCCTCCCCTTTGAGATATCTACATCCATGTGAGCAGGGACTCTAGATGAGGGCCCTGACCCACCACTGAGCTAATCCTGAGCGTAGAACCTGGGGTTTAATGAGTGGTCCAAGCAATGCAAAGGTGTGCAATTCTTATCCCACCTGGAGATAAGAATGCCCCGTATGATGGACCATAAGTTCTCTGCCGATGTCTCATACTCAGCACACTCATTCTACATAACAATGGTCCTCATGGACTCAATCATGGAATCCCACCCCTCATAAACATCTCCTAGGATGGGTTGGTCCATGTCTGCAAACCGCAACAAAGAAATGATTGGGTCCATGATCTTGATGCGAAGGACTACCCTATCCCACCAACCATCATCTAAAACCATGTCCCACGTGACACAGGGACCCTGTTGGACGTGTCCAGTTACTTAGGTATCCATCCACATGAAACCCAAATTTCCAACCCTGAAAGGCCATTTCCCATGATACTAATTAAATAAATTTCCTTGGTAATGGCCATAACAAGATGAAATGCATGCACAAGCATGAATAGAAAAAATGCAAAAAAAATTAGTAACTTGGTTTCTCAAAATTTCATCACAATCATTTGTCCATGAACATAATCAAATTTTCATTAGAAGTGTATGTAGCTATACATTGTCTCTTAGTTAAGCACCCTTGACTAAATGCTAAAACACATTAACAAAGTGTCTCTCAAGCCTGCACTATCCACACCCTCGATCAATCTACTCAATGCTCAGGGATCGTCGATTCAACTGAAAGACTTCATATAGAAAATCACTATGTTTTTTATTTAATTTTCTGAACTTGCCATACAATGTAGAGATCGATTTTGTAGAGAGAAATTGTCTCTGTTTTGAGAAGTTGACATTGTTGTTATTGTCATTCTAGTCACAATCTCTAGTTGATTATTCAACATCTTAATCATTGATAGTCATCTCAAGTACATATGTAATCATATTGGCAAGACAAACTCATACATATCCATTTCATTCCATGCAACTTTGTCCTCCCCTCCAACCACAAGGCATAATATGTTGAAATCAATAAATTTAATGTTAACTTGTGAAGTTGATGGAAATATTGTTTTCTGCAATGGACGTAAAGGCCAAAACATGTCAAAATAACACTCCTAAATTCTAAGAAGGTTAAACCCAAGTTTCCATCGAAAAGTCACCAATGAGGGTTAAGAAGTGCCTTAACTTCTAGAAAGAAGTTGAACGAAACTTACTTTTAAATTGTTAAATGTTTAATTTTAAATTTTAAATGTATGTAAGTGAATGCCATTAAATTGCTTACTTGAGTTTGATTTAAAACATTTTCAATTTTGAAGAGACGCCATTATATACCATGTATATGTTTCTAATGATTTCTGTATTGATGTCTTTATTGCAGTTGCGGCTATGGACACCAATGCCGAAATACTGATTGAGCTTGCCCACTTGAGGGGCATTAGTGCAGCTTTTAGTGGTGGTGACAGGATTCGTCGCTTGCTTTCATCAACCTTGGATGCAATTGTTGACACAATTTCATAGTCTAGCAATGTACTATATGATATTACATGATATAGAGAAAGAAAAAGACAACAATATGCTGATGGGCTAGACTACAATGCAATAAAAAAGTTGAAAATATCCAAAGAGCTCATATTTGCATTGTTTAGGGACCCTTGGATGGGGGAAATCCCAAATGCAAACAGGCCGGATATCTCCATTGAGTGGTGCAAATTTCAACCATTTGTTGATAACTGGATGGACAGATGGTACATGGTTTTTGATATGCCAGCACACAACAATAGGGAAATTAACTTGTATTTCCTTCGAAAGATGTACGCAGAGTTCATGTTACATAAACACATAAACTATTTTGACATCTTGCAGTTTCACGGGATCGGTGAGGGATGCCCCAAAACCGACCCAATGCGAGGCTTCGAGAGTAGGATTGCCCTATCCCTGCACCTCGTAGGCAGTTGCCTGGGCCAGATGTCCCACCTACACATCATATTATTCCATAGACACGTGATGCATTTTTGAGTTTGGCACGGGCGGTTGTTCGCCATGGCACTATGGTTCAGCATATGGGTGAGGAAGGGACATCTGTCCCTAGTGTGGTACATACACCAGCTCGTCACCATGCAGGACCATCCACTAGTGCAGGACCATCAGGACCATCCACTAATGCAGGACCATCGACACATCCCCATCCTAGTACTGATCCTCACGAGTGCACATCATGTGGTCGTCCCTGCTATGGTCTTGCCTCATATGTTGCCTTCAGTCGGTTTTTGAGAGAGGTATATTGATGGTTAATTGTAATAAATTCTTTATTTATTTTCGTCTTTGTACACATATATATAGTTTGAGCTAATATATTAATTTTGTGAACTTGCAGTTGATGCTTTATGCCGACAGCGATGCCCCAAAGTCGGATGTTCCAGACTTTATAGGGGGGCATAATGCTACCCATTTGGCAGGCCCATCTTATATAGCACCTATTGCCATATCTCACACCAAGGTAAACATTTTAAAATTTCAATTTTTTAATACTTGTTAATTTGTTAATTTCCACATACTTTATATTTCAGTTCACCAATGCTATCTACGGTCTAATATTTACAATTATTAAACTTGCAGATGGTAGATCATTCACTGGGGCAAGGTAATGTGGAGGTAGCACCCATGGTCGTACCGTCCCATGAAACATCTGGGCTCTAGGTAAACAATTAAAAATGACATTTTTTAAATACATGTTTGTTTGTTGAATCATGCATGTCTAACTACATGAACACTTGCTAACTGTAGGCACCATCCGAGACATCTGGGCCATTGCCTGGATTTGTATCTCCCGCCAGGCCATTCGTGAACAAGGGTCGTGTGTATGTGAGGCGTTCTACTCCTAGAAAGATTCCAGCTGCCCACGACCATGGGCTTACTCACACCATGGTAATGTATATCCTTCGATGATATTTGTTGTTTAACTTGAAATCCAATGCATAAATAATTTTTGTTAATGTTTGAATTGTATGTTTACTGCATCAGGAACCCGAGTTGTCTACTGAAAATCTCGCATCGATGGTTGATGTAGCAGTAAGTGCCACATCTGCAATGGCAATTGATCACACACAGGTATGTAACTATTTCAACATTATCTTTACATAGTTTATTATTGTTGTCTATTGTTTATTCATGCATTTCTAACTATTTCAACATTTTTTCATTGTAGCCACCACCAACAGGAGTAGTTCCTGGCCCCCCTTGTTCGACCATCCTGGATGTTCAACCAACGGCTCCATCTGCTACACAAGCAATGCAATCTCCTTTGTTAGTTGAGGTGAGATGTCCTTTAGTGACCAAGTGTTTCATGCACTTTACATGCACTAGTTGATAATTGTTGAGTTAATTGTTGAGCTAATGTATTAGTGTACATAGTTAGTTGAATTTAACAATTGATATTTAATTTGTAGGATCCAGAGACGCACACTGATCCTAGAGATGTGCCTAGAGGATCAATGTTGGGAAAGAACAAGAGGAAGCTTGAGTTTTGATGTGTCTTATGGGATATATGTACATTTGGATACATGTACATGTGGCTTTGATAGTTTTGGATAGTTTTGGACACATGTGCTTTTGGATACTTTTGTATATATATGTACTTTTCGATACATTCACTTTTGGAGAGATGTACATTGACTTTATTGTGCATGTACTTTTGGATATATATGTACTTTTGGATACATGTACTTTTGGAGACATTCACAGTGACATTTCACTTATAAATGAATGATACATTTCACTTTGTATTTGTTCTTCGATTTATACGTGTTCTTGTGTCAATCTAATGTGTTGATTTGTGTGGACTCTCTATTACTCATGAATGCACTATGTCAAAAGAACAAACTATTATATTTAAAGGTTTCAACGAACTCACTACATGCGTGCACTAATTGGTATCTAATTAAAATTCGTGATTTTGGATGATCATTACAAGTTATGTCAAAGTTCTTGCTCATGTAATTTAATCAAACTAAATGCAATACAATGTTTTTCAAGGTTTCAATGAACTCACTCATGCACACTAATTGGATAGGTGTAATTAAAGTTTGTGAGTTTGGATGATTAAATTACAAGTTAAGTCAATGTTCAAGTGCAATTTAATAAAACTAAGTGCAATACATGCTACACAATTCATCAACGCCCAATATTTGATTGTACAATTAGATTCAACACTACATATGAGTAACTACATACAAGTACTCAAAGCAACCTTGGTAAAAGGAACAAACATTACCTCGGGATTCGAGAAATAAAGTGCCTTCTAATGTTGGTTGGGAAAGATATGCTTGGTTATCCTTATGCCTTGGAGGTCATCTTCATGTAGATAAGTACTCTTGTTGTCATGTGTCATTAAGGTTTTTTCATGTGGTAAAACCCTTCAGGGTTAGGGTTTGTTCATGGTTTCATTGTACTGGATTTCTAAACATATAGTTATTCTAAGAAAGGTTGCTACGTTTTCTTCCCCATGAGGGTTTCCCGAGATAAAATGTTGTGTCTCTTGTCCCTGAACAACATTTTCATGTGACTTGCAGCTCGACATAGCCTAGAAACCGGATGTCAGATTGATGAACCATCGACTCCGTTGGTCTCGTGGCATGCGATTACCTCTAGGGGGCCCTCTCCCTCATCTCTCCATGGCCCTGTTGCTTCATTGTGCATTCATTTCGTAAACTAGGGTTTTACTCAATTTCATTGCATGCAATCTCACATTGGTGGGTCAACTCTGCAAAACCCTCCCCCAAGCCAGTGTTGGCAGTGTTCCCACGTTGGCATTTCCCAGACACACTTGCAGGAGCCAATGGCACGCAATCTTGCTGCTCCGTTTCCTTTTTGGTTCCCGGGTGGAAATTCACCAAGTGTCCCTGAACGACATTTTCATGCGACTTGCAACTCGACATAACTCGGAAAATGAATGTTGAACCGATGAACCGTCAACTCCGTTGGTCTCCTGGTGTGTGATTACCTTTAGGGGGGCCTCTCCCTCATCTCCCCATGGCCCAGTGGCTTCATTATGCATTCATTTCGTAAACTAGGTTTTTGCTCAGTTTAATTGCATGCAATCTCGCATTGGTGGGTCAACTCTGCAAAACCCTCCCCCGAGCCAGTGTTGGTAGTGTTCCCACGTCGGCATTTCCCACACACACTTGCAGGAGCCAACGACACGCAATCTTCTTGCTCCGTTTGCTTTTTTGCTCCTGGATGGAAATTCACCAAGTGTCCGTGAATGACATTTTCATGTGACTTGCAACTCGACATAACTCGAAAACTGGATGTTCAACCGATGAACCATCGACTCCATTGGTCTCCTGGAGTGCGATTACCTCTAGGGGGCCCTCTCTCTCGTCTCCCCATGGCCCAGTGGCTTCATTGTGCATTCATTTCTTAAACTAGGTTTTTGCTCAATTTTATTGCATGTAATCTTGCATTGGTGGGTAAACTCTACAAAACCCTTCCCCGAGCCATTGTTGGTAGTGTTCCCACGTTGGCATTGCCCACAGACACTTGCAGGAGCCAATGGCACACAATCTTCCTGCTCTGTTTGCTTTTTGGCTCCCGAGCGGAAATTCACTAAGTGTCCCTCAATGACATTTTCATGCGACTTGCAACTCGACATAGCTCGAAAACCAGACATCGGACAAAAAAACCATCGACTTCGTTGGTCTCCTAGCGTAGGATTACCTCTAGGGGGCCCTCTCCGTCGTCTCCCCATGGCCCAGTGGCTTCATTGTGTATTCATTTCGTAAACTAGGGTTTTCCTCAGTTTAATTGTATGCAATCTCGCATTAGTGGGTCAACTCTGCAAAACCCTCCTCCAAGCCAGTGTTGGTAGTGTTCCCACATCGGCATTACTCACACACACTTGCAAGAGCCAATGACACACAATCTTGCTGCTTCGTTTGCTTTTTGGCTCCTAGGCTGAAATTCACCAAGTGTCCCTGAACGACATTTTCATGCGACTTGCAACTCAACATAAATCAGAAATCAGATGTTGGACCGACGAACCGTCAACTTCATTGGTCTTCTGGCATGTGATTACCTCTAGGGGGCCATCTCCCTCGTCTCCCCATGGTACAGTGGCTTCATCGTGCATTCATTTCGTAAACTAGGGTTTTGCTCAATTTAATTGCATGCAATCTCGAATTGGTGGGTCAACTCTACAAAACCATCCCTTGAGCCAGTGTTGGCAGTGTTCCCACATCGGCATTGCGCACACACACTTGCAAGAGCCAACGGCACGCAATCTTCCTGCTCTGTTTGCTTTTTGGCTCCCGGATGGAAATTCACCAAGTGTCCCTGAATGTCATTTTCATGTGACTTGCAACTTGACATAACTAGGAAACCAGACGTCTGAATGATGAACCATCGACTTCGTTGGTCTCCTGACATGCGATTACCTCTAGGGGGCCCTCTCCCTCATCTCCCCATGGCCTAGTGGCTTCATTGTGCATTCATTTCGTAAACTAGGGTTTTGCTCAGTTTTATTGCATGCAATCTCGCATTGATGGGTCAACTCTACAAAACCCTCCCACGAGCCAACGTTAGCAGTGTTCCCATGTCGGCATTGCCCACACACACTTGCAGGAGCCAATGGCACGCAATCTTGCTGCTCCATTTTCTTTTTGGCTCCCGAACGGAAATTCACCAAGTGTCCCTGAACGACATTTTCATGCGACTTGCAACTCGACATAACTCGGAAACCAAACGTCGGATCGATGAACCATCGACTCTGTTGGTCTCCTGGCATGCGATTACCTCTAGGGAGGCCTCTCCCTCATCTCCCCATGGCACAGTGGCTTCATTGTGCATTCATTTCGTAAACTAGGGTTTTCCTCAGTGTGGGAGTGTGCAATTTTTACACATGGGGGTCAACTTTGGAAAATCATCCACCGGGTGGGTATGGCTATTGTTCCCAGCCTGAACCTACCTAGACACACTTGTAGGACTCCCCGGAACCCAGTTTTGTTGCACGGTTGGAGTTCTATGCCCCCGGCAGGTATCCAGCAGGTGTCCCTAAAGGCCTTCTAGCAACGAGACGGGACGAGCCATAGAATGAAGAGTGTGGCTCAGATCGATGAACCATCGAATCCATTGGATTCAACACACCCGGATAGTTCCAGGGGTGCCCCTCCCCTCTGGCCCAATGGCCTATGTGTCACCTTACAGGTCCATCTTCGAAACTAGGGTTTTGCTCAGTGTGGGAGTGTGCAATTTTTGCACACAGGGGTCAACTTTGGAAAATCATCCACCGGACAGGTATGGCTAGTGTTCCCAGCCCGAACCTGCCTAGACAAACTTGCAAGACTCCTCGGAACCCAGTTTTGTTGCACGGTTGGAGTTCTATGCCCCCGGCAGGTATCCAACAAGTGTCCCTGAAGGCCTTTTGGATGCGAGACAGAACGAGCCATAGAATGACGACTATGGCTCGGATCGACGAACTGTCGACTCTGTTGGATTCAGAATGTCGGGTTAGTACCAGGGGTGCCCATCCCCTCTGATCTGGTGGCCCATGTGTCACCTTGCAGGTCCATCTCATAAAATAGGGTTTTCCTCAGTGTGGGAGTGTGCAATTTTTGCACACGGGGGTCAACTTTGGAAAATCATCCACCGGGTGGGTATGGCTAGTGTTCCCAGCTCGAACCTATCTAGACACACCTACAGGACTCCTCAGAACCCGATTTTATTGCACGGTTGGAGTTCTATGCCCCTAGCAGGTATCCAACAGGTGTCCCTGAAGGCCTTCTGGCAACGAGACGGGACAAGCCATAGAATGAAGACCATGGCTCGGATCGACGAATCATTGAATCCGTTGGATTCAACACACCAGGATAGTGCTAGGGGTGCCCCTCCCCTCTGGCCTGGTGGCCCATGTGTCACCTTGTAGGTCCATCTTGGAAACTAGGGTTTTGCTCACTGTGGGAGTGTGCAATTTTTGCACACGGGGGTCAACCTTGGAAAATCATCCACTAGGTGGGTATGGCTAGTGTTCCCAGCCCAAACCTACCTAGACACACCTACAGGACTCCCCGAAACCCAGTTTTGTTGCACAGTTGGAGTTCTATGCCCCCGGCAGGTATCTAGCAAGTGTCCCTGAAGGCCTTTTGGATGCGAGACGGAACGAGCCATAGAATGATGACCATGGCTCGGATTGACGAACCATCGACTCTGTTGGATTTAGGATGTTCGGATAGTGCTAGGGGTGCCCCTCGCCTCTAGTCCGGTGGCGCGGGTACCACCTTGCAGGTCCATCTCGAAAACTAGGGTTTTGCAGGTCCATGATGAAGATTCTCATGATGATGATGATGGTGATGATGATGAAGAGGTTGATGATGATGGCTTGGTCTAAGGTGGTGCTCTCAAATAGCTAATTCATTATGAAATATTTAACAAGACATGAATTAAATTTAATATAAGTGTATTGTTTAATATAGTGAGCATGAATTGAATTAATTTTGTTGGGTGAAGCCAATAACCAACATGATGAACATAATATAATTTTAGGGTTTACTGATCATATGTAAAAAATGGCAAATTCATAAACTTGACATACAAGAGAACTTTTGGCATATTTATAAACAACGTAAACATAAATTTGGCATATCAAGCACACAAAATTGACATATTCATATGAAACATACATGTGAAAATTGAGCATATATCAATATTCAATTACAAATAGTAGAAATAGTATGGTATTAAAAGTATGTAATGTACCTCATCATGCTAGATCCCACCTATTATCATACAACAAAGCCCTCCGGATAATCTCTTATACTGATGGTCTCCATTAGTCTCTCGTGCTCTGTATCCGGTAAGAAGTAGCATACCTTCGATGTATTTTGACTAGGCATTGTTCATACCTAGAGGTTTGTGCAAATGATTAAGTTGGTAAAGTGATACACAGTTGCACCTGGTTTGTAATCCCTGTAAACATATCCACCCTTCTTTCTTGCATTGTCGTCCCGTGTCAAGTATTCACCTTTAACAACCATAGACCCAGTTGGGAACTGGTTGTTTTCATCGTTAGTCATGGACATAATGAGGGTTTGCTTTCCATCTATACATCGTGCCAACCAGTAATCACCACGCCATTCAGTATCTTTTGAGGAAACCACTGCGTATATGTGCCCTGCATTATACGATTGTAGGTATATGATCAAAACATTTTTCGTGCGATACAATGCCATTAATGTGCATTTGAAGACTACGTAAACAAACAAAAAATGTTAAGGAAATGCATCATACTAGGTTGTACAAGGTCTGAGACATGATCAAAATCTGCAGAAATAGATGATTGGTCTTCTTCCAATGGAGTTAACTCAACAATTGCACACTGATCAAGTGGAAGTGATATGCGATCCCATCCATCAACCCAATCTAATGATTCACACCCATCCCAGTCGCCATCACAACAAGGTGGGAAAAAACAAGCGAGTTTTCTGGTCCAAATTTCAAATACTGGGTTATCGGAGCTTTAAACCGAATGAAAGACACGAGTCCGAGGTACAGTCTTGTATTCCCATGCATGTGAACAATCTATGTCTACCACCTCCCAAAAAAATCTCTCTGCATGTCTCTTTCTTGTGGATTCTACTTGCATAGTTGATTCCTCTCCCATTACTGACATGCACCACCTGACTGTAGATTGAGCATTTATAATAGTAGATTATGTAGATACTTTCAATTCCTCTCTTCATAGCGCTGTTTTGACACATGCTCCGGCTCCATCATGCTCTCCTTTACCATGCCCAATCTCAAAATAGTTCCACATATGTGGCACTTTGTAGTTTTTATGCAATGAACACAACCACTAAAATATGCGTGCATTTTTTTAACTGACCAGCACACCCATCAGACCAAATCCACTGTCGATCCATCTGTATGTTCCTTCCCTTCAAGTGATCATAGAACATGATGAAGCAATGACGTACATAGTGGAAGTCGTGGCACCTATCATCACTTATGTAGAAGTGATATTCCTTCATAATTTCTCTTTGCTCTTCAGTGCTATTTGGGCCATGCCTATATGTGATATGGACCATCAAGGAAACCTGGTCAGAGTGATAATACTGACTTTGGACCTCATTTTGACATTGCAGAGTGTAGTTCTCGGCAAGATCAACAACTGAAATTATAGTACCAAGGGGAAATGTATCTCTGCATATTCTAAACTTCTCATCCTGCCATCGTGCCACGTGGACATGCTGAACATATTGATGTGTCTTTTCAATAAATTCCTTGATGAAGTCACTAACTTGTACCTGGTGACACAAAATGATCTCAATGTCAATTTTTTTTGTAAGTAAGGATTGAAATGTAACCGTTACAACATAATTTTATATATATAAATGCATACCTAAGATGTCACCAATTGTATTTTTTTGCTTTCTTTCCCTGGGAGTATTTCATAGTTGATATATTTGAAACTTTTCATGTCTGTAACCATTTTCCCAAATTCACTGTCTCCATTCTCGTGCATACATTGGCTCAATAATGCCATTCCAGCACAGTTGGAGCATGTTCCATCCAAACAAGATTTTGCATAGTATGTTTTCCCCTCGGGCCTATTGCACATGATGCTATGAATGAATTCTCTTGATGAAGTCGGTGGTATTGTCATGGAGAAATCCTGCACATGGTTAGTATGCAACATACGACAAATGTACAAAAAAATTTCATAGTAATATTCATATTCTACATGGTATCTACAACAACAAGTGTTATGAAGAGCATTTATTCTAACATACCATGGCTTAAATTTCTCAAAAAATCTTTGCCCCAAGTTCAATTGTCTATGCTCAATCCTAAATTTCTCGTAAAGTTCTGTCTGAGTTATATCAAGAAGATGCTCAGTATGTTGTTCACGATCCTTTGAACCCCTTCTCAATTTTAGTACATCCTTTCAATTTGAAGAAGGCCTTGTGTGATCATGCCAACAACTGTGCACTAGTCCCTTTATTGCATCAACTAGCTTCATGTCACGACGTGGCAACTGACCAACCAAGGCCCAAAAATCTGTCTGATTGATTGTGTCAAGATGTTCTCTTCTAATAGAGTACCTACGGAGGGTTTTTACATTCAAATTAACTAGTTCAGATGTAGGCCTGAGAATACGAAGGGCCCTGGTGTTCTTATTTGCAATTGCTTGTGACAACACACGATGAGCAACATTGTGGTCCTTTGAACATGTGTTCTTACCAATTTTACCAAATGCATCTACTAGGCTTTTAACTATATGAGAACTTGGTTCAGAATTATTTATCATCTTTATCCCTAACTTTTTCCTAACAACATTCATGCTCCTAGATTTTAACAATGATAAAAATAATCTACATTTATCTCCATCACATTTAGAAACAAAATATTTATCAAGTATCTGTTGAGTTTGATAAGCAATACTACGTTTAGATAGTGTACCTTCAATGGAATTGATGAGACTTTCATCAACTTGTATACGCTTCGGAGTTCTTCGACATTTGCTTGCTAATGGAGGTAAGGGGGTTGGAATTGTACCATGTAGTGCATCACCAAGATGCTTTGGCGTTTCAATAGTAGCTTGGTGTCCTTCATTCTCTTTCTGGTAGTTGGATGGTGGAAGTCCAACATCCTCATTGATGGTTTGTGAAAGTCCAACATCCCCTTGTGTAAGTCCAACATCCTCATCGATGGTCTAGATAACATTCTCTTCTTCAGCAGTAGGAAAAATGTCCAACGCCTCTCTAACTTAATCGCTTGTATAACCACATCCAGATAGCAAATTTTGTGTTTCTTCATGAGCTTCATCTTGAGATAGTAACTTATCACTTTGACTTGAAGTGGGAATTGAAACATCTTTTAATGAGCACCTACGTTTTGCTTCTTGATTACTTCCATGGGGTGCTTGTTCAACAACTATTGTGGAAATTGAAGGTCCGTCTTGTCGTGGATTAATAGGATGAACTGTGGTATCCTCTCCAATTGGATTTGGATTAGTTTCCAAAGAAAGCCTCTGATTCATCATGTATATTCTTTTATTTTCTTTGTCTTCTTCAATGACTTCTTGAGGTCTCTTCTTCCTTGTTGATTTGTTTACTTGGTCACATGCATTGCCCATCACCACAATGATCAATTCAATATAGTTTGTTTTTGTTGCTCCTCAATTACAATCTCTTCAATAATAAGCAAATGGAAGTTAAATCATAAATTGTTTGGGCTCTTTGATTCTCTTGTACACTTGTGTATATCCACCATCAACATGAAATGGTCTTGAAGCTTGATATCTTATCTTGTGTGCTCCTCAAGTATAGGCCAAATGAATCTTTCAAAGACCTTATCTTTGGTGTTATTCAATTGGAGATTCTTCAAGCTTGCTGATTATCTTCTTCAAATATGGCCATATAACTCAACAGCACACTGAGCAACCATGAAAGATGTCCTCAATGCTGCACCTGCATAAAAAAATTAATGATGGAGATGGTGTAGAATGTGAGAATTTCCAATGGCGGGCTCGTGCTGTTCGAAAAATCGCAGGAGTGTTGTTTTGGCTTGGACAGAGTGAAGTTGCTCTCGGACAGGGATAGTCCACTGTTTATAGAGTTACAAAACGCGCACGCGTTATATAAAGAAAAAACGTGTGTGCGATATGAAGTGTAAAAATGCGTACGCGATATTGTTAAGCACAATAAATAGGTTCGGTGCACGGCTAGGGAAACAAACAAAATCAAAAGAAAACTAATATTTTATATGGTTACATACATTGTCAAGCATACCCCACTCTCCATCTCTCCACCTTCTCTTTATCTTCATCATTATCCCTCCCTATAGCACTCTCTCCCTTCTTCTCCCTTAATCACTAACCCTCTACACCTTTATCCTTCCCCCCTTCCCTCTCTGTCTTACCTTGTTCCTAGAGCCCCTCCCCCATAAAGGCCTTTAGATCCTCTTCTAAACATTAATCCCTAAGTGCATAAGTGCACAAGATGATGATGAGGAGGAGGGTGATGACAATGAAGATGATCATGATGCAAATGAAGATGATAAAGATGATGAGGAGGAGGAGGGTGATGACAATGAAGATGATCATGATGCAGATGAAGATGATAAAGATGATGATGTTGATGAAGATGATGGTGATGATGATGAAGATGTTGATGATGTTTGTGATGGTGATGTTCGGAGGATGATGACGATGATGATGATGAAGATGATGGTGACATGATGGAGATGTTGATCTGATGAGGAAGATGATGATGATGATGATGGTGATGGTGATGATGATGAAGATGTTGATGATGATGATGATGGTGATGAAGATGATGATGATGATGAAGATGATGATGATGGATATGTTGTGTTGATGGGGAACCTAGAGATGAAAATGATGATGAAGATGGTGATGGTGATGGTGATGGTGATGGTGATGGTGATGATGATGAAGATTTTGATGATGATGATGAAGATGTTGATGATGATGGTGAGGGTGATGTTTAGATGATGATCATGATGGTGATGATGATTGATATGTTGATGAGGAACCTACAGATGCCAATGATGATGATAATGATGGTGATGAAGATGATGAGGGTGGAGATGTTGATGAGCAACCTACAGATGCCAATGATCATGGTGATGATGATGAGGATGTCGATGATGATGGTGCTGGTAATGATGATGAAGATGTTGATGATGATGGTGATGGTGATGGTGATGTTTGAATGATGATGATGATGAAAATGATGGTGACATGATGGAGATGTTGATCTAATGAGGAAGATGATGATGATGATGGTGATGATGATGATGATGTTGACGATGATGATGATGGTGATGAAGATGATGATGATGAAGAAGATGATGATGATGGAGATGATATGTTGATGGGGAACCTAGAGATGACAATGATGATGAAGATGGTGATGGTGATGGTGATGGTGATGACGATGAAGATTTTGATGATGATGCTGATGGTGATGATGATGAAGATGTTGACAATGATGGTGATGGTGATGTTTAGATGATGATCATGATGGTGATGATGGTGATGATGATGGAGAAGATGATGATGATGGATATGTTGATGAGGAACCTACAGATGCCAATGACAATGATGATGATGGTGATGAAGATGATGATGGTGGAGATGTTGATGAGGAACCTACAGATGCCAATGATGATGGTGATGATGATGAGGATGTCAATGATGATGGTGCTGGTAATAATGATGAAGATGTTGATGATGATGGTGATGGTGATGTTCGAATGATGATGATGAAGATGATGGTGACATGATGGAGATGTTGATCTGATGAGGAAGATGATGATGATGATGGTGATGATGATGAAGATGTTGATGATGATGATGATGGTCATGAAGATGATAATGATGAAGAAGATGATGATGATGGAGATGATGTATTGATGGGGAACCTAGATATGACAATGATGATGAAGATGGTGATGGTGATGGTGATGGTGATGACGATGAAGATTTTGATGATGATGCTGATGGTGATAATGATGAAGATGTTGACGATGATGGTGATGGTGATGTTTAGATGATGATCATGATGATGTTCAGAAGATCATGATGGTGATGATGGTGATGATGATGGAGAAGATGATGATGATGGATATGTTGATGAGGAACGTATAGATGCCAATAATGATGATGATGATGGTGGAGATGTTGATGAGGAACCTACAGATGCCAATGATGATGGTGATGATGATGAGGATGTCGATGATGATGGTGTTGGTAATTTGAATCTGGATATTCAAATGCATTTGGTATTTTATTACCACTTTGAACTTGCTAATGCATTTGGAATTTAGCCAGTTTCCTACATCATTGAAGGCATTGCCTAAAGGTTATTCAAACGGCCTTTTTATTCTCGGAATTAGTGAAAAATATATATGTAATCTGAAAACTATAGAAGGATGAATTTGTAATTTTAATAATCACTAATTAGAAAATGTATATTTATTTTTAAATCACATTTAATTATTGTTAAAATTAAAAATAAATATCGAAGCATTTACATTTCAACCCAATAGAAATTGGAAATCGCAGCCATTTACTTTTTTTTTTTATAATTTTATGGTATGTTGACACTCGAATTTGTATAAAACTTAAAGTGAAAGGCATTAAAAAAAATACAAAACCGTCAATCAAATTTCCCTCCGAGAGTCCGAATAAATTTGAAATTTCAGGCCTCCTTCCTCTCAAAGGTCTTCTTTATCACCGACCTGTGTACGGTCGTACAATTTGGTTGAAAATATGGCCTGATAGAAGTCTCCGACTAACAAGGGGACTGTTGCTTCGTTGACATAATCTCTGCAAAGTAGATGCCGCAGGTGAAAGTAAAGATGCCCCTCACTGGATTTATCACTCACAATCGCAACCTACGAAATGAGCTTTCAACAACTGGACGTAAGCTGGACGATATGTTTCGTTGAAATCGTAGGATACATCTCCTCGGTCGGTGAATAAAGAATATTATGCGTTCCTGTCATCCCAAGTAAGGAGCGAATAAAATACCTTCAGAAACAAGAATCCCTATTATTTTAATACGTAGAAGCCGTTTCATTAAGAATATACCATATTGTTATAATGACATATCTGAAGCTTTGGTTCTACGTCAAACTGAGTAGGTTTTCGGAGAAATCCAAATCCTAAATTTTTCGGGGAAACGATGCAATTACGAGTCAAATCAAACCAAGTATCTGAGAGTTTTGCCAGCAAAAAGTACGATATCAATCATGAGCCAAATCAAAGTTGTGGTAGGTGGTCCATGTGCAGATGATTGAAAATTGGAGGATGATGGGCTCCATCCTCCGTATGCTTTGTCAGCCTCTCCTTTTGTGAAATTGTTTTTAAATATATGCGATGGGCCAATTCCCAATCCCGGATAAACCCTAGGCAGCCTGCGTTGTCCAGCGTTGCGCGAGTGCGATACCAAATTCACTCACTCGCAGAGAAGAGCAATTGGTAGGCGGCGTAACAGTATGAGTTGCACAGAAGGAGAAGCGCAAGGAAAAGAAGATTTCATTTCCTCCAAACAAAAGATAAGAAAAGGTCTCTGGTCACGTGAAGAAGATGAAAAACTCATCGATTATATGATGAAGCACTGCCTTGTCGGCTACTCCTGGAGCTCTGTGGCCAAGCAAGTTGGTAATACATTAAATACTCACTTTAATTTAAATTTGCTCAACTCTGCATTAGTTTATCTAATTACACTCAATATTGCAATGCTGCATTCTAGGCCCATTTGCAATTTGCAATATATGATCAATGCAATATGTCAACCCTGTCTTTTAGTTTGATTTAATTCAACTTAATATTGCAATCCTAGGTCCATTTGCAATATAATAGATAGTTGCAATGTCTTAGTATTGCCATATAATAAATTACTCAGCTTTGCTTCAACCTTCATTTCTATGTGATTAATATCAGCGTAGATTTGTTTTAAATTGTATAAAAAATTGAAGGTAAACAAATCAATAAATTTAGTTTCTTGATACTTAACTGATCAAAACTTAAAATGGATGTATATATAGATAAATAAATTTATTATATTTATCATAATAAGATATATTACTAACACATCTGCCAATGGTGCAAATGAAAACGTTGATAAGGATCAAGTGAGACGGTCAATCTAATCTAGGTTATATGAAGCACACATAAAATCCCACAGCAGTAGTTTGACTCGGATAATATTATTTCTTGATTTTCTTTACTGAACCCTTTCAGCGCTGGAATGTGTGTACTTACTAGAGGGTTCTTCATTTCAGCGCTGCATTTTGTGTACTTACTGGAGGGTTCTTCATTACTGGAGGTTGGTGCATTATCTTTGAGATTGCAGAAGGAATTCAACTACCAAGCAATGTCGAAACATTGTTAGATCTTTCATTCCTCAGAAAACCTAAGCGTTTTTGTTTCAGTTTAATTAATGTGTATATTGATAACCAAAAAAAAATCAAATTCAAGATATTCACACTCTGATCTTCTTCGTAACAAAGATGTGTAAGAAAACACAAGCTTACATTGCCATAAAACTAGCACATCTGCATGACTTGCATATGATAAACTTCGATAGGATCATCGGGTATAGTAAGAATTGATACAGGTGACAAAATGGTTTAGTGGTGGACTCTATAAAGGGAATATGTTAGGCTAGAGTTAGATGATTACAGTAATTCAAATTAAGTGTATATTATCATCTCATTAATTAGTTATGATATGATTATTTAATTAGTAAAGCTTATTTGTTTTGGTGTTCATAAAATACATAATCTTAATTAATTAAAATCATGCAATGCAGGCTTTGTATCAAAATAAGTAGGCGTAATCAAATTTGCAGATTTAGTTTGTATGGTATGGTAATTAAAAAAGGAATAGACGTCCTTCCCGGCTCACCAGTGTGGCAGAAAACCTTATAATATTGCCATGAATGTCTAACCAGGTCTACAGAGATGCGGAAAGAGCTGCAGGCTGAGATGGATTAACTACTTGCGGCCTGGACTTAAACACGCTCCAATTTCACCGCAAGAAGAACAATTGATCATACACTTGCAGTCCATCCTCGGAAACAGGTTTTCTATTTTCTTCTTTCCCACACCCTTCGTCTCCTCTACTCCCTGAATTGTGTAGTTGTACTCGTCAGTGTCCTCTAATCCTGTGGCATTTGTCTATGTAAGTGTTCACATTAGTCGTTGCTCTGCCGTACATTAACTTGGCTAATCAATGGCATTGCCGAGGCAGGTGGTCTCAAATTGCTACCCATTTACCTGGACGCACGGACAACGAGATCAAGAATTGTTGGAACTCTTCCATCAAGAAGAAGCTCAACTTGCAACACTCATACACCAAAGCCAACGGCGACAGCAGCACAGAATTGAATATACCCTCACAATCTGCCAACTCTCATGATGCTTATACCATGGATTACTCTGCCAAGCCGTTGGACGTCATGCCTGAATTTGGGTACCTGCAGTCACTAACTAGGACCTTTAATGGACTGTCGACTACAGAAAATCAGCAGTCTTGTGTTCAGGACGTATTGGATTTAAAGTACGAACAGGTACAGGAGGAAAATAAAGTGTTTCCAATTGATCCAAACATTGCTAAAAACACAGCTAATTTCCTATTCTCAGTTCTGTTTTACTTCTACTAACGGTAATTATATCTCCTCTCAGGCTACATTTACATCTGCGAGTCTGCTGCAAGCGCAAGATCATATTTATAATCCTGCAATTTCATCAAGATGCGATCGGTTAATAGACTCGTGGACTACATTACCGCCTCATGAAGCGCCTTGCTATACCATTAGCAGTCTTGGCTGTAGCACTACCATCCCTGTTGCTCTTGATATGGGCGACTCATTGAAAGGTAGAACTGAAAACGCTGGCGAGATCGTGATTAATGAAAATGAGAATACGATCATGATCGACTATTCGTCGTTTACAGCATCCTCTGGAATAGCAGCATGGAGCGGTAGTCAACCCCATTCAAATGCCGCTGATTTTACTGATGTTTATCCGGGAATTTATACAGCTCATATGGTAGAAGAGTACGCGAAGACAACACAGCAGACATGCTCGCCAGTGCCACATAATTTCCATGTACAATATCCATACTGATATGTTTTTGTACGGATCTCAAACAATTCCGTTTTACCTAACAAAGAAGGAAATGCAATGCATGTGCGTCGCAGCAAAACAATGTCATCCTTTAAGGGTTGCTTTCACAAGATTTCGCTTGTTTATTAATTAAATGTACAGACCGCATGAAAGAAGGATTCAACTTGTTTCTGTTTTAGTACGTAAACAACATCAAAAATAATATGTAAATGGGTCGAACGCATGAAGTTTCTGGATACTTTTATTAATTTATTTATTATGTTTTTCCATTCTTCCCTTTCATTGCAATTTTGTATTTATGATATTATGATATATGCCAATTTTTATACTGATTAGATGTGTCGTAAATTTTCTAGTTAAACATTAATAAAATAAAAGGTAAAGGCAAAGGTTATATATTAATAGGTGAAAGTGGATTTTATAAAAAAAATTAAAATTTATTAAATAATTAATATTTAAAAAGTAATTGGTTATAATAAGATTTTAGTTTTAAAATTTTTGTTATTTTATTAAAATTATAGTAATTTAGGATTATTATTCTTTAAGTTTTTTGAGCATATAAATACAACTCTAAAACATTTGAATTAAATAGTAATTTTTTTTTCTTCTTAAAATTAAATAAATTAATATAAGTAAACATGAGTTCTTAATGTAATGATTTTTATATATTATAAATTAATGATTCAATTTATTAAACTAATTAATTTATAAAATTTAACCATTTTTAAATTAACATTATTTTAATTTATAAAATAACATTAAGTGATAAGCAAATATCAATAACAACTTAGCTAAATTCAAAATATACTTCTAAAATGAGTAATTGTAAATTCAAGATATAAAAATAACATTTTAAAAATAAGTGGAGATATAAATACCTTAAATGTACTTTTTATTATTATTAGTAAGGAGAGAAGCTTCTATTACTTGAAGCCAAAAATATGGTACATAGATACATATACAAACGAGCCATCTGAGCTCGTTCCACACTTAAGAGCAAACATATAGGATCCCCAGTGTGGATGGCTTATCAGAGAAAGAAGAAATACATCGATAGGAAACATAGCCTTAATACAGTGTCGACGGCTTATCGGAGAAAGAAGAAATACATCGACAGGAAACATAGCCTTAATAAGACCATCACTGAGGAGGGCCAACAAAAAACCCCTGAGAACTGTGAACGAAACAATCCATAGGGCTAGAATACCAGAGCAAAAACAGAGAAGAGAGCAGAGCCCCAGCAGTTCTAGAACATCAAAGAGGACCCTCCGAGACCCCAAAATAGATCAGGATGACTAGTTGACGGCGCCCGGCCCAGGAGAGACTAAAAGAATCAGAGACAGCACCTTAGACGATCCACGAGACATGACCACCTCAAAAAATGATGCGAGAGACCCAGATCTTATTATCGCCACAGCTGAAAGCTGGTACTACCGACAGAGACTGCGAAACATATCCAAACAATAAACCGAAGAACTGAGCCAAAATCGCAGAGCCACAAGATAATCAACAAAGCCTCACGAGGCAGGCTGGTTAACACGTGGGATCACCGGGTCCTTGCGCTGAACCTCCCTTGACGAATCCAGATAGTCTTTCAGCGTCACCTTCAAAACACAGACTCCGGACAAATTAGCTTGTTTCCCACCTTTTATTATCTAGATAGCCTCCCTCAGGGCATTGGCCAACTGGTTCCTGGCCTGGATATCTCTGGCCAAGAGGATCCTAACCGCCCTGAAAGGATTGGCGATCAACGGTCTCCCCGATTGAGCTTCCTATTCCCTCGAAAGGGCCACCTCCCTATGAGCAATTTGGGACTTGATAATGGCCAGGGTCTCAGCCAAATACTGATCACCCCAATTGAAAGGCTAGGGGACCGACGACTCCACCTCCATAGGAGGATGATGAGTAGAGCATTCCCCCGAAGGATGACTTTCCCTCCTCGGTTTGGAGGAACTATCGGTTCTACTACCACCTCTACGGATGCTAGCTCTAAGGTGAGGGGCCATGATTGCTATCGGAACAACAATTATCCAACAGAAAATAAACTGCCCAGACTGATAGGGGAGGCCCGCACATAGGCCCATACTTATAACAATAACTTAGAGGAGCTGAGAGGCGGCCTAGCCAGGATTAGATGGGATGAAAGTTACTCCATTCATGGCGAAGTACAACACGATAAACGAGCCATTGATGGCGAAGTACAAATCATTGATCTCGCAATCCACATGGCAGGTACCATCCATCACTTGAATCTTGAGGTGATGAACCTCACGCACCTATGAAATTCCATCACCTTTAATCATGAGGGTACGGAGACAGTAAAAAAATAATGAGATCATCTATCTCCATAACTCCATGGAACGGACAAGAGACGTTGGACAAGACAAGAGGAGGATTACAATCCCGGACAGCTGTGGAAATGACTTCTCAAGACATTTGGTCCCGTGTCACTTAATTCTTCCGTAAATCCCACCGTAATGATTGTCCTGACATGATTTGAGTTAGTGGGCTCCTGTGTGGCCCCCTCGTGACTAGACGTCAACACACCTCATGTAACGTACCCAAAAATCTCATAACAAAAAAATGTTTTCCATACAGAAATAATTGTAAATATTAATTATCGCGGAAGTATATTACTCGACAAATTAACCCCTCTTTATAACTCGACAATTATGTGATAATATGAGGCCACAAAAGTGTGAGCTATTTCAAAAAGTCGTAATCATCATGGTATTGCAATTACTTTACTTGCGACACATACATGCAATAATAATCTACAAGGTATCATTTCAATTTAAAAGAAACATGTACGTCTTTTTATAAGTTAGTCATATGAGGAGAACAAACACATTGATAACAAACATTAATATAATCATAAGGTACACATATTAGCAATATGCATCCTATAAGCAACCAACCAAACTATATTAATCATATTTATGAATAAGTCAAAGTAAAAACACTTTAAGGAAAAGACAAGTATACATACATAAAGACACATTGAGACACACACATCAAGTACACTATTTTACCGTGGTTCACCCGCAACTTGGGCTACGTCCACAAGGGGTTGTGTTATATTATTAAAATCAAAGGAAGGAAGTTACATCCATCCACAAGGCTTCTCTTAGAGTCTCTCTCATAGAGAGCACTTTCAAATAAAGAGGAGTATGTAGACGTGCCCCCTTCGTCAAATGACATTAAGAACCTTTCATAGAAAAATAAAATAGTAATACAAGGGTCTACTATCCTTAGAGGAATAATGCTGAGTTTTTCCAGCTCTAAAGCAATCCACACTAACACATAACTAACATATTGGAATTATAGACATAAGGAGTAGAATCCATCATTTTTCCAACAATCGCATAACTAACATATATGCAGACAGAGAGTGGGATAGAGCTCTTAGAGAGATGTCCTTTCTTTCCATCACTTGCACAACCCAAAATATAACCATACAAGCAGATTGGGATCGCTCATACAACATAATAAAATATAAAATATATTGTTTAGAGAATCATATACATCAAATTTCCCTACATAAGAGGATATTAGTGGAAGTAATTATCATAATGTTAAATAATATCTTACCCTTTCCCTAGAAGATCACCGTCACATATTCCTGTTCTGACTTGTCATTCAAGATCCATTTTATGCATGATAGAAGAAATCCAATGAAATAAATATCATAATGGAGGATAAGAAGAATAAAGCTAGACCCAAACTGGAGGACAGTTCTCTACAAAGGTGTAAATACATCTAGCAAAGTGTGGGTTGCTATCCATCTAGATAATAGGTACAGGCATTTTTTATCCAGAAGACTATTGAAGTCTCATGTCAGGAATACTTATCACACTTCATACTGAGGGTTTGTGCATAGTTTTCCAACACAGATCTCTATCCCGCCATATACAGAGTTTCACATTAACAATTGTGGTTTTGAATTCCCTCCTCTGGGATTCTCACTTTGCATCATCAGACACAACAATATAATAACAAATGCAACATGTGGGGTTTGAACCTTAGCTCGAGATAGTAGTTCACTCATTGAGTAGATCTCCCAACCCATGACTTTCTTGTAATATATACATATTGTCTATATTATTAAAATACTTACAACAGTGCACATACAAACATGCAAACTCTGTCCAATCCAGTGTGTGCATAGATTAGTCTCTATAGAGTTTAAATTATAACTCTATGCTCCGCTAGTATACGGTCGTTTTTTGTAGAGTTATCACTCTGACCAATGAAAGGTGTGCAGATCACGTCTTAATAAAAATCAGTCAAGGATAGGCGTACATGGATGGAGCGCAGAGTCCAACTCTATCCATCCATGGGTTTACAATGTATCATTTAGCTGTAAGAAGCCAAGAATAGATGTTCTTGCAAAAATAGCTCTGCCTATCAAAAAATTTACAGGGATCGAACCAGTAAAATATACTGTACAGGGATTTCCATACGCATTCCAGTATTTCATGGTAACAAAGTTATCATGTGGAACAGGGATCACATCACACACTTAGCGTATTACGATTCTAGCAGAGTATAAAAGTGCAGAGATCTAACCATTAAGGAATATTAGCCTAACATTTAAGTGGAGGAATTGCTGCTAACTTACTGTACTGGGTGTACTTACCTCCAAAGAGGAGATCAACACTTAACAAGGAGCTCCCTTCTCTTTTACTGCGGTCCACACATTATCTACATGTTTCTCCTGGCTAAGCTTCTCCCCTTCACAGACATCCCAAATGCAGAGATCACAGTCACAGAGATCCTCAGTGCTATTTTGATCGTAGAGATCATTGTCTCTCTACTGAACGCAGAGATAACCATCCCCATTCTAAGCGCAGAGATCACTATCCTTTTCCTAAGACAGCCCCAAACCCCAAGTTATATGCACAACCCACCCCCTCTCCAGTGGAGCGCTAGCATCTCCCTCATAAAATCTATCTGCCTTTTTCCTTCCAGAAAACTCTTTAAAACAAAAGGAAAAGCACCCCCTTGGAGAGAATCTTCTTCAAGTTAACAATGGACCCTCTACCGTGGCTGACAAGTGGCCTACAACAAAGTGGAGACTAGTCACAACTGTCATTCCGAAGAAGTCAAGTGGACAAGCCCATGCCAATCACTCCTTGGATACTCAGTCCATACGACTACTTCGGATCCAATCCTCGGGAGGCCTGCCAAGTGTAGATCAGGATCTTTAAGGAAGAGGACCCCGTCAAGTGGCAGTTTTGACCACCATATCCCTCAAATCCAGGGATTAGTCGAAATACAAAAATCGTTCTAGTTAAATGCATAACATGCATTACTTAATGTTTTACACCATGCACTTTAATCAAGGTGTATCTATTGATACATATAACATGTTTAACTTGATTAGAAATGATCTATATCTTTCCCAAAATCCAGTTGTAGAGGACTCGATGAATGGTATTTAAGAATCAAATCCACCCTCCTTCGTATTTGGCTTGGATGGTCCTCAACATAAATATATATATGTAATAAAGTTAATAATACCTCCTTCTCCCATAGGAGTGTGTATATAGTTTTACATGATCCTCAATATCCTTTAGATATTTAATAACTAACATTTTACAAGAAATTTTACCTCCTTCTCTTTTATACATTTATATAAAATAGTATCCCATCATCTCTTATATATAACATTATATATATATGCATCAAATCTACATCCCATAGTTAACACAACTATTGGTTAATTCTTACATGTATATATCTATAATACCCATCTAATCCTTTAGTCTTTATTAGACTCCAGTTAAAAGAATGTCCTTAGTTCCTACCCTCAATGTCTATGACTCAAAACAGAACTCCCATGGCTTCCTAGCCATCTTACATTTCCCTTAGAGCATTTTAGTTACTTAAAATCTTAGTTGCATCCTCGCTTTTAGTTGCATCATTAAAAGTGTATGCTTAATAACTTACGACCTAATAAAAAGAAGTAATGATACTTCCAAGGTCCACTGGTGGGGCCTTTGCCTTGAGCTCCTCACTAGGGCCACTTACAGAATGTTAAATTTTGAGCATTAATTCACAATACTCTAGGCTCTTTACTGAGAGAGTAACATGTATAGTATATCAATGCATATCAATCATAACAAGCATGTCAATCATCATAAGAAGCAAAAGCATGAGAGACAATAGAGACAGAGTTTCTGTGGGGAAAATCGTAAGGTGAAAAACCCCACAACTTCCTCAGAGATAGATAGAGCAATAGCACAACCAAAGTACAACCAAAGTACAAGAGATAGACTCCTCTTAGCAGCTAATCCTCCTCCTCACATGTGCGCCACTTTCCGAGTGAAGGAAGTGTGAGTTCTGAGTGATCCAAATAGAGATCTCCTGATCTCTATTTATACTTGCCCTGTTTTCCCAATAACCTTATGGGGCTGAAATTTCTAGCTAGGTACAATAACTTCATATTACATTATATCGGGCCATTCCCTTACAAGGTGGTCTAATAGCCCATCGACAAGTTAACACACTTGCGACACTTGTCAATACAAATGACGACACTTCCGTATAGAGGAATAATACATCTCTATAGGGATACAATAAATATATAGATGAAATACATTCCGAAGTTACATATACATCAACACTCCCTCTTAACTAGGAAGGTATTTCTCGACATAGATAATCTAGCACAAGTCTTCTTCTCTGGATCATCATCATCGATGCATCGTCCTCGAATCATCGTCAAAGCTGCTGCTATCTCAATCAATCTTTGAATCTACTCGTCATAGGTAGTTCTACAGAGCCAGCCCTTTTTCATGCTGGATGTAGGCCCACCACCTGTAGGTCTTCATCATCAATGGCCATACTATGGATCCCAGGACTAATTACGTGCGTCAACAAAACCTAACGCAGACTATAGGTTCTTTTACATGTTGACCTTCACAAAACCTACTCAGAGCACCCCAGGATGTTACGAGCACACCGCTCTACCTGTCTCGATCTCAATAGAGCATCCTAGGCTGTTATGAGCACACCGCTCTACCTGTTCGGATTTTAAAGGATCTTTTCTATGTGAACTTTCGCAAAACCTACTCAAAGCATCCCAGGATGTTACGAGCACACCTCTCTACCTGTCTGGATCTTGATAGAGCATCCCAAGATGTTACAAGAACACTGCTCTACCTGTCCAGATTTTAAAGGATCTTTTCTATGCGAAACTGTAGAAAAACCTACTCAGAGCATCCTAGGATGTTGCGAGCACACCGCTCTACCTGTCTAGATCTTGATAGAGCATCCTAGGATGTTATGAGCACATTGTTTTACCTATCCGGATTTTAAAGGGTCTTTTCTAAGCTACATGTAGAAAAACCTACTCAGAGAATCCAAGATGTTACGAGCACATCGATCTACCTATCTAGATCTCGATAGAGCAACCCAGGATGTTACGAGCACACCATTCTACCTGTCCAGTTTTTAAGGGGTCTTTTCTATGCTACCTACACAACCTATCCACGGCCATAAAGTATCAAACCGATACTCACCATACATCATCCTGATGTACATCATCATATGATCAACCTGATCATCATCATACCATCAACCTAATGTGTATCATCTAGAGCAACATCCTGAAGCTCGTCATCTGTGATCATCCTGATCAAACAGTATACCCATCTGATGCATACAAAGTATTTACTTGATACATATCATCATACATGATCTACCTGATCATACAAATGCATCCATATGATATACATAATGCATCCACCTGATACATACATAAGTACTTGATCTACCTAATCATACAAGTATCCATCTGATACATATACAAATACATGATCTACTTGATCATATCCAGCATCCAACATGATGCATACATACATACATATAAATGATCCAACTGATCATATAGAGAAGAAACTAGAACATCATCCTAAAGCTCATCATCCAGCGCTTACATCCATAGCCATGTGAAGGATCCTCCTTCCACCATGCTTGGAATGGCTTCATCAAATGTGTTAATCACTTATTCCTTGAAGTGTCATTGATCTGAGGAATGCCAAGCCTCTCTCTAAAGTCTTCGAACTTCACTCTGGCTAGTGGCTTCGTCAGCACATCTGCAATCTGCTCATCCGTTGCAATATACAGGAGCTTCACTGCTCCTCTCTGCACCATATCCCTGATATAGTGATATTTGATCTCAATGTGCTTCGACCTATCATGGAACACCGGGTTCTCAGACAGCTTCACACAACTCTAGTTATTACAAAAGATACCAGTAGTCTCCAGCGGGAGATCAAATAACTCTGACAGTAGCTTCCGAAGCCATACTTCCTCACAACTAGCTGAACAGGTTGCAACATACTCTGCCTCGGCTGTACTCAGTGCTACGCAGGACTGCTTCCTGCTAAACCAAGAGATCACACTTGATCCCATATTGAAGTAGCACCCAGATGTGCTCTTCCTATATGTAGCACTGTCTGCCCAATCTGAATCAACATAACCCTGCAGGTTAAACTTTTGATTCACTTCATACATGAGCCCATAATCAACTGTACCCTTCAGGTACCTCAGAATATGCTTTACAGGAACCAGGTGAAGACTCCTTAGATCCGTCAGGAACTGGCTCAATGTGTTCACCGCAAAGAAAATATCTAGTCTCATGTTTGTTAGGTACATCAAGGACCCAATCATCTAATGATACACAGTGACATCAGCCAAATCAGTTGAAGCATCACACAGAAGCTTCAGGTTTGATGCCACAGGTGTGGCCATGGCCTTGCAGTCCATCATCCTGAACCTCTTCAGGATCTCAATTGCATACTTCCCTTGTCCAAGGAAGATACCATCTATACTCTACCACACCTCCATGCCTAGAAAATAGTGCATCATCCCCAAGTCCTTCATATCGAACTCGGCAGCAAGCTTCCTCTTTGTATCGGCAATCAATCTGTCATCTCCTGTTACAAACAAGTCATCCACATACAGGAGTAGAATCACGGGATTTCCTTCCTCAACCTTGTAGTAAAGCTTGGAATCTGCTTTACTCTTGGTAAAGCCCAAACTAGATAGAAAACTATCCATCCTACCATACAAAGTTCTAGGAGCTTGTTTTAAGTCATACAAGGCTTTCTTCAATCTGCACACATATTACTCCTTGTCATATGTTTCAAAACCGAGTGGCTACTCCACATACACTTCCTCTTCAACTACACCATTCAAGAAGGAAGTCTTGACATCCATCTGGTGTATCGTCCATTTCATCACTATAGCTAGAGCAAGTATTGTTCTGACGGAAGTGCACCTGGCTACAGGAGCAAAAGTTTCTTCATAATATATTCCCTCTTTCTGAGAGAAGCCACAAGCTGTGAATCTTGCCTTGTATTTTTCTATGCTACCATATGCAGCATGCTTGATCTTATAGATCCATTTGGAAGTCACAACAGACTTCCCTTCAGGTCTTGGGACCGCATCCCAAACATCATTCTTCATGATCGATGGATCATGGCATTCTTCCCGTATCCTGGGAACTTCAACATCTTCAATATCTTCAATAGATAATTTTGTTGCTTGAACAAATGTTGTAGTCCTTCTTTTGTAGGTGAAGGTATATGGTCTTTCCTATGAAACAAGTTAAATTGCATGATTAGAAACATCTCATAATTTTCAGAAGAAATTCTTTCACATAAAGAAATATGTCATACAGTTATGCAATTATGTAAGCCAATGCTTCAATACAACATTTATCCATATCCTGTAACTTTTCTAGATGCCTTCCAATCTCTACCAGAAAATTGTTAAGAGTGTGCACAACTCCCAACATGTCAGCAAAGAGGTTTCATTCTAGATAAGTAGCAATGGAATGTTGTAAAGTGCCATAGGCCACTTACCCATCATATGCATATTAGTAGTATACTGTTCAATAATGCAAATATGCAAAATAGACAACCTAAGTCTAGGAACATAAGTATATACATCATTGAATAGTATTATTTAAACAATCAAATATACAATAAATGACAATTCAAATACTTATCTTTGTTTGTTTGTTGTCGGGTGGACTCCCTCTCAATATTTGCTTCCTTGCATGAAGTGCTGGAGTATGCTCCCTCTTATTCTTTGCTTCCTAGATTACATGTCCTAGCTGCTTCTGCCCATAGATGTATAAGCAGATTATGCAGCATTTCCCTTGCTACTTCCATGATTGTTCGATTCTTTCTTTCTACAACTCCATTATGTTGTGGATTGTAGGGAGCAATCAACTCCCTCTTAATCCCTGAATCACTGCATAGCTTCTTGAAGTCACCTGAGGTGAATTCTCCACCATTGTCAGATCTGAATGTTTTTATCTTCTTATGAGTTTGGTTCTCCATCAAGGTTTTGAATTCCTTGAACTTATCCAACACTTCATCTTTGTTCTTCAAGAAGTAAACCCAAGTGTTCCTGGAGAAGTCATCAATGAAAGAGACATAGTAAATATACCGACTCAAAGAACTGGATGACATCAGACCGCATACATCGGAGTGGATAATTTCCAAGATACTCTTTTCCTTGCTTTCACTGCTTGGAAATGCCTTCTTTATGTTCTTTCCTTTTGCACATCCTTTGCAAACACCTCCATGTTTGGTCTTAATTTCAGGAAGATCTTCTACAGCCTTACTTGCAATTGGTAATGCTCCGTAGTGCATATGTGCAAGTTTTCTATGCCAAAGTTCACTTGGCTCCATGGAATCATGCGCCATGGCATGTTTAGGTTGTCCCTTCAATTTATATAATCCTCCCTCTTGCTTTCCAATCACCACTGCATCATCAATAGTTTTACCCTTTGGCCAAATTAGGACTTAGCCATCCACAAATGCAACCCTCATACCTTTTGCATCTAATGCAGAGATGGAGAGTAGATTCTTCTTGAGCCCAGGTACAAATAGCACATCTTTCATTTTTAACGACTTTCTAGATTCTAGGTTGTAGGAGGCTTCCCCACTTCCTTTGATAGCGTATTGATAATCATCCCGAAGTTTCACTTCGTGGGGTGATTCATGTTTAGATAGGTTTACAAAAAATTGTTTAAACCCAGACATGTGTTTGGAAGCCCCACTGTCAATTAACCAATCATTACAACCATGAGAGATAGTACCTATGAGAGGAGAGATTAGAACATACTCTTCTTTGCTTGATGAGTCATCATCATCACTTTCTGCTCTAGCTTTCTTCTTAGGAGGTTCATCATCCTTAGCAGCATGAGCATGATATCTTCTTTTGTTATTCTTCTTCTTCTTGTTGAAGTTGTTGTCTTTCTTCTTCTTGGGACAAGTTGAAGCAAGGTGTCCCATTTCATTACATTCGAAACATCGAACATGAGATAGATCTTTCTTCTTGTGATAAGAGTGAGAATGTTTCTTGTTATGAGATTTCTCCCTCTTAACCTTGCTTCCCTTAGTGTGAGCTATGAGAGCTTGATCTTCATTCCCCATCTTTTCTTCTTGTGCCATAAGCCTAGCTTCTTTTTGAGAGAATTCCTCCCACAGTCTACTGAAATAGATCAATTTCTTTCTTGCACAGATTCCTTGAATAAAGGAGTCACATGACCTAGGTAGGCCATTCAGAGTGGTCATAACAACTTCACCATTGTCCACTACTTCATCCATAGCTTCAAGTTGTTCCTTGATCTGAGAGACCTTGGAGAAGTAACATTGAATGGTCTCTCCATTCAACATCTTGACCCCTTTCAATTGATTCCGCAGAGTCATCTTCCGATTTTCAAATAACTTGGTCAGGGAGTCAAACATCTCCTTGGGTATATTTAGAGATGACACATGTGGTATAAGATGGTCTTTGATAGAATCAGTAATGATTCTCTTTGCCTTGACCAAGTTCTTCTTATGCAATACCTTAGCCTCTTCATCCTCTGGGATAGGGACCTCAGAGCTGATGTAGGATTCCAATTCATTTTCTTCCAGGATTAACCCAATCCTATACTTCTAGGCTCAGAAGTTATCAGCCCGTTCAAGCTTATCCTCAAGCTTCGTGTGGTGAGACATTTTAAAGAGTACTTCAAATGGAAATATAAGAGATTTAGGTCTTACCACTTGCTTTGCTAAAAACTGGATCTGGTCCTGGATTAGGGTTTGTTAGAGAAACCCTAAAAATTCAGAATGTGAATTTCAACTTTCTGAAAGGATAGAAAGATGCACCTTGATGAGATGATCAGTCTAGTGCATTCAGAATTTGAGATCTGCAAAGCTTCACCCTTCAGAAATGCCTTTTAGTCTTCCCAGTTTCACTAGGGAGGACCCTGAATTAGGGTTTGAGTTTACCATATATTTACCCCGCCAAAAATCTCGATCCAAAGCTCTAAACTTCGATGTTTCCAAGGAGTTTCCGGCTATGTCTTCAGATTTCAGAAATACCTACTTTTATGGAAATCCTAATTTTTAGGGCCAAATCTAAAAATGCTCAGAATTGAATTCTAATTGGACAGATAGATTCTCCTTGATGAGTAGAGTCAATCTACTATATTGTGTTTCCAAAATCTATGGAGAGAAACCCAATAAGCAAGAAACCCTAGTTTATGTCACTGCACAATGTCTTCTTCTTAGGTTAGCTCTGATACCATGTTAAATTTTGAGCATTAATTCACAATACTCTGGGATCTTTACTGAGAGAATAACATGTACAGTTTATCAATGCATACCAATCATAACAAGCATGTGAATCATCACAAGAAGCAAAAGCATGAGAGACAACAGACACAGGGTTTCTGTGGGGAAAATCGTAAGGTGAAAAACCCCACAACTTCCTCAGAGATAGATAGAGCAATAGCACAACCCAAGTACAACCAAAGTACAAGAGATAGAATCCTCTTAGCAGCTGATCCTCCTCCTCACATGTGCGCCACTTTCCGAGTGAAGGAAGTGTGAGTTCTGAGTGATCCAAATAGAGATCTCCCGATCTCTATTTATACTTGTCTTGTTTGCCCAATAACCTTATGGGGCCGACTTGTCTAGCTAGGTACAATAACTTCATATTACATTATATCGGGCTGACCCCTTACAAGGTGGTCTAATAACCCATCAGCAAGTTAACACACTTGCGACACTTGTCAATACAAATGACGACACTTCCGTATAGAGGAATAATACATCTCTATAGGGGTACAATAAATATACAGATGAAATAAATTCCGAAGTTACATATACATTAACACAGAATTACAATTACAACAATTTACATTAGGTTTCTAAAGGAGGGGTGTTATACCTCGGTGATAGGGTTCCTCGATTTCACCCCTATAGTCCAAGTGGTTCGAAATGGAACCTCCGGTGTTCCTACCATCGGTGATAAGTGGCCTCATGGTGGGATCCGCCTCACCCATCTTTTAGGAGGGGGACAGCTGGAGTCCTGGCGATTCCACCTTTCATAGCCCTAATCCATGTAGCCATCCAAGTGTCTTACATCATCCACAACCAGCCTTCTACACACCCTGCATAGGTCGTCATCCTCGATTTCCGACAAGCTTCCCCCAAAAAAGGAGACACCTGCCTCCACACCCTTGTCAGCCACAGCATCCGCCACCTTGTTTCCTTTCCTTCAAATGTGCAGAAATTGAATGGCCATATGGGAGTTCAGTAAACTTACGAAGGGCTAGGAGGTGACTCTCCTATTGCCAATTGCTGGAGATTTTGGCTATGGCTGACCCACACTATAACCTTTTCGCCATAGAGATAATAACTAGCGAGTCTCCTTCTACTTCTAATGGAGTCCATCTTGTATGGAAATCCCACCTTATGCCACTGAATAGACCTTCCAAATCAGCGACGTTGTTAGTGTTTTCCCCCATATCTCCTTAGTAGATGCCCCTAATATTTCCAATGGCATTCCTGATGACCCCCCCATACCCAACCAGATCCAGGTTCCCTTTCACTGCACTGTCAAAGTTGAGTTTGAATGTGCCATCCTGCAGACATCTCCACAACTCTGGACTGGGCGGAGGTGCAGTCCTCTTGTTGGGAAGACGAATGCTGATAGGTAAATTGAAAATGCCCCACTCATAAAGAATTTTCCTTTCATTGGTATCCGTTCTCATAGCCTCTGGGTTCCAATGATTTAGAGTAAGAGTTTCCTTTATATGCTTTTCCACTTGTTGCCGTATATTGTCCATGGTGTGAGTCTTATTATCAAAAATGCGGCGGTTTCTTTCTTCCCATGTCTCCCACATTGAAAAACCAGGAAATAACTCCCATATCTGGTTTAGGATTTCGCTTTTGGAGGCTTTGGGGGGCCAACTAGCCATGGAGAGATCAGGTCTACCTCGAATCCTAGCAGTCTTACGAAAGCGCTGGGCTCCTCTTTCCTAGATGAACAAGGAAAACGGGCAGGAGTCTAGGAGGGCTTTCATTGTCTCTGCTTCTATCACACACAACGTGCATATTGACGGTCTGATGAACCCCTGACGTTGCAGATTATCCCAAGTGAGGATATGCCTGTGGATTAAGAGCCAACCGAAGGTTGTGACTTTGGGCCACCACTTTCCATTCCATATCTTCCACCACTTGGCATCTTTCTCCATTCTATACGTCTCGATGTATAACCTAATAGCTTCTTTAATGTTGAAATTGCCAGTATTCAAATATCCCCACTGGATCTTATCAGGGCCTTCCAATCTGGGAATCCTATGCTTACATAGCTCATCATAGAATTCGTCTATCTATTCTTCAGGGGTAAGGGCTTGCCACCACTCCTTAGGTGTCCAGTTCCTAAAGTGCCCATCCTCTGGGTTTTCACCCCAAAAGTCTTTAATCCGCTCCAGAGGACCGCTTTGGATATAGAGAAGAAGCTTTGGGTTGTTCACTATATTGTTTAAACTGGGTGACTGTTGCCACGTGTCATTGATGAAAAGAGTCATGGCTCCATCTCTAATTTCCTAGAAACTTTGCTTGTGTACAATTCCACTGTTTTCCCGGGCCGCTTTCCAAATGTTGGACCCTGGAACTTCAACCTCATGACAAATAAGTTGTTGCTTGGGCAAATGGGGGGCATATTTCTAATTCCACAACCTTCCCCAGGGTTCCTCGAAATGGGTGATCCACCTCCATTAGATTTTAGCTCCCATGATATTGTTGCTGTTGAAAGGATCCCTAAGCCCCAAACTACCTACCTCTTTCGGCCTACACAGGATATTCCAATCAACAAGAGCCCATTTTTTGTGTCCTTCCTTTCCCCCCCAAAGGAAAATCCTTTGAATGGAGCAGATTTGTTTGAGGACAGACTTCGGCACTACCAAAACAGAGAACAGATACAACGGAATGACCTGGAGCATCGACTTAACAAAAATAATACGGATCAGCAGATTCAGAGCCCTGAAAGTCCAAAGGTCCAGTTTTTGCTTAAGTTTGTCCAATAGTTCCTTCCACAAAATTTGGCGAATAACAGAATCCGCTACGGGGGCACCTAGATACTTGGAAGGCAGGCCCCCTTCCGAAAACTGAAGAATCCTAAGGACGTTCCTTCTCGTAATGCTCATAGTGTTGAAGAAATAAACCTGGGATTTCCAATCCTTTCTTGACTCCTCTTGCTACCTGAACGCTGGATGACCCGATCAACATCGTATCGTCAACTAATTGTTGGTGTGTTTGAGGTTCCAACCCCTCACATAGGGAGAGCCCGTGGATCTGACCTTCACCCTACATTACCTTAAGCATACATTCGAGACCCTCAACAATGATGATGAAGAGGAAGGGCGACAGAGGGTCCCCTTGCCGAATACCCCTGGAGGCCTAGAACGGCTGAGACAAGGTACCATTGACCAAAATAAAAAAAAGGCACAAGATACAAGGCTCATCACCCAATTAGTCCAATCCCTGTTGAAACCAAACTTCCTAAGCATCTTATCCAGAAATTTCCAATTGAGTCTGTCATATGCTTTAGAGAGATCTAACTTTAGAAGCATACCTGGGATTTTCTTAGTCTTTAAGGAATGTATAGTTTCATGCACCAAGATAATACCATCAATGATTTGGCGGCCTTCCAAAAAACCAACTTGTTCTGGGGAAATGAGAAGCGGGAGCAGAGGGTGTAACCTGTTGGCAATAACCTTAGTAATGATTTTATAAATGACCCTGCATAGGGCAATAGGTCTGAATTTTCTGGGATCTTCTATGCCAGTTTCCTTGGGGATAAGCGTGAGGTGAGTGGCATTGAGAGCTTTAAGAATGGACCCTCATTTCCTAGAATCCTCCACGAGCCCCAAAACATCATATTTAATCCATCTCCAACAAGCATGGAAGAAGGTCATGGTGAAACCGTCCAGGCTAGAGGCTTTGTCCTCAACCATTTGTTTAACAGTTTCCTCCAACTCTTCCATTTCGATTGGTTTCATTAAAATGAGGTTGTGATCATTTTTTATCATCCTCGGGGTGACCTGCAGAACCTAGGATTGAGCCTCGCTCCTGTCAACCACTGGCTCTTCCAGGAGGTCCGCAAAGAAGTCACTAAGAGTCCTTTCCAGCTCTCCTTGGGCTTTAGTGTGCGTCCCATCCCTATTTATGAGCCGCACTATTCTGTTCCTCTACTGGTGTTGGATGGTCACTTTATGGAAGAAGTTGGTATTCCGTTCCCCTTCTTGCAGCCATCAGTTCCTAGATTTCTGCTTCCAAAGGATTTCCTCTTGCTGCGCCCAGGAATTCGTTTAGGAGAAGGTACTCTTCCTTTCTCAAATCTCCGTAAAACCCTGGGAAAGACCTTTCTATTGAACTTCTTGCACTTTTTTGCCCAACCACTTTTTTTCTTGGAAGATGTTCCCAAAGGACTCCATGTTCCAAAGCTTGATTTTATTTTTCAAGATATTTAGCTTTTGTTGGAACTGGTACATCAACGTACCTTTGACAGGAGGTATCTCTGACCACCACTGATGAAGTTTTTTCGAGAAATCTTGATGAAGCAGCCAGAACTGTTCAAACCTGAAAGGTCTATAGAGATTCTCCCCAATCCGTGATCATTGTTAATCATTTATTCACATAAGCGAAACATATACTTACTTGCAACAATGAAACCAACTACTTGGAGAATCAGCTCCTCCCAACCATAATAGTTTTCCCAACTCCACCCCCGAG
The DNA here is from genome assembly GCA_027924585.1 of Larix kaempferi. Taxonomy (NCBI): domain Eukaryota; kingdom Viridiplantae; phylum Streptophyta; class Pinopsida; order Pinales; family Pinaceae; genus Larix; species Larix kaempferi. The sequence goes on from BSBM01000779.1 coordinate 18,392,038, forward strand.
CTGGATCACCACCATACATTAGAACGGCAAGCAACATTTCCATGCGATACTCTCTCTCTTAGAGTCTGTAACAAGTAATGATAGACTTATGAAAAGAGAGAACACTAAACACAGTTCCTTTATGCACAACATAGCGTTCCATGCTATCTTAGTGCACCAATATATATAGTTTTGCCTAGGTCTTGTGCCATCCCAATCAAATCTTCAATCAATCCATCAATCCCTATGATTTAGGATCTTGTCTAGTAGTTGAGATTTTAGATTGGATTTGATTGGTAAAAATCTCTTGTTAGTACTCCGGTTGATTCTTGGATGTAAGGAATCAAGCAAAGAACATATTTCAACCAATATTTAAATCTTTAGCTGGCACTAAGATTAGAGGGGGCTCCCTCACAATATTATTGATATAACACTTTCTACTTATTGAGAAACATAGGTTATTAGAACTTCAAGAGAATAAGTCATATTTAACAAGGAATTAATAAGGAATTTGGTTGGAAGTAGTTTACTAGTAGAGTTGGGGATGAGATATGCAAACTCTCATATTAGAGGCCTTTTCATTGGGCATGGAGTGAGAAAGAAGATCTTTAAAAACTCAGTTGGACATAATATCAATTACAAAGGAATTTCATTGACTGGAACAGTATAACAGCTTTAAATGAGGATGGATTTAGAAGGTGAAAAGGAGAGAATTAAAAGGAGTGCCTCTTGGAGAAGTTCCTAAAATTCTAAAGGATGACAAGGAGAAGACTAAAAGGAGTGCCTGTTGGACAAATTCTTGAAATCTTGATGAAAGAATAAACGTGCTGAGCCTCAATCATTTCAGAGTAGTCAGTAGTTTCTAACAAGCTGCAAAATCTTCATGAATCAACTTGTCAACAAAACAAAATGTATATATATTTAAACAAAGATCCAACCAAGATTGTAGTCCCTTCCCAACACAGATGCATATGTATCATTCAACAAAATATTCAAAAACTCTGAATAATTGCTAAACTGTTGCTCAAATCTTTTATTTCAAGAAAAAGCAGCAAAGAGGAAAAATTGTGGAAATACAAGAGAGATACAAGCTGCTACAACCAATGATCTTAATCTCTGCAAAAAACACTACATCTTCTCCTCCATCAGGATCATGAATCCAATGATCGGTTTCTCATCACTGAAAAGAATTACAAGATGTCCTGCAGGCCATGGCTGGCTCAACCCGCTCGCTTCCTGAGAAAAATCCGTTGCCCCTATGAATTCGAATTGTCCTTGCATAAATAGATAGAGAAGAGATCATAATAGAAAATTGGATCTGATAGCTGGATGTAAGAGAAATGATTTTGGAAAAATCCATCTCAAAAGGTCCCAACTATCTCACAATGTATCCATTTGTTTTGAAAACGGTCAGTTACAAAAGGTAAATTGGCCCATTTTTGAAGTGGGTTTTCAAGCATTTGAGCTGATTCCTCACGGTTTTCCTAGGACAACTCATGCAACAAAATGTCTCCTGTAGGTTCGCGATTTACCAAATGTCTTAAAACATCTTTTATCAGTTGGCGATTTCACGGCCCTCAAAAAGTAGTTTGGGAAAACCACTTTAAGACCCCTGAATAGCTCTCTCACTGCCACGTGTCCATAGTGGTTTTGAGTTCAGGTCCATGTGCCTTTGATTATCCTTCATGCAACTTTCCAAGCCTGAATTGATGAGAGCCATAGATCTAGGATGCTCATAATCTACCATTTTCCAAAAAGATTTTACATTATAATAAAAGGAAAATTAACCTCTCTCTTGATATTATATTTAATTCACAAATGAAATATGTGAATTTACACCATCCAAACCGTCATGATAATTTTAGCAGCTAGGTAGGTGCCTAGTTTAAGGCTCAATTGCTCATAAAATGAAAGGGGTCAAAATTAGTACCGACATCTCTCTTGCTTGCTTACACATGTTCTTTGTGCCATGGTGGTTTCCCCTCATTTAGCTAGATTCTCCAAGTCCCTTTTTCTTTTATTAAATAATAAAAATAGTTTGTTGTGCAAATTGTCACTCAGTACTTTTGAGTTTTTAAATAACTCTTAGAAATTAATTGTCATAAATATTAAATCAAAATAAAATAATAATGTTTTATGGTATCACACACTCGGTAGATGGATTGATGGAGTTCTTGAGTGCAATGGGTTAGTGGGGTGGTTTCTTACTCCGCATACACACCTAGTGAATGACTCTTGGCCGATTGGAAATGAAATAGACCGCGCTTTTGCCACCCTTTTTTTTTCATTTGGTTTAACAGAAGCACGTGAGCACTAACAACGTGCACGTGCAATAGCACGCATGTGCCTTGGTTCGCTACCGAACCTAAAGGCGGGTGTGCGCTTCCTTAGGTGTGTGCGTGTCATCATTTTTTTTCCAACGTGGCCTCATTACAATGGTTTTGGGGGGCAACTTTGTGTGCCCACCCTCAAAATTTAAAATTAATATAATTTTTTTTTTTTTTAATCTTAACATGGTTTTTGAGTACTTTTGTGCAATAAGATTGCATATATTCATAAGAAATTATATACAATGATTTTGTATGATTAATTTATGGTTTTTGTTATATTTTTATTCATATTATTGAAATCAAGTGATGATGGAAATAAGAATAATGTATTAGAAATGATGAGTAATAATTATGATGTGCATGACAAAGTGAGTAACCAAAATTAAGATATTATAAAACATTTTTCTTTATTATTTTATTATTGGTCAAATTCTCATCTATCACGGCCACAACCACAATAATGGTGGCTGACATAAGTATTAGGTCACACAATAAAGGTAGCTAACATAAGTATTAGGTCACAACTCACTTAGGTCAATTTGGTTAATAAAAATGGAAATATCTTATGTGAGCTATGACAAAAATGGAAACCTCTATAACAAAAATGGAAACATCTTGTGTGAATCTCTTTTATAAAAACAACTTTACTCTTTAAGTTTTAGATGGTCAATTTTTTTTCATTCTCAGACAAAATCACAATCAATCATCACCAATCTCAATGACTCACATGATTGGTTCAACAAAAAAAAGAACCCCATGAAACTCAAATATTTAAGTTTAGTATTCAAAGTAAAGTTTTTCCCTTTCCGTTCTGGTAAAAAGTCTACTCGATATCTACTTCCATTGGACGTTTGTCAATAAAATTCGGTTGCGACTTGCGACTCTTTTTCTGGAGTAGCACGAAGACTATTGTTTCGTTGACAGTTGACATACTATTTTAGTAAGTAAAAGCTGGTTGAGCAAGTAAAATCTCATTTCATTTGATTTATCACTCACAACCGTAAATTGTAATTCACTGGATGAACGTTCAACAACTACACATGTGCAGTGATAACTCAGACCAAGTAAGCGGGATACTTTTTTTTCGAGCGAAAAAAACTACTATTGGTATTCATAGGAATCAAATAGTACAATGATAAGCTGGATTCGATGTCCGAATCGATGCAAAAACTTCTGATGTTTGAAATATATACGAAAGGTCAAAACCTTTCGAAAATCAGATGTTCAAAAATACAGACTTTCCAAATCTCCAAAACAAAAAAATGTTATAGAATAACCAAAGCTATATCCAGCTGAAACTAGAAAGGAGAAAGCCAAACAGAGCTTAATCATAGAAATAAACAGCTCCACTATCAAGAGAGGAGTTATCCCACCATTCTTCCCAAAGAAGCTGACCTTCCACACCTGCTAGAGCCTGTTTTGATAATTTATCCGCCAATGAGTTATGAACTCTATAGATGTTTTCAAAGCTAATATTCTGATGTTGAGCAATTTCAGATTGAGTCCGAAGACACCAATGTTTCAAGCTAGTGACATTCAGTTTGAACTTGCCATCCGCCCACTTAATAGTAACACGGGAATCACCATACACTTTGATACTAACCAAGCCAAAAATATTGGCCACTTTTAATACACACCAGAGAGCCATTAGCCCTGCTTTCATATTACTACCAACTCCACAATTGAGCTTGACTGTGGAATAGTGAGATTCGTTCAGATAAAGGACACCTCCCACTGCACAAATCCCATTTTGTGCAGCACCATCAAAGAAAAGAACAGGCTACTCCACCTTAAGAGTGAAAAGACTGGCTTTTTCTATCTTCATCCTATGATCATCAACTTTATAAGATGAAAACATTTTCAATGTTGTCATGTTGCACTTTACAACATCAAGGGTCACATTCTGAAAGACTACACAATTTCTTGAAAACCAAATAGCCCAAGAAATAAATATGGCAATAGAAAAAAATTTGCTTGTTTTTCTTCTACCAAGTCAAGAGACAATTACTGAATGCACCAACATCCCACTGATAAGTAAACTTTAAGCTATCAGCAACATAATCCCAAACTTTTTGGGTGAAAATGCATTGGACAAATAAGTGTTGAGAAGTTTTTGCATCTTTGAGATAGAGAACACATATACTAGGGCCGATCCAACCTCGCTTGACTAAATTCTCCCAAGTCTTCAACTTATCCCGCAGAGCAAGCCATAAGAAACATTTTATTTTTAATGGAATTACCCATTTCCATAAGATCTTGTACCACCAGTCTTGAGGATAGATAAATTTATCTTGAATGATTCGACTGTATTCGTTGACATAGATACGAAGTCAAATCGACGGGGTTGTACTTTGTACACGATGTTTGAAAATTAGATGATGATGGGCTCCATCCTTCCGCAACTTTTGTCTAAATTTATGTTTAAACATATGCGATGAGCCGAGTCCCAGGCCAAGATGAACCCTTGCCAACCTGTGTTCCGCACTACCAAATTCAGTCAGTGGCAGAGGAGCAAAAGGCAGTAGGAGTGTTAACTATGACCTGTAAACAAGGCCAAAGAAAAGCAGCCGTTGTTTCCTCCAAACCAAAGATAAGAAAATGTCTCTGGTCACCTCAAGAAGTCCAGAAACTCATCGATTATATGATGAACAACTGCCTTCTTGGCTGCTCTTGGAGCTATGTGGCCAAGCAAATTGGTAATTCATTATGTATCTACTCCCTTTAATTTCAATTTCAGTGATCCCTTTTTTATCCCTTTTTTAGTTTATGTAATTCAATTTATTATATTTTTCATGTCGTAAGTTATGAACACTCGATAGGTCACAAGTTAACTATCATAAACCAGTTATGTATTGTTCTCCATGCTAAATTGTAATCAATTGTTGTCTATATCTCAAGTACTTGTTACCTTCTTTAATTAAATGGGTTTTGTGTAAGTACCTATTATCCATACATGAGGTACTAGTTAATCAACTATAAGTTATTTTTAATATTTCTTTTTTAATAATTCTTCTTTTTTTGAATTTTGAAATACTACCATAAAATTTATTGTTTTGTAAAGTGTTTATGGTTAATTTGTTTATATCTTAGTTACTTGTTATTATTAGCCTTCTTCTAGTTGAACTATTTTGGCCTTCTTCTAGTTGAGTTTTTTGTCTATTACATTCATTTATCCATACATTAAATACCAATTATCCATACATAAATTACCAATTATATTTTTTCGTCTATATTTTATAAATATTTATTTTCAGTTATTATAAAAATATATAGTATATTTATTTTTTTATAATTTTAATATTTTACATTAATAAATCTTAATTAAAATATTTTTCTCAATAATATTTTACTATTATTTATGTATATTATTATTTTTTAAAACTATTCATCACCTTATAATAATATTAATATTTTAAAAAATCTATTTTAAATTAAATTACATTTAATATAATTTTTATTAAATTAAATTATATTTAGTATTAATCTTTTCTAAATTAAAGTATTAGATAAAATTTTTAATCAACTTAAGAATATAAGGCTGAAACCTAAAATCATTTGCAGATATGCATCTTCTATTATATTAGTTATGATAAATTTGCAGATATGCATCTTCTACTATATTAGTTATCATAATATTACATTATATTATTTAAATATTTATTAAAGTGAATTTACTATAAGATCTATTTATAGTACAAGATACATATATGAACATGTATTTAGGATTCAGATTTTTTTATTTTAGATTGATTAAGATAGTTGAATAAAATGACAACTAAAGAGGAAATTAAAATAAAATTAAAATATTTAAGTTTAATTTTTTAATATAAGATTTAATTATTATAAATATTAAATTAAAATTTATGTAAATACATATTAATTATAATTTTTGTTACATTATTAATTTTCTGAAAGATTTATTTCTAAACTCTTTGAATATAAATATTTTTTTTTTCTCGTAAAGTCTTGTAAACCAAATTGGTTTTTAGTGAAAGTTAATATAAATTCATTACATAAAAAAAGTAATACAATGTATTTAAAATCCTTAAATATATAAGTAATAGATTAATAAATAAAATAAAATATTGATAATAATAAGATTGTAATTTTTTTTCTAATGAAATCTTAGAAATTAAATATATGTAATTTTTTAATCTAAAAAAAATTATATATTAAAACAAATTTATATTATTAATTATAAAAATATACTTTAAACTTTATGAATTATTTTTAAATATTTTTCTTTTCATACTAATATTCTCATTTAATCCTTTAATGAAAATTTAATTAAAATTTTAAAATATTAAATAATTTAAATATTTGAAGATATAAATTTCAAACTTCAATTTCTTAATAGTTAAAGAAATTAGGTTCAAAACTCAATTGGTGAAATTTACACATTTAGTGTTTTATTTCTTGACATAATTTATGCTAAAATATTAGACAGCTTTCCGACCTACCTATGCTAAGAGTACTTTATGAGATTGTGTTGAATGTGTATACAGGAGTGCAGAGATGCGGAAAGAGCCGCAGGCTCAGATGGATTAAATACTTACGGCCCGGCCTTAAAACACAGTGCAATTTCACCCCGAGAAAAGCAAGTGACGACAGAGTTACAGTCCATTCTTGGTAACAGGTTTGCGTTTTTTTCTTTCCCCAAACCCCTCATCTCTTATATTCCGTGTTTCTGATTTGTTCTGTAGTTATAATTGTTCACATGAGTCCCTGCTTTTCTTCCCATTAACTTGCGAGTGAATGGCATTGACGATGTAGGTCTCAAATTGCTTCTCATTTGCCTGGACGTATCGACAACGAGATAAAAAATTATTGGAACTCTTGCATCAAGAAGAAGCTCAACTTAAAACAATCCGGTGTACCATTTAACTCCTCCAACGAAGCCAACGGCAAAGGCAACACAAAATTTACTATACCCTCTCAATCGGGCCATACCTGCGATATCAATTCAGTGCCTGCCAAAGCTCATGATGGTTATATGTTGGTTCACACAGCGAAGCCGTTCCACTGGATGCCTGAACGGTACCTGCAGTTGCTTAATAACACCTTTAATGGACTTCCCAGTACAGAAAATCAGCTCTCTTTTGTTGACGACGTATTGCCCGATTTAAAGTATGAACAAGTACATAAACAAAATAACGTTTTTCAATTGCTCCAAACCCTAGTAACGACCATCTAATTTCTTATTCTCAGCTCAGGATTACTTCTAGTGACATCAATCATAGCTTCTCTCATGCTTTTACATCTCCAATTCTGCAAGCCCAAGATCAAACTTATAGTACCGCAAAATCATCAAGATGCGATCAGATAATAGACTCGTGGACTATATTGCCGATTCATAAAGCTCGTGATCTTAAGAGTTGTAATCTCAATGGTCCCAAGTTGGTTAGTTAGTTGAGTCAATGGTCCTAAGTTAGTTGAGTTAGTTGTTGACTAGGTCATTAGTCGACCCATGGTATACACTCGCCCATAGTATTAGCTAGTGGTTTTGGTGTTATGTGAAACTATATATATGTGTGTTTAATAATGAGAAGGCCATCAATATGCCCATTTATGTTTCTGCTCTTTATGTTTTGTGTATTGCAAACTTTAACATGGTATTAGAGTGTATGACCTGATCCATACATGTTGTTGTTGGGTAAGCCTTTTCACAAAGTGGAAAGCACACACGTGTAATCCTAGATCTTAGATCTTGTTTTTGGGTAAGCATTTTGAGAAGTTGGAGAGCACACACACACGGTTGGAAGTTGCAGCATAGAACATAGACGGAACAATGGGGCCACAACAATTTTTATTTTTTTAATTTCGAAAAAAAAAAAATTCTGCGGCTGAAGGGAGGTTGTCACACTTTACCTGAAGGAGAAGTGCGACGTCTCACCCTGCCTAAAGGAAAAGTGTGATGGTGTTGCACCTTGCTTGAAGACAGACTGTGACTATGTCGCACCTTGGCTGAGGACAACCTACGACGATCGTTGCAAGCTTGTTAGAAGGGAAATTGCGATGAACAACCTTGGACTTATAGGATTTTGTCCGTCACAACTCATCAATGCGCTGTGTCAATTAGTAGATTGCGATGATCAGTTTAATAGCTATCATACTCCATGGCAAGCCTGAACATGACGCCGATCTCAGATCCAATGCTGAACAGCCAGATCTCGGAGGAGATCTAGTTTTTAAAAAGAAATATTGTTGATGGTGAGCCAAAATATTGGACAACGTTCCAGCTTTGATTGAAGCAGATCAAGTCTTGCAGAGGTCGATCCAAGAAGAACCTATGTCGAAAAGGGCACAGCAGATCTAAAGACTGAAGGACCACTGATCTTGAAGAAAACCAAGAAGATTGAAGATGGTGCTAGAAGAGCTACTAGAAGAAATCGAAGAGGTAAGAAATCTGTTAATTTCAATAGGTTCATGGCAAACTTTTGATGGAGATAATTATGATTTATGGTCATTGAAAATTAGGGATTTGTTAAGGTGACAAGATTTGTGGCATTTTGTAGTTGAAGAGGATCCTAGTGATCTAGAATCATTTCAGATTTTGACAGAGTATCAAAAGGAAAGAAGGCAAGTTGTTGCCTTAAGTATCATACAAAATGGTATAGATTATTCCATCTTTCATAACATTTCAGATGCTTGTACTCCCAAAGAAGCTTGGGATATATTGAAAGCAAAGTTTAGTGAAGAATAACCCGATGTAGAAGAAGATGAAGCAGAGTTTAGTGAAGAAGAACCTAATGTAAAAGAAGATGAAGTAGAGTTTAGTGAAGAAGAACCTAATGTAGAAGAAGATGAAGCAGGGTTTAGTGAAGATGAACTAGTTGACTTTGCAAGCCATGCAGAGCACTAGGTATCCCACAGTGAAGTGAAAGACAGCCAAGAAGACTGTGTTTATGATGCAACCAATGATCAAGTAAGCTCAACAAAGCTTGTTGATCTAGCTCTGTTTGCTAATGACAGTGAAAACAAGCCTGTCAATGCAGAAGTCCCTAGTGATGTGAGTGATAGTCTCTCAAAGAAAGAGACAGTTGATAGTAGCAGTGAAAGTCTCTCAGAGACAGTTGACAGTAGCATAGAAGTTACAACAGCCTGTTCATCACAGAACCAGAAAACCAAAAGTTTGAGGGAGCTATATGAGCAGACTCCCATTATTGATGAGTAGAATGAGTATGCTCTGTTTCCCTATCAGCCCACAGATTTTGAGGAAGCAGTAAGGATGCACATTGTGTACAAGATGCAACAGTTAATGATGATGTAGGTGCCATTGAAACACCAGAAGAGGAAGATGTGGAACACAAAGATGAGGAACGCAAAGAAGTGAAATCTCTCCAAGAAGAGATGAAATATATTCATTTATTTTCTGACAACAAATTTGAGTGTGCAGGTAAAATGGACAGCAACATACAATATGTTGAAACAGAAGAAGAATAAGAAGACTTGCACTATGTTCTAGGACCAATGAAAAGCAATAACATTGATTATTGTGCAGAAGACAAAGAAGATGCTGAAGAACACCTACTTAGTATCAAGTTCAAGACCAGTAGGCACAACACTTAGACATTGATAGTGCTGACCACACCATCCCACTTGAGATTAAGGGGGTGTGTTAAGAGTTGTAATCTCATGTGTTAATTTGGTTAGTTAGTTGAGTCAATGGTCCTAAGTCAGTTGAGTTAGTTGTTGACTAGGTCATTAGTCCACTCATGGTTTACACTGGCCCATAGTATTAGCGAGTGGTTTTGGTGTTATGAGAAACTATATATATGTGTGCTTAATAATGAGAAAGCAATCAATATGCCTATTTATGTTTCTTCTCTTTATGTTTTGTGTATTGCAAACTTTAACACCCGCCTCGGCCATTAATGCTTTTAGCTGTACTAACACCATCCACAATGGTGTTGATATGAGCGACTCAATGAAAGGTAAAATTGAAAACACTAGCCAGATCATGCTTAATGAAAATGAGAATAAGTTCATGATCGGTTATTCGTCATTCACAGCTTCCTCTAGAATAACAGCATGGGGTGCTAGTCATTCCCATTCAAATGCCATTGATTTTAGCGATGTTTATCTAGGAGCTTATCCATCGCATATGGTGGATGATTACGCGATTAAATCGGTAGAGGTCGATCAACACTTCAACATTCAACCTCAGAACTATTAGTTACCTCAGATTGTAAGAATGCAGGTTGGTGAAGAACGACATTGCTCAACAATTCCCAACGAAGAAGACAATGCGACACCGACTGCTACATCATTAGGAAGAGTCGGAGAAAATGGAGCATTTGACTTGAAGGGTGACTGTGAAGGTGAAGCAAACCATGTTAAGGTTTGTGCACAGGAGGAGCATATGTACAACGCTTCTTCTTATCTTAAGCAATTCCATTTGACCTGACTCATAATAATTAGGAAATGCAATGCTTCCGCGTCCCACCCGTCCATTCAAATTCAAATCCACTAGGAATCTAAATTTCATCAGGCCCACCAAATCTATGTCATCTGTTTGATCGCATCAAAGAAGGATTTCACTTTTTAAATATGTAGATTGCATCACATAATTAGAATTTCTAAAACGCTCACGCATCAAATCATGTAGTTTCTATACACTCCTGTTTACATATATACGATGTTTTCAAATTCTTACAGACCATTGTAATTATGTATTTTTAGTGAGTTTCTATTGATATCAATTTTAAAAATTTCAATAAAGCTTACTAATATTATATAAAAAATAAGGCATTTTATTTTTCATATTGAAAAAACAAAACACATACGCTAGATGCTTCAATGCTGCTGATAAAAAACTTACAATATTAAGATTTTACTTCCGTTCCTTTGTTTTTCTTACAAATATTCAAATTTTTTTGTTGAAAATGTTGATAATTACATAACTGGTTTTTGAAATACAAAATTTGAATATGATTCATTTGAACTTAGCCTACATAACTGGTTTCTTGAAAGCTCCTGCCAGTTTCTTCAAGAAGAGTCAATACCTTGCAAATTGTTGTTTAAAATATTTTTCTTACCATTCATTACATCGACCACTAAGGTAGAGTTTCCAAAATCCTATAGGTTTTGTTTTGTACTCTTTAATCCTTTACTTAAAATATTGTAGTTCTCAAGGCCAAGCACTAAGCTCTATTATCTGTGTCTTTCCCACTGCTACATTTAATTTTGTTTTCTTTATACATCATCTCCTCCTTACCTGAATCATGTTTCTTAAAAAAATTATACATTTAATTCTACTTTCTTTCTGCATTATCTCCTTCTTACCCGAATCATGTTTCTTACAAAAATTATGCAAAGCAAGTAACTCTGCATACACTAGAAAAATTGGTGATTGAATACTTTCAAAAATATTATTGTTTTGGGTTGTCCAAATGCCCAAGGCAACTATAACTGGCACGCATTTTATCAATTTTAAATCAGCTATTTTTATCCAGTGCATTAAACAATCTTCAATTCTGTCAGTTTCCCATAATTTTTCCACATTGAGATCATCAGTGATACCTTCCTAAGTCTATTTTGTGAAAGGGCATAATCTGAAGAAGTGTTCACTAGTTTTCTCCAAAATATATATAAAGTTTATTAATTTATATTAAAAATATAAAAAAAATGATTAATGTAAATTTTATTTTTTATTTAGTGATTAATTTATATTTTTGACATAACTACTTGTATCTAGTTATATATACAATTATCAATTATACCAGCATAGATTTATGTTAACTCAAGCTCTATCAAGGGCCGATAGGGATAGGGATCAAATCTCTTGAAGAAGTTTATGACTCTAAAAAGGTGTTGTCACTTGAAGGGATTTGCTAGTTTATATGCTTGATAGAGCATTAATATGCTATTATTACAAAACTAATATCTAACTCATTGTTATATTATCAACTTAAAAATATATTTAATCTAATATATTTTAGGTTATAATCATTCAAGGGTATTCCAATTTGGATATTTTACAAATAGGCCAAAATTGCAATAATTAATTAATTAATTATGAAGTAAAATAGTTATTACATGTTCTAAAGTGTAACACATCAATCCTCTAAATAGACAAAAATTGCATTGATTCATTGGTTATGAAGTAAAATAATTATTTACCCAAATTTAACCATCCAAGTGCCAACTATTTCATGTTATAAATTATAACATATAAATCCTACAAATACACAAAAATTGCATTAATTAATTAATTGTGAAGTAAAATGCTTTCAATTTACTCAATCATTGGTTAATTTGAAATTATCACAAAACTAATATCTTACTTATTGTTCTATTATTTACTTAACAATACATAATCCACAAAGATGCAAAAATTGAGTTCATTCATTGATTATGAAGTAAAATAGTTATTTTTGTAACTATTAATGAAAAAAAATATTTAAAATGTGAGGATGAATGAATGGAAATTGAAATTGAAATTCAATGTATATTTATATAAATGTATTTTACAATCTAGCAATTTCAAATTTGGACCCTACATATGACACACATGACACATCTCATCCACTTTGGGATATAGAAAGGGCCTGTTGGCCCAAAAATAATTTTAAAAATTAAAACAATTAATAATAACCATATGTCTCTCCTCTTAAATATCTATCTTAAATATTTATTAGCCCATTAATATCTCCTGCAACATTGTATTTCTACACATCAAAACTACTTCTGACTTAATTTATTGTTTTGGTATTTCTTAGTAATCAATAGGCCACCCTGCAAAAGAGAATTTGACAGCTTTATCTCACACATTTTGAAATCTGCAACGTTGGATGCTATGTGTTTTCTCAAAATTCTCATTTTTTTCTGGGGGTTTTAGAATCAAAACCTTGCCTCAAAATGGTAATATTTACAAATATGCAATTTCAACAATCTCAAATACGCAATTTAGAGTGAAATACACAATCTAGATTAAATGACGGATTCTCGGACTACCCAAATCGTCAAAATTGCGGCTTGAGCAATGGCAATTGTGATTTGAACAATTGTTCCTTTTTATGGATTCCGGTGAATAGGTTTTGGTTACTCCTTATACAGCTCTCGTACATATTAGGGTAGTGCACCAATAGGTTCAAGAAAAAATCCACTATATTTTGTATATCTTCCAATAACTTGGATGTAGTCCTCAAGTGTCGTGGATGTCTCCATAGTCATTTAAGGAGGAAAGTGATGCTCTTCAAACCTAGGATAGTTGATCAGGCATACAAGTAAGTGTGGTGTGTTGATAATAATATGGATAAAAATAAAGTACAATTGCGTGGTTCCAAGTAGAGATACCACCAAGATGATTCGAATAGGGGAAATAAGAAGTGGAAAGGAAGGAATGAAACATTCACCTCACATAGGTGCGAAGATGTGATACCCCCAAGACATTATTATTTTATTTTGAATTTTATATTTGTGAAAATGATTTTAAAAACAATTGTTTTTGTAAGAGGTATTTAAAAAAACGCAAAAATAGTCACAAGAGGTGTTATTGACACTTTGCACAACAAAGTATTGTTTTGATTATAATTAAAAGCAAAAGACACTTGGAGAATTCAAGTAAACGAGGGGACACCACCATGGCACATAGAACATGTGTAAAACAAGCAACACATATTTTTACCAATCAAATCCAATCTAAAAACTCAACGACGAGACAAAATCCTAAATCATAGGGATTGAAGGATTGATTGGGATGGCACAAGACCTCAGAAAAAACTATATATGTTGGTGCACTAAGATAGCACGAAACGCCATGTTGTGCATGGGGAAACTATGTTGAGTGTTTCCCACCATTGCTTGTTACAGACTTTGAGAGAGAGTGTCGTGTGGAAGTATTTCTTGGAATTCTAGTGCATGGTGGTGATCCAGCTCGGGGGTGAAGTTGGGATAACATTGGTGTTTCTCTCTCCTATGGTTGGGAGGAGCTGATTCTCCAAGGAGTTTTTCCCTATTATTGATACATTGCTTATTTTGCAGGTATGTATATATGATAAAATTTAGATTGAAATTTTATTATGAAAATGGCTATTATTTTTACAGAAATCGAATGTTGAATGGCTAGCATTATTAAGTTCTATTAACGATAATAAGATACATTTTAGTAAAACTGGAGGTTCTATGCATATTTTATATCAAATAAGAGGCTTAGATCGAATGCTTTTGGAAAGGAAGAACTCTGTTCTCCATTTATAATTAGTGATTGCATAAAATTATATCTATGGAAATGATAAATCGTGTTTTCTATCCATAAGTTAGTAAACGCATAAACCCTATCTGATAATGGATCGGCCTTGTGCTTAAACTTTTCTCTCTGTTTATAAATTGTAGAATGCACAAAATATTTCTTTTATTTACAACTCTGTGTTTATTTGTATATGATAATGGATTGACCTTGTGGGAAGGACATATGTTTATATGGTATGGATCCCTTGTGTTTACATTGATTATATACTCTGCCTTTAGTAATATAATGGAACAGATCCTTTGTAATATCCCTAAACGTTTGCTTAGATTATTCGTACTTTATAAACAAAAGGGTGGGAATTTCCAGTTGCATTATTTTAAAAATGCTGCATAGTTTTAGATTCAATGTTGTGGAAAATAATTAAATGAAGTTCAATATTTTAAAATGGAAATTAAATCTTCTGCAGTAAAACCATTCATTTTCATTGTTTATTTAGATGTTTTCTCATAGAAGCAAAGTTAGTTTATTGAAATGTTTCGTGAATTAAAACATGTTATTCATGGAAATGGTAGTATAAAAAATAATGTGAGTTTTGGTATTTATTTTACAATGGATATGAGATTGCGACCCTATGTGTTCTCTCTGAAGAATTTACTCAGTCCTATTTGGCATTCGGTTATCTTGGAGTATCATACAAAGCACTATCCAAATTGCATGAATTCAGTCATGTATTATTTTGATAATAATAAATTGATGATAGTCATCTAACCCACTCCTCTACTATCTAGAGTTAAATTGTTTGAGATACAGTTTGATATTTTGTAAACAAGTTTAGAACAAAGTTAAACTATATAGACATTTATTGATTTAGTGCTTAACGTAGATGGTTGAATACATATAATATATGCATTTTACAAACTAATGTCTGAGCGAAATTCAACTGTAATATAATACCGAGCCTTGTATTATGAAATTAGTTCAGAGTCATTTGACCATAGTTATCATGTTCTTGATACTCTATGCTTTTCATGTAACTGTTAGAGAATTCTTCCGGGGAAGTGAAGTTCATGGATATAAGTTCATACAACTCGCCGATTTTTCCTTCAAGTCAGACGTTGTCAGGATCGACAACCCTCTAGTTCACCTAGCAAGCGATCAGTATCAATTGGAAGTAATGGAAATATGGTAGTTAACATACTTTTTATTTCATTATGACCTCTTCATAATCGTAAGTTAAACTATGGTATATTATCCGATGTTTTTACTATGTTATGATAAACGATTAATGTAGGTAATCATATAATGATATACTAAAACAATGAATCTCTTCAATCCCTTGATCGACACGTATATCGTTGAGTTAGTAAGGGTTAAATTAAATTAAGATCATTTTTTTTTTACCACATTGAAGTATGTGGATTTTATGGTATGTACACCATTTTAAAGGAACTTATTTATGTCACGGCAATTGATTACCATGTGGTTTCTTAAACCATATTAGGGAAAAACTTGTAGTGGATCCTTAAAAAGACAAACTTGGTATTAATTATTATAAAGGGAATAAAACATAAGAAATCATTATGTTAATATGGATTGGGAATTTAGACAAACAATATATATAGTGTGAATAGAATAAAATGAAGAATTAAGTCTTCTTTCGTTGTATTGCTAAGATGATTTCTTTTTGTGTTTTTCCAAGGTTAAAATTGTTAGTACCTTAGGAATGATTACAAGATGTAGAGTTAACATTATGCATTAATGTTGGATATGTCATGTCCATTGATGGTATAAAAGAGAAGAAGAGAATCGATTTACATGTATAGGTTTATAGGTATATTCTAGATATGCATAAATGTTAAAGTGATCATAAGTTATGAAATATACATTTCATAGTACGATGTACACGTCATAAAATGTTAGGACAAAGCTATGTCTTTGTATAAATGATTATCAAAGGGTAAAAGATTGAAGTGTTAAGTTGGTAAGCATGTTAAGTATTTTTTATATACTCAAGATATGTGCAACATATTAGTTTTCATTAAATAAATTCAAAAAATTTAAAATATTGTATTTTTTACATATTTGGAGTTTTTACATGTGGTATTAGAGCTTAGGTTATGACACTTGGCCTTATGGTGTCTGTTCACATTTTGATAAAACTAATGATGTTTTAATGTTGTTATTCTTACTTGTATAGAAGAAACTTCTTTTTACTAGTTTAAACTTCATGAAGAAATGACAGGAAGACGATCCCCTACCCCACTTGTTTGGGTTGAACTTAATGATCGGGATCAACCAAACAATAACAATGTTAATGATGATATTTTAAAAACCGTACGAAACTTACAAGTTGAATTGATGAACTTTAAAATGGAAGATTTTAATGAGGCCTTACTATTTAAACTAAAAAAAGTGTGAGGATAAGTGTAAAAAGAAACGTAAATGAGAGGACACGTCCTCTGAATATCCTTCTTCTGATGAAATCCCTATAACTATTGAATCAAAAGATTCTAGTAGTGACTTCGAGGGTAGATGAAGAAAGAAGAGAAAATATGAAGATGAGATAACAGGAGAATTTAAAAATATAAAGCCTCCTACCTTTGACGGTGAAGTAAAAAATGGAGAAGAAGCTGAGGCTTAGCTATATGGGATGAAGAAATACTTTACTATGTATAAATAATCAAATCCTATGAAGGGTAAAATGGCCATTTTCAATCTATTCGGGAAGGTTGAGATTTGGTGGTAGGACTTAAAAAGAGCTAAAAGAATTAATGATAGAAAAGTGAGTTGGAACTAGTTTTAAAAGGAATTAAAAAAAAATACCTCTCAGAGTATTAATATGAGGGGAAAGTGAAAGAGTTTTATGAGTTAAGATTGGGTTCAATGTCAATGCATGATTTTCGTATTAAATTCTTATCGTTCTTAAGATATGTGCCTTACCTAAATGAATAAAAACCTAAAATTCAGAGATTCCTAGGTTGCTTACCTAGCTTTTATAAAGACAGATTAGAGTAGAGTTTGATAACCCAAAAAATTTATATGAAGCAATGAGGAAGGCTAAATTAACTTATGATCAATCTAAAAGTAAACATGAAAATCCTTACAATTTCAAGAAAAATGAAGGGAATAATTTTAAAAGAAGAGTATTCAAACCCTTCAATAAACAAAGAGATTTTCAGAGGAATGCTTTTAAGGATAAACAACAACCAATAAGAACTGAGTATAAAGAAAATATGTTTAACAAGAAAAGAGAAGAAGTAAAAAGAGAACCATTGTAGTGTTGGGGATGTGGGGAGAGTCATTTCTATTAGGATTTTCCTCATAAGAAGGATAATCGATGTATTCACATTGTTCGATAAGCATCCACAGTTGGAGAGGTTTCTCAAAACATACTAAAGATAAGCGCAACTTTGGACAATCACCAAGCAGATTGTCAACCTTCCATGATCAAATTTGATGGTAATATATTTGGAAAACCTATTTCTATATTAATTGATTTTGGATCTACTATAAGTTACATAACTCCTAAGCTAGTAGAATTATGTAAAATGAAAAAGTATGTTTTTGAAAAGTCATGGTCAGTGCAATTAGCCACATGAACAAAAAGAAAGGTAACTGGCTTTATTTCTAGTTGTGAAATTTATATGCAAGTTTTGGTTACAAAAGTAAATTTGAGCATTTTTCCATTAGGATCATATGATTTATTAATTGGCGTGGATTGGTTAGAAAAGCATAGAGTAATATTGAATTGCCTTGAAAAAATTTCACTTGTATTGATGAAAAGGGTAAAAATAGACTTGTTAAAGGAATTCCTAAAAACGTTATTACTAGGAAAATATTTACTTTGCAATTGAAAAAATGTGCTAGGAAAGAATGTAGATTGTTTGTTGTGCATAATCACTAAAAATAACGATAATAAAAAAAACCTAGATTGGAATATTTTTCTCTTTTAAAGGAATTTAAAGATATTTTTCCTGAGGAGATACCTGTATTACCTCCAAGGAGGGATATTGAATTTAGCATTGAGTTGGTACCAAGAGTAGTGTCTATCTCAAAGGATCCTTATAGAATGAATACAACTGAGTTGGTGGAATTAAAATTACGATTCCAATAATTAATAGATAAAAATATATATAAGACCAAGTGTGTCTCCATGGGGAGCACCAATTTTGTTTGTTAAAAAGAGAGATGGCACATTAAGACTTTGCATGAATTACAAACAAAAAAATTAAAATGACAATAAAAAATAAATACCCTCTTCCCCGCATTGATGACATGTTTGATCAGTCATGTGGAGCTGTGGTATTCTCAAAGATTGAATTGAGGTGTGGGTACCACAAGTAAGAATTAAAGATGAGGATGTTCATAAAATAACATTTAGAACACGGTAGAGATATTATGAGTTCTTGGTTGTACCATTTGGCTTGACCAATGCTTCGGCCACGTTCATGTATTTACTGAACAATGCTCCCCATAAATACTTAGATAAGTTTGTGATAGTATTTATTGATAACATATTAATATACTCTAAGAACAAAGAAGAGGATGAAGAACATTTAAAGTTAGTCTTACAAACCTTAAGAGAACATAAAATTTATGCAAAGTTTACTAAATGTGATTTCTTTCAAGATAAAATCGAATACTTAGGTCATGTAATATCTAAGGAAGGCATTTATGTAGACCCAGATAAAATCAAGGCGATCATTTATTGGCTAGTTCCTAAGGATGGAACCGGGATTTGATCCTTTATGGGGATCATGGGTTACTACCATCGGTTCATTGAGGTGTTCTCCAGAATTTCTTACCCGATAAATTCACTTCAAAAGAAATAAACTAAATTTATATGGTCTAATAAATGTCAAGAAATATTTGAAAAGCTTAAACACTTGTTTACCACTGCACCTATTCTAATAATAGTGGATCCATACAAGGACTTCGTTGTATGTATGAATGCATTCTTAGAAAGATTAGGTTGTGTGTTACTCCAAGAAGATTATGTAATAAGCTACGAGTCAAGAAAATTTAACGAACATGAACGAAACTATGCAACGGATGACTTGGAGTTAGCTGTTATAATACATGCACTAAGAATGCGGAGACATTACATAATAGGGAGAAAATTCACTTTAATGTCCAATAAAATAAGCTTAAAATACTTATTTGATCAACAAAATTTAAATGCTCACCAAGCAAGGTCGTTAGCCTTCTTGAGCGAGTATGATTTTGAAATTAAACACATTAAAGGAAAAGAGAACAAAGTGATGGATTCATTGGGTAGTAATGCCATTCAACATTGTTCAGCTACTTTTAGTAGTTATAAGACAAATCTTGAATATTTGATCAAAGATACAACTAAAAATGATGAATAATACTTAAAAATTAAAGGAAAATTGGAAAAATATGTTAACGAAAGTGAATCCTCTATTTACTCTGTAAGCTTAGAGGACTTGTTGGTCCATAAAAATCAATTATATATACCAAATTATGAGGAATTTAAGTAATTAATCTTGAATGAGTTACATAAGAAACCATATTCCGGACATCTAGGATATCAAAAGATGATAACTAAGCTAAGAAAAAGCTATTATTGGCCTAATATGAAGAATGACATTGCAAACTACTTAGTTAGATGCATTGAATTTTAACAAGTAAAAACAGAACAACAACATCCTGCTGGGTTACTTCAAACCTTTCCTATTCCGGAATAGAAATGGGAGATAATAAGCATAGAATTTATAATGGGATTACCTAAAACAAATAAACAACATGACTCAATAATGGTAGTTGTTGATAAGCTAAGTAAAGTTGCACACTTCATACCTCTGAAATCCACCTTTAAAGCAATTAACATAGTTGATATTTTTATGAAAGAAATTTTCCGTTTGCATGGTATTTTGAAAGTTGTGATTTCTGATAGAGATGCAAAATTTACAAGTAATTTTTGGAAGTCTTTGTTTAAAGGTCTAGATACTCAGCTGAATTTTAGTACTGCTTACCATCCTCAAACGGATGGGTAAACTGAAAGAAATAACCAAGTGTTAGAATATATGTTGCTAATGTATGTAATGGATAAACCAGGTAAATGGGAAGACTATTTGCATTTAGTAGAATTTGCTTATAATAACAGATATCGAGGTTCATTAAAAATGAGTCCATTTGAAGTATTGTATGGTAGAAAATGCCACACTCTTGTGTCTTGGGATAACCCTGTTTATAGGATTTTTCTAGGACCTGACATGTTAAAGGAGACAAAAGAAATGGTGAAAGAAGTGCAACAAAACTTAAAGGTTTCCCAGGATTGGTAGAAGAGTTATGCGGATTTTAAAAAAAATCCAAGAGAGTTCAACATTGGAGATCATGTGTATCTAAAGGTAAAACCAAGGAAGATCACCTTGATCATGGGAAGGTGTTCCAAGCTGGCTCCCAGGTATTGTGGGCATTTGGAAGTGTTAGCTAAGATAGGGCCAGTAGCCTATCAGCTTGCACTTCCCCCTACTATAAAAGTGCATGATGCATTTCATGTTTCTTTGTTAAAAAAATGGCAGCATGATGCTACTCATGTAATTGATTGGAATATGATTCAGGTAGAACCCAAGGGCGAGTGTCAGACCAAAACTTTTCGCATCTTAGACAAGAAGGAACGTATGCTACAAAATCGAACCATCGCTCAAATAAAAGTACAATGAAAGCACTTCGGCCCTGAAGAGGCATGTTCATGCCAGGAAATGAAAAATAAAATGTGACAGGCATATCCATCCATGTTCTAGAATGAGCAAGAGATATCAAAATAAAAGAACACCGATGACGATGTTAAGAATAAGGGGGGAAGAAATGTGATACCCCCAATACATTATTATTTTATTTTTATAATTGTGAAAAATATTTCAAAAACAATTATTTTTGTAAGAGTTATATAAAAAACAACTCAAAAACATTCACAAGAGGTGTGAGTGACACTTTGCACAACAAAGTATTATTTTATTATAAATACAAGAAAAAGAAACTTAGAGAATTAAGTTAAAAGAGGGGCCACCACCATGGCATAGAGAAAATGTGTAAAGCAAGAAAGGGATATTTTTACGAATCAAATCCAATCTAAAAGCTCAACTACAAGAAAATATCCTAAATCATAGGAATTGAAAGATTGATTGAGATTTGATTGGGATGGCACAAGACTTGGAAAAAAACTATATATATTGGTGCATTGAGATAGCACGGGACGTTGTGTTGTGCATGGAAAAACTGTGTTGAGTGTTTTCTCTTTCATAAGTCCACCATTGCTTCTTACAGACTCTGAGAAAGAGTTCCACGTGGAAGTATTTCTTGGCATTATAGTGCATGGTGTTGATCCAACTCAGGGTTGGAGTTGGGCTAATAGTGGTGTTTCTCTCTCATATGGTTGGGAGGAGATAATTCTCCAAGGATTTTTTCCCTATTATCAGTACATTGCTTATTTTGCAGGTATGTATATATGATCAAATTTAGATTGGAATTTTACTATGAAAATGGTGATCATTTTTACAGAAATCAAATGTTGAATGGATAGCATTATTATTACTTTTAAGTTCCGTTAACGATGCTGAGATACATTTTAGTAAAAGGAGGTTCTGTGCATATTTGATATCAAATAAGAGTGTTAGATTGAATGCTTTTGGAAAGGAAGAACTCTGTTCTCCATTTGTAATTAGTGATTGCATAAAATTATATCTATGGAAATGATAAATCATGTTATTTGTCCATAAATTAGTAAACGCGTAAACAGAGATAACGAACTCTGCTCTCTATTTATAAATTGTTGAATGCACAAAACATTTCTTTTATTTTGAACTATATGTTTGTCCATCTCTGATAATGGATCGGCCTTGTGGGAAAATGTTTCTCTATGTTTATAAATTGTAGAATGCACAAAAGATTTCTTTTCTTTTGAACTATGTGTTTGCCTGTATCTGATAACGGAATGGCCTTGTGAAAAGGAGCTATGTTTATATGGTATGAATCCCTTGTGTTTAGATTGATTATACTCTCCCTTTAGTATTATAATGGATTAGATCCTCTGTAATATCGCTGAACGTTTACTAAAGATTAATCGAACTTTGTATACAAAAGGGTGCGGATTTCATGTTGCGTTATTTTAAAATATGTTGCATAGTTGTAGCTCCAACGTTGTGGAAACGATTAAATGATGTTCGATATTTTAAAATGGAAATTAAATATTCGGCGGTAAAACCATGCAATGTCATTGTTTATTTAGATGTTTTCTCATAGAAGCGAAGCCAGTTAATCAAAAATTTTTCGTGACTTAAAACATGTTATTCATTGAAATAGTAGTATAAAAACTAATGTGAGTTTTGGTATTTATTTTACAATGGATATGAGATTGCGAACCTATGTGTTCTCCCTTAAGAATTTACTCGGTCCTATTTGGAATCCAGTTATCGTGGAGTATCATATAAACCACTGTTTAAATTGCATGATTTCACTCGCGTATTATTTTGATAAGAATAAATTGATGATTGTCATCTAACCCACTCCTCTACTATCTAGAGTTAAATTGTTCGAGATACAGTTTGATATTTTTAAATGAGTTTAGAATAGAGTTAAACTATATAGACATTTATTGATTTAGTGCTTACCGTAGATTCCTGAATACATATAATATCAGCATTTTACAGATTAATGTATGAGCAAAAGTCAACTGTAACATAATACCGAGCCTTGTATTATGAAATTAGTTATGAGTCATTTGACCACATTGAGCATGTTCTTAATATTGTGTGCTTTTCATGTAATTGTTAGAGAAGGATTTTGGGGAAGTGAAGTTCGTTGATCGAACTGCACATCTACCCTCTCTTTTGTGTTGATATAACTCACGGATTTTTCCTTTAAGCCAGACGTTTCGAGGATCGACATTCCTCTAGTTCATGTAACTATGGGGACAGTCCTAGTTTACTTCTTTATAACTTCAAATAAGGTCATCAGAGTATCCTCAAAGATCTATATCACTAGTAATTTGAGCATGAAATTTGACATTCCATCTGAGGTCTAGGTTGCTGACAAACTCAATATTATGTTAGTTGACTTTTAGATTTTTCAAGCGACTGGGTGTTTTAGAATATCCTTGAAAATATTTAGGCAAGAAAGTGATTAGTATCAATTGGAAGCAACAGAAGTCTGGTAGTTAAAAAACTATTTATTTCATTATTTGGAGTGGCTAATTTCTCTCTTACTGTCATGCTTATGATCCACTGCATGATTATGGTTCGAACCTACTATCAAAGTTGCACAGAAGATGGACGGCATCATCAAGACTCATTTGGACCTGATATTAGGAAGCTCAAGTCTAATGAGCACATTCCACTTCTTTGCAAGGATAATATTCTTCCAAACATTTGACCAAGTTCTCACCATGGTATTTCTTAAGGATTATAAAAGTATACTTAAGTATAGTATTATACGCGATTATTTTGGATTGAAAAAAACATAAGTATAGATTGGTAGGAGAATATTAGAGATGAAACATACAATTTACTACTAAAACCTGTAAATTTTGGTAAATATTATGATAAAAAAATATTTTATGTAAATATACGTGATATTAGAGACTAAAAATGACCAAATAGTGAATTGTTTTTTGAAAAAAGGCCCAAAAAATATCTTGTTTTTTGATAAATCAACCTATGATTGGTAAGTTCAAAGAGATCATCAACATACTGGAAAGAAGGCAAAGAATCTAGTAGATAAAAATATATAACATAAAGTATTTCTTTAATCAAGAAAGTTAGGGTTATAAGCCAAAATATTGTACCTTGGATAACTAAAGTTTGATCCAATCTTTAAGCTTTTGTCTACGATCCACAATCCTAGATGAGCAACCCGCAAAAACTAGACACCTTCCTCAAAGCTTTTGACTATATAAAGATGAATAGATAGTTTGAAACTCATATATAAGAAGAATATGACTTGATTCATAGATTCATAAAATAGACAAATTATCTTATAGGAAAGAGAATCTTTTGCATTATAATCATCAATGGTGACAAGCTATACCTGATCGGTAACCTGCATTGTTGAAACTAGACCCTGGGATCCTTGCTCCTCTTCCTTCAATGGATATTTCTCCAGCATTTCCTTATACAAAAATTGTCCCCCCATTTCTCAATGCACTCTCCTTGTATTTATAGAAATACTGATAGGATAGGCTTGGAAAGGTAAATAGTTATGGAGGTTATGGCAGTTAGGATAACTACCATAACCAAATCTAATTTGGCTTTTAATATTTTTTCATGATTTTTGGAGGTACCCACGGGTATAATACATGACACCCTGCAAGTAACCCATGAGTATCATGCTAATCAACTAGCAGGTGCAAATTTTTGGGACAAAATCATGGGTTGTCAAATGGAGAAGCTACGCGTGACCCACGAGTTAACAGATGCAAGAGTCACGGTTATAGCTCAAAAATACTTCAAAAAATAGTGAGGCTAAAGAAGGTATTGTAAGATTTAGATACAAAGCATCTATAGTCAATGAGGTTGTTCCATCCATAAGGTCCTTTTGTGTGACGGACAATGCAATGTGGTCATGGAAGGAGAAGTGCCAATTTGACTTATAACAGATGCCCCCTAATGCATGAGGTTAGAAGGTACTGATGGATGAAATGCATTACAAAACAAGAAGTGGAGGAGCGTGAAAGCCACAGTAACAAAGTCTCAAACAATACATGAAACAAAACAAGGTCAGTGAACAATTACAATCTTGATATAAGAATATGTTCATAATGATAGAAAATGATCTCCAATATATATGTAAGAAATATGTGTATAGCATGGTCAGTGAAATACAAGTGTGGATCCATGTCAAAAGGAGATCATAGACATAAAAAAAACTAGATCTGTGTCTCATGAGGAGCCAATAGAAGTAGGGCTCGGTCTTGCACAGCTTGGGCGATAAAAAAGGAGTTGAATCATAGGCCCAAGGTCTTCAAACCAACCATCGATAAACAGTACAAACCCTAACACATGTGAATAAAGGAGTTAAAGTCGAACGTGGAGGATTTTTTTTTATTACCGATCAATGGTGAGAACCGTTAATAAACGCGAGGACACCCACCAACAATGAAAATGGGGTCCAAGGTACTTAGTACATTATTACAAGTCTGAATAGGAGGTCTTGAAGTTGAACACTTGAAGAATCTGTCGAGTAAGGGAAATTAATCTATTCCCATAACTCAATAGCAAGATGATCTTCCACTCAGGATTGCAAATCTCAAGGTACTAACCAAGAACTCTAAGTCGAATTCCTAGATAAAAATGGGTTGATGTTGATAGGAAGAGACCTGTGAGAAGGAAGGCATTGAGGTATCCTTCATCTTTGCACACAAGGAACAATGAGAGATTGAGTTGAAACAAGACTGAGATAGGGGATGGCCAACATGAGGGGTCAAGATGAACTATAGAATGGCCTACACAGGGGCAATCCTTGAACATTGAGCACTATAGAAAAGTGACTTAGGTAGCTTTGGATATACAAGAAGCATGATATAAGTTTTCCATGTAGAAGACATAACAAAATCTCCATATGACCGGAAGAGTAACCAATCGGAGGAGTGTACAACTCTGAAATCAGGTTAAATCCTAAATCCAAAACAAAGACCCATTGACTCAACATAAGTGTTGTGTTCAAGGATGAATTAGGGTTTGTGCACGAACTTGAGGGACCCTTTAGGTGCAATTATGCACCTAAATATGCATGTTTTTCACCGCTCTCTATAGCATGACATGCATGACTTATATTGACAAAATTTTAGGCATAGATAGAATTTTTTATGCAGATTCCAAATATGTAATTTAAAAAAAAAATATTGAGATTTTCTATTTATTTCCTTATTTTCTTATTTCATCACTCTGTTGGTCAAAAAACATACTGCACCCACATTTGATGTATTGCTCTCGAGGTTTGATCACTTACATAATTCAAAAAAAAAAAATTAAACATTTAATTTTGTAAAAATAGCGTAGCACTAGTTCTATAGGTTCTATACATGTCTACCAATTTTTGTATCCTAAAATCTTCATTTAGGCATTGAAAGGCTACACCCACAAAAACATATACCTTATCATTTGCCAAATAAATAAAAAGTGACTATTAGAAAACATGAAATTTGACATAGTTATGTCAATTTTCAATACCTAAAACTTATATATTCGGAAATGTGACTCAATTTCCTACGTTTCATCTTTTTTACTCGATGCAAGATATCTTGTGTAAGAATGTCAAAAAAAACAAGTAAGTTGAGGGATGCCTGATTTTTCATTTTTTTATTGCATCTAACGCGCCAAAAGTGACCCTCATTAGCTTGCACATGCCCATTAGACTTGCTGCCATATGATGAATGAATGACAAAGATACTCTTTCCATTCTCTTTTTAAATGTCTTTTCTTTTTTTAACGAGCATGAAAAGACTGAAAAGAAAGCTCGATAATATCTCTCTTGTTAAATTTTAACGATTCCATGAAAGTAAACTCGAAATACCTTCTTCATTTTGAACAAGATCGAAGAAGAGAAAGAAGAATGCTTTATACAAGGCCAACCATGTATAATTTAGAGAGTCCATGAGAGGGAAAATTGAGATTATATTAATTTTTTAACGAGTTTGAAGAATAGATAAAATAGTACTCCATAGGTTACTGATCCATGGATTTTAATATCAAGCCCGAATCTGTTCATTCTCATCAGTGTTTTCATGTTTAAGGAGTCTGAAAAATTTAAACAAGAACTCCATAGAACTACTCATGGATTTTAATATCAAGCCTGAGTTGGTATGTGCTCGCCAATGTTTTCATACTTAAGGAGTCCGAAAAACTTAAACAAGAAGTCCCTAATATACATTTTTGTTAAGTTAGCCTCCTTGTCCCAAAGTGTGTAAAAGTGCACGAGAGATTTTGTAAATAATCCACTAAGATCCGGAAAAGGGCTAAAATTATATCTAAGTGGATGTATATTTAAGTTCTTTAATGAGTTCGAACAAGACAAGTATACTCAACAATCTTGTCAATTTTAAGGAGTCTAACAAGAGCATGAAGAAACTCCATACGAATGAGGAAATTGGTATGAGTGGAAAAATAATGCATGATGAGTGACCAAGCCCTCAAAGTGGCAAGTGATGGCATGGGAACCGATATGACACAGTTTACTATCTAGGGTGACCCATGTTAAGGAAGTTCCTAACCATGGAAGAACAACGACAATGGAGGGTAAAAATAAGGGTTAAAGTCGTAGTCCATGGTGAAAAAGGAAATCCTAAGGCATAAAATGATGAGGTATAGATGCAATACAATGATCTAATCGACATGTCATAGGAAATCAAACCTTTTAGAGAACATCGGTATGGACACAGTAGTGAAAAAGCACCTTTTTGTTAGTTTACCTAGTCAAAATAACTTCATTAGTCATTTTATATATTAAGAAATGAACAAAAAGAGGTTTCAAACTATAGAAAGTGGGTAAAAAATAAAATAGATTTTTATAAATAGTAACAAAACCAAAAAATAACCCATATTTACCATTTTTACCATTGGAGAAGAGGGAAAATGCTACGACTTTAGATGTTGAATACAATCGATTCGAAGGACCATTTCAAAAAATGTCGCTTGGAGGTAACAAATATCTGTCTTCTTTTCACGTTTAATACTTTTTTAAGGATTTTAAATGGTATTTTGAATATTTTGTTTGAATTTAAAATTTAGGTCTACGTACCCGTGGGTAGGCCTTCTTGAAATTGATGGGTATGCGAAATAGCCGTAGGTTGGAATGAATTCAACTCGTGAGTAGTCGCCCCTATGTTAAATGGAGACCTGCGGGTAGCACAAACCAAATTTAAAAACTTCAAACTAATGCAAAAATTAATGGATGCAATGTAGGATGGTGCTCACTTGGATAGAAAGAGAGCATGAGGCCATGGATAGAATAGACATGGGGGAACCTTTGACTTTGAATTCCTTAAGACGATGTGGAATCCTCAACTTTTTCTGCAGGTCAAACATGAGGGCGCAATCCCATTTACTCCAAATGTTATTTTCCTATTGGGATCCTGATCAGGGGATGTTCAATATCCAAGGGGAGACGATAGATTTCACAATGGATGATATATATCTCATTATTGGAATATCCCATTGAGGAGAGGTGGTAAACCTCAAGGGAACATTTAAAGGTGTTGGAGCTTTATCTATACAACATTATATCAATACCTACTATATAGCATGGATGAAGAAGAGGGGCAGTCAAGTGCGGATTAGGAAAAAAATCCAGTTCTCTATTGAAAGTGATCTTGAGTACCATAAACAGGATCGATGGCAGTGAGGCTAAATATCTAGCTTCCTGAAGCTATATGCAGATTGGTGTGGAATTTCTACGCAATGTCATATTTGATTGGTGTTCTAGTTTGTTGGTGAATATGAAAGACCAACTTACAGAGTGAAAAATGGGAAAGAAGAAGAAATTTGGATATGAAAGCATACTTTGCACCTTCTTCTTAAATAGAGTCTTTTCCTTGAATCCAGGAATGGCTCTTCCACCACTCAACCCTCGAGAGCCTCTAATGACTCGATGGGGTGATATTTTCCTACACCATGGAGGAGGTGAGAGTAGTTCTTATTATGCTGATGAGGATTATATTGGATGGTGGAGCCTCCAGGTGCCAGCATTCGAATAGTTTTCCTATGCTGGTATGGACTTTCGGTGTGATCTTGAGCTCATGTTTCCTCTAGGAGCAGCCTGGGGAGATATAGGTACCAAATTTTATTTTGAAAGTTATTTAATTTTTAAGAGTTTTGTATTTAACATATACATGTGTTTTTTAATGAGTTTGAGTGCTAACAACATACATTTTATGCAGATGTGGGTTTAGTAAGGCCTTCTAGGCATCCCCGGATATATGTGTGACTAACAGAGCCAGGTGGTACTAATGTCATGCTGTGGAGTATTGAGGGAAATATGGGCCAGCTGACACATGACATTCCTACATATTGTATTGAGCGGATGCCCATATATATGTAGGAATATGTGGTGGGCATGCCCCCTGCATGGATCCACCTACTTAGGAAAGTGGCTAGGCTAATGATCTGTTATAGGGAGGCCCTAGCAGAGCAAGATAAGGCTCTTGCTTTTCTTAGAGAGATCAAAAATTATTTTGAGGTTGTTATGCCCACTTCGTATATTGTTATATTTTTATAGAGATAGACTCAGACTCATATATTTTTTGGACCTATATATATACATTATCGGTTTATATACATGTTTTCTTTATTTGTTTTAATGGATTATTTTATCGTGTATGATACAAATGCCAATAGAGTACATAATTTTCATATGCATCATCTAATGTATTGTGATTTATTGAAATATGTTGATATGAAATGTAATCAAAATGTCTCTCAAGTAATCTAACCCTAAAAAACTAATGTATCAAAGAAGGATCTCTAACCCGATACTCACCCATCAATTGGATTAATACTAAATATGAATCGATTAGTACTTCCAAACATGAAATTTAATTATGAATAACATCTCGAAGTAGCTCAATAACCGCACTATACTCAGCTAAATTGTTTTTTCGTAGGGCCCAAACAAACACCTCCTGAGGAAACATGTTGGATTGTACATTAATAGGTGACCCAAGCAGTTGAAGCCAAGTTACGAGTGTGACAACTAGCACCATTGGTGAATCCCACAAACGACTCAGTTTCCATATGAAACACAATCCAGAAGACACATAAGCAAATCCCAAAAAGACTAAAAATACAAAAATGTACAACTATAATACAAGAAAAATCATGTCTGCTTAGGCGTAATACCTTTTCAAGTAGAGCCCATTTATGGGCTTGGGCAGCTTAACTCCATCATAATCAATGAATTCATATGATCCTCTCTTCAAGACTCTAGAAACAATATAGGGACCGAGCCACATAGACTTGAACTTTCCTGCACCCAGAGGATCCTTATCCTAATTGTATACCAAAACAAGATCCCCTTCAGAGAAAACCCCGGTTTTTAAAGACTTGTCGT
Source organism: Larix kaempferi (assembly GCA_027924585.1). Taxonomy (NCBI): domain Eukaryota; kingdom Viridiplantae; phylum Streptophyta; class Pinopsida; order Pinales; family Pinaceae; genus Larix; species Larix kaempferi. The sequence continues at coordinate 18,422,602 of BSBM01000779.1, forward strand.
ATTGATGTGACTGCCTCCAACCAATGGACAAGCTGGAATGCTGAGAAACTAGTAGAAATCTTGACATTAGAACGATATTCCCAAAGAGCCGGATATAACATAATGTGCCAGTTTGACCTGCTAGCACTGGCGGTGCAGTAAAGAATGGGTTTTAAAGTCTTGTTAACAAATTCAAATTGTCCACTCACCCGTAGATAGAAAGGAGATAAGTTCTCTTGTCTAAACCTTTGCATAGTGGTCAAATCTGTCATCATGTGGTTCTAAAAATGTCTACCATGATCAGTGACAATCTCTTTAGGTATGTTGAACCTAGAAATGAATTGATTGAATACAAAATAGGATGCAGCTTCACCATCTGCCTTCAGAGTCAGTGCTTCCTTCACCCACTTAGTAAAGTAGTCAATGACAACAATGATGTATTGATGACCCTTAACAGTGTGTGGATTGAGAATGATGGGGTTCGATCTCTGATAAATGTTGAGTCCATGATCCTGCTTTTATCTTGTATTCGGGTTTGACTTATGGAAGTTTTACTCTCGTTGTGTATTGTGCATGGGTGACACAATGTTTCTAATTTCGAAATATAATATGAAAGGAATAATGGTAGGACTTATGTGATTTCTTATTTTGTATAGTTTGGTATAAGGCGATTGATATTTGAATGAAGTTTTGGTTTAAAGTTTTAATACTTCTGTTTTTAATATATATAATTTATAAATATATATTAATAACCTTAATCAGAGTTTAGGGACTTAGTCCCGAAATCCTGTTTCTAAGATTCTCTCTCAATGCGGGTAATAATAAGAGCTTTCTCCTAAGTTATGTTGAACATCTATGTTTATGAGATATTTAAATACTAGTCTGGAATTTTATCCCACATTAGGATCTTATTTTCCATTAGGATCCAACCAGATCATTTCACTTTCAATGGGAAGTTCAAACTCCAAATTTTATAGAACCGCCACTTCACCTCAAAATCGGTCCTTTCAGAGGTTATAGCCTCATAAGCTAGTTTAGCCCAGACCTGGACACCCACCCTATTCCAAGACCAAAAAATCAAGTCATGTTGGTTAGAGAGGAAGATACCAACCTTGTAAAGAACTTTGATGTAATTATTTGATTCTTCCTTTTTGTCCTCTGAAAAACCCAGAGCATTAGAATCTAACCATGTATGGATGACCTAAGGGGTATCTTCTCTAGTGTAAATATGGGTGAGGACGAGAATACCTTTTTATATGAGATCAGTAATAAGGTTTAGTGAGAGAGAATAAATGTGTGTTTCCAACAATCAGGTCTACACCTACTTTGGTTTTCATTCTATTGCCTGATGTCCAAACAATCCAATTATGGAAAACATCAGTTGTGGAGACAAGACCTCTCTAGATGTTGGATGCCATGGGGGCACAACAAATGAATATCTAAACTAGTTGTCTTTGGAGAAAATTTGTAAATATGTTTCTTTCATGATCGTGCTCCATGGTCATCCTAAAAATAAACAATGCAACAAGATCTTATCAGCGAGTTCCTTGCCAAAACCATAAACATTCTTAAGACCCTAGCCATCAAAATCTTTGGGGTATGCAAGTTTTCTCCACTTGTCCAAGTGGAATCTTCTTTGATTTTTATGACTAGTCTAGAGCAAGTGGAATTAATGTTGTCTAATCTTATCTAAGATGGTATTTTTTATTTTATCCAAAGACAACCAAAAGACGGGAATACTTTCAGATCGATTTCACAAGCACAAGAGGACCTCCTAAAAAAGAAAGTGGTAATAGTCATTTGTCAATTTTCTTAAGAATCCATATCCAATCTACTACCAGGAAGTTATTGGTTTTTAGGAAGTATCCCAATTACCTTATTACTATGTTGGTGCTCTCCATTTTGAAAGGAAAGAGAGTATGCTGCTGGTAGATAAAGACCATATCAACCATCGAAACTAGAAAAATATATATTTTTAGAGTTGATTTTCATACCTAAGGCCTCACAAAAAGTGTTCAAGAAAATATTTAAGGCCTCCTAGTCCTCCATATGGATCCTTCTAAATAGTAATATATCCTCCATAAAGAGGAGAAGGGATATCCTAACTGCATCAATTAATTTTACCCCATCCAACTTACCTTCAAGTTTTGCTTTCATTATCAAGTAGTTGATTCCATTAGTAATCAATAAGAAAAACATAGTATACATTGGGAATCCTTGTTTTAATCCTCTAGAACCTATGAAGAAGCGAGAAGGAATCCCATTCACCAAAATAGAGAAGGAATCCGAAGTAATACAAGCCATGATCCAATTTGTGGCTTCACATTCCAAACCAATTTGCAAGAGTAGAAGACATGGGAAACCCCAATTAACTCTATCATATGTTTTTTCCAATTCAAGCTTGAGGATGATATCCTTTACTTTCTTGGATTTTATTGAATGTGAGCATTCCTGCACAACCCCGACCATGTCTAAGATCTATATGTTACTTGGAAAAATAAATTGAACTTTCAAAATGTATTGAGAGAGCATCTGCTTGATGTTATTAGCAATAAATATCTTCGAGATCACTTTATATATTAAGTTACAATAAGTAATAGGAAGGAAACTAGAGAAACTATCTGGAAATGAAACCAAAGGAATCAAAGCCAGAAAATAGAATTTAGTGAGCCACTTACATATTCACTAGTTCTAGTTTCTTCAATCACATATAGCAAGTTTGGATGCATTTGATCGAAAAAATGTAGGAAGAGATCGATCCTCCAATCGTCAAGGCCCTAGATCTTGTCTTTTCCAAAATCCTTGAGGATACGTTTAACCTTCATTATATTAACAACTTCTGTCACCTTATTTATTTCCTCCACCAAAAAGAAGCATGGGAAACATTGAAGAACTTCTAACTGAGGAATGATGTTATTTGAACCAGACCCTTTAAAAATTCCTTGAAATTGGGAGGCAATCCCTTCCTCCATCGAGATAAAGCTTGTGTCTTCAGAATCCCCCCTTCAGAATCCCTGGGATCCCAAATTGTATTTCTATTCCACCACTTCTCTATAAATATGTGGAAAAAAGTAGCTTTATGGTCACCTTTAGAAATCCTCTAGAATCGCATCAATCCTGAAAGAGAGACAAGAAACAAGAAAAACTATTGCATAGAAGGAGTGACACAAAATAAAAACATAAAACAGTTAGCTAGAAGTAATGCCAAATAAAAATAACTACATGGAGCCCTAATGCAAATTTTTTTTTTTTGCCATTTTTTGAAATAGATCACACCTTCTATTGAATGAAAGGATTTCTTGGATAAATAGCTAGCCTCCGAATTAAATTCTATGTATGCATGCATGAAAAATAGAACCTAGAAAGAATCTTGGAGAGAAACTATTTTTGCTTTCCACTATGCTAGCAAAAGGAATCAGAGGTTTATATGCCTATGGGCCCATTCGATGACCACCTTGGATTCCCCCACAACCTAAAGGAGAGAAATCCCATATGATTTTTAAAAAAAAGGGAGACCATAAAGGGCCTGTAGTTAACTTTTTGTGTTGGTCCCTTGGCTGCAACCCATCTAGAGCTTGTAAACAAGACTGTCACCCAATTTTAGAATCATCCCAGCCCCAGAGAAAGGGCCACCTTCTTGGAATGTGTCATGAAATAAACTCGTAGGAAAGTTTGCGCTTAAATGAGGAGGAGATATCAGTCTGCTGCGAGAAGTACCCTCCATGGCTTGAAGTTATTTGAAGGGTCTGATGGTCAAGAAACATATTTTCATGACATTGGTGGCTTGATATTCAAAAAAAAATAATTCCTATGCTTCCAAATATGCCAACTTATGTAGATAGGAAGCTTAATCCACCCAAAGTCGATAGAAAACCAACACTTGGGAATATCATTGAAAGTGACGGGCCTCCAATGCTTGTATATATTAAGAATTTTTAAAGTCTCCTTCCATACAAGTCAATAGAAAGACTAGTGGATGAAAATATGATAAATATTTTCATCCTCCCTCTTATAAAAGGTACACCTATTTCGCCCCTGTCCACCCCTCCTAAAGTAATTATCCCATGCTAGAATCTTATTTTCTATTAGGATTCAACTAGACCATTCACCTTCAATGGGAATTTAAAAGTCCAAAGTTTAGAGAATCATCGCTTCACCTCAAGCTTGGGCTTCTAAGAGGTTATAGCCTCATAATCCAGTTTAGCCATGTAATACCCCTAAATCTACTCTATAGTTTTATTTAAAAACCAATTTGGCTATAGTCCAAAAGTGTGATGTAATATGTAATGGACACTGAAATATTAATAATAAATAAACACAACTTACTGTGGTGGAGACTAATGTGGAATAAATGGGGGGCGATGAACCCATGAGTGAGAAATGACATGGAAGGAAGGAGGGGGGTTGTAGATAATCCTAGAGACTCTTTTTATCTCATGACCCTATTCCTAATATAAGGTATCTAGGGTACCCTAGTTATAAACCTTAATACTTTTAAAAATCCTCTTACCTTGTTAACTAAATTTTAAAAACATGATTATATGTTTTAATTATGATTTTATATTAATCATCATATTTACAAGAAGAAGGTGTTATTTGGGAAACCAAGTGTATGAAATATCATATGCAGATAAAATCAGAGTTTTTTTTCTTTTTACAATGAGAAGACATGTAAAGAGGGATCACTTCATCACTTCCATTTTCGATTTTTCCAAGGGGAAGCCGTGAGATGCTAATTTTTCAATTCAGCCTGTTTTTTATCACCTATTCCCTTTTGGTATGAGTAGATTTGGGAATATTTTGCACGGAGAATGAGAATTTAACCTCTGAGGAGATTCCTCATTCATCCTATCTCTATTTTCCATTAATTCCTTTCTCCTGTGAAGATCTGTAAAGGAGTTTCCATTTTGCTACTGTTCATGTGTTAGATTTTTGGTGGAAGAATTGAAAGGTAGATTTTACAAAGAAATGTATTCTCCTCATGGCTTCATGGTCTTAGCATGGGGGTGGTTCCTTGTTGAGCATTATATGATCAAGGTGGTCTTTGTTCGGGTGGGGCATGCCTTCCACACAGTCAGTTGTGCAATTTATACATTCAATCATCTAGATAAGTATTATTTTGTTGAGTGACATTAGAAAATTTAATTCAGACTTTGCTTATGAAATGTTTGTTAAAATGAAACAAAGAAATATTGTTAATTTCTAAAATTGAAATTGAAATTATGAGTTGGAAATTTTTTGCTCATTTCTTTAAATTGTTCCTTGAAATGCATTTTCAGACCTTGCACATTATGTGTTTGCAAAAATGTTTCAAAGAAAACATTGCCATATGCATCAGTTGCATTGTTTATAATTGCTTGTGCATGGATGGCAAAGCATTGTTGTCTGATTTGCATCTATTTGTATTTTCAAGTGTTTGAATTAGTATTGGTTCCTGTAGTGGAGGAGGCCAATTTCTCTCTTGCCACCAATTAAGGGAGTTAGTAATTATTGTTGTATGGGGGTGTTGATCCTTTGTAATTCATTGTGTGCATATATATATATTTCTTGGTGCATATGGTGAGGGTGTATACCCTTGGTAATTGATTGTGTTGTATTCTTTGCTTGCAAAGGTGTTGAGAAGGCATAGCTCTAGGAGGACGCAACCATTGGAATTATGTTGAAATTTTATATGTATTTTTCTTAGTGTGCAATTAGAAAGTGCAACCCTTGTAAACATCTAGCATTATATGTTATGGTTGTATTTGATAAGAATATTAGGAGGGTGGCCCTTATCAAGGGAACAAGTCTCCGCACAACACTTGTAAACCTATATTACCTTAGCATATATTTGATTTTCCAAAAATATTAAGGAGGCAACCCTCTTGGAGGGTGCAACCCTTGTAAACATATGGTATTGTATTTTCTAATTATGATTAGTGTGTGAGATATTGGGAGGAAGGCGTGGCACTAGCTCCATCCCTTTTTCTAATATTTGAATATATAAATTATGGTAGCATGCGTTATCAATGGAATTCAATCCCTGATTTAATGCGTGGAGGGAGTTGTTGTAGGAACAACCCACATCCTATAACATCCTTGTTATAAGCCAATGTGGGAATAGTCTACATTCTATTGCATCCATGTTATTTATTCTAAGTGGTGTCACTATAGAATCCCATGGCATTCTATAGCACCCTATTTTTCTATTCAATTTGGGTCATTGCATAATCCTGCAACATTTTGTCGCACCACTTTTTTGTTGTTTTGGGTTGGTAGCCATAGAATCTTTTATATTCAGCAACACCCTTGTTACCTAGTTACTTGAGGGTTACTACCTCAGCCTTGTAAGCGGTAAATTGTGTGAAGTATGGACCAGGTAGAGAGAGAGAGAGAGAGAGAGAGAGAGAGAGAGAGAGAGATGATGCCATTAACTAGTAGGTGCAGTAATCACTCTTATATAAGTAGTATTATCATGCTCTGTGTATTTTCATCTTTCATGGAATTTAGAAGAGATGAGTTAGATTTGTACCAACCAAGAAAATTTGGATTATAGAAGGGTTAAATTTCTAAAAATAATAAAACAATCTATAAAATAAAATAAGTAGATATCAATTGCAATGTAGAGTAGTCCATGTAAAATATTCAAATGCAGCTTTCACCGCATAAAATAATGGTCTATGTAGTCCCAATTAACAATTATCTCCCAATACAATAATATACTTACTGTTTTATTATTCTTCCCAAGGAAAACCTTGCAGGAAACCTAAGGTCTGCAGAAAACCTAAGGTATTCATATTAGACCCTTAAATGTCCGTGGAGGGTAATCATACATAAGGATATGAATCTTTAATCCAATTCTTTGTTAGGAGTCGAGGTTGAAGAAACTTTGATTTGTAATTGGGTTGCATTTCTTTGGATGCATGATTGAGCCAAGTAGTGAGATAGTAGATTGAAGTATTACAAGTATTTGCATATGGATGTTTATTCTACATTACTATTTTTTGCCATGTGTATATAAGGTCATTATGCACATATAAACAAAATAATAATAATTTTTAGGTGTATTTTTTAGTCTAGTAATGTAAGGATATGTGACAAGCTGAGACCTAGCCATCCACCCTATTCCAATACCAAACAATCTAGTCATTCTAGTTATAGAGGAAGATACCATCCTTCTAAAGAACCTTGTTGTAATTTGTGATGTACCTGCAATAATTAATTAATGCAAATACACAAGATATCAGAAATAATAGAACAGAATCGCTTTTATATTGATCGCGGGCCACTTCGAGGGGGCAACCTCCTTTGAGAAAGCTCAATACAATTAACTTCACGGTGCCTTCAATGACCTCAACACACACTTATATACTAAGTCTATGCCCAATACTATGAGTCAAAACCATGGGACATATAATACTACGGGACGACTTACAAAGCATATGCGTCCAATACTATGGGTCAATACTATGGGCTAATATAAACTACGGATCAACAAATACTACGGGACGACTTACAAAGCATATGTGTCCAACAACAATATACTAACATAGTAAAGAGAAGGATTGACATAGGTTCCTAACATCCCCTCTCCCTTAGAAAAAGCTTTGTCCTCAAAGCTTTGGTTGGAGAAATTGCTGTAGAATCTGAAGGAGTGGTTCCTCGGTAGCATCCTTGGTTTGCATTTTGGGCCACTGACGTCTTTGGAGTGTCAAGGAGGATTGCTTGGAAGGCTGTAGATGAAGAAGAACCCTGTCAGCTGCGTGGAAAATGCGCTCAGAACGGTGTTGCTCGGCTTGTTGTTTCAGGCGAATTCTGGCCATGTGAAGATTGTCCTGCAGAATGAGAAGAATCTGATCGCGGTGTCGAAGAACTGAGTCAATTTCCTGAACTGGAGAGCTGCTAAGGGTGTATGGAAGAAGAACGGGGGGTGTTTTTCCATAGCCTGCTTCATATGGTGTCCTTTGAGATGTGGTATTGTACCACCAGAGCGCTGCTAGGAAATCCATAGAAATAGTTGGCCAAAGCTGTGTAGGGATGGCCACGGGTTTGAGCAATCCCTAAAGGAGTGTCGTTTCCCCCTTGTTGACTTCGAAAGTATCATCGTCGGCCACCATCTGTTGAATTGTCATTTTTAGTCCCGACCAAAAGAAGTTACATTGTTCCTAGTCATACATTTTGCAGAACCCAGAGTGCCCTGTTGATGAAGAAGCATGGAGTTCATAGAAGAGATACCCCTGTTGAACATATTGCAACCAATTTGGAACAAGCAAAGAAAGAGTTGTAAGAGAAACTGGGTAATCAATTGTGCGAGAAGGAGCATCTTCCACCATATTGTCCTTACCCTTCTTGTAAGTGATCACATAGGGACAACCCATGAGTTGGATAACCCATTGCAGGTGTGTTGGGGAGGAGACCCATTGTTCCAAAAAAATTTCCAAACTCGGGAGATCAGTCTTGATGCAGAAATAATTCCCTAATAGGTATGGCTGCCACTTCTGTACTGCATGCAAAATAGCCATCATTTCCTGCTAAGAGGTAGATGTGGCTACATTCTTACCGGAAGGGTCTCTTGAAGGCAGCAAGTGCATTGGTTCAGCAAAGATACCTGCATATCTATCCAAGGAAGTAGTGGAGACTATTGATGGGTGCATCTGAATGGAATTGAGCTGAGCGATGACACCATGTGAATTCTTCTTAAGGATTTTTTTCAGGCGATGTGAACTGATGATGCAAAGAGACCCTGGTTGTAAGCCCATAAATTTGTGTTGTGCCCCATTGACTTTGAACTGCATCCAAAGTTTCGCAAAATCCCATAAGATGGGGCCAAGTGTGCGTAACCATTGAACGCCCAAAACGACATCACATCCGCCTAAGGACAAGGAAAACATGTCAGAGCGTAGGTTATAATCTTCCATAGAGATATGCACATTGTGACACTTCCCCTTGCAAGGTAAGGTACCCCCATTGGAAACCATGACTTCAAAGTTGGAGCAAGGATGGACAAAACAATCAGCCTGTTTGGCAATCCGAGGGTCAATGAAGTTATGAGTGCTACCAGAATCAATGAGTATGGTAAGAGGGAGCTTCTTGAAGTATCCCCGGACTCGCATTGTTTGTGGGGTGGTGACTCCGGTTAGAGTATGGAGAAAGATCTCGGGTGGGTCGTCCTGAGATGGGGTGTCAACAAGCAGGTGTTGAATGTCGACCTGATCATCTACTGTATCTGTAGCTTCTTCACCAAGTTCTAAGGCAGGCAGAGAATCCACATCCAAGAGATAGAGCTTTTGTTGAACACGTCTATGTCCCCGAGTGAATTTCTCATCACAATTATAGCAAAGCCCTTTTTCTCGGTGTGCCTGCATTTCTATTTCAGACAAATGCTTGATAGGAGTTGGTTGAGGAGCAGGCGTGATGGAAGGTCGTTGGGAACCCATATTTCGGAAGGGAACAAAGGTGGGTTTGGAGCATTGTTGAGCTGCGATCTTGTCCTCGGCCAGCTTAGCCAACCCTAGGACTTCCATCATTGTGTTGGGACAAAACATTTTGACCTCTGAGCGGATTTCATCCTTGAGACCACTGATAAAACAACTCCTGTAGAATTCATCAGACAATCCTTTTGTGTGATTGGCTAGTTTCTCAAATTTCGTCTGATACTCTCTCACTGTGCCATTTTGGTGAAGTTTAGTGAGTGCTCCTGTGAAGTCGTCAAAAGCACTAGGACCAAATCGCGGCAAAATGAGGTGGCAAAAATCTGTCCAGTTTGGCTCGGGATGAGCTTTGATGTACCAACGGTACCATTGAAGGGCTTCCTGTTCCAAATGAAAGGATGCAAGTGGAACTTTCTGAACATCAAAAGTATTATGCAGACTGAAATATTGTTCTGCCCGGTATATCCATCCAGTCGGATCAGTACCATTGAAGCGAGGAAAATCAAGCTTCGGCCCACGAAAATTGCTAGAAGAAGAGAACCCAGTGGTTGCAAAAGATTCTGGCTGCCTGATATTGTTCATGGTTGAATGCTGAAGATGGAGGCTGAGAAATTTTTCATCCAGATCCTGGAGTTTGGCTTGGATGGCTGCAAGTGCTTCCTCCATGGTTGTTGCTCCTGCACGGGTGACAACCATAACCAGGATTTTTTTATTTTTTCAGACTAGAGCGGCTATGGCTCGGATTTTTTTTTATTTTTATTTATTTATTTTTTTTTACAGACTGGAGCAGCTACGGCTCGGAAGGAATCTGGAACAACGCCGAACGGCTGGATTTGGAACGGCTTGCAAAATGGATCTGAAACGGCGCAGCAGTGATCGACAATAGTTCAGCTGAAAGTAGATATGGACCCCAGGTATGTGCGGCTTCCTAACAGTTCAGGGGTTTCACTCGGCCACCGATGCTGTCTGACGGCTTGCATATTGGGGTAGTACCCCTCACTCCATGGCTCAGGTAAAACTGATAACCGCTTTGCCACAAACGACAGCTCTTGGTTTACTTCACGGGTGGGAACTAGTCAATCAGGTAGGGGTCGTTGCCCTTTTCACTAGCAGGTCCTCTCAATGGGCCAGCTACTTCGGGGTTCCTGTGGTACTCCTCACAATGAGTTTTAGGGCTTATGCCCAAGTACTTCCCACAGTTAAGCGGATAGGGATTATTCCCAGATCCGAACCTGCAACCGAAAAAATTTGGGCAGAAATTCCACCCAATGTTCAAAAACCGGATCTATATTGCTCAGAATTGCTATTATAGCATGTTTTCGGAACTGGAACAACCACTCTGCTTCTTCCCATGAAAGCGGAATAGAAATCTGGGCACTCGGTCAAATGATTTTCTCGCCGCAATTTCCGCGGCCGTCACCGAAATTCTGAAAAATTGCTGATTTTAAATCCACGATATCTCCACTTTTAGAACTCCAAATGAGATGATTTTTTTTTTGAAACTGCGTATTTTTGAAAGAGGAATTCAGATATGTAATTGGTTTCTTCTGATTTTGTGCATAAAGTTTCAGAAATTGATCTGAAAGTCGCCGCCCAAAAAAAAGAATTTTTTTTTTTTTCCCACTTGTGCCAAGGAAAGTGCTCTGATACCAAATGTGATGTACCTGCAATAATTAATTAATGCAAATACACAAGATATCAGAAATAATAGAACAGAATTGCTTTTATATTGATCACGGGCCACTTCGAGGGGGCAACCTCCTTTGAGCAAGCTCAATACAATTAACTTCACGGTGCCTTCAATGACCTCAACACACACTTATATACTAAGTCTATGCCCAATACTATGAGTCAAAACCATGGGACATATAATACTACAGGACGACTTACAAAGCATATGCGTCCAATACTATGGGTCAATACTATGGGCTAATATAAACTACGGATCAACAAATACTACGGGACGACTTACAAAGCATATGCGTCCAACAACAATATACTAACATAGTAAAGAGAAGGGTTGGCATAGGTTCCTAACATAATTATTCCATTATTCCTTTATATCCTCCAAAAGACCCAGAGCATTAGAATCTAACCATGTATGGATGACCTAAGGGGTATCTCCTTTATTATTAATGTGGCTAACGATGAGAATACATTTTTGTATGAGATTGGTAATAAGGTTTGGTGAGAGAGAGAAAAAATTTGTGCTTCCAACAATAGGTTCTTCGCCTACCTTGATTTTCATTCCATTTCCTCACTTCTACAAAATCCCATTATGGAAAACGTCGGTTGCGAAGGAAATAACTCTCCATATGTTGGATGCCATGGGGGATGCAACCAACAAATATCTAAAAAAACTATATTTGAAGAAATTTTGTAAATATTTATCTTTCATGATCGTGCTCCATAGTCCTCTAGAAAATAAATAATGCCACAAGATCTTAACAATTAGTGCCTTGCCAAAATTATAAACATTCTTAAGGACCCAGCAATCGAAATATTTTGGGAAATAAATTTTTATCCACTTGGCCAGGTGAAATCTTCTTTGATATTTATGACCAAACCACAGGAAGTGCAATCAACTATGTCTAATCTTATCTAAGATGGTTTTTGGTATTTTATCCAAATACAACCAAAATACAAGAATGCTTTCAAGGATCGATTTCATAAGCATAAGATGACCTACCAAGGAAAGAAAAAGAATAACACCAATTTCGTAGTCATTTGTCATTTTTCTTAACCATCCATAGCCAATCTACTACTAGGTATTTATTGGGTTTTAGGAATGATCCCAAGTACCTTATCCCCGTGTTAGTTCTCTCCATTTTGAAAGGAAAGAGACTATGAAATTGATAGACAAATACCTTATAAACCCCCGAAAATAGAAAAAAGAGATATTTTAGAGTTGATTTTCATACCTAACGCCCCTCAAAAAATGTTCAAGAAAATATTTAAGGCCTCCCAGTCCTCCATATGGCCCCTTCCAAATAGTAAGACATCCTCCACAAAGAGGAGTGAGATCCTAACTACATCCGTGATTTTTACCCCATCCAACATGCCATATATTTTTTCTTTCATTATCAAGTAGATGAGTCCATCACTAATCAATAAGAAAAGAAAAGGATACATTGGGAAGCATTGTTGTAATCCCCTAGAACCTCTGAAGAAGCGAGTGGGAACCTCATTCACCAAGATAGAGAAGGAATATCATGTAATACAAGCCATGATCCAATTTGTGGCTTCACATTCCAAACCAAGTTTCAAGAGGATAAGACGGAGGATACCCTAATTAACTCTATCATATTCTTTTTACAATTCAAGATTGAAGATGATAACCTTTAGTTTCTTGGATTTGATTGAATGTAATCATTTATGCACAAACCCAAGCACATCTAGGATCTATCTGTTAGTCAGAAAACCAAATTGATCTTTTGAAACGTACTGAGAGAGAATCATCTTGATGCAATTAGAGAAAATGTTTGAAATCACTTTATATATTAATTTACAACAAGAAATAGGAATGAAATTAGAGAAATTGTGTAGAAATGAAACCAAAGGAATCAAAGCCAAAAAATAAAATTTAGTGAGCCACTTGCATACCCACTAGTTCTAGTTTCTTCAATCACATCTAGCAAGTCGAGACCCATTTGATTGAAAATATCCAGTAAGAGATCGATCATCCAACCGTCAAGGCTCGGGCTCTTGTCTTTGTCAAAAAACTCGAGGATATTTTTAACCTATATTAGAGTAAAAAATTCTTTCAACTTATTTATTTCCTCTACTGAAAAGAAGCATAGGAAACATTGAAGAAATTCTAATTGAGGAATGCTATTATTTGAACTAGGGACTTTGAACATCTCTTGAAAATGGGAGTAAACCCCTTTTCTCCATCTTGGCCCGTTTCTTCAGATTTACCCCTTCAAAATTCCTAAAATCCCAAATTGTATTTGTATTCCATTGGTTCTCTACAAATCTATGGAAAAAAGTAGTGTTCTAGTCACCTTGAGATACTCAAGTGACCCTTCTCTTGATTTGTTAGGCCTCCTGCTCTAATTTTATGATTTTTCATTTTCGAGTTTCTAAGGCTACCATCTCATATTTTCTTGGACAAAGAGGATATGTGAATCATTAGTGGAGTAGACTTATCACGTTCTTTTTTCAATGCCATTCACTTCCTCCTTTAGAGTATTATTTTTATTTTTTTCTGAAGTTATGATGGAGTGTTTGAGAGCCTTTAGTTTCAAAACAATAGAATCAAATGCAAAGATGTCATCCCCAACAGAGCAGGAAGACCAGCAATCCATTACCAATCCTTTAAATCCATCCTCTACCAACCAAATTTGGTTGAGCTTGAATGAGAATTCTATCTATAGGAATATGGGAGAGGGATTTGAAATATGAGAAGAAATTGTGTACAAGCAAAAAATTTCCAGCGAGAGGGTAATCTGTTCTGCAATGAGGAAAAGGTACAATTTTTTAGTAATTCCATCTTCCCTAGTTATTCCATTATGCCAAGTAGGTCCAAAGGCTACAAGAATAACATCCACCAAGCATGCATCAAGGAACATATAATTGAAGAATGTACCCAAAGGGTCTAGAAGGGACTGAGCTCCCCGAATTTCCCTAGCAGATTAGGTGCAATTGATGTCTCTAGACAAGATGATGTTTGGTTCTTTTAATAGCTCCGAAGCCATGACTTCATTCTAGAATAAAGTCCTATTGTGATATGGAGCATCGTAGTTTAGAATATGTATTTAATCATACCCTCTAGAAGCAAGCCAACGATAGTTGAGAAGGGAATAGGGTTGACATAACAGAGATTCTAGGTGTCCAACAATCCATAGGAATAAATGCATGCATCAATAGAACACAGTTCCCATCTAGAGAAGAGTTTTTCACAAATCTCACAATCCTTTTCACTGACCAACACTATATCTTGTAATAGGATGAAAACCAAGTGGTTGACATCCACCAATCTACGAAGGGTTAACTATTTGGAACACCCTCCAAATCCCCTAATGTTCATGGATAAGAGGATCATATGGGCACTCGAGCCAGGGATCTCTATGCTCAATGTGCATGAAATCCACCATTGAAAGAACCCTCAGGAACATTTGAATAAAAACCATGTTTAACGTTTGACTGAGTCAACTAGAAAGAAGGATGCACCATGTTGTTGGCTAGTACCCCTTTAATAAGGACAAAAAGTGGTGATTTTATTTTTATTTCTCTCTTGATAACACCCTCCTGTATAGCATATGATTTGAGGTCCACTGGAACCATAGACCCACAACCATTATTTGGGCTAAGAACTAGGAACATCCCTAAAAAAAGTGGATGAGAGTCTCCCTCAAGGTATCCATGTATCATGGGCTACCGAATGCCAAAATTTTCCCATGAACACTACCTTTAGCCAAAATGGGAAAGGAATCAATATGGGCTAGTGCAAGGTAATGATACCCAATTATGACATGTTAGTTGCAATGACATTCTGGAAAAACAGAAATATTATCATTAACATCAATTATTAGAGGTACCTACAAAACTTTGTCTGATTAGGTGTAAAAAATGAAACGTAGAAAAACGGATGAACTTCTGGAATATATAACTTTTATTTATGTAAAAGTGGTATAACCACCCCAAAATGTCATTATTCGAAGATTGGTATGTTATTTTTTTCTAAAACATAATGCACATGTTTTTGTTTACCCACCTGTTTGCTATATAAATTTTCAATTTATAAGAAAAAAAAAAGTAGAGGTGTAGGCAACAGACAAATCTTGTGCAGGGCTATTTTTCCAAAATTTTAAAAGTTAATTTTATATTTTTTTTAAATTACCGAAGTCAGTGAAGCCCTAAAAAGACATGGTCAAGTGTTGATCCACCATATCATGGTCTAAACATAATCAAAATATTTTTTTTTTAGGTTGTAGGTATTTTCGTACACTTTCGCGGGTTCTTTTCCGTTTTCAAAATAGGTAAGCCAATCAAAAGTTATAGGCCAAATAAACCACCCATGTTTTTTACAAATTTGACATGAGTGCAGTTAAAAATGAATTAAAAATAGAAAATAACATAAGAACTATTAAAAATATATATATTTAGAATCTGCACACAGAGCTCGACAAGTGTGTGCAATTTCATCTGCAGTGCACTTGTGCAGCATATGCGAAACTAGTTGTGAAAAACATGAAGTTACAAAAATTGATGCGGTTCTACCATAAATCAAACACAAATCAGACCGAGCCTCAAGGTGCAATCTGAAGCTAATTCCAAGCCTGCAAGGGCACCAAAAACAATTTGAATTTAGACACGCATGCATGCAAATGTGGTCCGCATGCATAACTACGCGCACACGGATTTAAATGCACGCACGCGTAGTTGCACATACGCATTATTTGCACACACATTTTATTTTTCAGAAACAATGTATCCCTTTATATGTTTTCTTTAATTTCCTTTCTCAAGGGGATACATAAAGTTGACAAAGGAAATTAAAGAAAACATATAAAGGGATACATAAAGTTGACAAATGAAATTAAAGAAAACATATAATTTCCAGTGAAAAAATAGCCGGGTACAAACTAAACTGAGGAGATTCGAACCTGTGACCTATGTCTAGTCCCAAGGCTACCACCTTCAAGATTGAAGTGCAGCTGACAATGGAAGACACAAGTGTAATTTATTACAACTGTATGAATTTAATTTGACCTTATGAATTAATTCCCATCACCATTTCCTCTCATATGACGTCCCACAGCCATTTCTCTCACCACCCACTCTTCATTCATTCTGCATGCATTTCACTATGCAACCATCTAAGATTCTCACTGCGTTTTCCCTCAATTAGTTTCTCAATTCATTAGGACCCATGCTCATCTCCTGAGGAGTGTTTCTAGCAGTATTGAGTTTCACCTTGGAAACGGTGACGATTCATGGTATTACGTTTCCCTTTGGCTGCAGGATGGCAAACCCATAGTTCACTACAAAGGTTTGTCTAACAAATGTGACGGTTTGGGTTTCGTGCCCCCAGAGCAAATGCTGATGAAGATGTTGATGATGATGATGATGGTGATGATGATGATGATGATGTGATGATGAGATGATGATGGTGATGATGATGAACATGTTGATTATGATGACAATGGTGATGAAGATGATGATGAGGGTGATGGTGATGTTGATGATGAGGATGATGGTGATGAGGATGATGATGATGATGGTGATGTAGATGATGATGATGATGATGAAGATGATCATCATCATCATCATCTTCATCATCATCACCATCATCCTAATCATCCTCATCGTCCTCCTCTTCATCATCATTGTCATCTCCTCCTTCCTCATCAACATCTCCATCATCATCATATTCTTCATCATCATCATCATCATCATCATCATCTTCATCACCATTGTCATCATCATCAACATCTTCATGACCATGACCATCATTATCATCATCATCATCATCATCATCATCACCATCATCATCACCATCAACATCTTCATCATCATTGTCATCTCCCCCTTCCTCATCAACATCACCATCATCATCATCTTCTTCATCATCCTCATCATCATTATCATCATCATCATGGTGAAGATGTTGATGATGATGACGGTGGTGATGGAGATGATGTTGATGATGATGAAGAAGATGATGATGATGGATATGTTGATGAGGAAGGGGGAGATGAATTGATGTGGTGATGATGGTGAAGATGTTGATGATGATGACGATGGTGATGGAGATAATGTTGATGATGATGAAGAAGATGATGATGATGGATATGTTGATGAGGAAGGGGGAGATGACAATGATGATGAAGAGGAGGACGATGATGAGGATGATGACAATGATGAGGAGGAGGATGATGATGATGGTGTTGGTGATGATGATGATGATGATGATGATGATGATGATGAGGATTGTGATGATGATGAGGATGAAGAAGATGATGATGATGGAGATGAAGATGTTGATGATGATGACAGAGAAGATGATGATGATGGAGATGTTGATGAGGAAGGGGGAGATGACAATGATGATGAAGATGTTAATGGTGATGATGATGGTGATGATGAGATGATGATGATGATGATGGTGATGGTTATGAAGATGTTGATGGTGATGACGATGGTGATGATGATGATGATGATGTTGATGATGATGACAATGGTGATGAAGATGATGAGGAGGAGGATGATGATGATGGTGATGGTGATGACGATGCTGATGAGGATGAGGATGAGGATGATGGTGATGAAGATGATGATGGTGATGATGATATGATGATGATGAAAATGGTGATGGTGATGAAGATGTTGATGATGATGACCATGGTGATGAAGAAGAAGAAGATGATGATGGAGATGTTGATGAGGAAGGGGGGGATGCCAATGATGATGAAGATGTTGATGGTGATGATGATGGTGATGGTCATGGAGATGTTGATGATGATGACGATGGTGATGAAGATGATGATGATGATGATGAAGATGCTGATGATGATGACAATGGTGATGATGATGATGATGATGATGATGATGATGATGATGATGATGATGGTGAGGATTCTAATGATGGTGAGGATGATGGTGATGAGGATGATGATGGTGATGATGATATGATGATGATGATGATGATGATGATGATGATGGTGATGGTGATGAAGATGTTGATGATGATGACGATGGTTATGAAGAAGAAGATGATGTTGATGATGATGAAGAAGAAGATGATGATGGAGATGTTGATGAGGAAGGGGGAGATGACAATGATGATGAAGATGTTGATGGTGATGAAGATGGTGATGATGATAGTGATGATGATATGATGATGGTGATGATGATGATGGTGATGGTGATGATGATGATGATAATGGTGATGATGATGGTGATGGTCATGGAGATGTTGATGATGATGACGATGGTGATGAAGATGATGATGATGATGATGAAGATGTTGATGATGATGACAATGGTGATGATGATGATGATGATGATGATGATGATGATGGTGAGGATGATGGTGATGAGGATGATGATGGTGATGATGAGATGATGATGATGATGATGATGATGATGATGATGATGATGGTGATGGTGATGAAGATGTTGATGATGATGACGATGGTGATGAAGAAGAAGATGATGTTGATGATGATGAAGAAGAAGATGATGATGGAGATGTTGATGAGGAAGGGGGAGATGACAATGATGATGAAGATGTTGATGGTGATGAAGATGGTGATGATGATAGTGATGATGATATGATGATGGTGATGATGATGATGGTGAGGATTCTAATGATGGTGAGGATGATGGTGATGAGGATGATGATGGTGATGATGAGATGATGATGATGATGATGATGATGATGATGATGGTGATGGTGATGAAGATGTTGATGATGATGACGATGGTTATGAAGAAGAAGATGATGTTGATGATGATGAAGAAGAAGATGATGATGGAGATGTTGATGAGGAAGGGGGAGATGACAATGATGATGAAGATGTTGATGGTGATGAAGATGGTGATGATGATAGTGATGATGATATGATGATGGTGATGATGATGATGGTGATGGTGATGATGATGATGATAATGGTGATGATGATGGTGATGGTCATGGAGATGTTGATGGTGATGACGATGGTGATGAAGATGATGATGATGATGATGAAGATGTTGATGATGATGACAATGGTGATGATGATGATGATGATGATGATGATGATGATGGTGAGGATGATGGTGATGAGGATGATGATGGTGATGATGAGATGATGATGATGATGATGATGATGATGATGGTGATGGTGATGAAGATGTTGATGATGATGACGATGGTGATGAAGAAGAAGATGATGTTGATGATGATGAAGAAGAAGATGATGATGGAGATGTTGATGAGGAAGGGGGAGATGACAATGATGATGAAGATGTTGATGGTGATGAAGATGGTGATGATGATAGTGATGATGATATGATGATGGTGATGATGATGATGGTGATGGTGATGATGATGATGATAATGGTGATGATGATGATGGTGATTATGATGATGGTGATGAGGATGAAGAAGATGATGATCATGGAGATGAAGATGTTGATGATGTGCCGATGGTGATGAAGATGATGATGATGATGGAGAAGATGATGATGGAGATGTTGATGAGGAAGGGGGGATGATAATGATGATAAAGATGTTGATGGTGATGTTGATGGTGATGATGATGGTGATGATCAGATGATGATGATGATGATGGTGATGATGATGAAGATGTTGATGATGATGATGATGGTGATGAAGATGATGATGAGGACGATGATGATGATGGTGATGATGATGACGATGGTGATGGTGATGAGAATGATGGTGATAATGATGAAGATGATGATGGAGATGTTTATGAGGAAGGGGGAGATGACAATGATGATGAAGATGTTGATGGTGATGTTGATGGTGATGATGGTGATGATGATGATGATGATGAGATGATGTTGACGATGATGATGGTGATGATGATGAAGATGTTGATGATGACGACTATGGTGATGAAGATGATGATGAGGATGATTATGATGATGATGATGGTGATTATGATGATGATGGTGATGATGATGATGGTGATGATGATGATGATGATGATGATGATGACGACGATGGTGATGGTGATGAGAAAGATGGTGATGAGGATGATGATGATGGTGGTGATGAAGATGATGATGATGACGATGAAGATGATGATGATGACGATGATGATAATTCATCATCTACATCATCATCACCATCATCCTCATCATCATAATCATCCTCCTCTTCATCATCATTGTCATCTCGCCCTTCCTCATCAACATCTCCATCATCATCATATTCATCATCATCATCATCATCATCATCATCATCATATTCATTACCATTGTCATCATCATCAACATCTTGATCACCATGACCATCATCATCATCACGATCATCATCACCATCATCGTCTCCATCAACAACTTCATCATCATTGTCATCTCCCCCTTCCTCATCACCATCACCATCATCATCATCATCATCATCTCATCATCACCATCATCATCACCTTCAACATCTTCATCATCATTTCCATCTCCCCCTTCCTCATCAACATCTCCATCATCGTCATCATCTTCATCATCATCATCAACATCATCTTCATCACCATCGTCATCATCTTCTTCATCCTCATCACCATCACCATCACCATCATCATGTTGATGAATTGATGATGGTGATGATTGCGATGATGATGAAGATGTCAATGATGATGACGATGGTGATGAAGATGATGTAGATGATGATGAAGAAGATGATGATGTTGGAGATGTATATGAGGAAGGGGGGGATGAAAATTATGATGAAGAGGAGGACGATGATGACGATGATGAGGAGGAGGATGATGATGATGGTGTTGATGATGATGATGATGATGGTGATGATGATGATGGTGATGAAGATGAAGAAGATGATGATGATGGAGATGAAGATGTTGATGATGATGACGATGGTAATGAAGATGATGGAGATGTTGATCTAATGATGATGGAGATGTTGATGAGGAAGGGGGAGATGACAACGATGATGAAGGTGTTGATGTTGATGATGATAAAGATGTTGATGTTGATGATGATGGCGATGATGATGATGATGATGATGCTAATGATGATGACAATGGTGATGAAGATGATGATGAGGAGGATGATGATGATGGTGGTGATGATGATGATGATGATGATGATGATGATGATGATGATGATGATGAAGAGGATGATGGTTATGAGGATGTTGATGGTGATGATGAGATGATGATGATGACGATGATGATGATGATGATGATGATGACGATGATGATGATGATGGTTATGGTGATGAAGATGTTGATCATCATCATCATCATGATCTTCATCATCAGCAGCATCATCATCACCATATTCATCATCATCATCATCACCATATTCATCATCATCATCAGCGTCATCAGCATCGTGATCATCATCATCACCATATTCATCATCATCATCAGTGTCATCAGCATCGTGATCATCATCATCACCATATTCATCTTCATCACCATCATCATCACCATATTCATCATCATCTTTATCAGCGTCATGAGGATGATTATGATGATGGAGATGAGGATGATGGTGATGACGATGATGATGATGATGGTGATGAAGATAGTGATGATCATGATCATGATCATGATGGTGATGATGATGAACAAGATGATGATGATGGAGATGAGGATGATGGCGATGAGAGTGATGATGATGATGATGGTGATGAAGATGATGATGATGATGATGATGATGATGATCACGATCATCATCATCAACATCTTCATCATCATCATCATCATCATCACCATCACCATCATCATCCTCATCACCATCATCCTCATCCTCATCATCATCGTCCTCCTCTTCATAATCACCATCATCATCATCATCCTCACCATCCTCATCATCATCCTCCTCCTCCTCATCATCGTTCTCCTCTTCATCATCATTGTCATCTCCCCCTTCCTCATCAACATCTCCATCATCATCATCATCTTCACCATCATCATCACCATGTCCTCATCACCATTGTCATTATCATCTTGACATATTCATCATCATCATCATCATCATCATCATCATCTTCACCATCATCATAATCATATGCATCATCCTCCTCATCTTCATTTTCATCTCCCCCTTCCTCATCAACATCTCCATCATCATCATAATCTTCATCATCATCATCACCATGTCCTCATCACCATCGTCATCATCATCTTGACATATTCATCATCATCATCATCGTTACCATCATCTACATCATCCTCCTCATCTTCATTGTCATCTCCCTCTTCCTCATCAACATCTCCATCATCATCATCAACTTCATCATCATCATCATGATGTCCTCATCACCATCATCATCATCATCTTGACATATTCATCATCATCATCATCATCATCATCTTCACCATCATCATAATCATCTGCATCATCCTCCTCATCTTCATTGTCATCTCCCTCTTCCTCATCAACATCTCCATCATCATCATCATCTTCATTATCATCATCACCATAGTCATCATCATCTTGACATATTCATCATCATCATCTTCACCATCATCATAATCATCTGCATCATCCTCCTCATCTTCATTGTCATCTCCCCCTTCCTCATCAACATCTCCATCATCATCATCATCACCATGTCCTCATCACCATTGTCATCATCATCTTGACATATTCATCATCATCATCAACATCATCATCATCTTCACCATGATCATCATCATCATCATCATCATCTGCATCATCCTCTTCATCTTCATTGTCATATCCCCCTTCCTTAGCAACATCTCCATCATCACCCCTAAACACCTAGAAGCACTTAAATGCACTTATGGATTATGGGTTAGAATAGGGCCTAAAGCCTTTTATGGGGGAGGGGCTCTAGGAATAAACCAACACATTTACAGTTGTTGGGTAATAAATGCAGTGAACGTTACCCACTGAACTATACAACGTTCAGTAGAGGCACGCACGTGTTGGAGTTCTACTCCCCCAACAGGTATCCAGCAGGTGTCCCTGAAGGCCTTTTGGATGCAAGACAAAATGAGCCATAGAATGAAAACCGTGGCTCCGATCGACAAACCGTTGAATTCGTTGGATTCAGGATGCTGGGATAGTGCTAGCAGTTCCCCTTTCCCCCAGTCCCGTGGCTGAGGTGTCACCTTGTACGTCCATCTTTGAAACTAGAGTTTTGCTCAGTAAGGGAGTGTGCAATTCTTGCACACGGGGATGAACTTTGAAAAATCATCCACCAGGAAATTATGGCTAGTGTTCTCAGCCTGAACCTCCCTAGACACACTTGCAGGACACCACAGAAACCATTTTTTTTGCACGGTTGGAGTTCTATGCCCCCGACAGGTATCCAGCAAGTGTCCCTGAAGGCATTTTTGATGCGAGATGGAACGAGCCATAGAATGAAAACCGTGGCTCCGATCGATGACCCGTCGACTCCGTTGGATTCAGGACATCAGGATAGTGCTAGAGGTGCCCCTCTCCTCTAGTCCTATGGCCCAAGTGTCACCTTGTATGTCCATCTTGGAAACTAGGGTTTTGCTCAGTAAGGGGGTGTGCAATTCTTGGACACAGTGGTCAACTTTGGAAAATCATCCATCGAACACTTATGGCCAACGTTCCTAGCTGGAACCTACCTAGACACACTTGTAGGACTCCTTGGAACCCTGTTTTGTATCACGGTTGGAGTTCCATGCCCCTGACAGGTATTCAACAGGTGTCCCTAAAGGCCTTTTGGATGCGAGATGGAACAAGCCATAGAATGACGACCATGGCTTCGATCGACAAACCATCGACTCCATTGGATTCAGGATGCCGGGATAGTGATAGGGGTGCCCCTCTCCTCCGGTATTGTAGCCTCAATGTGACCTTGTACATCCATCTTGGAAACTAGGGTTTTGCTCAGTAAGGGAGTGTGCAATTTTTGCACATAGGGGTCAAATTTGCAAAATCATCCACTGGGCACTTATGGTGATGATGATGATGATGGTGACGATGATGAAGGTGTTGATGATGATGGTTATGTGATGGTGATGAAAATGATGACGATGATGACGAAGAAGATGATGATGATGGAGATGTTGATGAGGAGCCTAGAGATGACAATGTTGATGAACATGGTGATGATGATGAAGATGGTGGTGATGATGAATACGTTGATGATGATGGTGATGATGATGGTGATGAATATGATGATGATGATAATGACAGAGAAGATGATGACGATGGAGATGTTGATGAGGAACCTAGAGATGACAATGATGATGAAGATGGTGATGATGATGAAGATGGTGATGATGATGAAGATGGTGATGATGATGGTGATGGTGATGAAGATGATGATGATGATGATGGAGAAGATGATGATAGTGGAGATGTTGATGAAGATAATGGAGAAGATGATGATGATGGAGATGTTGATGAGAAACCTAGAGATGACAATCATGATGAAGATGTTGTTGATGATGATGATGACGGTGATGATGATGAAGACGTTGATGATGATGGTGATGGTGATGAAGATGATGATGATGACGACGATGATGGAGATGTTGATGAGGATGATGGAGAAGATGATGATGATGGAGATTGATCCGAATTTATGTGGGAACGAAACAAAAGATAGCATATACAGAATCATATACAGAGATATATTGCAAATAACACAGTGATACAGTAAACACATATTCTATTAAATAGCGGAAATAGAACAGACTGTAAAATACAATAGCTAGAATGGTGGTAGCTATCTCTGAGAAGAGATGTGGCCGCTATGCTCATTCGTGCCAAGATGACTACAAAGAGAGGCCGAAAGGGCCTATTTATCATAAGCATGAGGGAAAGAATCCCAAACATCCAAAAACCTAACCCTAGAAGATGAACCATCACAAAGTTTGCGGCCCCAAGGTGGTTAGTTGAACAGTCAACTTCCCGGGGTCATAACTTTTGCATACGATCTCCGTTTAGGGCGCTCGGTAGCCCGTTGGAAAGTTCTAAATGAGATTTGGTCCTTCAAATCGCCAAAAAATGCCGTTTAGGGCCTCAAAATGGCTTTGGAAGTTCACGACCCGAAAAACTGCTAAAAATAGTAATTTGCCAAAATTGCCAGAAGACTGTTTTGAGCCAGTTGGAAGAGGTGGGCCGCCACCGATATCCACCTGGATCAGAGATGTTGATGAGGAACCTAGAGATGAAAATGATGATGAAGATGTTGATGATGATGATGATGATGGAGATGATGATGAAGACATTGATGATGATGGTGATGGTGATGGAGATGATGATGATGATGATGGAGATGTTGATGAGGAACCTATATATGACAATGATGATGAAGATGGTGATGATGATGAAGATGGTGATGATGATGAAGACGTTGATGATGATGGTGATGGTGATGGTGATGATGATGAAGACGTTGATGATGATGGTGATGGTGATGAAGATGATGATGATGATGATGGAGAAGATGATGATGATGGTGATGGTGATGAAGATGATGATGATGATGATGGAGATGTTGATGAGGATGATGATGATGGAGACGTTAATGATGATGGAGAAGATGATGATGATGATGATGATGATGTTGATGATGAAGATGATGATGATGGAGATGTTGATGATGGCATGTATTTGATGATGGCACGTATTTGTAGCAATGTGTAGATAAACGTTTGTCAACATGAAATACTCATGCAAGCCAACATGCAAAGAGCACTGATCATGTGAAGATTTCAATTATTGGTAATGGCATTTCGCATTGGAATTCCATTTCATCTCCTCCCTTCAAACTAATTTTTTTTTACATTTTGAATTTTTACATTGCCCTTGACATGAATTTTTAGGGACAAAATAACCCTTCATCAATGAAGTTAGACTTAAAAATATCATTTAATAATTATTTTTCTATTAAAGAATAATTCGTGGAAGTTAATGTTTGACCACATGTAATGCAACAAAACAAAACTTTTAATTTGAACACATTGCATTAATGGTGTAATTGAAATTGTGACATTCTTTTCCAAATGATTTGGCTTTAAAGACTAGATAGATATAACATGCCCTTTATAGAGGCTATTCATTAAAAAACACATTGCTATTGAGACTATACTATGATGTTCTCCCCTTCCTTAGTCAAAAGAAGATTAATAAGGTTGTTTTTCCAAGGTATAGGATGTTTTGGATTTCTCAACTATTATTGCACGTGAACTTGCATTCGTACCAAACTAAAACAAATCTTTCACGGAAGTGGATTTGTCTATGTGAATAGACAAGTGAAAATCTTTTAGCAACAAGACCTATAAATTTTAACTTGGAAGTATTGGAAATGTACAAAGTGGGATTGAGAGGCTTGATGGTGATTGTAGTAGTGGGCATGGTATTGGTGAGAATGATGTCGTTATAGTGGAATTAAACATTAAGATGGTGACCCTAGACCTTGGATCCTAGCCTAGAAACAAGAGAGCCTAGCCTAAAAACCCTAGTTTGTAGTGTAAACGCTAGTTTGTATTCTAATCAAAATGAAACCCTATTATGTAGCCTAAGATCTAGACCTAAATTATAATACATATAAAAATTAAATCATTTTCATTGTACATGTATATCCATGTGCATACATTTGAATCCAGATCACTATACACATATATGCATAGTATCTCATCTATATAGCAAGGGTCCATCATCAACTAGAAAATCGTTGTACCTAGCACTAGATACCTAATTTAGAATCCTAATGGTTTGAAATTGGTTATACCATGAAGATTTTTATATGGTGGATATGCACACCTATGACAACCTTCTCAATGGATGGCAAACCTAATATTATCATAACATTAGTAAAGCTTAGTCCAACATGTAGTAATGCTTACATGTTCTAGTGTTGATGGTGCACTAATGGATGCATGCAACTTGATGAGGGTGTATGTGTGACTACATTGATGTAATGCAAGTCCTAAATGTCTTTAACAAGTGTCTGAGTGTCCAGTGGATGAATTAGGATTTCCTAATACCCCTCAATCCCTTCCAGACAGAATTCGAAAGCATTTGGGGTATTGGGGTAACAGGTTGGTGTGTTGAGGTGGATATAGCCTCACAAATACACCTCATAGTAGTCAGTTATTGTAATGTCAACTATATGTGTTTAAGTCAACGTGTCTACATAATATTAGATCGCTATCACATAATGATAAATTAAGGAAGTCCTAATTGTAAATGGTAGTGGATGTGATGGTCATCAAATCAAAGGTGGCTATATCTGTGAGTGAGAATTAGTGAGCTAGCTATACATTGTGCTCAAGGTTGTCCTATTTGTATGCTGACAATTGATTATGAAATGATTCCATAACTTGGTTATTAATTTGTTGCATGATCTTAGGTAGACAAAATGGTCAATATAAATACTAGTGATGACATTTCATTATGTAGAGTATGGACATTTTGGATCTCATTATGTAGAGCTATTAAAAATCATGTTGGATCTCATTTTAACCTTTTGACAACAATGAACATTTTCTATTTTTAAGTACTCTTTTCCTAGTACTCAAGTTCCTAATATATATCTTATGTGCCATGAGGTGTTGTTTGTCCATCTATTTATTCTGTTTGTTTTTTAGATTAATTCTCACACATGATTTTGTTTTAGTTATCCTATGTTTATAATGTTTTCTTAACATAGATACCATTACAAGCTTTTGCATGTGGAAAGCTAAACCAAGCTGAACTATGATATCCAACTTCTCTTCTAAGATCTAGGTAAGCTTCAGGTTTATTCACATTATCAACTAATGCATGGACATCATTGGTACAAAAACTTAAGACCGCATGCCATGGATGGATAGAAGTAAAAACCAAAAATAGACAATATCACATCATGATACACACAACATGAGGCAACAACATTAGACAACAAGATACTAATATAGACAACATTGATATATATCACATAACTAAAAATCCATGTACATCAAGCCGACAAAACTCATCCAAATATATACAATTCCTAGAAAATAGTGGAACATGGTTCCAAATGTACATACAATGGAAACTCGTGCCCTATAGAAAATGCGACAACTCATGTCGTATATCCAAAATACATGACAACTCGTGCTATATATACAAAGTACATGGAAACTGGTGCAAAAAAGTGTCACATCATGGCTAATGTACATAACATGGTGTGTCAAGCATTGTGACCAGCCCCATCACTCCCAGGCGCATCTCCAAAGTCGATCTTCCTACTCTTCAAGCTACCGGTGCCTCGGGTCTTGCTCCATCTAGGAGTAGACCGTCTCTCCGGGCTCTGGAACAAATGATATAAGATACCATCATTTTCAAGCATTTGCAACATTTACCACATTTATAAAACAAATGTAGAATTCGAATCTTAAATAAATCACCTCTGATGTGAGTGGGAAACATGAGGCAGGTGTCCTAGATCCACGGAGCCTCTCAGCAATTCCAGCCTACAACATTTACACCAATCATTTCATTCAAAAGTAACAATTGATTAATTTAATTTTTGTTAATGTATCAAAATATTTTCATAAATTAGCTTGATTCTCATCGTGAACACCTCCGATGATGGACATGGTTGGGATTCTGGGCTAGTAGGTGGAGCAGATGGCTGGACAACCAGCTCCGATGCAATCATGGGGGGGGGCACAGATGTAGTGGTAGCCAATACAGGTGCAACCACTGGCGATACAAATGACGATACTGAAAGAGTAGATGCCACAATAGTGGTGGGAAGTGGGGATGATATGGTGGGAGAAGACATGGTGGTATGGGGTGGAGGAGGACGTCGTGGATGATGAACCCATGTCAGTTGTACGATAGAGGGTAGCGAACGAAAAAGACTAGGGGAGTGTTGAGGGATGGTGCATGGGAGGGCTGTCCTACATGGAGGGAGGATGATGGACGAATGG
This sequence comes from Larix kaempferi, assembly GCA_027924585.1. Taxonomy (NCBI): domain Eukaryota; kingdom Viridiplantae; phylum Streptophyta; class Pinopsida; order Pinales; family Pinaceae; genus Larix; species Larix kaempferi. The sequence goes on from BSBM01000779.1 coordinate 18,451,541, forward strand.
GAGGTTGTGGACGAAGAGGGGAAGGTGGAAGGAAGGGGGGGCATGGACGAATGGGGGAGGATGGATAGACATGGGGGCATGGATAAATTGGGGACGATGTATATATGGGAAGGTGTGGACGAGTGGGGGAGGATGAATGGAGGGGGTAGTATGGCCAGGGAGGGGGCTCTGGATGGAAGGGAGGGGTTGGATGGAGGGAGGGGTCTAGATGAAATCAAAATGGGGGACTCATGTGAGAGGGTGGAAACATAGGACTAAAATGGGGACCGATAGCTGTTTGAAGCACCTACCTATACATTTGTAATATCACAATTTAGTAAACAAACAATAAATTAAACCATAGTAAGTCATAACAATTAAAATTAAAAGCGTGCTTATAACTACACATTGTACCTTTGTATATGGTGATCTTCCAATCCCTGGCGAGGATGGTTGATCACTATAGTTAGGGAACACCTGTGGACATGAAAATGCATGCATGTTGTGAACATGTTAAACAAGTCATTATTTAGGAAATCAAGATATTCAAAAACATTGTACGAACTATCAATGTGTATGCCATAAATATAAATACTTAAGTAATATAAATTACATAAGTAATAACAATATTGTGTGAGGTACTGAAAATACCTCCATGTGCGGTGCCACAATTTCAGTTGTAGCTTCCATGGCTCCATCCAGGTTCGGAGATCCTACATTGTCCCATGCTGGTGTATCAGGTCTGAATAATTGTATATTGAAATAATAGTTTAAGTCAAACAAAAATAATTTAAAAATACTTTACAAGTTATCAAGTGATGATTGAAAACACATTAAAAAAATTATTGACCTGATCCATATAATAGCCCTCGATCGGGCCAAGGAAAGTGTGCCTGCAATGGGGACAAAGATGTGGCACTGTTCCCGTCGAACTAGAATGCACAGCATGGCTACCACTGGTCACGGGTATATCCTAGCCCTATCGTGAAGGCCTTGCACCTGGATCTCTATCAAGGTCACCTGACCTCTCCACTGTAGTCGTGGATATAAAGGAGGTGTGTTTGAGAAGTCCATGTGCAACATTCCTCATTGCCTCCTCAATCTGATCAATATTGTGGGGTAACTGAGGTGGCTAGGGAGAGGGGTTGGGGTCATGCCTAGGAGCTGGTTGCCCTCTCAGTGGGTTCCTCATTGCAGCAGGTCGATCTTGGGCAAAGCCACGCCCAACACCCTGGAACTCAGTTATGTCAAAATAGTTGACATGTAAACTGAGGAAAAACTCAGCCTACAATTGGTGAAGGAAGTACTGTGGAACCTCCCTATTATTGCAGGGAGGTTTATCATACACCATGAACCGCCTATGCATCCAATTGTCCCTCCATGGTAGGTAATGACACCAATCCATGCAGACACATGGCTTTCTAGTTTTTGGTGGTTGGTTTGTTTTTGGATCGGTGAACATACTGTATAATTGAGCTTTTGTAATGTTCAAATATTTTATTGCTTCCTTGGAGATGCCCGTGGAGTAATACTCCCACATCCTAGCTCTAAATTTAGTCATGTCGGTCAATTGTTGGTGTGCATGGATGAGGGAGTCAATTGAGCTCTCAATTGATGTGGCAAGAGACAATTGAGATGGTTCCCTCGATTTTCTTAGATCTCAAGTGTGCACTCGCATTTCAATTACATAATGGTTAAGGTCATCTTGTTCAAAATTTGTTTGGGGGTTTAGGTTTTATTCAGCATTTGAATTTTGTTCACGGTTTTTTTCGGCATTGGGTCCAAGGTTTGGGTTTTCTTGTGTTCCACTGGACTTGGGGTTAACATCTTGTTCACTCATTGTCTCAGTTTACGATCTGCAATTGAAAATTGGTTCATTGTTTTCAAAATTTGGGAATTATTAACAATTAAATAAACAAAAAAAATAAAAAAAATTGACACAAAGAATGAATAAAATGAAAAAAAAAATGATATTTACCTATCAATTAATGCATTGATGAGTTTGTGGGTGAATTTGGGTGGTTTTGGAGTGGATTTGGCCTCCTTTGGTTGTTGAACCGATGCGCACGCGGGAGTGGAGGTCGCGCTCGAGTCCAAATTGCAGAATGGGGCATTCTGCTTTTTTTTTTTAATAGGGGCACATGCACGCCACTGTAGCGTGCACGCCCATGTGCCTCGGTTCGGTACCAAACCTAGCTGTGCGTGCGTGCTATCTTAGGTGCACACGCATAGTTGTTTTTGCCACTAGCGCGTCCCCATTGCAATGGATATGGGGACCATCTTTGTGCGCCCGCCCATATCTAAAAAATCCTTCGATAATTCAAACCCAAATTCCTGAAAATATCATCTGGAAAGAGAACAACTTCTAGGTCTAGGGAATGCTCTTCAAGGACCTTTGCGGAAGGAACATAAATTACAGTCAAAGGTGATAGAGTAGGATCAAAAGGGAATGAAATGTTGCGGTGGGGAGATGGTTGGTACGGAATAATAGCCAAGGGGTTAATGGGTGGGATAACATACAGCTCATTATGAATAATTTCAAAATCAGATTGGGAAAAAACTATAGAAGGCATTGGGCCTGAATCAGTGACATATGGAATGAAAGGAAAAGGCAGGTTGAGGGGAGAATAATTACATAAAGAAGGAGGAACTGGTGTCAAGGCCTCCACATGTCACCTTGCAATCAACAGATGATTCCTCAAAACCGAATGAGACTGGAAAAAGTAGCATGAAGCTTTTAAGTGTCCAGTATGTCTACAATGAAGACACCTCAAAGGTATCTGTGATCAGTTCAACCACTGAGTAAATATATGACCATTCCGTTAAATATCAATCTCTTTGAGAATTCCTTAACTAATTTCAATCTCAGTGAAGACTTTTCCCATTCTTTTGTCTTGTCCAACTAAGGATCTTTCACCAATAGATAGGAAATGACTCAGGGCATTTCCAATCTCCTTATTGGATTTTGAGTTCTAGGAATGTAGTGGAAGCACTAGTAATAAAACCTAGATGTGCCTCAGAGACATGGTTTCCATATTGGATTCAAAATTTAAATGCCACCTTTTGAGCATTAAACTTCCTTGAGCAAATAGCCAAGTACACACCAAAATATTTAATGAGTCTCTTTCTTTATGGAATTGAGAACTAGACTAACATTTTCTCAAAAATATACTTCTAGAGTATATCCAAGAATAGGGAACCACTTATCCTCCATCCAAGAAGCAATGTCTTGCTTCAACATCATTTAGTAGGCAAAAATACCTAATATGGTTTTAAGGGAGAGGACAAAGATTTCTTCCAACATAACATCCCTTCAAACAACCAACTTATGGTATGAAACCCTAATCTTATGAGCCTTCAATAGATGCTTTTACTTAAAATAAATCCCTAGCATGGTTTCCTTTTTTAACATCCCCGTTCACTAATGGGGGTCTGAATGTTTTGTATCCTTCTCAAAAGTGGGGTGGAATGAAGAAGGTCTCCCTTTATTATATGAGCTAACATTCATAGGCGGAGAGAGATTCCTTTCCGAGAGAGAGGGTGAGGAGGATTTGAGAATTTCTTGCTTTCGTAATGGAGAGCGAAGGAGATCATCAAGAAAAGAACCATCTATTTTAGCACTGCAAATCAAGGGCTCAAGCATAGACTAAAGGGACATGTGCCGACTATGTGAAGGAGATCAAGTCCAAAGAGGCTTCTTGAGCTACCAACTTCTAGGTGATTTGTCGAAAAGGGGGAGGTGTAAGAGTTGGGGCTTGCAGAAAAAATAGGGGAAATTAATGCAGTAAATTCTCCTCTCATTAATTGGGCCTTTCAGAAGTTATAGGTGTACTTAGTGTTAGTTTTAAAGATGTTACATTGAACGCCTTGTGTTTCCTCCAAGGGGGTCATTAAAGACTCCACTTTGTCATAGAAACTGGCATTGCAGTCCTCCATGGCCCCAAAAATGTTAAGGCCACCACCTTGATACTGGAGAAAATAAAGGTTTGGTGTACTGCCACCTTCAAACCCTAAATAGAGCCAAAGCCATTCAATGAAGCTATAATTCCATGTGGCTTAGAAACTTTGTAATGATGTAATTAATATGTACTGCAATATCTAATACTTTTTTTCCAATTTTGAAAACATTTTGCAATGTATCACATAGTTTCTAACATTGAAAATGGTGTTATAAGTCCTTTATTAACAAGCTTATGAGGTTCATAACACAAATTCAAACTTTGGATTCATTGTGATGCTTATTACATAGTCCCACCTTTGTCACTTATTGCGATGTTTGTCACGTTTAGCCAATCTTGTGACCAATGCACTGTAAGGCATATTGCATTGTTTAGGATTTAGATATAATGGTTTACATTTCAAGTATTTCAAAGCAATGCTTAGATTTAAATTACTTTTTTTTAAGTTTTAGTCTATTAGGTAATGCATTTGAAATGAATTGTTTTTGTTTATCGCATTGTTTAGGATTTAGATATAATGGTTTACATTTCAAGTATTTCAAAGCAATGCATACATTTAATTTTTTTTTTTTAGTTTTAATCTATTATTAAGTAATGCTTTTGAATTGAATTGTTTTTGTTTTTGAGTTTTCAAACTAGATTTTAGACAAACTCTTTTCCTTTAAATGAATGTACATTCATAATTTTAATTGATTTCCTTTAGAGATGTAAAGGGTTGTGCAAATATTCATGAAAGAGATATTGATGTGAGAAACTTTAATTCTCATGTGGAATGATATACATTGTTTTTTCTTTGTGAATATTATGTTTATAGATTTTTTTGTTTTGTTTGTGTTTCTGTATTTTTTATTTGTTTACTAGGATTTATATTGTTTTCAATGACAACTATACAAATTTAATTTAAAATTATTAGAGAATTATAAAACATGAAAAATTAATATAATTTAAATATAAATTCTAAAAAATATTTTCATTTAGATTTTCTTTTATTCAACAATATAAAAGTAAATTTTAAATATAAAATAACATATATGCATATTTAAAAGAGCTATTCTACCTTTATAATCACATGATTCACAATAAATTTTATAAATTTTCTTTAATTTCTTATTTTTATTTAATATTGTAATTATTTTTAGGATTTCTTTGAGCTTTTTTTTGTTATTATATTAGTTTATATTAACTTTCGAATGCGATAATCAGATGAAAAAAAAAAAAGAAATTAATTTAAACACCTGTAAGGTTACACAAGATAGGTTGCTCAAATGTAATTTTCTCAAGCATGGATTATTGCCCTTAAATAAATCCCTCCAACGAGGTCATGGACATGCATGTGAGTCCTTTTGCTTTTTATATTTTGTATGAGAGTTTTATATAACGTCATTGACACTTATGTTAGTGACAAGGTTTTTAATGTTACTTCATTTGACTTATGTTCGTCCGGAGGTTTTTAATAATACGTCATTGCAAAGTTTCTAATGTTACCTCATTTGACTTGACTTATGTTAATGATAAGGCTTTTAATGTTACATAATTGCAGTTATGCTAGGTTGGTATTAAGGTTTGTAATGTTTAGTTGTAGTTAGCAGAATCTGTATGTATAATTCATGTTATCAAAGTTTTTTTCCATGAAAAAAACTCTTAATATTAATTAAACAAAACTATTACATTTTTGGGATGTTGTAAAGTGTGTTCACTTGTAGTTTTCTTTACAAAATCATTTTTAAATTTAAAGTTTTTACATTTGGTAATATTTAAGCAAGCTCTCTGTCAAGGCTTCCAAAAAGAGGCTTAAAACATTTACATTTAGCAACAAGCTTCCTTAAAAAACAACTACTTTATATTTGTCTTTTGGCATCCTATACAATCCATTCACTTTTCTCCATAGTATTCCCTTTTACTAAAGATTATATGCTTTTTTATTTTATTCTTTGTAAACAAGGTTGTAGCTTACTTCCTCAAAATATTCATTCATTCGGCTAATTTCTTCCAATATAACACCAAGAATCACATTATGACCTACACTAGTCTAGTTTATCACAATTTACGAGTCTCTATATACTTTTTCGTTTTTTCTTTTTCCAATCTAAGCATTAACCACAAAGCTAATAGCTCTATATAATTATTATTAAAAGTACTATTTACATATCCTAACAATAATCTTCTTAAAAGAATTAATCAGATAAACCTGTGATTATGACTATTAATATTGATTTAGTTAAATAACAATTATGAAAGTAAACTTAAATTGTTATTGAAAAAACAAATCTAATCTAGAGTTTATTGAAATATGAATTAATAACCTAGTTTATTGAAATATGAATTGATAACCTTCCTATGATATAGTGATAATATTTAACTGATTAATAATATTTAACTTATTATGAATGCTTTTGAGGGTGAAAACATGTTTGAATCAATTCAGTCTTTGTTTTATTTTCCAAATATGTGTAAGAGCATTGAAACTTTTAAATCAATAACATCGCAATGCACAATACATGTTACATTTAATATGTCATGACACTTTTATTTTAATAGAATACATGTTACATTTAATATGTCATGTCACTTTTATTTTAATAGAGAAACCTTATTACTATAGTAAAACCTTCCTACTTGAGTTCTTACGTTACTACTAGAGCCCTTACTAAGCATTCTAAGTTCGTACGTTCTAATCGAAAAAAATCAAAGTGACAAGTAATTAATAGTGAATGTGTTTTGTTATTTCTAAACTGCCCTCCTTGAGAATGTTTGTTAATTATATTGTTCACATATGACACGTGGAATTAGTGACAGTAGTATTATTCACATCTTAATATTGTTAATATAGGCAAGCCCCAATATGAATCCGCGAGACAAAAGGAATGATTGAATAATACAAAAGGGAACGTACTATTTGAGCCATAACAACGTTGCATGTTATTATCACCTTCGTCGCCAGTGCCACAACATAGTACTTATTTTGAACAAATTCCATTGCTGAAATTTGATATTTATGGAAATTTTAAGTGATTATATCTCATTTTATTAAACAAATGTATTTTAATTTTGGGTTTATAATTACTATACTAGATGAAATTGCGACTTGATTAAAGAACACTTTCTTTTCCAATATCAAATATCGAAGTTTATCAAATATTAATCTATGGACACTTTTTTTTCCAATATCAAATATCGAAGTTTATCAAATATTAATCTATAATATACATTTAACATTAACATGTATTTATTTTTTTTATTTTTGAATAAACATTATTTTCATTTAATTTTTTAATTTTTTTATGAAAAAAAAAAATTAATTTTAAAATGAGAATAAAAAAGTAAATCAAAATTCATAAAAAAAAACATAAACCAAACTAAAGACAGAGTCTTGTCATACCCAGAAAATCTTTCAAAAACTGGAAATCCACAAAACTAATACCATGCCAGAGGCATAGACCAACTATATAAAGAACAGACCATAGACCTACAAAACTATCTCATATCAAGATAATAAAAAATTCTAGATCTAAAAAAAACAACAACTAGATCTCAAAAATCTGCAGCTATCCATTAAAGGAGAGGACTCCATGAATGTATTCATCTACCATGAGAATGTCTTTTATCCCATACAAAGCTTTTTCAGAAAGATAATCTCCATCTCCATTTTGTTCTCGAAAAATGTGATGAAAGGAAATATCTGAAAACTAGGGAATGAGATGTTCGATTCTTCTGTACCAACTAATTTATAATAACCAACTAATCATCAAAAATTAAACTTTGTGTTTGTCTAATTTATAATAACCAACTAATCATCAAAAATGAGTATGAAGTCAATACCCAATCTATGGGAGCGAGGTGAACATTAGGGACTATAGGGCCAACGACTATGAGTATGAAGTCAATACCCAATCTATGGGAGCGAGGTGAACATTAGGGACTATAGGGCCAACGACTATGCTTTTTTATTAGTATGAAGACCCAAAAGAACTTAAGATTAATAATACCGGCCTCAATGATTTTGATAACACCTCCTAACACCACATCTACCCCAACCTTGTTGACCACCATCAAAATATCCAGGGACATGTGCTTCAATTTTTAAGAAGAAAAATTATATTCATGAAACATGCGAGTCCTTATTAAACCTAATACCCTACCCTATGGATGTCTATTAATGTGCTTTTTAACCTTTTTTTTTAATCATAAAATGCTGGCAAGAACTACGTCCATTAAGAATTCAAAACCGTATATTTGGCGTTTACTAGGTTAAAGCTCCCGTCATAAAAAGCGAAATCTCTTCCACAAATCTCTTTCAAATTTCCAAAGTTCTAAACTCGGTGTATAAAGGTAGCCTGAAAACATTTGAATCTGGATATTCAAATGCATTTGGTATTTTATTACCACTTTGACCATGCAAATGCTAATGCATTTGGAATTTAGGCTGCTTACTGCATCATTCAAGGCATTGCCTAAAGGTTATTTAAATGGTCTTTTCATTTTCGGAATTGGTAAAAATATATACTTATATATGTAATCTGAGAACTACATACGAATGAATTTGTAATTTTAATGATAATCAGTTAAACATTTATTTTAAATCATATTTAATAATTGTTAAAATTAAAAGTGAAAACATTTAAATTTCAACCCAATGGAAATTTGAAATGGCAGTTTTTTTTATTAATTTTATGGTATATTAATTTGACACTCGAATTTGTATAAAACTTAAAATGAAAAGCATATAAAAAAAATACAAAACCGTCATCAAGTTTCCCTCAGACAGTCCGAATAAAATTGAAATTTCAGGCCTCCTTCCGCTCAAAGGTCTTCTTTGTCACCGACCTGTGTACGGTCGTACAATTTCGTTGAAAATATGGCCTGATAGAAGTCTCCGACTAACAGGGGGAGTGTTGACATAATTTCTGCTAAGTAGATGCCGCAGGTGAAAGTAAAGATAGCCCTCACTGGATTTATCATTCACAATCGCAACTTACGAAATGAGCTTTCAACAACTGGACGTAAGCCGGACGATATGTTTCGTTGAAATCGTACGATATATCTCGTCGGTCGGTGAATAAAGAATATTATGCATTCCTCTCATCCCAAGTAAGGAGCGAATAAAATGCATTCAGAAACAAGAATCCCTATTATTTTAATACGTAGAAGCCGTTTTATATTATTATAATACCTACGGGTATCTTTCCTTCTAGTAAGGTTTTTCATTAAGAACATACCATATTGTTATAATGACATATCTGAAGCTTCGGTTCTACGTCTAACTGAGTAGGTTTTCGGAGAAATCTAATTCCTAATTTTCTTGGGGAAACGATCCAATTACGAGTCAAATCAAATCAAATGTCTGAAAGTTTTGCGAGCAAAAAGTACGATATCAATCAAGCGCCAAATCAAAGTTGTGGTAGGTGATCCATGTGCAGATGATTGAAAATTGGAGGATAATGGGCTCCAGCCTTCCGTAGGCTTTGTCAGTCTCTCATTTTTGAATTTGTTTTTAAATATATGCGATGAGCCAATTCTCAATCCCGGATAAGCCCTAGGCAGCCTGCGTTGTGCAAACCAAATTCACTCTCGCAGAGAAGAGCAATTGGTAGGCGGCGTAACACTATGAGTTGCACAGAAGGAGAAGGGCAAGGAAAAGCAGCTGTCAGTTCCTCCAAACAAAAGATAAGAAAAGGTCTCTGGTCACCTGAAGAAGATGAAAAACTCATCGATTATATGATGAAGCACTGCCTTGTCGCCTACTCATGGAGCTCTGTGGCCAAGCAAGTTGGTAATACATTAAATACCCACTCTCACTTTAATTTAAATTTGCTCAACTCTGCATTAGTTTATCTAATTACACTCAATATTGCAATGCTGCATTCTAGGCCCATTTGCAATATATGATCAATGCAATATGTCAACCCTCTCTTTTAGTTTATTTAATTCAACTTATATTGCAATTCTAGGTCCATTTGCAATATTTTAGATAGTTGCAATGTATTAGTATTGTCATATAATAAATTACTTCAGTTTATCTAATTCAACCTTCATTGCTATGTGATTAATATCAGTGTAGATTTGTTTTAAATTGTATAAAAATTTTAAGGTAAACAAATCAATAAATTTAGTTTCTTGATACTTAACTGATCAAAGCTTAAAATGGATGTATATTAATTTCAATTTTATACAATGATAAATATATAGATAAATAAATTTAATAATAAGATACATTACTAACACATCTGCAAATGCTGCAAATGAAAACGTTGATAGGGATCAAGTGAGACAGTCAATCTAATCTAGGTTATATGAAGCACACATAAGATCCCAAAGCAGTAGTTTGACTCCGATTTCTGGATTTTCTTTACTGAACCCTTTCAGCGCTGGAATGTGTGTGTACTTACTAGAGGGTTCTTCATTTCAGCGCTGGAATGTTTGTACTTACTGCAGGGTTCTTCATTACTGGAGGTTGGTGCATTATTTTTCAGACCGCATAAGGAATTCAACTACCACGCAATGTGGAAACATTGTCAGATCTTTCATTTTTCAGACCGCAGAAGGAATTCAACTACAAAGCAATGTGGAAACATTGTCAGATCTTTCATTCGTCAACGCTGTGGAAACATTGTTAGATCTTTCATTCCTCAGAAAACTTAAGCGTTTTCTTTTCAGTTTAATTAATGTGTATATTGATATTGAAAAAAATAATCAAATTCAAGGAACAATGGCTTTAATTAAATATTCACACTCTGATGTTCTTCCTAACACAGATGTGTAAGAAAACTCACGTTTACATTGTCATAAAACTAACACATCTGCCTGATTTGCAGAAAACTCAAGTTTACATTGTCATAAAATTAACACATCTACCTGATTTGCCGATGATAAAAAGCCAATAGGATCATTCTATAAAGGCATGATAAGAGTTGATATGGATGACAAAATGATTTAGTGGTGGAATCTATAGAGAGAATATGCCAGGCTGAAGCTAGATGGTTAAAGTAATTCAAATTAAATGTAAATTGTCATTTCATTAATTAATTAATAATATGATTATTTAATTTAAAACAAGTTGGTATGGTATGGTAATTAAAAAAAGGACTAGACGTCCTTCCCGCCTGACCAGTGTGGCAGAAAACTTTATAATATTGCCATGAATGTCTAACCAGGTCTACAGAGATGCGGAAAGAGCTGCAGGTTGAGATGGATTAACTACTTGCGGCCTGGACTTAAACACGCTCCAATTTCACCGCAAGAAGAACAATTGATCATACACTTGCAGTCCATCCTCGGAAACAGGTTTTCTGTTTTCTTCTTTCCCACACCCTTCGTCTCCTCTGCTCCCTGAATTGTGTAGTTGTACTCGTCAGTGTCCTCTAATCCTGTGACATTTGTCTTTGTAACTGTTGACATTAGTCGTTGCTCTGCCGTCGTTTAACTTGGCTAATGAATGGCATTGGCGAGGCAGGTGGTCTCAAATTGCTGCCCATTTACCGGGACGTACGGACAACGAGATCAAGAATTATTGGAAGTCTTACATCAAGAAGAAGCTCAACTTGAAACACTCATACATCAAAGCCAACATCAACACCAGCACAGAATTAAATATACCCTCACAATCTGCGAACTCTCATGATGCTTATACCATGGATCAATCTGCCAAGCCGTTGGACGTCATGCCTGAATTTGGGTACTTGCAGTCACTAACTAGGACCTTTAATGGACTGTGCACTACAGAAAATCAGCAGTCTTGTGTTCAGGACGTATTGGATTTAAAGTACGAACAGGTACAGGAGCCAATAAAGTGTTTCCAATTGATCCAAACATTGCTAAAAACACAGCGAATTTCCTATTCTCAGTTCTGTATTACTTCTACTAACGGTAATTATATCTCCTCTCAGGCTGCATTTACATCTCCGAGTCTGCAAGCTCAAGATCATATTTATAATCCTGCAATTTCATCAAGATGCGATCGGTTAATAGACTCGTGGACTACATTACCGCCTCATGAAGCGCCTAGCTATACCATTAGCAGTCTTGGCTGTAGCACTACCATCCCCGTTCCTCTTGATGTGGGCGACTCATTGAAATGTAGAACTGAAAACGCTGGCGAGATCGTGATTAATGATAATGAGAATACAATCATGATCGACTATGCGTCGTTTACAGCATCCTCTAGAATAGCAGCATGGAGCGGTAGTCATCCCCATTCAAATGCCGTTGATTTTACTGATGTTTATCCAGGAATTTATAGAGCTCATATGGTGGAAAAATAGGGGAAGACAGCATAGCAGACATGCTTGCCACATAATTCCCATGTACAACTCCTAACTCCCATATTGTTATGGCTTAGGTTGTTGGGAGGAATGAGTGTTGTCCTCATCATCCAACTTCAAATCTTGGGAGTGACATAATGTTTTTATCAAATTCTTAATGTAATGATTCAATTTATTAAACTAATTAATTTATAAAATTTAACCATTTTTAAATTAACATTATTTTAATTTTTAAAATAACATGCTAAATTCAAAATGTACGTCTAATTGTAAATTTGAGATATAAAAATAACATTTTAAAAGTAGGTGAAGATATAAATACCTTACATGTACTTGGAATAAGGTATTAAATTGTTTATTCTTTTTATTTATTTCCTTGTTTTTAAGAAATTGATACTAAACTTAGCTGAGAAGATTGAGGCTTGGGAAGTGTGATTCCCATGAATAGTTTGACAAATTGTTATGTCCCTGCGGGCACATATAGCGCCTGGAGGGAGATATTAGTTGCTGCCGGGTATTTTAATATTCTGTCATAATGGTAAGTTTCGAAGGTTTCAATATTGCTTGCCACGATGAAATATTTTTCCATATACTATTGTTTTTGCTAATGTTCGAGAGCGTGGTGGTTGATATGAAAGGTATCGAGGGGTGTCATGTGACACCTGTCCCGCTGACGGTACACATTCATAAATGCTTTCTATGTCTTGTTTTCTTACGTAGCTGGTGTGTTTATTTGTTCGGTGCTTGGGAGTTGGAAGCCATGGGGTGGGCGGGTTGGAGGGCTCGGCTCACACATTCTGGTTTTAGCATAGTGTGTTTGGAATTTTCACTGAAATTAGTTTTATATATGTAGCTGTAAATATTTTTCCTTTTCTCTGTTTCATGTGTCTATCGAGTTTTCTCTGTTTTATGTGTCTATCGAGATACAGTAAGAGATATATGGTATTTAAAATGTATTTCTGAATCTTCAGACGTGGTTGTTTTAAATTTATGGCAGTAAATTTTCCCAGAATCTTAACCACAGTCCTAGGTGGTTTTCAATTTCATTGCTTGGGGAAAAAAGATATTGGGCAATCTCGCTTGAATAAAAACCTATGTTTAAAAGTTTGTAAGCACTAAAAAGATATTGGGCAATCTCGCTTGAATCAAAACCTATGTTTAAAAGTTTGTAAGCACTAAAATCAAGCTATGCCAACTTCATAAATAAGTCAATCGATGGATTCTAAGGCTGAGCGATTTTTTTCCCTTTGGCTTTAGGTAGTGTAATGCTGTTGCATTCAGTCTATAACAAAATTTTCTTACTTGTATTTTTTTTATTGTTTTTGAGTTATAGGTGTTTAGATATTATTTTAGATTTTGGATTTTCTTGAGTGGATCGACAAGATTAATTGAGTGTAAAAAATGTAAAATAGGAATTTATTTCATAGTTTTATATTAATTAGTTTAATGTTTAACTTTTATTTAACAACCAGCAATCTCCAGAAAATTGAAAGATTGGCTATACTTATCAGCCACTTTACTTGTGGTTGTGCTAGTTAAATACAGTTATTCTCATTATAGATTCCCTGCTAATGACCATCTCTATGGAGCTTCTGTTATAACTTAATCACATATTTAGAGTTTTTTTTATGTATCTTATCAAAATGTTTCAAAATAAATTCATCTCTTATTAAATATGATTTGGGTTAAGTTTTAAGTAAATTCCCTGATTTTTATGTTTTTTTATTTGTTATGTTTGAAGCTATGAGGCATCCTTGAAATACAACACAATCCATATGGTAGCATCTTAGTGTATGAAGCTTAAAATATTTTTAAAAGACTTCATAACCAACCTATTAAAATAATAATAAATTGAAATTTACATATGATATTTTAGAATACTTCTTAACTGACTAAAATTATATATTAAAATCATAATAAATTTCACAATCATAATAAATTGAAATTTAGATATGATATTTTAAAAAATATTTAATTTTAGTCATGGATTAATGATTTTAATATATTCCAAATTCATATTTATTTTAAAACGTATGTATATATAAAAGTCACTTTTTATTAAAAAAAAACATATTAAACTATAGTAATATCAATTAAAAAGCCGTGTTTGATAATTTATATTAATATTTAATACATATTCAAATTCTTTATTTAAAAACTGTGAATAGATGGCATCCATAAATTCATATTAATATTTAGTACATAAGCAAATTGAGAAGGTTGCGTTTTTGAGATCCTATGACATTAAAGTTTGGAACTCTGTAGTATTCAATTTGTATTTCTTTGATGTATCAGCACTGTTATGGTGTTATTTTATGCATTTAAGTGCTTTGAGGGTCCAAACCATATTAGTTGTGCTAAGAAATTAATTCCGAATTCAGTTTTATGCAAATGTTTTTTTCATAAATTAAAATTATATGGTAGGTTCAAAAGGTAGGGACATTATTACTATATGGCTCTTGTCTAATTAATAAATAAATGCACCATATCATATTAAATAATTAAAAACTTATGAAAAAAATAATTTTAATAATTTATGTTATTTTCAAAATGTGGATGGATTAATAATACTTTTTGTTAATTTAGATCATTAAAAAAACATTAACCCCTTAGTTACCATGGTATTCTCCGCTAAGATAAAATTAAAATTAAGGGTTCATATTATGAGAAAAATGTAGGCGAATGAATATGAGACCAAATATATTCATAGTTGAAGTATAAAAAACTTTACTCAGTGTCCTAACTCTTAGTAACAAAGGAGAGAATGGAGTGCATGTCAAGTTACTTGACACTCCAAGATGGGAGTCTACACTCAAGAATTCAATTTGAGATTTGAAATGGGTATGCCAATTTAGTTTTTGAAATCAATGTTATAGGTATTTTTATGCAGATATGTGTTTAATTTCAATTTTGGAGGTGGAGGTGAGGTTGACGAATTTTTATTTTTCAAAAATTAGGCGGCTAGATTTGATTGATCGTGGAATATTCTTCGTTGTACACATAAATCAAAGGTTTAAATTTACCTAATTATCTAGGATGCATCTTTTTTCAGTTACAAGTAATTATTGACAACAAAAATTGAAAAAAATTAAGATAAAGGTAGGCTCTGTATTATCTCATACTATTATAAAAAAAAACCATTTTCTATTCATGGATCCACTACCTCTACTGTTATCATTACCAATATTAACACTTATAACTCTCCTCCCCCATTATGACAACTGTACAATATATAGAACAGGTGGATATATAATCGTACAAAACAGGTGGATATCTAATCTTTGCTTTCGATCCACGATTAATTTACATGAACCATTCCCACCATTTTTTAAAAATCAAAATAAAAAGCGAGAAAAAGAGTGCCCACGTTACCCAAGCGTTTTTGGCCTCTGGGTTACCTCATCTCCCTCTATCGAATCTATAATAATGAGCATATTTGCATGCAAAGCCGAGTTCTTGTGAAATTGCTTCTACAAAGCTGATATACCTCAAGTTGTAATATATTCTACAAAGCTGATATCTTGTGAAATTGCTTCTACAGAGCTGATATATTCTAGATATACCTCAAGCTGTAATATATTAGATTCAGATTTAGACAGGTCTAATCATGTTCTAATGTTCTCTGTGGCAAAAACAGGAATGGGTAAAACTGTTGGTGAACCATTTGTTTTAAAGTGGAACCTGTTAGATGGACCCGCGGCTGGCGATACACACTACGAGATCACATTTAAGTGGAAGGCTAGTCTCGGAGTTTCAGGACCATTCTTGATAAAGAAAATGCATTCACGAGAATTCTTTCTCAAATATCTAACTCTTGATATCCCTGATCAAGGTAAACTACATTTTAAGTGCAATTCCTGGGTATTCCCTGGCTATCATGTCAACCAGAGTGATCGCATTTTCTTCTCTAATAAGGTATGGCCTATTATGAAATTTTGGCTTATTTGATCGTCTTATAGCTCAAGCTCTTCAATTCAGTCAAAAAGAGATGATTAATTCTTATTGTGTCCCTAACCTGAGCTACCTGCCCTATGAAACGCCAATAGGCCTAAAAAAAACTGAGGGAACAAGATATGGTGGAACTACGAAGATATGGGAGAGAGGAAAGTCAAGGGAAAAGCACGCCGTGCAGTCAAAAAGATTGAACTCCGCAGTAAATAAATATTTTTCTTTTTCTTCCCTTTAGTACTTTGCTTCTCCTAGCATATACTTTGCGAATTAAACTTTTAATATTTGCCAAACACTTTACTTCACAGATTAACTGTGCAGAAATTAACTTCGCAACTTATCAACTGCACATTTCATAATTTTACTTTGCATCGCATTTATGCGCAGTTCTTTAACTTTGCGGAACTTGACTTCGCATTTATGCACAGTTCTTTAACTTTGCGGAACTTGACTTCGCATTTATGCACAGTTAACTTCATGGAAATTAACTTCACATAAATTGACTTTGCATTAAATGGAACTTCGCACTTGGCATAACATTTACTTTGCAAAACTTCTTTAACTTCACGAAGATTAACTTCGCACAAGTTAACTTCGCATAACCCAATCTTAAACAAGCTTTACAATAAAATATAAACAATTTTTGTTGGTTGTGGAGCCCGATCTCCAGATTCAGAGATATTATTATTTAGCCATGTTTGTAGCCCAGCTTTATATGATATGTAAAAAAGACTATACACTCACCCCAACGGGGGGGTGTGGGGGTCATAACCCCCAGCTAGGGGGTCCAGGGGTAGTGCCCCCGAAGGAAATTTTTTGGGGTTGTTTTACAGCCACATGGTTTTGGATAACCCATGGTATTTTCTCATTGTATCTCCTTTATAAAAGAAAGACATTGTAACATGGCTAGGGTTGATGTATTAGGTTTTATGCATTGTAAAGATCTCTAAGATCGGAAGAGAGACTGTGAGATAGTGAAGTAGAAGTGCAGCGGCTCTACTGCAGGTTGTATTCCTTCACTTTGTTGGATGGTATAATAATAAGGACTGGCAACTTCAGTGTGGACGTAGCCCAAGTTGAGTGAACCATGATATATTTGTGTCTCTCTTGTAATGTGTATGTGTGATTATATTTGCATTTATGTTTATTGTTATTGCTCTGCGATTCTATTTTTCTAACAATTGGTATCAGAGCCAAAGATTTATTTGGAAGATATACTTGCAGGAAGCTAGGGTTTCTAGTTCGAGTGGGAGCAATGGCGGAAGAAGGAAAGTTTAAGGTTAAGAAGTTTAACGGCCAAAACTTCCAGTTATGGAAGATGCAAATGGAGGACTATCTGTGCTAGAAGGATCTATTCCTGTCATTGGGAGGAAGAGCAAAGCCGCTGGCGGCTATGAAGGATGAAGAATGGGAGGTTCTTGACAGAAAGACATTGGGAACAATACGGTTCTCCATGGCTTCGTCGGTGGCTTTCAATATCTCAAAAGAAATGACAATCGAGGGTTTGATGAGTGCATTGGGTAAGCTGTATGAAAAACCCTCGGCCTCCAATAAGGTATTTTTAATGAAGCGTTTATTTAATATGAAGATGTCTGAAGGTGGATTTGTTACTGATCATTTAAATGAGTTTAATACGGTTACAAATCAGCTAAGCTATGTAAGTATGAACTTCGATGATGAGGTTAGGGCTCTTCTAATCTTGTGTTCATTGCCAAAAAGATGGAATAGCTTGGCCATGGTTGTAAGTAACTCTGTCTCTGGTTCAAACACCTTGAAATTTGATGATGTTATTGGTGTTATTATTAACGAAGAAATGTGAAGAAAAAACACAGGTGAGACATCAGGTAATGCGTTGACCATGGAGAGTAGGGGAAGACAAAAGGAGAGAGGAAAGAGCCAAGGTAATTGCATCAAATCTAAAAAAGGGCAAATCCAAGTCCAGACTGGGAAAAATAGAGTGCTGGAACTGTGGAAAGAAAGGACATCTGAAGAAAGACTATAGATCTCGAAAGAAGAAAGGAGATGGACAAAAGGAAACTACCCAAGAAGCAAATGTAGTAGGTGATGTGTTACAAAATAATTTTATTCTTGCATTAGATAATACTAGTGATTATTGGGTAGTAGATTGAGGGGCTTCATGTCATGCTACACCCCATAGGAAATATTTTCATGATTATGTTCCAGGCGATTTTGGACATGTTTTATTCGGTGATGATGAGCCATGTAAAATTGTTGGAATGGGTAAGGTATGGATAAAAGTTAAGAATGGAACTGATTGGTTGTTGAAAGATGTAAGGCATATTCCTGCTATGAAAAGAGATATGATCTCAACACGGCAGTTGGGAGATGGTGACTGTCTATCTACATTTGGAGAAAAGTAGTGAAAGATCACTAAAGGCTCAATGGTGATAGAAAAATTAGATAGGGTAGGTATGTTGTATTTATGTCCTCATAATACTGACCATTCTATCTCTTTAGCTTCCACAGGAACAGATACAGCATTGTGGCATCATAGGCTTGGCCACATGAGTGAGAAGGGGATGCAAATTCTCCACTCAAGGAAGTTGCTGCCAGATTTGAAGCAGGTAAGTTTGAAATTCGGTGAGAAATGTGTTTATGGAAAACAAAAGAGAGTCATATTTCTTAGGGTTGGGAAACAGAAGAAGAATGAAAAGTTAGAGCTAGTGCATACAGATGTATGGGGACCGGCTCAGGTATGGTCTCTCGGTGGCTCTCATTATTATGTTACATTTATTGATGATGCAACTAGGAAAACTTGGGTTTATTGCATTAGATAGAAATGTGATGTGTTTGATACTTTTAAGAAGTGGAAAGCTTTGGTTGAGAATGAGACAGGAAAAAGACTGAAGTGTCTTAGATCTGTTAATGGAGGTGAGTACTGCAGTAAGGATTTTGATAATTACTGTTCATACCATGGGATTCGTAGAGAGAAGATAGTCCCAGGAACACCACAAGAAAATGGTGTATATGAAAGGATGAACAGAAAGATCATGGAGCCTGCAAGGTGTATGAGATTGCATGCAGGGTTTCCCTAACAATTTTGGGCAGATGCTGTTATTATTATTATTTATTTAATAAACAGAGGACCTTCAAGTGCTTTGGATGGTGGTATTTCAGACGAGGCATGGACAGATAAAAATGTAAACTACTCATTTCTTAGAACATTTGGTTGTGAAGCATTTATCCATATTGATAAAGAAAATAGAACAAAGCTTGAAGCTAAATCCAAGAAATGTACCTTTATTGGATATGGGGTTGATGATTTTGGTTATCGTTTATGGGATTATGGAAATCACAAAATCATTAGAAGTAGAGATGTCATATTCAATGAAAAGGTCATGTATAAAGATCAGTTGAAGGGAAAGAAACAGGAAAAGGAAAACACATAGTACACAATACTTGATGAAATTATAGAAAATGAAGTTCCAATGGTGCTAGAAAATCAAGAACAGCAGCAAGTTCCTGAAACTCCTGCAACTACAAGAAGATCCACCAGGTTATGTAGACTCCCTGAACGATACTCTCCTTCAATGTATTATTTGTTGATGACTGATGCTGGTGAACCAGAATGTTATGAAGAAGCAATGCAGGTGGAAACTAGAAAGAAGTGGGAGCAAGGCATGAATGAGGAGATGGACTCATTGATAGGAAACCAGACTTGGGATTTGGTTCAGTTTCCTGCTGGTAAAAGAGCATTGCAGAACAAATGGATTTACAGGTTGAAGGAAGAAGGAGGCAAGAAGTGGCACAAGGCTAGACTTGTTGTAAAGGGGTTTGCACAGACAAAAGGTATAGATTTTGATGAAATATTTTCTCCTGTTGTTAAGATGAGTTCAATTAGGACTATCTTAACTCTAGTGGCGATAGAAGATTTGCATCTTGAATAGTTAGATGTAAAAACAACCTTTCTCCATGGGGATTTGGAGGAAGAGATATATATGTAGCAGCCACAAGGGTATGAGGTCAGAGGTAAGGAGAACTTGGTATGTAGGTTGAAAAAGAGTTTGTATGGTTTAAATCAAGCTCTAAGGTAGTGGTATTTAAAATTTGACAGGTTTATGACAGAACAAGGTTATAGTAGATGTCATTCTGACCACTGTATTTATTTCAAGAAGCTAGACAATGAAAGATATATTATCTTGTTATTGTATGTGGATGACATACTTGTTGCAGGGTCTAACATGCAGGATATAAATGTACTCAAGAGGAAGCTAGCTAATTCATTTGCAATGAAGGATTTGGGTGCTGCAAAGCAAATCCTTGGTATGAGAATAACGAGAGACAGAAAAAATAGCAAATTGACATTGTCTCAGAGTGAGTACATAGAAAAGGTGTTGGAGAGGTTCAGAATGCAGAATCCAAAACCAGTAAATACACCGTTGGCCAGTGATTTCAATCTAAGTAAGAAAATGTGTCCCAAGACATAAGAAGAGGCATATTACATGTCCAAGATTCCCTATCAATCAGTAGTTGGCAGCTTGATGTATGCCATGGTGTGCACAAGACCAGATATTGCACAAGCAGTGGCAGTTGTGAGTAGATATATGAACAATCCAGGAAAAGAACATTTGAAGGCAGTAAAGTGGATTCTCAGGTATTTGAGAGGTACCACCACTCAGGCATTATGTTTTGGAGGTTTAGACACTGTTCTACAGGGATATGTTAATGTAGATATGGCAGGTGATAAGGATAGCAAGAGGAGCACCACAAGGTATGTGTTTACTGTAGGTGGAACAACAGTAAGTTAGATTTCGAAACTGCAGAAGGTTGTTGCACTTTCAACAACGGAAGTAGAGTATGTTGCTATTACAGATGCTAGTAAAGAGATGATTTGGCTGCAGAGGTTTATGGAGGAATTGAGTAAAAAGCAGAAGGATAATAGGTTGTATAGTGACAGCCAGAGTGCCATTCATCTTCCAAATAACTCAACATTCCATTCCAGGACTAAACATCTATAGCTCAAGTACCAATTCATATGCTCTATTCTAGAAAGTGAACTGTTAAAGCTGGAAAAGATACACACTAGCCAGAATCCTGCAGACATGTTAACAAAGGTAGTGACCAGAGAGAAACTGAGTTCCTACTCGGTTTCAGTTGGCCTTCTAGCATAAAGGTGAAGAGGAGAAATTTTTCAAGTCCAAGTCCAGCAAGTGCAGCAGCGATGGAGTTGTTGTGATCAGTTTCTAACAGGGAGATTGTTGGTTGTGGAGCCTGATTTGCAGATTCAGAGATATTATTATTCAACTGTGTTTGTACCCCAGCTTTATATGATATGTAAAAAGGATTGTACACTCACCCCAACTGGGGGGTGTGTGGGTTATAACCCCCAGTTGGGGGGTCTGGGAGCGAGCGGTCCCCCGGCGGGGGTTCATGGGCAGCGACCCCGAGAAAGGGAGTTCGGGGGTGAAGCCCCCGAAGGAAATTTTTTGGGGTTGTTTTACGAGCCCATGGTTTCGAGTAACCTGTGGTATTTTCCCATTGTATCTCCCTTATAAAACAAAGACATTGTAACACAGCTAGGGTTGATGTATTAGGTTTTATGCATTATAAAGATCTCTGAGATCGGAAGAGAGACTGTGAGATAGTGAAGAGCAAGTGCAGCGGTTGTGCTGCAGGTTGTATCCCTTCACTTTTTTAGACAGTATAATAATAAGAATTGGCAATTTCAGTGTGGACGTAGCCCAAGATGAGTGAACCACAATATATCCATGTCTCTTTTGTAATGTGTATGTATGATTATATTTTCATTTCTGTTTATTGTTATTGATCTACGATCCTGTTTTTCTAACACTTTTACCACCATATAAGGATAAGGATTGGCAATTTCAGTGTGGACGTAGCGCAAGATGGGTGAACCACAATATATCCATGTCTCTTTTGTAATGTGTATGTATGATTATATTTGCATTTATGTTTATTATTATTGCTCTATGATCCTGTTTTTCTAACACTTTTACCATCGTGAATGTAAACGACATTTACACAGGTAAATCTAGAGAAGATGTGCGGCATGTAATTTTTAACATTCTTGAGAATGAACACAAATAATTATAGACTTATATATTACCGCAGTAAAACATAGCAACTTGATCAAATTACACAGAGATGATATTTCACCTTCAGAGAGCTTGGGATCTTAATACACTTTGCAACTATGAGCTTGGGCTCACAAACACATTGTGAACCTATCCTTCTTCTCCTTTCTTGGCAGAGCGCACAAAGTTTCTCCCCAAAACTGTTGCAATGAGGCCGCACTAGCGGGGAAAAAACAATACCGCATACGCACCATTAGGTTCGGTACCGAACCGGGGTGCGTGCGTGTTCCTAGCACATGTGCAGAAAAATACGTGCACGCATCCTTGTTAAGGTATTAAAAAAAATGATTTCTTTTCCTTGTGTCCATTCCATCCAAACATGAATCAACCACCATGTGCGTGGAGCTACAGCCAACGAAATGTACCATTTCCACTCAAAAACCATCTTCATCAATCCACCAATTGCATTGGATAGGTAAATGCCATTGTTTTTTTCATTTTATTCATTGCTTTTGTCATTTTATTTATTTGTTTGTTTATTAAATTTGTAATAATCCCCAAATTATTAAAATAATAGACAATTTTTCAATTGCAGAGTGTAAACCCACACAATGAATGAACAAAATGTTAACATGGAGTCTGGTGGAACTAATGAAAACCTTCAAGAAAATCCAAATGCCCAAGAAAACCAAAACCCCCAACCAAATTTTGACCAAGATGACTTGAACCATTGTGTAAATGAGATGAGAGTGCACACTCGAGAACTTAGAAACATAGGGAAACCATCTCGAGTGTCCCTTTCCACCTCAATTGAGAGCTCAATTGTCTCTTTCATCCATGCACATTGTCGATTGATTGACATGACTGAATATAAATCTAGGATGCGGGAGTATTATTCGACGGGCATTTCGAAGGAGAAAATAAAATATTTGAATATTACAAATGCCCAATTGTACAGTATGTTCACCGATCCAATAACACAACAACCACCGGACATTAAAAATCCACATGTTTGCATGGATTGGTGTCATTTCCAACCATGGAGAGAAAATTGGAGGCAAAGGTGTTTCATGGTTTATGATAAACCTCCCTCCAAAAATAGGGAGGTTCCACAGTACTTCCTTTTGAAGCTGTGGGCTGAATTTTCCCTCGGTTTAAATGTCAACTATTTTGACATAACCGAGTTCCAGGGTGTTGGGTGTGGCTCTGCCCAAGATCAACCTGCTACTAGGAGGAACCCACTGAGAGGGCCACCAGCTCCTAGGCGCAAGCTAAACCCTTCTCCCCAACCGCCTCAGTTACCCCACAAACTTGGTCAGATCGAGGACGCGATGAGGAGTGTTGCACGTGGACTTCTTAGACACACTGTATAACATACCCTTTAAGCTGTAAAACATTTTGTTTAGAAACATTATGATAACTTTTATTGTAAAGTTTATATTGGACAGGTGTCCAAGGATGACTCTAATTTGCACAATATTTTATTATTTAATAAATAAAATAGGAGACAAACATCTAATAGGACTGTTGAAAGAGTGGTTACTGATCCACTAGGTGGAATGGAATATGGGATAGAAGGCAATGGACAAGTGGCAGCATCATGATGCAACTAACTAGTTGTTGGTATGGGACAACTCCCTTGAAATGTGGTCATAGTGCCCTGAAGGATGGGACTAGAGCTTGAGACTCATTTATTCTAAACTGACCACTAAAAGACCTCGGCAGTCTATATAATAGCCATCAAATATTGAACTGAGATTCATCACTTTTCCTAACGAGGAAATTTACCTTGGGGTTTTGTTGTGTTTGCACCCAAAAGATTTAATGAGGGGATATGCTGTTGTTGATCATGTTGTGAGTCTGCCAAACTCTTATTGAGTTCAAGAGTTTGATGTTGAGTGGAGAAGGCATTTGTTTTAGGAGGTTGATACCGAGTGGAGAAGGTATTTTTGAGTGCCTTGCTTCTACACAAATGCCACCCACTTACTGAATCAGTAAGCAGGCTCGGGGGTTCATTAGAAGTCAGCAGTTGAGCTGCTTCTTCTAAAACAGGTTGGGAGGAACAGGCCTCCTTGGGTGTTTGTTGGCCCTATCACCAATTATAGGTTCTATTGTCTTATCTATTTTATTTTTTTTAAGTTTTGTTATCTACTTAAAACTTTTTACTATTAAAGTTTTATTTCAGTCTTCCTGAATAATTTATAATTCTGTAAAAATCAAAATGATTGAATAAAATAGTCTCTGCATTTTTTCCCATGCAAATAAGAATAACATCGTACTCTAGTATAGAGACAGGTTAAGTAGAATAGATCAAGATAGGCAAGTAGCCAAGTGAATGAGAAGATGAAATTATTACAAATTATCCCAAGTTTTCTATTTACTGTTAATTCCTGTGTATACATTTACAGTACCCTCACTGTCATTTACTTTTAGCTAAATTGTTTTCCAAATTTACATATACTGTTTTCTGGTTTATATATATCTCTATTTTCAAATAAATAGATTTTATGTTCTAACATTAAAGAATTTGATTTATGTTCGGTAGTTGAAATGTATATGGTCATATTAATATAACTATAGATTTAATTTCAAATTATAGTAGAATGATATTTCTTCTACAAGCAACAATAATTTCAAATTATTTTATGCACACATTCACACATCGTTTTATAACATAAACTACACAGTGAAAACCAAAGCATTATCATTTTATACAATAACCCTAAACAGAGTTATCCATTACCAGCTTATAGATGTAAATAGAATCGAGATTTAATCTCAACATTTCACAGTAGAGGACCTAGCTAGCATTATCGATTTAGATAACATACTGGAGTTCACCTTTTCATATTAACAGTAGACAAATCAAATCTGACAGGAGTACCAAGAAAGACAAGTTTAGTGCCGAGACCATTTCGAAGAACAACAACAGATTATACATATCAACGCTTGACAAACCTTATGACTTTTGCTTTAAAGATCAAACATAGATTATCATTTGATCTATTTCATAACTCGACAGAGTTGAAGATTCGACATCATAACATTGGTCAAGTTAAGCCATACGTTTTCATACAACCCTAATCCTAACACTTGAACTTATAGAATGACGTTTCCCAGAAATTGACGAATCATACACAGTTAAACTATTATCTAAAAACAAAAAAATACCCCATATGATTTATAGAAATCAAAGTATTATTACGATATCCAAGTCTGGATAGACATGATACAACTATACAGTTTTCACAGACATTCTTTGCAGACGAAACAATATCAAAAGCTTCTATTTCATTCCACCACAATAACTTTTATCCATCAACCATAAAAACACAGAACCATTTCGATAACGAGAAGTATCACTATTTTAAGTTTGAGAATGAAAATAATTTTTTTGAATCATTGTAATCATAGTAAACATGGCAGTTGCCTTATGGGTCGAGGTATTATCCTCCCCATACTTAAAAAAAAAATTACAAACCCTATCTCTACGAATTACAGAACTCTCTGATTTTAAAACACAACACACGGGATATCACACAGCCGAACACCATCTCATCAACCCAGAGTTTTCAAAGCTATCGTCGAGGCTTACTGGTTGGTATAGCTTTCCAACCTTCAACACCAGATTCGAGTAGCCATTCCTTAGCTATAAATGCAATGACAATCACTAGAGATCAAAACAGTATCTAAATGAAAAAAGACTTCAGTATGAGAAGGTTGGTAAACTAATAAACATATTGTGGAAATATTACAGTGGAGGAAGGTGAATACATTACCTTGTAGATTGTTAGCTGTAAAATCAACGAACACCAAGTCTGTAGTCACTGCAACGAAACCCTACCACGTTAAATGCTGAAGTAACTGGAGCCAACACCCAACCAACAACTATCTATCACAACAACGTAGTGCCAGGAAATGTAACAATTATGGCGAGGTCTTGGGCCATTTCTTTTCAAATCCCAAGCTCAAAAGAACAAACCCTCAACAAGTCAAGTTATCGAATCCATTTACAATCAATTTCTAAACTGATAACCTAAACCTTCAACACTATACAGATTGAAGAAGCTCGGCTTCACATTATACAGAGATCATAAGTTCAAAACTCAGAGGTTACAGGCAGAACAACGAGGTTAAAAACCAGTAGCCTGTCGGCCGCGCAGAGCCTCCACTACCAAGGGATTGGAACACAATAACTCATCAAAATCATAGCAAGATAGGATTAAACCCTTGCATTGAAACCGTCGAAAGATCAACGGTGCAGATTGATAGATGGAATCACGAAATCCCAATACAATTACCCTATTTATTGTTGTATCATTACAATTGCCATGATGAGCTGCGGTGGAAGTATGGTGGAGCCAGCTCATCAACAGGAAAACCCGTATGTTACACCTCAACACTTTAAAGGGCTATATTCACAGCGGCAGCACATGGTCGAGCACACTAAGCAGTACCACATTGAAAACCCACCAACTTGGCAGTTATGAACATTCAATGCCCAAGTTATGTTACGGCTGCCAACCTATATGGTATTTCCAAGATTCACATCACATTAATAATTGCATGGGATTCGCATATCATATGGTCAAAATCTTACACCTTGTTACAAGACGTTTACTCTTAGTTAAATTGATAGTCCCATAGTTCTCATAGCAACGTATAATCACATAGTTTGCATATAGTCCACATAATATATAATTGCATAGATTTCCACGATCATATAGTATTGCATTATGTGCATATTATAAAATAGGTAGTATAGTATTGTCACACAACTTTATAATGCGAACAATTCATAATGTTTGCATATAGATATTGGAATTTGCATATAATTCATATTATTTGTAGAATAGTTAGTAAGAATAATTATAGTATCGCATAAGTATCACATAAGGTAATACCATGCACACAACCCACATTACATACATGCGATAGTGAGTAAAATGGCAATAAACTTTACTTGCAAGGAATTTGATAGCAATCCTACAACATTTTAAACAGTCCACAGGGTTAAACTTGGTGAATGGACTTAGATATACACTTACTCACATGATATTGTATTTCGAAAGAAGAACATTTCAATACCAATACTATCATTTGCAGGTTATAGGCCCTAAACAAGTTAACAAACCGTTCTGCACAGAACTTCCACAAATTACTATGGAATTAGAAGGTAGAAGTTTACATATAGTCAACTTGGAGGAAAACCAAAATAAATCTGGGTACAACACCGCGATACGAACATGAGAGATCTTCGTAGTTAAACTATTGATTTCTTGTTGTAACTTAATCTCTTACCTGTAAATCTGTCACAAGTACAATTCAACATGCTTTAGCACAAATGCTAAGTTAGCCTCGGGGCGTCCGAATAACCCCTTCATCAATCAAACAAGAGAATATTAGTCAAATAGTGGAATCAACATTTATAAACAAAAACAGTAGTGGTGTGCAGCAGCATAACTATTTTTTTGGGATAACATCAAAACTTAAGCAGAAATCTGTTGTCGCCAATCATTACTTAATAAGCCAGCAGGGCATTTAATACATCAAGACAACATTTTGTACATTGTTCTATTTCCCCATTATTAATTAGCATTTATTTTCATGTAGAAAAGTTTTAAATTTTTACAATTTTTCGGGATGTTACATGTGGTATCAGACCGCAAGTTCAAACTCTAGGCCTAAACGAGGATCATGCACGCAAACAGAAAAATAAATCATAAAGTTTATGTTACTAACTTTTGCATTTTAATTTTATTTTTGCATAGAATAGATTTGCTTTTAACTGTAGGTATGGAATTGCCAGAGGAATCACCAGAGGAAAGATCTCCTCATAATGAACAAATTAATCATAATAACACTGAAGGAATTTACGTTGAGTTAAACAACCAGTCTTCTAAAATTTTACGCACTGTGCAGGATTTAAAATTTGAGTTAAAAGCTGTTAAAGAAGAAAATGATCAGATCTTAAAGGCACAAGAAAAGTTACAACAAAATTTAAAAGGAAACTATCACAATGATGAAAGAGGCAGAAAATCAGAATTTAGAGCTGATTCTGAAATAATGTCCCACCAACATAAGCATAAGAAAACAAGAAACGATAAAATGAACAGCCGCTCATTTTCTAAGTCTGATTCAGGTAATGATGATGTAAATTATGACAGCAGCAACAATGAGTGCTACTCTAAAAGAGAAAACATAAGCATCATGAACAGATTACCAGTGAATTTAAAAATATTAAGCCACCTACTTTTAATGGCAAAAGTGAGAAGGGTGAGACAATAGAAGCTTGACTATCTGGGATGAAAAAGTACTTTAATATTTATGACTACTCTTCTCAACTGAAAGCCAAGATGGCTATTTACAATCTGATTGGAAAGGCATATATCTGGTGGCAGGATCTTAAAAGAATCAAAAGCATAAAAGAAAAAGAAGTAACTTGGATTATGTTTAAAAGTTTGTTTAAAAAGAAGTTCTTGTCTGAACAGTATTTTGAGGATAAATCGAAGGAGTTTTACGACAAAGTTGGGTACAATGAACATGAAAGAACTTTGCAGCAAGTTTCTTAGCTTGTTGAGGTATGTACCCTACATGGTTGAAGAAAAGCCTAAAGTGCAAAGGTTTCTCAATTGTTTATCGTTTAATATAAAGGATCGTATTGAGTATGATAATCCTTCCACTTTGGAAGAGGCCATGAGGAAGGCAAATTTTTGTTTTGACCAAAACAGAAAAAGAGAAGGAACAACTCGCTAGAAGAACAGTAAAACTAATTAGTATGACTATCAAAAGAAGAATTTTAATCAGAATGCTGGGGCTTTTAAGAAAAACTTTAATAACATAAATTTTTCTAATAATTATCGGAATAATACATCTCAGAACACTACTACTACAAGGAATGTACCTAACCATCAAAGCAATAATAATAACAACAATAAAAACAGGTATGCTGAGAAGAAAGGACCCATTAAGTGCTATGAATGTGGCGGACCACACAAGAGAGCAGATTGTCCATGCAACAAGAGGACATCCAACAACATACATACTATGCAAGCAGAACCTACAGTTGGAGATATCACAAGAGAAATGCCAAGGATAAATGCAGTATTGGAGAACCGTCAAACAGACCATCAAATATCCATGGTCGAAATTGAAGGTACGATACAAAACGAGTCTATTTCTATTTTGATAGATCCTGGTGTGAATTTATGTTATATTTCACCTACTTTAGTAAACCGTTGCAAGCTAAAAGCAGAAAAATTCGATAATGCATGGTTATTTCAGCTTGAAACAGGAACTAAAAGAAAGGTTACAGATTTTGTTCAGAATTGTGAAGTATTTTTAAATCAGTTGAAAATGTAAGTTAATATGAATGTTTTACCCTTAGGTTCATATGATGTGTTAATTGGCATGGATTGGCTTGAACAGCATAGAGTTATATTAAATTGTTATGATAAATCTTTTACTTGTATAAATAATGAACGTAATTCAGAAACAGTAAGAGGAATTAATAGGCAGATTTGAGTAAGGCAAATTTCTGCCTTACAAGTAAAGAGAGCTGCTAGAAATGGTTGTAAACTATTTGCTGTTAATGTTGTTAATGATGAATGTATATCTAAAGAAGACAAGTTAAAACTAGAAGATATTCCCATCCTTAGGGACATTTCTGATGTATTCCCAGAAGAAATTCCAAGATTACCTTCGAAAAGAGAACTTGACTTCACCATTGAGTTAGTACCGGGTGCGGTACCAAACTCAAAGGCCCCCTATAGGATGAATATTCTAGAGTTAAATGAGTTAAAATCTCAGCTGAAAGAATTAATAGATAAAAACTATATACGACCCAGTGTGTCCCCTTGGGGAGCACCAGTAATATTTGTTAAAAAGAAGGATGGTACTTTGCATTTGTGCATTGACTACTGTCAGCTTAATAAAATGACAATTAAGAACCGGTATCCCTTACCCCACATAGATGATCTATTTGATCAAGTACGCGAAGCAGAGATATTCGCTAAAATTGATCTAAGATCAGGTTATCATCAAGTCCGGATAAAAGACGAGGATATATTCAAAAATGCATTCAGAATGCGTTATGGACACTACGAGTTCATAGTTATGCCTTTTGGGATAACTAACACACCAGTAGTGTTCATGTGTTTAATGAACAACATTATGCATAAATATTTGGATAAGTTCATAGTGGTATTCATTGATGATATCCTGATTTACTCAAAGACTAAAGAAGAGCATGATGAACATCTAACAATCATTTTACAATTACTTAGAGATCACCAAATTTATGCTAAGTTCAGTAAGTGTGATTTCTATAAAGATAAAATTCAGTATTTGGGTCATATAATTTGAAAAGATGGTATTTCTGTTGATCCTGATAAAATAAAAGCAATAAATGAATGGCTTGTCCCAAAAGATGTAACTGATGTATGGTCATTCATGGGAATAATGGGGTATTATAGAAATTCTATCAAAGGGTTCTCTAGAATTGATAACCCCATCACTTCTTTGCAAAAGAAAGGGAAGAAATTCATATGGGATCAAAAGTGTCAAGACAGCTTTAAAAAGTTGAAAGAATTGTTAACTACTGCACCCATCTTAAAAATTGCAGAGCCTAATAAGGATTTCGTCGTATGCACTGATGCATGCAATGAAGGACTTGGAGGGTCTTAATTCAAGAAGGTCATGCAATTGATTTTGAGTAAAGAAAGTTAAACATACATGAAAAGAATTACGCTACATATGATCTTGAGTTGGTAGCCGTGA
Organism: Larix kaempferi; assembly: GCA_027924585.1. Taxonomy (NCBI): domain Eukaryota; kingdom Viridiplantae; phylum Streptophyta; class Pinopsida; order Pinales; family Pinaceae; genus Larix; species Larix kaempferi. The sequence continues at coordinate 18,482,519 of BSBM01000779.1, forward strand.
TACATGCTTTAAAGATGTGGCGCCATCACTTGATTGGTAGAAAATTCATTTTAATTACTGATAATAAGGGGTTAAAGTATTTACTGGATCAAACAAATCTGAACACAAGGCAAGCTAGGTGGTTAGCTTTCCTTAGCGAGTACGATTTTGATATCCATCACATTAATGGAAAGAAAAATAAGGTTGCTGATGCATTGAGCAGAAATGCTAGATTAAGTTTTGTGGCAGCAATTAGTACTTTTAAAACTGATCTGGAAAATCAAATCAAAGAAGGAATTAAGCAAGATGAAAATTACCAAAAATGACATAATAAAGTGGCTGAAAATTCATCTAAAAATGTTATAACAGATTACAGTATTAATGAAAAAGGCTTCTTAAGTTACAAAAATAGAATTTATGTGCCTAATTTTTTGAAAGTTAAGTTGCTGATTTTAGATGAAATTCACAAGAGTCCTTATTCAGGACATCCTGGTTATCAGAAAATGATAACTATGTTAAGAAAATAGTATTTTTGGCCTAACATAAAGAGTGAAGTTGCTGAATATATAGCTAGATGCTTTGACTATCAGACTATTAAAGCTGAACATCAACATCCAGCTGGGCTATTGTAGCCCTTACCAATTCCAGAATGGAAGTGGGAGATCATAAGCATTGACTTTATTACAGGTTTGCCTAAAAGTCAGAAGCAGAATGACTCAATTATGGTTATTGTCAATAAACTTAGCAAAGCTACTCATTTTATTCCTGTTAAAACTACTTTCAAGGCTTCTAACATTGCAGATATCTTCATGAAGCAAATTTTTCACTTGCATGGAATTCCAAAGGTAATTATTTCAAATCGAGACTCTAAGTTTACTGGTAACTTTTGGACAGAACTGTTTAAAGGATTAAATACTAAGTTAAATTTCAGCACTTCTTTCCACCCACAAATTGATGGTCAAATAGAAAGAGTAAATCAGATTTTGGAAAATATGCTAAGATTATATGTTAAAGATTAGCCATCTAAATGAGAGGATTACTTGCACTTAGTAGAATTTGCCTACAACAATAATTATCAAGCATTTGCTAACTTAAGTCCATTTGAATTTTTGTATGGAAGAAAATGTTGCACTCCAATTTCATAGGATAATCCTGTAGATAGATTGATGCTAGGACCAGATCTATTGAAAGAAATGGAGCTAACTGTGAAATAGGTTCAAGGTAACTTAAAAGTTGCCAAGGATTGGCAGAAAAGCTATGCTGATTTGAAACGCACAGAAAGAGAATTTCAGGTAGGAGACCATGTTTCAATAAAGGTAAATCCCAAGAAAAGTTCTTTGAAGCTTGGGAACTATGCTAAATTAGCACCGAGGTATTGTGGACCATTTGAAATCCTATCAAGAATAGGAGCTGTTGCATATCAATTGGCATTGCCATACAATTTAAAAATCCACAATGTTTTTCATGTTTCTGTTTTAAAGAATTATGTGCACGATGCTACTCATGTACTGAATTGGAATGACATACAGGTGGAACCCGAAGGAGATTTTCAAGTGGAACCAGACTGTATTCTAGACCGGAGGGAAATTATGCTTCAAAATCGCACCATAGGGCAGGTAAAGGTGCAATGGAGGCACCTTAGCCCTGATAAAGCTACTTGGGAACTGGAAAGTAATATGAGGGTAGCATCTCCAGTTCTGTTCCATGCGGAACTTGATGATGAATAAGCGACATCAAGGACGATGTTGAGCTTACGAGGGGTTGTCTGTAACATACCTTGTAAGCTAGAAAACATTTTTTGTTTAGAAACATTATGATAACTTTTACTGTAAAGTTTATATTGGATAGGTGTCCAAGGATGACTGTAATTTGCACAATATATTATTATTTAATAAATAAAATAGGAGACAAACACCTAAGAGGACTGTTGAAAGAGTGGTTACTGATCTACTAGGTGGAATGGAATCTAGGGTAGAAGGCAATGGACAAGTGGAAACATCATGATGCAACTAACTAGTTGTTGGTATGGGACAACTCCCTTGAAATGTGGTCATAGTGCCCTGAAAGATGGGACTAGAGCTTGAGGCTCATTTATTCTAAACTGACCACTAAAAGACCTAGCCAGTCTATATAATAGCCATCAAATATTGAACTGAGGTTCATCACTTTTCCTGACGAGGAAATTTACCTTGGGGTTTTGCTGTGTTTGCACCCAAGAGATTTGATGAGGGGACATGCTGTTGTTGATCATGTTGTGAGTCTGTCAAACTCTTATTGAGTTCAAGAGTTTGATGCTGAGTGGAGAAGGAATTTGTTTCAGGAGGTTGATATCGAGTGGAGAAGGTATTTTTGAGTGCCTTGCTTCTACATAGATTCCACCCACTTATTGGATCAGTAAGTAGGCTCAGGGGTTCATTAGAAGTCAGCAGTTGAGCTACTTCTTTTGAAACAGGTTGGGAGGAACAGGCCTCCTTGGGTGTTTGTCGACCCTATCGCCAGTTACAGGTTCTATTGTCTTATCTATTTTATTTTTGTTAAGTTCTGTTATCTACTTAAAACTTTTTACCGTTAAATTTTTATTTCAGTCTTCCTGAATAATTTATAATTCTGTATAAATCGAAATGATTGAATAAAATACTCTTTTCATTTTTTCCCATGCAAATAAGAATAACATCGTACTCTAGTATAGAGACAGGTTAAGTAGAATAGATCAAGATAGGCAAGTAGCCAAGTGAATGAGAAGATGAAATTATTATAAATTATCTCAAGTTTTCTATTTGTTGTTAATTCCTGTGTATACATTTACAGTACCCTCACTGTCATTTACATTTACCTAAATTGTTTTCCAAATTTACATATACTGTTTTCTGGTTTATATATATCTCTATTTTCAAATAAATAGATTTTTTGTTCTAAGAGTAAAGAATTTTATTTATGTTCGGTAGTTGAAATGTATAGGGTTATATTAATATAACTACAAATTTAATTTCGAATTATAGTAGAATGATATTTCTTCTACAAGCAACAATAATTTCCAATTATTTTATGCACACATTCACACATCGTTTTATAACATAAACTACACAGTGAAAACCAAAGCATTATCATTTTATACAATAACCCTAAACAGAGTTATCCATTACCAGCTTATAGATGTAAACATAATCGAGATTTAATCTCAACATTTCACAGTAGAAGACCTAGTTAGCATTATCGATTTAGATAACATACTGGAGTTCACCTTTTCATATTAATAGTAGACAAATCAAATCCGATAGGAGTACCAAGAAAGGCAAGTTTAGTGCCGAGACCATTTCGATGAACAACAGCAGATTATACATATCAACGCTTGACAAACCTTATGACTTTTTCTTTAAAGATCAAACATAGATTATCATTTCATTTATTTCATAACTCGACAGACTTGAAAATTTGACATCATAACATTGGTCAAAATAAGCCATACGTTTTCATACAACCCTAATCCTAACACTTGAACTTATAGAATGACGTTGCCCAGAAATCGACGAATCTTACACAGTTAAACTATTATCTAAAAACAAAAACATACCCCATATGATTTATAGAAATCAAAGTATTATCACGATATCCAAGTCTGGATAGACACGATACAACTATACAGTTTTCATAGACGTTCTTTACAAACGAAACAATATCAAAAGCTTCTATTTCATTCCACCACAATAACTTTTATCCATCAACCATAAAAACACAGAACCATTTTGATAATGAGAAGTATCACTATTTTAAGTCTGAGAATGAAAATCTCTGTTTTGAATCATTGTATTCATAGTAAACACGATAGTTGCCTTATGGGTCGAGGTATTATCCTCCCCATACTTAAAAAAAAATTACAAACCCTATCTCTACGAATTACAGAACTCTCTGAGTTTAAAACATATATCACATAGCCGAACACCATCTCATCAACCCAGTGTTTTCAAAGCTACTGCCGAGGCTTACCGGTTGGTATAGCTTTCCAACCTTCAATGCCAGATTCGAGTAGCGATTCCTTAGCTATACCTGCAACGACAATCACCAGAGATTAAAACAGTATCTAAGTGAAAAAAGACTTCAGTATTAGAAGGTTGGTAAACTAATAAACATATTGTGGAAATATTACAGTGGAGGAAGGTGAATACATTACCTCGTAGATTGTTAGCTGTAAAATCAACAAAAGCCAAGTCTGTAGTCATTGCAACAAAACCCTACCATGTTAAATGCTGAAGTAACCGGAGCCAACACCCAACCAACAGCTATCTATCACAGCAACGCAGTGCCAGGAAATGTAACAATTATGGTGAGGTCTTGGGCCATTTCTTTTCAAATCCCAAGCTCAAAAGAACAAACCCTCGACAAATCGATTTATCGAATCCATTTACAATCAATTTCTAAACTAATAACCTAAAACTTCAACACTATATAAACTGAAGAAGCTCGACTTCACATTATACAGAGATCATAAGTTTGAAACTCAGAGGTTACAGGCAGAACAACGAGGCTAAAAACCAGCAGCATGTCGGTTGCGTAGAGCCTCCACTACCAAGGAATTGGAACACAATAACTCATCAAAAGCATAGCAAGATAGGATTAAACCCTTGCATTCAAACCCTCGAAAGATCAATGGTGCAAATTGATAGATGGAATCATGAAATCCCAATACAACTACCCTATTTATTGTTGTATCATTACAATTGCCACGATGAGCCACTGTGGAAGTATGGTGGAGCCATCTCATCAATAGGAGAACTCGTATGTTACACCTCAACACTTTAAAGGGATATATTCACGGTGGCAGCACATGGTCGAGCACACTAAGCAGTACCACATAAAAAACCCACCAACTCGGCAGCTATGAACATTCAATGCCGAGGTTATGTTACGCTTGCCAACCTGTATGGCATTTCCAAGATTCACATCACATTAATAATTGCATGGGATTCGCATATCATATGGTCGAAAGCTTACACCTTGTTACACCATTTTTACTCTTAGTTAAATTGATAGTCCCATAGTTCTCATAGCAATGTATAATCACATAGTTTGCATATAGTCCACATGATATATAATTGCATAGATTTCCACGATCATATAGTATTGCATTATGTGCATATTATCAAATAGGTAGTATAGTATTGTCACACAACTTTATAATGCGAACAATTCATAATGTTTGCATATAGATATTGGAACTTGCATATAATTCATATCATTTGTAGAATAGTTAGCAAGAATAATTATAGTATTGCATAAGTATCAGATAAGGTAATACCATGTACACAACCCACATTACATACATGCAATAGTGAGTAAAATGGCGATAAAATTTACTTGCAAAGAATTTGATAACAATCCTACAACATTTTAAACAGTCCACAGGGTTAAACTTGGTGAACGGACTTAGATATACACTTACTCACATGATATTGTATTTTGAAAGAAGAACATTTCAATACCAATACTATCATTTGCAGGTTATAGGCCCTAAACAAGTTAACAAACCATTGTGCACAGAACTTCCACAAATTACTATGGAATTAGAAGGTAGAAGTTTACATATAGTCAACTTGGAGGAAAACCAAAATAAATCTGGGTACAACACTGCAATACGAACATGATATATCTTCATAGTTAAACTATTGATTTCTTGTCGCAACTTAATCTCTTACCTGTAAATCTGTCACAAGTACAATTCAACATGTTTTAGCACGAATGCTAAGTAAGCCTCGAGGCGTCTGAAGAACCCCTTCATCAATCAAACAAGAGAATATAAGTCAAACAGTGGAATCAACATTTATAAACAAAAATAGTAGAGATGTGCAGCAGCATAACTATTTTTTGGGGATAACATCAAAACTTAAGCAGAAATCTGTTGTCGCCAATCATTACTTAATAATCCAGCAGGGCATTTAATACAGCAAGACGCCATTTTGTACATTGTTCTATTTTCGCATTATTAATTAGCATTTATTTTCACGTAGAAAAGTTTTAAATTTTTACGATTTTCCTGGATGTTACACACTGTCTTTGTAGCAGCTACTACAGTGAAGAGACAGTTTAACCCTGATAGAGACGTAGGTGCGGGGCCTTCCCGACAGAGTAAGGATAGACGTGTGACCAGTGGTAGCCATGTTGGGCCTTCTATTTCCACGGGGACAATGCCACATCTTTGTCCCCATTGCGGCACACTTGCCCTGACCCAATCGAGGATTGCTATATGGAGCAGGTTAGCACTTGTTTTAATGTGTTTTCAATCATCACTTGATAATTTGTAAAGTAATTTTAAAGTATTTTTGCTTGACATAAACTATTATTTCAATGTACAACTATTTAGATTTGAGACACCATAATGGGAGAATGCAGCATCTCCCAACCTAGATGCAGCAATGGCAGCGGTTTCTGAGATTACGGTACCTCACACAGAGGTATTTTCAGTACCCCACACAATATTGTTATTACTTATGGCATTTCTATTTTTTATGTATTTATATTTATGACATACATGATTATAGTTCATACAATATTTTTTAATATTTTGATTGACTGAAAAATTACTGGTTTCTTATGTTTATAACGTGCATGTGTTTTGGTGTCCATAGGTATGCATGCATGTAACATCCCTGAAACTCAACTTCTATTGTTATTTCTCTTATAAATGTAATTACGATTGTATAAGCGGCCCTGGTGAGGAGCTCAAGCCCAAGGCCCCACCAGTGGACCCCTATCTAATGTTACACTTATAAGTACTATTGTTCGACCTAGTAGACTAAAAGACATGACTATGATGATGGGGAAAGAATTCATTAAGGAAAAATAAGCTTGATCGCTTAGAAAATCGGAGGAAGTCTAGTATTTCATAACCAAGTATAGTAGTGGTACCCTCCGCTACTAAGAGTTAAAATAAACAAATTTCACTAGGTCACAAAATAACTTACAAATTAAATATAAGTCTTTAAGAGAAGAGGTTATGGCTAGAGGCCATGAAAATTTAAGACATAGACACTTAAGGGTGAGGGAACTAGTGATGTTTTCTTAAAATTCTTAAAGAAAAAAACCTAAGTAAAAATCTAATATAAATAAACATCTAGATGGTTATTATATATACTTTGAGCTATATATGGTAGTGGTGACGAATATTAAATGGATATTTATAATCGTAAGAGGACACCCCTCAAGTCTATCCTCAAAAGAATGACAAATAGGTGCTCAAGAAAGTTAATATTATTATAAGGTTATAAATTTAAAAGTTTTAAATCTATTTAGAACTTATAAATCCTCAAAAAGAGGGGAGGATTGAATTTAAAAATGTTGAGACACTATAAGTAAAAGAATTATATATTTTCACTCTACTAAGGGCGCACTTAATTAATAGAAGTAATATTTTTTTGTTCAGTGTTAAAAAAAGGGCCTTTTAATGAGTCCATTTGTTACTCACATCTTTGATATGAGCGAGCAAACACTTTGCACAATCACATGTGTTTTTGTTATATCAAGTAAATTGTTATAGGTGTTGGGAAGATTAAAAAAATTATTAAAACATGAAATTTCATATATATATATATAATACTATGTATATGATAAGACGTAATTGGGATATAAGAAATTTAATTATTAGGATATTATTTGGAAGTTAATAAAGACTTTATTGAAATAAAGCTAAGGTTGTATACTACAATCTCATATGTATATAGTTAAAAGAAATATGAAAGATATATTAAACGACAAAGAATGGTGCCATGTATAGTATGTTTCACCTTATTTAGTATTTATAACCGTTTTCTATTATTTTGTCTCCTTGAGAGAAGCACTCATTGATGACGACATTTCTCTCATGGGTGGAGCACTTGCCACGACAGAGCTATTGCCATAAAAAGATGGGGCACTACCTATTTCGTAAAGAAGGAAAATTTATGTTTAGTTAGTGGTTGTAGTGGAGGTTTGTTAGGAATCTGTCTTCTGGAAAGAAATCCCAAACTTTAAAATAACCACTTGTGAACTTAGAGGAGGACGGTGTCTACGGAGGCTACCAGTTGTATGTTCCCTGGTTGTTAGTTACAAACCGGAGATTGTTGTAGTGAGGTATTAAATAAGTAAATCTTCCTTCTTAAAGGAGAGACTAGTTAGAGGGAGCGGATGGGATACAAGGGAGATCTCATGCGCCAGAGCATTGGTTATAGGATCGATAGATAAGTAATAAGGGGGGAAGGGAAAAGAAAAACAGAGCGTCGTCGATCTCTGATTTAGAAGGAATGATGTTGAAATATGAGAGGGGAACGATGTCGCTCCATACAAGGAGAATGAGGTTGAACTCTATAAATGAGAAGGGAGAGCTATCCATTTCGGCAACGAGAATAGAGAGAGGTTGATCTCAGCGACAAGACTGAAAAGAAGATCTCTGCGAACTAATAAACTATCACACTTACTGCCAGGTATGATCCCGTTTATAAGTTCATAATATATGCTGGTTTTTACTGTGTGAGTTATTTTCCTCCCAAACTAGAATAGAGTGTAACTATGTTGGATCGGTGATATCAATCTTCACCAAACCTTAAATAGATGTGTTTCTGGGTTAATGCATACGTGACAAATGGTATGGTTGTTTTTTTTCTTTCGAAGGTAATGACTCCCAGTAACTCCTGTAGCAGACTAAGGCCATTGAGTAGTTACTTGGGAAGAGCATTGTATATTATTTTATTTACTGACAGTTAGGATGATGCCACGATTCTCAGGAATAAGTTCAGTTAGGTAAAACGCTGCCAATTCATCTCTATAAGCATAGTATATCTGGCGATCTAACTCAGCAAGCGTAATCTTTAAATACCCTGCGATCTAGCCCTGTGCGTATGCATATTTGTATATTCTTTAGGTAGTCAATGAATGTATGGGGTCCTGCAAGATCTAGATTCTCCCTCTTCTTTTATAATGTTGCGTTGTGTTTTTCTTGTAATAGTGTAAGGATTGGGGAAGCTTACGTTCCTAGAACCCGGCAATCCTTATTTTGGTTGAATGCTAAGCATGATGCTTATTAACTTTATTTTTACAGGATTGTTGCATATTTTTTTCAATAGATAGTGTAAGCCAGGAAAACCAAGTTTATAAACAATGGTTATACATTTATACATGTTACATTAGTTTTTAACAAATTTCTATGTTAATTGATAGAATGTAAATCTCTGTTTCGACTGGTTCTTTTAAAAGTGTGCCAACCGGCTAGCTCGATATAGGAAGTCCATGGGTTACATTATATATTTCGTGTCCTTTTGTTGGAGTTTCTAGGTGACCTTACATGCTAACAAAACTATTTTTGTTTTGCTCTCTTGAAATGAGAGTACGACTAGTCGACAGAATTATTCCGTATATATATAAATATATCTTATATAAAGTTTTCTTATCGACGATTTTGTTATTTAAGAATACCCGGTCCAAGTTTAATTCTATGTGATAAAGCCCTATGAGAAAGAGGCCTAGACAAAGTAGAAAGGAGATTTTAATATCCGCGTAAATTTCACCACCTTATGAAGGATGACGCAAACGTTTAAAGGAAGGGGTTTCTAGTTTCTTATATATATATATATTAATTGAAAGATTTCTGATTATAGGTGTTTATGAAATTCTCGACATAGAACCGGTCAGAATAGAAAAGTTGAGACATCTATTCTCCCTTTTTATTATAAGCTAAGTATGAAGACTTGGAAAAGATTCTTAAGTACTAAATAAGTGACAAATGGTACGATGTTATATAATAAGTGATGTTTCATTACTATATAAATAAGAATTTATTTATATGTATGAAAATAAGTTACATTAGCTCGTCCTATTATGATATAAAGGTTTTATATATCTAAGAAATGATAAAAAGTTACATTAGTTGGTTTTATTATCACATAAAGGTTTGACTAAGATTTTATATATATGATGGTAGGATATATATATGTGCACAAGTAAGTCCAAAGGTCATATAAAGAGTGTAGTCATATATGTAAAGTAAAAGTTATTATAAGATTAAGTATGTTAGTCATTCATATTACATGTAACTTTTCTTTATTTTAAGGATAAGGTTCAAAGTGTTGAGTGTATAATAATATCTACATGCCAGTTCATTATAATGGTGTATGTATTTGATTTATGAAAAGTTCTATGTAGTAGAGGCTTGACGAAAGGACAAAGAATCTTGTTGCAGCAATTATGTTGCTCATTTTAATCCTATTACATTTTGCCTAATAATAAAAGAAGCAGACACCTTTGTGGACTAGCCCATGTACGGGTGAATCACGTTACTTTTGGCCTCTTTTATTTGTTGGTTATATGCGTATGTGCCTTCATGACGATTGTATGGTCTTCCACCCATATGAGTTATCTTAATGGTTGATGTTTATAATACAATTGTCGAATGCATCTTAGCAAAAGATATTTCATGTTAAACGTTGCTAAAAGATATTTTATGTTCAATGTTGTTTAAAGGATATTTCATACGATCAAATGAGGATCATAAAGATGTAAGTATTAATTTGGGTCAAGTTGTAAATCCTCAATTTAGAAGAGTAGTATGTAATTATATGCTAGTATATGGAAGGTCTCTATGTTGGAAGTTACATTTTGTAAAAATAGCATACAATCACTTGGCTACTTTACATACAAGGGTTTTATACGAGGACCAATGAAGTGCATAAGAACCACTTAAGATAAAATGGTAATTTTTTTAACTGTTGCAAGGATGTACAAATTTATGAAGTGTTACATGTCGCATTTATTAAATAGGAATTCAGATGCTGATTATATATTTATATTTTTGCAAAGCATTTTGTGGGAAATTAGACAATTTGGAAGGGAAGTAAGACCACTTAGAAAAATTTTAAATTTTTAACAAATTTGGGTACATGACAACGTAGTACGATGACCAACCATCTCCGCTAGGGGTCGGCAGATCACCATATACACAGGTACAATGTGTAGTTAAAAGCACACTTTTAATTTGAAATGTTACGATATGATATGGTTTAATTTGTTTTTTATTTACTAAACTATAATATTATAAATTTGTATGCAGGGGCCGCCAACAGCTCCAGACCTCTTTAGTCCCTTGTTTCCACCCTCTCCCATGAGTCACCCCCCTCACCTCCATCCAGACCCCTCCCTCCATCCACCCCCTCCCTTCCATCCACCCTCCCCTCTTCGTCCATACTCCCCCCTCCATCCATCCTCCCCCATTCGTCCATGCCCCCCCCGTTTATCCATCCTCCCCCATTCGTCCATGCCCCCCCCTTCCATCCATCTTCTCCCCTTCGTCCACACCCTATCTTATATCCATTATCCTCCCTCTATCTAGGACCGACCTCCCATTCACCATACCTCAACATCCCCTCTATGCCTTTTGCATCGATAACCCCTATTGTACAACTGGTAGGACTTTATCGTCCACAATCTCCTTGTCCACCCTATACCAGCATGTCTTCTTCCACCACATCATCTCCAGTTCGTGCCACTATTGTGGCAACTACTATTCCATGATCTTCCCATGTGTCTATTGTGATCGCACCCATAGTTCCTCCATCTACATCTGTGCCCCCCCCCCCCCCCCATGACTGCATTGGAGCAGGTTGTCCAGCCAACTGCTCCACCTACTAGCCCAAAATCCTAGCCATGTCCATTGTCAGAGGTGTTCACGGTGAGAATCAAGTTAATTTATGAAAATGTTTTGATGCATTAACCAAAATTAATTTAAAATCAATTATTATTTTTCAATGAAATGATTGTCATAAATATTGTAGGGTGGAATTGCTGAGAGGCTCAGCAGATCCAGGACACCTGCTTCTTGTCTCCCACTTGCATTAGCGGTGAGTTATTTAAGATTTGAATTGTACATTCATTTTATAAATGTGGTAAATGTTACAAATGCTTGAAACTAATGGTATCTTTTATCATTTGTTTCAAAGCGTGGAGAGATGATCTACTTGTTGGGACTTTCCTATACTTCATCCTAGTACTAACAACATTCTCCATTTTTTGCATTTTCAGTCATGAATGCATTTTTGCATGTAGCCATGAAATTGCATGCATGCATACAAATTGCTTGCATCCCAGTCATCAGTCCCAGCACCTAGTCCTCATTTAGCTAGCCCCGGGACCTTCTTTCTGATCATTTTTAGCCCTCCTAGTGCTTACTGAGCCCTCCTTTCACCTACCACTTGTGAAAGGCACCCCATCTCACCTACCACTTAGTTGCACTTCAGTTAGTTGAGTTATCTTTAGATCTTTCCTTGATTTAAGGCTAGATTGACTCCTCAACTAACTGTATCACTCTGATGGACCTCCAGTGAGACTAGACTGCCTATTCTGACTCCAGTTAGCTCCTCATGCACCCTCCACTGAGCCTCCTTCACTACATTAGTGATTCCATGTGCCAGTTACACCTACCACACTCAATTAGACTCAGTTTGACACCTAGTTGACAGTTATTTGTGCATTGATGACTCCACTGATGATGATCAGGACTCCTAGTTGTGCTTTGATAACACTCCATTGATCTTTTGATCAGTGCATGCATGCTAATTCGAATTGCCACCTTGGCATTTGAATCCTATCCACCATTGTATTATTTATTGTTCATATTATGATTAATGAATTAGTGTGTGATGTTATTCTGCTTCTATCAGATTTCTACGGTATCATAATTTTGTTGCTCTTTTACATTGCCTTGTTCACTCTTCTTCTATTTTGGACTGCTTAATCCTTTTTGTGAGGTATACATCATCTCTTAGATCTACTGTGAGGATTTTCACATGGTATCAGTGCGTGTTGAGAGTATTGTCTATCTCCATTCCTGAGAGTTTTTTGTAGGTTATTATCAAGATTTCGAGTGTAGTAGTTGTAGTAGTTTCTGCAATTTTGCAGCAGTAGCAGTTGCAGATATTTTCTATTGTTTTTTGCAGGTCTTCTAAAAAAACATCCATGAATTTGGTCGGAAGGAATTACTCTTCTTTCTCCATTCAACTATGATGAATGGAAACCACAGATGATAGCACATTTGAAGAGACATGGTCTCTTTGATTATTGTTTTGAAAGAGAGTTCGAATCCTCTGAAGAAGAGAAAGACTGGTTAAATGAAGGTGACAGAGCCTATGCAACCATGTTGTATGCTATGTCTCGTTGCATGGTACCCCACTTCCTTTCTGCTGAATCTGCAAAAGAGCTATGGGCCCATCTGGATGAAATATTTGGCAAACAGAATGAAGGGATTGGTCCAAACCATTTCAAGAGCAAGCCCACTATTTCATTTTCCCTCCCTGATGGTCTCTCTGATCATAAATCAGTATCAAACATATCTCATATTGAAGTTGTCCACAAAGAAGAATAATTTGCAGATTCTACACTCATGCTCCAAATTTCTTCTATTTCGAATTCTGTGCTAGGTCACACTCTAGAAACTGCAGAGGTTCTTAAATCCTCTCTTGCACAAGAGTATGTTGGTTTGCATCATGATATATTGAATGTTTTGGAGGTCAAATCAATAATTGGAGGTATTTCATTCTCTCTCCTTGATCACTCACCTCTTATGTACTACTATATGATCATTTGTACATGCTCTTAGAATTTTATTGAATATGAAGGCCATTGCCATTCACTTGGGATAATTTCTCATGCATTTCATGGTTTAGATCTCACCTCTAATGGTTCAAAGGAGATCTTAAGAAACCATTTTTCAAGTCTTGGATCTGATTTGGATTCCAAGCAATCACTGACATATGATGGTTCTCGTAGGCATGATATCACCAATGATGGTTCAAAGGAGAAAACAAAAGACTATCTGCACATTCATGGATTTGATCCTACCTCTTCTGATTCGAATCACAGGTTCCAGGATCATCCTCATACTTTTGGATTTAATCTCATCGAATTCGATCTGAAGAGCAAGTACAAGCACATGCTTTTTGAGCATGAACCACTTCTTCCCAAGAAGAAGATACCTCCAGACATATGACCAAGCATCACACCTGCTTGAGTTTGGAACATTTTTTTTTTGGTGTGCCCTACAGTCTATTTTGAGGGGGGTATTTTTTCCATGAGGTTTTCCCCATTTCCTCGGTTTATTGACTGTTATTTATTATTCATTGTATTGGGTGACCTTTGGTCTCAGTTACTAGGGCCTAGGATGGATTAAGGGGGGGTGTTGGGATTTTCTATACTCCATCCTAGTCCTAACAACATTCTCCATTTTTGCATTTTCAGTCATGCATGCAATCATGAAATTGCATGCATCCCAATCATCAGTCCCAGCACCTAGTCCTCATTTAGCTAAGCCCGAGAACTTCTTTCTGATTTGTTTTAGCCCTCCTAGTGCTTAGTGCACCCTCCTTTCATCTACCACTTGTGAAAGGCACCCTCTCTCACCTACCACTTAGTTGCACTTAAGTTAGTTGAGTTATCTTTAGATATATCCTTGATTTAAGGCTAGATTGACTCCTCAACTGACTGTATCACTCCGATGGACCTACAGTGAGACTAGACTACCTATTCTGACTCCAGTTAGCTCCTCATGCACCCTCGACTGAGCCTCTTTCACTACATTAGTGCTTCTGTGTGCCAGTTACACCTACCAGACTCAGTTAGACTCAGTTTGACACCTGGTTGATAGTTACTTTTGCATTGATGACTCCACTAATGATGATCATGACTCCTAGTTGTGCTTTGATGACACTCCACTGATCTTTTGATCAGTGCATGCAGGCTAATTCAAATTGCCACCTTGGAATTCGAATCCTCTCCACCATTGTATTATTTATTGTTCATGTTATGATTAATGAATTAGTGTGTGATGTTATTATGCTTTTATCGGTGTTCTACTGTATCATAATTTTGCTGCTCTTTTACACTGCATTGTTCACTCTTCTTCTATTTTCCTGCTTAGTCCTTTTTGTGAGGTATACATCATCTCTTAGATCTACTATGAGGATTTTCACACTACTATTAAACGGAAGAAGACCTGAGATAGCAGTAGCTCCAAGAAGAGAAAGATTGATTTTGGATATGCACCTGGGAGTGGCCGGGGTGGTCATAATGCTTGACAATCCATGTTATCTACATTAGCCATGATGTGGCACCTTTGGGCACCACTTTCCATGTACTTTGTTTCTAGGACACGGGTTGCCATGTATTTTGGATCTACGACGCGAATTGTCATATTTTGTATAGGGCACTAGTTGCCATGTATTTTGGATCTACGAAACGATTTGTTGGATTTTGTATAGGGCACCAGTTTCCATCGTATGTACATTGGGAACCATGTTCCACTATTTTCCTGAAAAATTTATATATTTGTTCGAGTTTTGTTCCACTATGGTTTTATCTCATGGATTTATATATAGTTTTGTTCGATTTTTGTTCTATATATGCGTATAATGATTTGGATTCAAATGTATGTCATGGCGATTTTGGATGAAACCTAGAGCACCATTTTAGGGCTTTTATTGCAACGACAACAATTATTAAGGCCAATATTTCAAACAAGATGTAATTTTAACCCCGAATAAAAACAAAGGTGATTTTGGGAGGACCATTTTTTTATTCAAAGATCAAGTTCACTTGAATCCAACACGAGTTCTCTCACAACTAAGTTAATATTCTGACTACATAGTACTCTAGGCAACTCATCCAACCATAAAAAATCATAGCACTCTCTTCCACTACCCTACTTAACACAATGAATATATGCTCTTTCTCTACTCAATAATCCCTTAGGGATATTGTTCCCTTACAATGGTCTTTAGTATAGGTACAAACAATCAAATCCAATAAATTATTTTAGGAAAATTTAACTAGATAAAGAATACAACTTGTTTCCTAAGCAACCAATGAGAAACATTAACCAACATGTTAAGAATTTCTACATGTCGTAAGCTTTAATATGTTCATCTACAACCCCTCTCTCTCTCTCCACTAACATCTACAAATTCCTCTTTTATACTACTAATTCTGTCATTTTCAAATTTGGTTAATGGGTAACAAATATAGAGAATACAACATGAGAGGCAAAGAGTATGAACTTGAGAATTGGAGAATAATGGGATAATGATATTCAATGAGGTAGGAGAATGAAGTACTCCTCACACTTCTACAAAGTAATTTTACTTTGCCTAAGCTTACACAAGGTAGACTTCCTCACCAACTTCCACATGAATTTATGATTGGATTCATAGGTGAAGGAAGTGGATGAACTTTATTGAAGGAACATGATGAAAAAGTGGGATTTCTTAGAATGAAACTTGGTAATGGACGATTAATTTCTCATAAGATCCCTCTATGTTTAAAATTTGATTGCTATATCTTTGACATCGTAATACTTACTTTATTAGTCATCTTCTCTGTAAATTTTAAAGGAACAAAGGTCATATAGAGGACGGTGTCGTATTACTATTTTAAAATATTTTATAAAAAAAAATTATAATTATAATTAATAAATTATAAATAATTTATAGTACTAATTAATTATCTAATAACAAATATTATTTTAATTATTTTATAAAAATAATTAGTTTATATTTACGTTTAACAAATTATAAATAATTTAGAGTAATAATTAAATAATTTGTAATATTAATTATTAAATTATAATAAAAATAGCTATTATTATTATTATTATAAAAAAACATATTATAATAATTATAAAAAAATAATATTAAAATAATAATTATAATAAAATTCTATTTTATTATATTTTTTATTATTATAAAAAATATAATAAGGATGGGCAATTATAATTATAATTATAATTATAATGATATTAATATTAATAATAATAGTAATGATAATTTATATTCTTATTTTTTATTACTATTATTTATAAAATATTTAAAATAATAATTATTATAAATAATTTAGAGCAATAATTAAATATTTTGTAATATTAATTATTTAATTATAATAAAAATAACTATTATTATTATTATTATTATTATTATAAAACAAACAATATTGAAATAGTTTATTATAATAATTATATAAAAAAAATTATATTATAATAATAATTATTTTTACAAATAACAAAACATAATTATAATAATAAAAAAAATAATAAATGAAAATAATTTATAATAAGGATAAATAATAATAATATTAATGATAATTTATATTCTTATTCTTATTAATATTTTTTAAATATTTTATAATAATAAAAATAATTGTAAATTAAAAAATATAATTGTAATAATTATAAATGAAAATAAGAAAAATAATGAAAAATAATTATAATAATGTCTAATAATACTAATAATGTTTATTAATGTCTAATATAAGCCATGTTATTATTATTATTATTATTAAAATCAACCATGGTTAACCAAAACTCAACCATAGCAACCCATATTAATATTAACTTTGGTGGACTTTGGTTGACAATGCTTAACATTGGTTGACTATGGTTGACTACGTTTGACTTTGCTTTACTTTTGCATAACTTTTGATTGACCATGGTTGACTTTTGTTGACTTTGGTTTCCTTCCGGTTGACCATGGTTAAATTTGTTTTACTTTTGTTTACTTTTTGTTGACTATGGTTGACTATGTTTTACAATGGTTGACTATGGTTGACCATCATTTACTTTGTTGGACGATGGTTGCCTTTGGTTTACCATGGTTGACTATGGCTCAACACGGTTGAGCGTAGTTGACTTTGGTTGTTCATGGTTTATTTATCGTTGACTATGGTTGATTACGATTTCCCATGGTTGAATTTGGTTCGCCATGGTTCACTTTGGTTGTCCATGGTTGATTTATTGTTGACTATGGTTGAATACGATTACCCATGCTTGAAATTGGTTGACCATGGTTGACTTTGGTTGATTTTTTTTACTTTTTTGTTGACTTTGCGTTGGTCATGGTTGACTTTTTGTTGAGCATGGTTGAATTTTGTTGAACATGGTTGACTTTTGTTGACATTTTGTTGAACAAGGTTGACTTTGGTTGACTTTTGGTTGAATTTTGGTTGTCTATAATTGACTTTGGTTGACTTTTGGTTGTCTTTGTATGAGTTTTGTTGATGTTTTGTTGAACATGGTTGACTTTGATTTTTTTTGTTGACCATGGTTGACTTTGGTTGAATTTTGGCTTACTATGTTTATTCATGCTTGACCATGGTAGAGCATGGTTGACCATGTTTGAATTTTATTAACCATGGTTTACTTTGGATGACCATGGTTCACTTCGAGTTGATTTGTTGTTGACTTTGGTTGACCATGGTTAAACATGGTTAACTTTGGTTTATAGTGGTTGACTTGTGGTAGGCTATGGTTGACTATGTTTAACCATGTTTTACTTTTGGTTAGCCTTGGTTAACCATAGTTGTATTTTTGTTGGCTTTGGTTCATTGTAATAACCTGAATTTTGGATTAACTATTTTATGATGTTATATTGGGCCACGGCCCCAGCACATAGGATTTATTCTGATTATTGCGCATGAGCCCTAGTGCATATGATTTATTCTTTATAGACTAACATATTGGGCATGGACCCTAATTGAATTTCACTACATGATTATATACTGGGCAAGGAAGCCCCAATGCTTTGATTCATGTTCCTACAATATGATGTGGGCACAAAACCCTAATATACTAAGATGATCTTTTCTTACATATGGTGCAGTGATGTGAATGGCGTGATTGACTTATGTGGTGTGTTGAGCGTGGACTCAGAAACACATGGATTACCTACATACTAGGCAAAAGCCCTGACGTACCTAAAGGAAATATTATGTACTGGGAGTAAGCCCTGATGTACATTGACTGTTGGGCATAAGCCCTGGAGCACTCCAAGCTTGATAAATGAATATTGGATCCGAGGCAACTTAAATATTCTAGATGTGCCTCACAACCACATTCTAGCACTAGTGTTGAGTAGGGAATCTGGAATTGCACTAGAGTAACGCCCATGTGAGAGTGTTGAGTTAAAAGGATCTGAAGAGCACTCGGGGTTACGGAGTTTCAAAGTGTTGAATCGAAAAGACTCCGAAGAGCAATTTTATCACATTTATTTAATTTGACTAAATGATTCATATGTTTATCCATCATCACCTAATGTGGGAGATACCATGTTAAACGAGGGAATCCAACATGCGAAGAGAGAGGCTAGAGGTACCTAACCAAGATGACCAAGACCATCCAAAAGAAGCATATCTTACCCTTAAAAAGTTGTTAAATAAAGTATCTGGTGAAGATACAAGATTAAATATTATTATTAAGAATTCAAATAAATAATGAAGTGTTTATTTATGTTTAAAACACATTTATTGAATTTAGTTTATGCATAGTGGAGTGTTACATTCTTTTCATTATGATTAGTATTATTATTATCATTATTATTATTGTTATAATGTATTAAATAAGTTAAGAGAAATTTAATTATTGTTATTATAATTATTGTGGAAAGTTTAAATTAAAATCACTCCTAGTTAAAACAAAAGGAAGAGTCCTAGTTCAAGAGGATTAGTGAGTGAGTAAATAATATCTTTTAAATAAATATTAATTATTTAATTTAAAGAAACTAATTATTCCAACAGTCTTAATTCAAGACTCCCCTACTTAAACAGGGTGGATCCCAAGTTTTGGGGATCATCTATCATTCTTGGTTATTATCATTCTCTTATGGTAGTGTAGGAAAAGTATTATGCTTCAAGAAGTTGAAGCAGCCTTACCTAGAAATTCTCAGAACGTAACCAGTAGTGGATCTAGGGCCTCTACCTCTCATTGCATGTTGGAACCAAGCTCGAGGGGATCCAGATAGAACCGGAATGGTTCAAGGGTCAAGGTTGGGAGGAACGTGGTAACCCCAAAGTCATTGTAATAGATTAGCTAAGCTTAGAGGGCTCTATACTAATTATTGTTTGAGTGTGCAGGTTACTTCAGGAAGGGAGCAAGTTACAAAGTAATCAGGTTACTTCAAAAAGGGAGCAAGCCACAAAGTAATAAGGTGTGAAATGTGAATCTTCCAATTTAAGTTATAATAGAGTTTAGATAAGTAATACAGGGTGCTACCCCAGCATCATTGGCCTCGTTTTTCTTTCATTCTAAAATCGTTTAAATATAGACTTTCTGCTAGGAACAAACATAGAGCATTAATTGTAATCTATGATCAGCAGAATGTCTAGCAGGCTTAGCTAAGCTATCCTATTCTAGACATCCTAGCAAATCCACAAGCTAGAAATCTGTTCTCAAGAATTTAAATAAACTCAGATTGCTCCTTCAGGGTCAAATTATTTTATTTATATATATGTTCTCCCATTTTTTGAAACAATGTTTGACTTTTTCAATCTTCGTATAGCTAAGATGTGAATGCTGTTCATATTAATGTTTGTATTTCTGTTATTTCCACTAAAACGCTATCTCAGTTTTAAAACATGAATACATCTCAAAACTACTAACCCTTATAGGAAAACAAGTTGAGACTTCGAAATCACTAGGTCTTTTCATGCATCAAGTTTTGGAGGCTCAAGACTACACACTGTTATTACCACCTACCATGACAATCAAAATATAGAATTTACTCATCATCCATTGACCAATAGTAACCCAAATCTATTATCGAAATTATAGTACCAAGCAGTAAAACAAAATACAGTATGCTCCCAGAGCATTTCTTTATCAACATGTCAGTAAACCACTACAATGAAAGAATCACAGTCAACTCATCACAAATATTTAACGCATCACATAGGATTTACGATTGATAAACTTAATATCAGACATTTCATTCCTATAACCTAAACTTTTGATGAAAATCTCAATGATAATCATTTCAGAAATCAATAGACCAGCATAGTCATAGTATAGCAATGCTTACCCCTTCAAAGGTAAATTGAAACCGTGTTTAAGGCCACGTCTCTTAATAAAAACCACAAGAGGGTTACATAGCAATCTCTAGCCAAATTTTTACACAGTAACATGCATAGAGGTGTTACTCATAAACGACTATACAAGGATCGATTCCCACTACATTTTCATTTAAAACCCTTTGGTTTTCTACCTACTTCAAATCACCAAAAACGTAACAGTAAAATACCCAAATCTTAGAGTATGTAAGGCGTATAGATTTAGCCCCAAAGTCACGAATTGTACCATTGAAACATTCATAATAGCAACCAACATCTCTCAAAAATCTTAGATATAGATATCACCCATATAAATTAAAACGAAGAGTTTAATAGGGTACCAAACCCTCATGAATTTTACACAAAAAGATGATCCAGTTCCCATACAAATACATTATGCAAACATAGGTAAACCCCCAATTCATTTGGGTACTAGCATTAACATCGAGAGTTCAATAAAATTCAGACATAGAGCCGGATGGCCAAAATCTCCCACTAAAACCTTTAGAGCCTACAAATGACAATATATACACTGTTTCACAACAGTCCCGCCAACGACGACTTCCAGGGAACTCAAACTTGTTGCAGTGAACTCAATTGAGCTCATTAAGTTCCCTATAGCAAATGCAAGACACTCCACAGAGGCAAGAGGAGGAGGGAAGTTAATGTGGACTCTGGACTTACCAGTTGAAGATGCCTCCAAGACTAAGTCGTGATCATTAACCAGTACCCACGCAGACGAAGGAGACCAAACCACTTACCTGTCAAGCAAGTAAACATTTCAAGTCAGAAACTGTTAATTATTGTCACTATCAAAATATAAAATTTACAAGTGAACAAGGAGGATGTTTATCTTCTTCCACCGTTAGGTCTGCATAACAAAACCCTTGTAATGGGTAGACCATGAGCCAAGCTTAGGTCATACCACCAAACCCTCAGAGGCATTCAACATACAAACAAAGGTAAACAAGCCATGAATATCGAAACCCTCAATGGTGTAGTATCCAAGAACAACCCCTAGCTTAGCTGGCAGTCATTGGCATGTGTTATTGTAGGGTGGCTTCAATTACCACCACCAACCCCAAATATTCGCTACAAAGTCGAGATCTCTATAGTGGTGAGGGTATTCCTGACCCAAATGTAATTTAAACACAAGGGTGTTACAAAGACCGCAAGTGGGGTATAAAGTCAACAAGTAATGATAAGGCCCTTATGTTATGAAGGATCAATGAGGACTTCAACATTTCCAACAAAAAATTTCAAAGTGACAACCACCACACTTGATAAAGAGTAGTATTAATTAAGTGCGGAACTTGCGAAGTGAACACTATAAGTAGGCACCTCCGTAAGTAGACCTGCAAACCAGAAAAAGAAGAGAAGGCATTAGCGAAAGTGCTAAGTAAGTCAAGAGCCTCCATTTTCTTACCCCTACATCTCGGTAGCCCTGCCAGGGTACCTTGCAATTTTAAAAGACCAAGTATCACATCATGAGCATCAATCGCCACCAATAAAGGATCCATTCCACCTGAATTACCAGTAAAACTTTAATACATATTGATTCAAACCTTTGCAACTGTAAGAAGGAGATTCACATTATTGCATTCAATACATTGTACACATGTGACAGTTCATACATCTAAATCATTTTAAAAACACTTCCGCAAAGCTGTAGAACTTTATAATCAGCAAACCATGATACTTATGAACAAAACATTTCAAAGAGTAGAAATCAAATATCAATACAGTAAGTACTTATCAGTGCTGAAGTTAGTATTCATCATATCTTTTCTAGTTTATTCTAGTGGCGGAATTTTTTTTAAAATTTTTACTATTTTAGGGACATTACAAGTGGTATCAGAGCTTAGTTACAAAACTAAGTGACCTATTGGGCTCATTACAAACATCCGCTGCAGATACACAGTAAACAAAAACATACACTTAAATTTTTATTTTGTTTTATGCGAAAATGAACTAACATGATTTTCTGCTCTTTATACTTGTATAACATTTTAGGTACAGTCATTGTCTAAAAATGAATACAGAAGGGGGCAGTAGCATACATGGAAATCTGAACTCTCCACCACGAGAGCAAGAAATTATGGTGGAGCTCAACTCGGATTTAATGAAATCCATGCAGAATCTACAACATTGGATACTTTCAGCAGAATATTCAAGGACAAGTATATGTCTGAAAGTTTCTTTGACAAGAAAATAAAAGAATTTCATGAGCTAAAAATGGGCTCCCTAACTATGGAAGCATTCATAAACTGATTCTTAGACTTGCTGCACTATGTGACTTATATTAAAGATGAGAAGGTAAAGATTCAACAGTTCTTGGGAGGGCTGCCACCAAAATTTAGAGAAAAGATAGAGTTTGACATGCCCAAAACCCTTGATATAACCTTACATAAGGCAAGGTTGTGTTATGAACACGGATAGCCAAGGAATGAGAAAATAAACAGAAATAGAGATAGGTTTAGAACCTTCTCGGACAACCATAGACCGGGATTTAGGCCTCCACCTTATCAGAAACATAACAACAGTTTTCTGCCCAATAGAGGCTTCAACCGACCCCAAGCACGGCCAAGTGCACCCCCACCACATGTCAACATGCCAGCATTCAACAAAGGGACCAAAGATGTCCCACCAATCGTTTCTTGCTAGAAATGCCAAGGGCCCCACTACTACAGAGACTGCCCCAGCAAAACGGATGGAGTTTTACACAACATCCAAACAGAGACTACTGTAGGAGACATGGAAAAGACACCAAGGATTTATGTCGCTCTTGATGGTTGACAGGCAGATCACCAAGAAACAATGGTGGAAATAGAGGATAAGATCTCTACCAATGCCATTTCAATTTTAATAGATCCCGGCGCTTGCCGATGTTACATCTCCCCTAAGTTAGTGGACACTTGTAAGTGGAACCGAGAACCTCATGAGAGACCGTGGCTGGTACAACTAGCCACCGGTACCAAATGAAAGGTCTTCGAGTTAGTTAAAACTTGTGAGATAAACTTAAACAGATTTCAAACTACGTTAGATTTAAACATTCTACCCCTAGGGTCGTACGATATACTCATTGGCATGGATTGGTTGGAAGAACACCATGTCCTCCTAGACTGCTTAAACAAATCCTTACTCTGCAAGGATGACCAAGGGATTCAGAAGACGATTCATGGTATCCCTAAGAAAGTGTTGGTAAGACAGATCTCCGCCTTACAAGCAAAGAAATGTATCAGAAAGGGTTGCAAACTCTTTGCCATCAATATCCAAAACATAGAAACTGATAGGGAACAGAAGATCGAAGACCTTCCAGTCCTTGTAGAATTAGAGGATGTCTTTCCCGAAAAAATACCAGGATTACCGCCTAAACGAGACTTAGAATTTTCCATCGAAATGACACCTGGGTTAGGACCAGCTTGTAAAGCCCCGTACTGCATGAGCACAATAGAATTGGTGGAGCTCAAACTTCAGTTATAAGAACTAATTGAAAAAGGGTACATCCGACCTAGTGTTTCCCCTTGGGGCACACCGATACTCTTCGTTAAGAAGAAAGATGGCACGATGCATATGTGCATCGATTACCGCCAACTCAACAAGATGACCATTAAGAACCGCTACCCACTCCCTAGGATCGACGACTTGTTTGACCAAGTCACAAGGGAAAAGATCTTCTCGAAGATCGACTTACGATCCGGATACCATCAACTGAGGATCCGTGATGAGGATATCAACAAGATCGCTTTTGAACCCGTTACGGCCACTACAAGTTCGTAGTGATGCCCTTTGGGTTGACGAATGCACTGACCAACTTTATGTGCACGATGAACAGTATCTTTAATAAATACCTCGATAAATTCATTCTAGTCTTTATTGATGACATTCTGATCTACTCCAAGAACGAAATACAACATGAGGAGCACCTCCGAATTGTTTTACAGATACTAAGGGAACACCAGCTTTAGGCCAAGTTTAGTAAGTACGATTTCTACACACCCCAGATCCAATACTTAGGACATATCATTTCCGAAAAGGGAATAGTCGTCGACCTCAAAAAAGTCAAAGATATCGAAGAATGGCCCACACCTACTTGCGTATTCGATATAAGATCATTCTTAGGATTATCCGGCTACTACCGAAAGTTCATTGAGAACTTTTCACAGATTGCATGTCCCATGACCGCCTTGCAAAAAAAGGAAAATAGGTTTATCTGGACGGATAAGTGTGAAGAAAGCTTTCAAAAGCTGAAGCAACTACTAATTAGTGCACCAATTCTGTGTATTGTGGATCCCAATGGAGACTTCGTCATTTGCATGGATGCAAGCAAGGAAGGACTCAGGGGAGTCCTTAAGCAAGACAATTTTTCCATATGCTACGAATCGAGGAAACTGAAAGAACACAAACAGAACTACGCTACTCATGACCTCAAACTAGCCGCCATCATCCATGCTCTGAAAATGTGGCGACATTATCTCATGGGAAAGAAATTCCTATTGATGACGGATAACATGAGCTTGAAATACCTTTTCGACCCACTTGACCTAAATGCCAGGCAGGCCAGGTGGTTAGCCTTCCTTAGTGAATACCATTTCGAACTAAAGCATATAAAAGGCAAGGAAAGAAAAATTGTGGATGCCTTGAGCCGTCGAGCACATATGCTTTACGAGGTCATGGTGAGCCACAGCGACTCAGAATTACACCACAAAATTCAAATGGCATGTAAGAGTGACCGTTATTACATGGAAATCCTCGCAAAGATGCAGGAAAATAGACTCTTCCAACAGCAGAAAGAATATAAGATAGACGAAATGGGACTAATATGGTTGAAAGACTGACTTTACATCCCAGAGAGTGGATACATTAGATCAAACATTCTCACTGAGTTTCACCAGAAACCCTATTCATGCCACCCCATATATCAAAAGATGATATCGGCCATAAAGAAGCATTACTTCTGGCCTAAGCTGAAAGCTTACATCGCAGTTTCATCGTGAAATTTCAGGAGTGCCAACTGGTCAAAGAAGAACACCAACACCCCTCCGAATTACTTCAAGCTTTACCCATTCCAGAATGGAAATGGGAGGTAATAAGTATGGACTTCATTACAAGCTTACCCAAGAGTAAGAAACTAAATGACTCCATCTTCGTAGTGGTAGACAAGCTGTCTAAAGCAGCCCACTTTATACTGGTGAAATCTACCTACAAAGCAATTCACATCGCAAAAATATTCTTAAAAGGGATCTTTCGATTGCATGTGATACCTAGAGCAATCATTTCCAATTGAGACACGAAGTTCAATAGAAACTTTTGGAGAGCATTGCTCTCCGGTCTGGAAACCGAGTTACAATTCAGTACTGCATACCACCCCCAGACCGATGGACAAACAGAATGAGTAAACCAAATCCTCAAGGACATGTTGAGGATGTATGTCATGAACAACCCCACCAAGTGGGAAGAGTATTTGCACCTCATGGAGTTCGCATAAAACAATGGTTATCAAACCTAGACCAAAATGAGTCCTTTCAAAGTACTCTATGGCAGGAAATGCCGAACCCCCGTGACTTGGGACAGTACAGTAGACAGACTTATGTTAGGACCCGACCTATTAAAAGACTTGGAATAGCTAGTCTCCAAGGTACAACTGAACTTAAAAGAAGCACAAGACTGCCATAAGAGTTATGCGGACAAGAAAAGAAAAGACAAGGACTACCAAGTCGGCGAACATGTGTTTCTAAAAATAAAAGCAAAATGAAGTTCGTTGATCTTGGGAGGTTGCAGGAAACTAGCCCCAAGATTTTGTGGACCTTTTGAAATACTGGCCAAGAAGGGCCCAGTAGCTTATGAGTTGGCCTTACCAGCGCATATAAAATTTCATAATGTTTTTCATGCTTCACTATTAAAGAAATATGTATATGATACTAAACATGTTATTGATTGGTCCTTATTATAGGTGGAGCCCAAAGGGGAGCTCACACCAGAACCACTCCACATTCTAGATAAGAGAGAGGTCTAGCTTAGGAGGAGGACCATTACTCAGCTGAAAGTGCAATGGAGGCACTGTGGACGAGATGAGGCTACTTGGGAGAATGAGGCCACCATGAAAGACGCATACCCCGCCTTGTTTCATGACCTCATTCCTAGTCCCTAGAAACACTGGGATGGTGTTGTTCTAAGTGAGGAGGGATGTAATATCCTGAATTTTGGAATAACTATTTTATGATGTTATATTGGCCCACAGTCCCAACACATAGGATTTATTCTGATTATTGGGGAAGAGCCCTAGTGCATATGATTTATTCTTTGTAGACTGACATATTGGGCATGGACCTTGACTGAATTTCATTACTAGATTATATACTGGGCAAGGAAGCCCCAATGCTTTGATTCATGTTTCTACCATATGATGTGGGTACAAAACCCTAATATACTTAGATGATCTTTTATTACATACTGTGTAGTGATGTGACTGGCATGATTGACTTATGTGGTGTGTTGAGCGTGGACTCAAAAACACACAGATTACCTACGTACTGGGTAAAATCCCCAATGTACCTAGAGGAAATATTATGTACTGGGAGTAAGCCCTGATGTACATTGAGTGTTGGGCATAAGCTTTAGAGCACTCCAAGCTTGATAAACGAATACCAGATCCGAGGCAACTTAAATATTCTAGATGTGCCTCACAACCACATTCTAGCACTAGTGTTGAGCAGGGACTCTGGAATTGCATTAGAGTAACGCTCATGTGAGAGTGTTGAGTTAAAAGGCTTTGAAGAGCACTTGGGGTTACGGAATTTCACAGTGTTGAGTCGGAAAGACTCCGAAGAGCACTTTTATCACATTTATTTAATTTGACTAAATGATTCATCTTTTTATCCATCATCACCTACTGTGGGAGCTACCATGTTAAAGAAGGGAATCTGACATGCAAAGAGAGAGACTAGAGGTACCTAACCAAGCTGACCGAGACCGTCCAAAAGAAGCAGACCTTACCTTTAAAAAGTTGTTAAACAAAGTATCTGGTGAAGATACAAGATTAAATATTATTATTAAGAATTCAAATAAATAATGAAGTGTTTATTTATGTTTAAAACACATTTATTGCATATAGTTTATGCATAGTGGAATGCCACATTCTTCTCATTATGATTAGTATTATTATTATCATTATTATTATTGTTATAATGTATTAAATAAGTTAAGTGAAATATAATTATTATTATGATAATTATTGTTATTATAATTATTATGGAAAGTTTAAATTAAAATCACTCCTAGTTAAAACAAAAGGAAGAGTCCTAGTTCAAGAGGATTAGTGAGTGAGTAAATAATATCTTTTAAATAAATATTAATTATTTAATTTAAAGAAAATTATTATTCCAACAGTCCTAATTCAAGACTCCCCTACTTAAAGAGGGCAGATCCCAAGTTTTGGGGATCATCTATCATTCTTGGTTATTATCATTCTCTTATGGTAGTCCAAGAAAAGTATTCTGCTCCAAGAAGTTGAAGCAGCCTTACCTATAAATTGTCATAACTAAACCAACAGTGGATCTAGGGCCTCTACCTCTCATTGCATATTGGAACCAAGCTCGGGGGGATCCAGATAGAACCAAAATGGTTCAAGGGTCAAGGTTGGGAGGAACATGGTAGCCCCAAAGTCATTGTAACAAATCAGCTGAGCTCAGAGGGATCTACACTAATTATTGTTTGAGTGTGCAGGTTACTTCAGGAAGGGAGAAAGATACAAAGTAATTAGGTTACTTCAAGAAGGGAGCAAGCCACAAAGTAATCAGGTATGAAATGTGAATCTTCCAATTTAAGTTATAATAGAGTTTAGATAAGTAATACAGGGTGCTACCCCAGCATCATTGGCCTTGTTTTTCTTTCATTCTAGAATCGTTTAAATATAGACTTTCTGATAGGAACAAATAAAGAACATTGGTTGTAAGCTAGGATTACGTTAACTTTAGAAGCTATGATCAGCAGAATTTCTAGTAGGTCTAGCTAAGCTATCCTGTGCTAGACATCCTAGCAAATCCACAACCTAGAAATTTGTTCTCAAAAATTTAAATAAACTCAGATTGCTCCTTCAGGGTAGAATTATCTTATTTATATATATGTTCTCCCATTTTCTAAAACAATGTTTGATTTTCTTAATCTTCGTATATCTAAGAGGTGAATGTTGTTCACATT
This sequence comes from Larix kaempferi, assembly GCA_027924585.1. Taxonomy (NCBI): domain Eukaryota; kingdom Viridiplantae; phylum Streptophyta; class Pinopsida; order Pinales; family Pinaceae; genus Larix; species Larix kaempferi. The sequence goes on from BSBM01000779.1 coordinate 18,511,571, forward strand.
AATGTTTGTATTTCTGTTATTTCCACTAAAACCCTATCTCGGTTTTAAAACATCAATACATCTCAAAACTACTAACCCTTACACGAAAACAAGCTCAAACATCGAAATCACTAGGTATTTCATGCATTAAGTTATGGAGGCTCAAGACTACACACTGTTATTACCACCTACTGTGATGATCAAAATATAGAATTTACTCATCATCCATTGACCAATAGCAACCCAAAGCTATTATCGAAATTATAGTACCAAGCAGTAAAACAAAATACAGTATGCTCCCAGAGCATTTCTTTATCAACGCATCAGTCAACCACTACAACGAAAGCATCACAATCAACTTATCACAAAGATTTAACGCATCACACAGGATTTATGATTTATAAACTTAGTATCAGACATTTCATTCCTACAACCTAAACTTTTGAAGAAAATCTCAACGATAATCATTTCAGAAATCAACAAATTAGCATAGTCATAGTATAGAAACCCTTACCCCTTCATAGGTAAATCGAAACCATAGTTAAGGCTACGACTCTAAAAAAAAATGTAGGAGGGTTACATATTAATCTCCAGCCAAATATTTACACGGTAACATGCATAGAGGTGTTACTCATAAACGACGATACAAGGATCGATTCCCACTACCTTTTCATTTAAAACCCTTTGGTTTTCTACCTACTTCAAATCACCATAAACGTAACAATAAAATACCCAAATCTTACAGTATGGTAGGCATATAGATTTAGCCCCAAAGTAATGAATTGTACCATCGAAGCATTCCTAATAGCAACAAACATCTTGTGAAAATCTTAGATACAGATATCACCCATATAAATTAAAACATAGAGTTTAATAGGATACCAAACCCTTATGAATTTTACATAGAAAGACGATCCAGTGCCCATACAAATACATTATGCAAACATAGGTAAACCCCAATTCATTTGGGTACTAGCGTTAACATCGATAGTTCAATAAAATTCAGACATAGGGCCGGATGGCCGAAATCTCCCACTAAAACATTTAGAGCCTGCAAATGACAATATATACATTGTTTCACAATAGTCCAGCCAACGATAACTTCCAGGAAACTCAAACTTGTCGCAGTGAACTCAATCGAGCTAATCAAGTTCCCCAAAGCAAATGCAAGACACTCCACAGAGGCGAGAGGAGGAGAGAAGTTAAAGTGGACTCTGGACTTACCAGTTGAAGACGCCTCCAAGACTAAGTCGTGATCATTAACCAGTACCCACGCAGACGAAGGAGACCAAACCATTTAGCTTTCAAGCAAGTAAACATTTCAAGTCAGAAACTGTTCATTATCATCACTATCAAAATATAAAAGTTACAAGTGAACAAGCAGGATATTTACCTTCTTCCATCGTTAGGTCTACATAACGAAACCCTCATAATGGGCAGACCATGAGCCAAGCTCAGGTCAAACCACCAAACCCTCAGATGCATTCAACATACAGACAGAGGTAAATGAGCCATGAATATCGAAACCCTCAATGGTGTAGTATCCAAGAACAACCCCTGGCTTAGCTGGTAGTCATTGGCATGTGTTATCGTAGGGTGGATTTAATTACCACCACCAACCCCAAATATTCGCTACAAAGTCATGATCTCTATACTGGTGAGGGCATTCATGACCCAAATGTAATTTAAACACAAGGGTGTTACAAAGACCCCAAGTGGGGTATAAAGTGAAAAAGTAATGATAAGGCCCTTATGTTATGAAGGCTCAATGAGGACTTCAACATTTCCAACAAAACATTTCAAAGTGACAACCACCACACTTGATAAACAGTAGTATTAATTAAGTGCGGAACTTGCAAAGTGAACACTATAAGTAGGCACCTCCGTAAGTAGACTTGCAAGCCAGGAAAAGAAGAGAAGGCATTAGCGAAAGCGCTAAGTAAGTCAAGAGCCTCCATTTTCTTACCCCTACCTCTCGACAGCCCTGCGAGGGTACCTTGCCATTTTAAAAGACCAAGTATCACATCATGAGCATCAATCGCCACCAATAAAGGATCCATTCCACTTGAATTACTACTGAAACTTTAATACATATGCATTCAAACCTTTATAGCCGTAAGAAAAAGATTCACATTATTGCATTCAATACATTGTACACATGCGACAGTTCATACATCTAAAAAAATTTAAAAACACTTCTGCAAAGCCGTAGAACTTTATAATCAGCAAACCATGATACTTATGAACAAAACATTTCAAAGAGTCGAAATCAAATATCGGTACAGTAAGTACTTATCAGTGTTGAAGTTAGTATTCATCATATTTTTTCCAATTTATTCTAGTGGCAGAATTTTTTTTAAAATTTTTACTATTTTAGGAACATTACATTCACTATGGTTGACTATGATTGAATATGGTTGACTATGGTTGAATTTGGTTGGATTTGGTTGACCATGGTTGACTTTGGTTGACTATGATTAACTTTGGTTAACCATGGTTGGTTATGGTTGACCATAGTTAACCATGGTTTACTTTGGTAATTATCGTTCACCATGGTTGACTATCATTGACTATGGTTTACCATGGTTGACTTTCTGTTGGCTTTGGTTGAATATGGTTCACCATGGTTGACTTTTGGTTGTCTTTTGTTGATTATTGTTAATTATGGTTGACAATGGTTGACTTTGGTTGACCATGGTTGAGTTTGCTTGACTTTTGGTTGAATATGGTTGACCTTAGTTCACTTTGGTTGACTATTGTTGACCATGGTTGGCTATGGTTGATTATGGTTAACATTGGTTGACCATGGATGTCTTTGGTTGACTTTAGTTAACTATGGTTAACCATGGTTAGCTATGGTTGGCTTTGGTTAACCATGGCTAACCATGGTTGACCATTGTTAACTATGGTTGTTCATGGTTCTCCATGGTCAATGCTGATTGACCGTGGTTTATTGTGTTTATTCATGATTGACTATTGTTGATTATGGTGGTTCATGCAGGTTGACTATAGTTTATTATGGTAATTGCTTGAAGTTAACCATGGTTGACTATGCTTGACTTTGGTTGACCATGGTTGAATTTTGACAGTAGTTGGTTGAATATGGTTGGATTTGGTTAACTATGGTTGATCATAGTTGACTATGGTTAACTATGGTTGACTTTGGTTTACTATGATTGAATTTGGTTGACTTTTGGTTGACTTTGATTTTATCATAGTTGACTATGACCATGGTTGACTATGATTAGCTTTGCTTGACCATGGTTGACTTTGGTTGACTATGGTTGAATATGGTTTCAGGAGTATGGTTGACCATGGTTGACTATGGTTGACCATTGTTGACTATGCCCATGGTTTAATTGTTATGTTCATAAATGGTTCAATATCATTTGAATATTTAGGGTTGTGTGTTAATGCGACATTTGTGATGTGTTTTGTTAAATTACAATAATTATCAATGCTTATGTACAATGCTTACAATTAATACTTAGTAAAAGTATACAATGTCGCATTGGAGCATTCCCATGGGTCATATTAGAATGTAATGATAGTTATATGTTATGTAAGATTGCAATATACACGTTGATGTTTATAAAATATAAATGTTAATAAATTAATATTAATGTTTACATTAACAATAATTTGAGAAGGTTATGTTATGTTTGAGGTTGATGTTAATTATTGTATAAGGTTATGTAATGTTATGGTGTAATTATGATTTAAGTGATGAATCCTTAATTATGCTTTAATGACACCAACTGTCTGTGAAATCTTAATGTTAACATTAAGATTCATTTGGTAAAGTTATGTTATGTTTGAGGTTTATGTTAATTATTGTATAAGGTTATGTAATTAATATGGTTATGCTTAATTAATATTGTGGCTATTGATTATGAACCATTAATAATGTTAATAAAATTGTTAATATTACATTAAATTTTAGTAACTCTAACATTAATGTTATTTCAAACTATTGTAATAAAATATTAATAATAAATAATAATAATTATTAACACTAATGATTAGCATAATAATAACAATATAATTGTAATTATAGTTTAATTATAACTTCATAATGTAATTATAATTAAACTTTTGTGATATTGAAATCTTTCTATTTTAAAATTCTAAAAATTATATTAACAATAAATTTTTAATGAGAATTTGTAATGTTTTAAAAATTACTTAAATTTTAAAAAATGATATATTATATTATTTGGTATACTTTACATATTTCTATTTCCTATAGTTCTCAAAACTTTAACATAAGTATACCTTTGCATAAATAAATAAAATATAAAGCATAAAAACCTTAAACATATTATGGTAGGGATATTAATATATTGTATCTATTATATATAAGATTATTAATATTTTGTATATATGTTTATTACTTTTATATATAACTATCAAAATTATGGTTAAGACTTTTACTTTAATAAAAAGTTAAAAATTATTAAAAAAAAATCATAACAATAATATTAAAGGATTCATATTATTTTGTTTTATATTTTATTTTATAGCTTTTTAAAAAAAATAGAAGTTATTTCATACATATTTATATTTAATTAGGGAAAATGAATATTTTTTTAATGTGTTTAAACAACTATATAATTTTAAAAAAAAGTTAGAGGTTAAATTTTGTGTATTTATATTTTACACTTAAAAATAAGAAATATTTTTCCCAAAAGTTTAATGAAAAATTAATATTTTATATTGTTTCGGCATGAACAAATTAATAAATTTAAAAAATTAAGTAGAAAATGATAGACTATGAATTAAAAGTAGATTTTTTGAAAAAAATAAATATGTAAATAAAATCAAATAAACAAACATTAAGAAATATTCATAATCATATTAATCTTATTATTAAAAAAGTTAATGTTATTAATGATAAATTATTTTTATTAATGCTAATATTAATTATGTTATTGTTATTAACATTAATGAATTAATGATATTATTATTATTATTAATCTTGAAGTTATGCCATATTATTTCATATCTACATGTAAGTAAGCATAATGTAAAAATTATATTTCAATAATTTATGAAATTATTTTTCAATACTAATATTAATATGAATATAAATATATAAATATTATGAAAGATATTAATAATATTATTATTAATATACCATAGTTTAATAAAACATTTCACATAAATAGATGATAGTTTAATATTAATGTATTAATAATATGATAATGCATATTAAATTTGTAAGTTAACACTTGTGTAGCTATATATATATAGATAAAAGTTGATGTATAAGAAATTAACATCTTAATGTATAAAAAAAATAATATTCATATTTATAATTTTTATTGATTAATAAAAAATAGTTTTATATATAACATTAAAAGAAGATTAACATTATTTATGGAATGAAAAAAATGTATAACAGAACATTAAAATTGATCAAAGACCAGACATGCTTAAAATTCTTTACACTTGTCATCATTATAACTTTTATCAAAATAAAGACACAGAGTAAAAATCCGACCTTTCATAGCAAATGGTCTAATTGAAATATGAGGAAGCCTAAAGCAAGAATTCTTTCAGTGACTGCCTTCTTCACATTTGATCTTCTTAAAAAAGAAGCATTTTCTGCACTGTTTGTTGAGAAGGTCAATCAGTATGGCTAAACAATTCTGTGTCTTTGAAATCATTTTTCATCATTCGAGCATTCTTCTACTACTTTGTGCGGTGGGATGAAAACCAAAGTAAACACTTGAAACCACTGGTAAGGGAAATCCAAAAGCATAATTTCATCACTTATGTGACGCATGGCTAACTTTCAATTACCGGCATTCGAAGTAATCGCAAGTAGTATTATTTCTACATTCACAAACCATACACTTTTATGGATATATAATCGAACTAAGTTGAAATGAATGTTAAATTGTTTAGTCATATTGATAATATAATGACATCACTTTAAACCCATTGATAATACATTATTATAAGATCTATCCATCACATAATCCATTGTTATAAGATCTAACTACCATATATTACAACACTAATAAACATATTATAATGCTTAGCTTATATCAACCATTTTTCACATATTACAATCACTGATATGCATGAAATAATGCATTTTTACACAATCCCACTTGTAATAGTACAAACAAAAAACACATATTATGAAGCATTATTTTATGAACCAACTTCCACATAATACCATACTGATATGTATATATATGTTATAATGCATTATTATATAAACAAATGTTCTCATATTACATTACTACTACGCATGAGATAATGCATTAATATACATTCCGACCTTTAATAATATATACACCAAAATACATATTACATATTGTAAGGCATCGATGCATATCGAATGGATGGAAAAAGGGAAAACTTAAATGCAAAACTGGAAATCCATTCGTAAGTGCAGTTCTAGCAATGTTGAGTAATAGAAGTCGACACACAGAATGCAAAATTGGAAATCAATTCGTAATTGTAGTTCTGGCAATGTTGAGTAACAGAAGTGGACACACATAATGCAAAACTGGAAACCAATTCGTAATTGTAGTTCTGGCAATGTTGAGTAATAGAAGTAGACACAAAGAGGTTAAAAAGGGTAATTCAATTTGTACTTACAAGATGGAAACACCAGGATCTAAATTGAAATACTATGAGTCTAAAATCAAAATGCCAAGATCTGAATTCGAATACTTTTGAGTTTGAAAACTAAACGCCATCAAATTTTGAAATGTTATGAATTTACAATCAAATGCCAAGATCTGAATTCGAATACTTTTGAGTTTGAAAACGAAACGCCAAGATCTAAATTGAAATGCTATGAATTTGGGTTTGTAGAGATTAGAAGGAAATACTACATATCACAAGGTAAAGCTCTGGAGGGCGCCACAGTATTGAATCAACATGGTTCTTTAAAGAACTTTCTACAAACTAATTTATGAGATCGGAACTGAATTCTTGTGGCAGAGTCGGGATGTTAACGCAGAGGGTTTAAATTGAATGATATGCCATCGAATAGCAGATCTGGAAACGTCTTTTCAGATCGAAAAATGAACATAGGAAATACCATAGAACGCCTTCCCACTTCAGTTAGAAAAACACAGAGAAATTAAAAGGATCAGTAGGCCATTCGATTTTGAAATTACCCTTCAATTTGTGAAATAGAATGCAGAGATTTTCAGTCAAGTTACAACCACGTTTAAGGATTTCAAACGCCCTTTCAATTTCGAGAACAGAACACATGAACTTTAAATTCAATGGATACACAGTAATCTAAGCCATTGGGGTAGATCTGAATTTCAAGTCTTTTTCTTGAACAGATCTTGCAAGGCCTTAGCTATGACCTTCCCTGTTAGATCGCACCCCTAGTCTTCCATCTATGAGAAACAAACATGAAGACAAACAGTAGTCAGTCAGTCAATCTGCAGTCTGAAACCCATAAGGATAATAATGTACTTATTTTCTATATGTTCTAGCAAAAAAAATCCTACGAGAGATTCGTTAAGGCCATTGAATACCTTAGCATTAAATGTGAAGTAGAAGGTGATAGCTTTATCTGAGGAAGAATTCACGGAAGAACGAGAAACTTTGTCTAAATGGTTCTGATCATTGGTACAAAGGCCCTCCCTCTTTACATACACAATAGACTGAACCGTTCTTTTGGGAACCTGCTCTTCTATTGCCTTGATCGTACCCTCCAGCTGCTTAACATACTTTATGGCATTGCCAGGCACCAAAGCTTTGTCCATCTGCATTAATTCACCCAATTAGAGCTTCGCAACAGGGCAATGTTATTTCTCCTATTTAAACTTTATTTGGAAAAAAAAGATGTTTCCGACATTTTATTTATTTTAACGTCATGACTCTTACGAATTAGGGATTTTAGTGCCCAATATTGAACTGCAAATTACCTTCTTGAGGTCAGGAATAATGGCAGAAAGTGCAATGAATCTCTGACTGAGTTTTTCACGTCGTTTCCTTTCAGTCACAATGCGACCTTGAGTATGACCCCATGTTCTGTTTGATAGATTGTTAGAGTACCCGTTTCCAACCATGACGCCTGAAATTCGCATTTTCGGAGGTCCATTATATGTTCTAAAGAAATGATCCGAGATTGAATGCATCCATGTGAGAGCGGCTAATATATGAGATGCAGCTTTGAGCATGCCTTCCAGAGGAAACGATTCAGGCCAAAAATGCTTGGAAACGTGGCCACTCTTTGTTTCCACTTTTTATTTTAATGTTTTTTAAAGGTGGGAATGGTTCATGGAAATTATAATTGTGGATCATAAGCAAAGATAACGTATCCACCTGTTATATATAACGTCTTTCGAAATGAATGGTCGTGGATTAATTGGCAAATGGGAGAATATAGTGGACGAAGAGTGGAGCCAATAACATTTATAGCAATATTATCAATAAAAATATGGTGACGGATCAGTTTAAACATGCATACTACTTAATTAATTACGCCGATAAGCGTATTCAGAGAATATGCTTCATCTAATGCCCAAATGAAGCATCCAGATTTAATGGGTAAGTCATGCGCATGTTTAAATTGAATCGACACAAATAGTTATTTAAAATAATTAAAATAAATTGAATCCACAACTTTTGCACCTTTTGATAAATGAACCAGATAAAGAATGATGTGTGCTCGGTTTTTTAATCCTTCAATGGTTTCATTGCAGGCGTTATAGGCCACGTTGAAGCAGTCAAAAGTGATCTCTATTCCTCACTCCAGCAAGAAGACTGTGTAACTTCCTGTTTTGATACAGGTTCTAATAATCCAGAGACGGTTTTCAGAATAATGGTGCCTACTTGTCATATTCCATAGAATTGGTTATTGAAAAAACTTGTACGAAATGTAACGCTCCACTCTCAGGCACTGTGTTTTCGTCGGGATTATATTTCTCCACTTCCTGGGTGTTTCAGTTTTTCCCTTGGTCCTTTCACTTTTTGCAAGCAATTTTAGTTTCCACGGGCACAGATGGTGATAGCATGATTTTTGTTGGGGACGTTCCAGACACCAAAAATGGCTTCTCGATCCCACGACGTGGTGGCACTCAGCATTAAGGGGGACTTTGCATGGCTCAGTTTCCCCACCTCGGTTCTTCGCTTCCTGGCCCTACAACATTGTCTTCCAGGGACATCTAGAAGGCTGTCACGGGCGAGATGATCAGTAGATCGAGTTTCTACAATACAATTCAATACATTGGTATGTGCTTCGAACGATCGAGTTGGTATCCAGTCAAAATATTTGCAATTAAATCTGAGATCTGAGATGAAACATATCACAATAGCCATTGTAGGATTAAAATTGTAAAGAATATTGGAATTACGGCATTAAGAATGGCCAATTAGCAGCAAAACTGAAGAATTTCCATTGCATAATTATTATCCACTTTTGTAGATTTTATAGGATCCCAAATCGTGTTTTCTGCTCTAGAGTTCTCTCGTCGGGAGAATTGTGTCAATTGTGGTTGAGGTTGAGTAATGGAAGGAGTTCAACAACATCGGCAGCGACATGTATGCCTGACCATGCTATTACATCTTACTCATCTGCTACTTATGCTGTAACAGAGATATCCATTAGTGTTTCTTTTGCACATATAAATAGGACTAGATTGTGGCACTCTATAACTTAAAAAGACTTAGGGTATTTTGTACAAAATGTTTATTTATATTTATATTTTTACAGGCTTTTGTATATTTGGTCATGCAGTAATTTCTTTAGATGATTATCTACAGGATTTAATGCATTTAAACTCGTAGTAAATCTTTCTATCCTTCAATATATATATATAGATATCCTCTTCAGGAGTAATGCAAAGAATTATCTAACCTCCATTCTTTGGTAAACTGTGATTTGGCGTTATAATTAAAAAACTGTAACTCTCATTAACCTGGAGAACCCTGTTTGAACTTCGACTATGTGATTATTGGCATAGACCTGTAGCTTAGCGCTTAACTTAATCTTAAACTTCTTTCAAAAAATTTTGAAAAACGATTAGTACCATAGACAATTAATTTATATGGAGGATTACTCATATTGCATCGAAACTATTATTCGTAACCAGGAAAACCCTGTCTAATCTTCGACTATGTGATTATCGGCCTAGACCTGTAGCTTAGCTCTTATAATTTTCAAACTTCTTTCACAATTTTATGAAAATCTATGAGTACCATAGACAATGAATTTATATGGATGCTTACTCATATTGAATCGAAACTCTTATCTCCGTCAAGTTAACTGGTGATAAAAGTCAATCAGTGATGAGATAACAATCACTTCATTTTACCAAGTTGTTAAACCATCACCTTATTTTACCAAGTTGTATATTTACTCTGATGGCTTGGATTTCTAACAGCTATCTATGGTGGGAATTCAATTAGTTAAATGTGGAGGGTTTTATGAGCACTGATTAACAACTTAATTAAGAACTCTTTAACGAAATAATGACCACAATCGTCCACTTATAAAGATGCACTCCACACCAACTTGATGTGAAGTGAAGTGGTGGAGGTTTCCAGGTGTGAAGTGAATGTTGTGAAGTGCAAAGAAAATTGAAACGTTTTTCTCTCCATTATCAATTCAACCGACGTCATTTCACTTTTCTATCCTTCAGAGTGCCAATGCTTAGTGTATTTCCATGTGTGAAGTGAAGGGCGTCCAAGTGAAACAATTTCACATTCCACTATTTATTCAACCACGAGTTTCAGTTATAAATCAAGACCACAAATTCACAAAAATTGATGGCTGGTAAGAGATTTAATGGACCATGAAAAAGTCTTCACAAAGGTCCAATCAAAAGAAGTAGGCTTTTTTTTTTAAAGAAGTACGGTTTGATAGCCGGCAAGAGATTTAATGGACCACGAAAAAGTTTTCACAAAGGTCCAATCAAAAGAAGTAGGGTTGTTTTAATAGAAAGCACAACCAAATTAATAGCTCAATAATTATAGCTGTATAAAGACTGTTTGTAAACACAGTGGTTCTTATTGTGGGCGGAGACAAAGCACAATCAGATTGATAGCTTCCCAGCTGAAATTAGATGGAAAGAACTGAGATTTGATTTGTATTTAAATTGTACAGTATCTCAATGAATTAGGGATTTAGAATATCTCAATGAATTAGAGATTTAGAATAGTGTCTGGAGGTAATGTGCGTGCAGACAAAGCATGATGGCTCAAGCAAGAAGGCCCTTGAGGGTAAACCTTTTGCAAATGGTGCCGTGAGTAATTGTGTTCTTAGGGCCTGAGAGAAATCTTGCCTGGCTGGGTGGATGATGTTGGTATGAACCCGAATCGTTTACAACAATATTGAATTGAAAATTAGTTTATTGATGATTATGTTTTAGCGCATGTTTTTTACACTTTTTTCCCAAATTGCAGGCCACATCTAAGGAGTTGTCGAAGATTTATGCAAGAATGTTATCTCTTCGACATCTAAGGTTCATTTGGTACTGTTGCAAGCAAGATCTAGAAGTTGTCCCAGATTTATGCAAGAATGTTAAATGTTTGTTATCTAAGTTCGAAATTGGTTCTTCAAATCAAGATCTAGAACTTGTCCAAGATTTATGCAAGAATGCCAAATGTTTGATATCTAAGTTAGCAATTGGTTCTGCAAATCGGTGAAAGACACTATTTAAAGAAGAATAACAAAATACAAGTGAGAATGTTTTAAGCATTTCTGTTACTATATGTGTTGGATATTGGATATAGCAAGATTTATGCAAGATTTTTTCAAGAATGTTAAATGTTTGATATCTTTAAGGTACCAATTGGTTCTGCAAATCGGTGAAAGCCATTATTAAAAGACAAGTCATAAAATATAAGTGAGAATTTTTAAGCATTTATGCATGCGCAAATAATTTTTATTTTGTTGGACATTGGATATAGCAAGAAAAACGATTGTGGATATCTAAAATCTTAATCCACTCTATTCAGTTTTACGAAAATTTATGTTTTGTTGGGCATTGGATATAGCAAGAAAAAATTTGTAGATATCTAAAATATTAATCGACTCTCTTAAGTTTTAAGATTATTGCAAATTATAATGATAATTTTTTAAAAATCTCTACCCATTCTGAAATTGTTTATTTCAAAACTTAAAATCTATATCCATTTTGAAATTGTTTGTTTCAAAACTTTTTTTAAAAATATGTCACGCTTATGGGTTGTTTTCATATAAAGTGAAAACCAAAAAACACAAAATGCAAATAAAATAATTATAAGATGTTGTATAAAACTATTAGAAAATAAAAACTCACTGCCCACGAAAACATGGAAGAGGAAATAAAACGCACTGCACAGAAATCAAGAAAGGGAAAATAATTATACTGTATAAACACATTAAAAACCAATGCTAATCTCTTAATCTTTGTTTAAAGTCCGTTTAAATATTTAGAAAAGCATACCATTAAACCTCTGAGTTGTTGAGCCGTACAAAAACTCTGTAAAACACAAGATTCTTTAGTATATTTTTTTTTTTTATATCATTTACAATTTGTTTGTATATTTATTTTAAAACTTCTTTAATGCCTTCTTAATTTCATTTAAAAAGAATTCCTTAAATGACCCATGAATGAATTGAGCGATCTACTTATGCTGAGTTAGTAAATAATTTATTATTTCATTCCTTCTGTTTTGAAGCATTCATTCTAAGAAACTTTGTAAAACACATTCTTTTCTATGTTTATTTTAATTTTATTTATATCATTTTCAATTTATTTGTATATTTATTTTAAAACTTCTTTAATTCCTTCTTAATTTCATTTAAAAAGAATTCCTTAAGTGACACATGAATGAATTGAGCGATCTGCTTATGCTAAGTTAGTAAATAATTTATTATTTCATTATGTGTTTTGAAGCATTCAAATAAACATTATTGTTGTAATATTTTTCATATTTTTTATAGTTATCTATTTTTATTTTTATTTTTATAAATATTATTGTTGTAATTATTTAAAATATTTTTAATAATTATATGATTTTATTTTAATTTTTAAAAATACATTTATAAAAATCTGTAAAAAATAAATTAACCATGAACCATAGTAAACCATAAATAACCATGGTCATCCATTGTAGACCATGAAAAGCCATCGTCAATAAACTATGGTCAACCTTGGTCAACCATGATCGACCATCGTGAATCTTGGACAACCAAAGTCAAACATGTTCAAACATAGTAAACCGAAGTGAACATGTGTCAATGATAGTCAACCATGGTCAAGCCTCATCGACCATTGTCAACTACAATCAATCGTGGTTAGCCCTAGTTGACTTTGGTCGATCATGGCCAACCATTGTTTGACTATGGTTGATAATGGTGATCCATGGTTGACTTTCATTAATTAGAGTTGACTTTCATTGACTATGGTTGACTTTAGCTAGCCATTGTTGACTTTCATCGACCATGGTTGACTTTAGTTGATAATGGTTGACTTTCGTTAACTATGATTGATTTTGGTTGACTCTATGGTTGAGCATGGTTGACTATAGTTGACTTTGTTTGTATATTTATTTTCGATCTACTTAAGCTGAGTTAGTAAATAATTTATTATTTCATTCCTTCTGTTTTAAAGCATTCATTCTAAGAAATTCGTAAAACACAAGATTCTTTTGTATGTTTATTTTAATTTTATTTATATCATTTTCAATTTGTTTGTATATTTATTTTAAAACTTCTTTAATGTCTTCTTAATTTCATTTAAAAAGAATTCCTTAAGTGACACATGAATGAATTGAGTGATCTGCTTATGCTAAGTTAGTAAATAATTTATTATTTCATTCTATGTGTTTTGAAGCATTGAAATAAACATTATTGTTGTAATATTTTTCATATTTTTTATAATTATCTATTTTTATTTTTATTTTAATAAATATTATTGTTGTAATTATTTAAAATATTTTTAATAATTATCTAATTTTATTTTAATTTTTAAAAATACATTTATAAAAATCTGTAAAAAATAAATCAACCATGAACCATAGTAAAACATAAATAACCATGGTCATCCATTAGAACATGAAAAACCATCGTTAATAAACTATGGTCAACCATGGTCGACCATCGTGAATTTTGGACAACCAAAGTCAAACATGTTCAACCATAGTAAACCGAAGTGAACATGGGTCAATGATAGTCAACCATGGTCAAGCCTCATCGACCATTGTCAACTACAATCAATCGTGGTTAACCATGGTCAAGAAAAGTCAATTATGGTCAATTTGAGTCAACCATGCTTGACCTAAGTTAACAATAGTCAACCATGGTATATCACAGTTTGTTATGGTAAACCATGTCCAGCCAAAGTGAATCATGGTCAATTATAGTCAACCATAGTCACCCATGGTCAACCATGTTCAACAAAAGTCAAACATGGTCTACCATATTAAACAATGTTCAACCAAAGTTAACTATGGTCAACCATGGTCAACCATAATCATCCATAGTCAACCAAAGACTAACAGGGAAAACCATGGTAAATCATAGGGAATCATGGTCGACCAAATTCAACCATGGTCAACCATCTTAAACCATGCACAACCAAAGTCAACCATAGCCAACCCATGGAAACTAGTGCTAGCCATAGTCAACCATGGTCAACCATGTTTAACAACCATTGTCAACCATAGTCGACCATGCTTAACCAAGGTTAAGCAAAGTCAACGATGTCCATTGAGATTCATCCATGGTGAACCATGTCAACCAAAGTCAACAGTAGCCAATGAGAGTCAGCCATGGTGAACCATGTCAACCAAAGTCAACCATAGTCACCCATGGTTAACCAAAGCTATCCATGTTTAACCAAAGCTAGCCATGTTTAACCATACTCATCGAAATTCAATGATGGTAAACAATAGTCAACTATAGCAAACCAAAGTCAACCATGGTAAGCCACAAGTCAAGCATCATCAACCAAAGTCAACCAATGTCAAACATAAACAACCATAATCAACCATGGTCAATGATGGTCAACCATAGGAAAATACTATGGTTGACTAATCACTCTTTGTATCTAAGTATGGTTGACCATGGTTGTCATTGGTTGATCATCGTTGACCATCGTTGACTATGGTTGTTTATGGTTGACCATGGTTCACATTAGTTGTGCACCGTTGACTTTGGTTTACCATGGTTGACTCTACAATGATCAACCAAAGTTAAACACAGACAACCAAAAGTTTATGGTCAAGCATAGAGAACCAAAAGTCAGCCAAATTTAACCATAAACAACCAAAGCTCAACCATAGATCACCAAAAGTCAACCAAAGTTAACCACAAACAACTAAAAGTCACCCATATACGACAAAAAGTTTATGGTCAACCATAAACTACCAAAGTTCAACCATACTTTACTATGGTCAACCATTGCTGCCAACCAAATTCAACTAAAGGTCAACCAAAGTCAACTAAAGCCAACTAACAACAACTGTAACAAACCCAAATACACCGAGTTAGTAATTTAGGGATTTTTTCAAAATCTTGTGAATTAAAAACTCTCCATGAATAAATTTCAATTGTGTTAAAGACCATAAGTCCGCCATCCCGAGGAGTAGTGGGAATCGAGTTCTTCATAGAGCCGTCATACCCTGTTCTCAGCAAACCCTGCTTTAACGCCAACTCCTTTCCTCAACCTCTGTTGGCCAAAAACCCTCCCCTCCTCGTAGCTGTGACCTCTAGTTATAAATAAACGTTGTTACTCTTGGAGGGTCCGCCCAGGATCTCGAATCCCTCCTTAAATAGGGCGCAAAAGTCAAGGCTCGGTGGTGTATTGAATTTGCCACTCTCATCAAGCATTAGTCTCTCCTTTATTTTGGGAATCTTGTTTCCTCTGATGAGAGCCTAATAATCTCATTAACTTCAGTGTAGATCCTATCTATATACCTACGTGTTCTAAACTACTCACGTGTAACTATTTTTAGTCTCCTTGGTTTATATCAACCATTACAACTTATAAAAATACATGATAAAGATTTCATGGTTCACTAGTGGGGCTTGTCCTTAAGCTCCTCACCAATAATTTGGTACAATATTCAATTACCATTTTTATTTTTTTATTTTTTTAAATACTAAGGACTTAAAAGGAGGGATATTACATCCTCCTCCCCTTAAGAATAACACCGTCCTCGGTGTTCAACAAATTGTCTCCCATTCTCGCTTCCACCTTTGCTCACATTGTCATCTCTATTTGATCATTTTCAAATTCCCAAAATTTCCGTCGCTGTTATCGCTCATAACCTATTATTTTGTGCGATACAACATTTGTAATTCATGGAAACCTTTAACTTTTGTTTGTGCTTTATTATCACAAGCATACACACATTCAATTTTCCCAGGGTGTAGACTGTTAATTTAATCAAAACATATCATTCACTTGATCCAGGAAGTTCTTGCCTAACACCTTAGTGCTCGCGCAGCAATCCTTTCTCTCATGCCTTGCCTAACACCTTAGTGTTCACGCAGCAAACATTTCGTTCATGTTTTGCCTAACACCTTAGTGCTCACGCAGCAAACATTTCTCTCATGTCTTGCCTAACACCTTAGTGCTCACGCAGCAATTCTTTCGGAGATTTCTTGCCTAACACCATAGTGCTCACGCAGCAATACTTTCTCTCATGCATACTAAGCAGCGTCCTGCCTCCCGCATATGCATTTTCTTTATAACTTGCCTAGGTCTTATTTCCAGCTGATTCCCCGAGAATCCTAGTGGCTGTCCAATCCCTGATTGTGAGGGAATGTCTCAGTGCCGTTACCGCACTTTTTACACCTTTCCCCCCAAACCTTCTCGCTTGAGTCACATAATTTATTTTCTCCAAGCTCCCTTGCTTGAGTCACAAAAATCCTCTTTCAAATTGATCAATTATTTCGTCATATTACGTTCTGTAATCATATGATTACTCTAACCAATCTGGCTCGAGTTTTTTTTTTTTTTTGACAATAATTAACAGAATAAGTAACAATTGTGATGTGAATCTAAATTCTTCACAACCTTATTTGACCATGTATAATATTTATGCTCTTACCTTTTCACAAGCTCCACATAAATTCGACCATATGCCCAATTTCACCTGTTAGTATCACCTTAATAAAAGAGTCGAATTATTGTAAGAAGACCTCTTCCTAAATAGAAAATCATCTTTCTTACCACAATATTTATACGTGATCATATAAGATATCCTTTCCTACTACACATAAGCTAGCTTATAGGTTACATAATGCTTTGAACATAATATAACATTCTTCCTAGGATGATTCATGGACACTATGAATGTTAGATTTTACCATTTCCACACAATCCCTATTTTTAGTTATACAACATTTCTCTGTATACACTAACATCAAATAGATAATAACCAAATGTCAAAACATACTTGCATACCTTATCAGGATAACCATGTTCATTTATACGGCCGACTGCATGTCTCCTTATCATAAGATCCTCATATGTCGAGGAACCGATTTTACTGGTATCCTCCCATATTAGTATTGCACTAAATATGAATCTGTATATCCCACATTTACCTGTTGCTATTTGTAAGGCAGTGATGTGTAGGAATAAACTTGTTTGACAACACATTCAGAATGTTAGTCGTATAAAGATAATTAAATCATAAGAACAACTATATATGTAACATGTGCCTAAACATCATTTTTATTTGTTTCATAAAATCTTATACATCGATTACTATTTTAAAGATTGCTTCTGATCTACGATGGAAATTCCATGTCATCAGTGGTTTCCTTAACTCATAATAATTATAAAACAATCATTCCTTTCGGAAACATAAAGATGCCGGACACTTACAGCGTCCTACTAACATGCATCACCATTTCATGTTGGTTGTATATTTCCAATACCCTTTTCGTACCACAACATACTCTTTGACAACACTTGATTTGCATCTACACGATCATTACGTGAACAACCATAATTTATCCCTTAACAAAAATCATTTTGACCAAACATATAATTGTACATGGTTAGCAAGTCATCATAAATCTCGAACGGATAAAAGTATAACTTCTATAACCATCACTCATCGTTCCCAACATCTATCTTAAGGATTACTGGAATAAGAAGTTGTAAAAAGGAGACAAGCATTTTCATCATATGCACCCTATTAACTAATAGAATACACATGCATACTTTTTAAGTGTTTATAACCCTTGTATCCTTTTGTTGAATTAACAAGCAAGGGTACAAATATGTTCTAATGTCTCATGTTCAGTATCGTAATCACTTATCCTATACCTTCATCTTCTAAAGTGAAATTGATTTTTCAAAGAGACTCTTGACAATTGTTCTCATTGGCAACTCCAGATAAAACAAAAATATAGTAACAAAGACTGTTCATTTGTGGAAGTACACTCAGGTGAAGAACATGCTAACTTCCTTCTCAAGGTAGTAAATGTTTAGACTACATTCTTGCTCCATTTGTCATTCAATCAACCGAACACATTTAAACTTCTAAGATTTGTAAACAACAAATTCCAATAATTATATTTCGCACAAGAAAGGATATAACTTTTTACATCATTTCCTATCAGGGTGATACAGTTTGTTTCATAAGAGAACCACACATCTCCATATACTAGTTATGAAATTACTTTTCTAAACTTCTTATCCTTTGGTTTTATCTAAGAGGATCATCATCCCTTCAAAAGAGTACGTATTGTAGTTATCAAAACAGATAATATCGTCATAAATTCTATATACTACTTAACTTTTCTACTACAAATTGAGGGAAACTTACCAACTCCTTTAGTCATTTTTACCCTTCCACATCTATGTAGTACGTAGGGCATTTTCTAGGCATCGAACACATCCATCGTTAGGAGTTCTACGTAAACCATTAAAGTTAATTCCTTAAACCTTTAATGATACATTTTGTCTTTCCTAATGCGGATGATCCTTATACATGATAGTGGATGATCAATATCATTCAATCCAATAAACTTTCAAATTTCAGTATGTAAATAAAGCACAACATACTAGACTAGAGATGAAAGTGGAACTCATATACTTACAGTTTAATGAGACGAGTTTTTGGTTGGAATTCCACAATAAATTGCTTCATCACGATATTTCCATATCCCCCTTAGTTTCTTCTTGGAGCACTCGACGATTAATTTGGATAGTATACTCTTGTCCATTAGTCCCATGCAACCAAAACACAATTTGTTTGTTAGTTTCAAAGCCCTCATATTTATTTACCTTATGTTGAGCCCCGTTAGGCCCGAGTGCTGAAACCTTAGCTCTGATACCATATGTAACAAACCCAAATACACCGAGTCAGTAATTTAGGGATTTTTTCAAAATCTTGTGAATTAAAAACTCTCCATGAATAAATTTCAATTGTGTTAAAGGCCATAAGTCCGCCATCCCGAGGAGTAGTGGGAATCGAGTTCTTCATAGAGCCGTCATACCCTGTTCTCAGCAAACCCTGCTTTAACGCCAACTCCTTTCCTCAACCTCTGTTGGCCAAAAACCCTCCCCTCCTCGTAGCTGTGACCTCTAGTTATAAATAAACGTTGTTACTCTTGGAGGGTCCGCCCAGGATCTCGAATCCCTCCTTAAATAGGGCACAAAAGTCAAGGCTCGGTGGTGTATTGAATTTGCCACTCTCATCAAGCATTAGTCTCTCCTTTATTTTGGGAATCTTGTTTCCTCTGATGAGAGCCTAATAATCTCATTAACTTCAGTGTAGATCCTATCTATATACCTACGTGTTCTAAACTACTCACGTGTAACTATTTTTAGTCTCCTTGGTTTATATCAACCATTACAACTTATAAAAATACATGATAAAGATTTCATGGTTCACTAGTGGGGCTTGTCCTTGAGCTCCTCACCAGTAATTTGGTACAATATTCAATTACCATTTTTATTTTTTTTATTTTTTTAAATACTAAGGACTTAAAAGGAGGGAACAACCATGGTAAAGTAAAGGTAAACCAAATTCAACTAATGTCAACCATGGTAAACCAAACTAAACCAAAGCTATCCATGGTCAGACAAACTCAACCATGATCAACCAATGTCAACCATGGTTAATCGAAAGTCAACTTTTGTCATCCAAAGTCAACCATGCTCAACGAAATTCAACTAAAGGTCAACCAAAGTCAACTAATTTAAACCAAGGTAAACTAGAGTCAACTATAGTCAACCATTCTCAACCATTGTCAACCAAAGTCGATCATAGTTAATGAGAGTCAACCATTGTGAACTAAAGTCAACCATGGTCGACCAAAGTCAACAATGGTCAACTAAAGTCAACCATAGTCAACCAAAGTCAACTCTAATTAACGAAAGTCAACCATCGATAACCATTATGAACCATAGTCAAACAATGGTTGGCCATGATCGACTAAAGTCAACTAGGGTCAACCATTATCAAGCACAGTCAACCATTAGAAACCATAGCCAACCGTAGTAACCCATGCTTAACTAAATTCAACTATGGTCAAAGAAAGTCAACTAAAGTCAACCAATGGAACCCATGGCCAACCAAATTCAACCATGGTCAACCATTGTCAATCATGGTAAACCATAGAGAAGTGAACCAAATCCAACCATGGTAAACAAAACACAATGATGGTCAACCATAGTTAACCAAAGGTCAACAAAAGTCAACCATCGCTGACATTGGTTGATCAACCATGGTTGACCATTGTCAGCCATGGTTGACCATGATCAAACATGGTCAAATATGGTCAACCATAGTTGAATATGGTCAAATATGTCTAATAATGCTAAATATGTCTAAATATGTCTAATAATGCTTGATCACGTTTACACATATTTGACCATGTTTGACCATATTTGACCATGTTTGATCATGGTCAACCATGGTTGATCAACCAATGTCAGCAATGATTGATTTTTGTTGACCTTTGGTAAACTATGGTTGATTGATGGCAAGCCTAAACCTAGACCTACCCTTCCCAACGATCATTAATTCCCTCGTGTACTGTAACCTCACCACACACCCTGTCAGGTCATGTAAACCCTTCTACTGAAATCCTTTTAGAAATCCACTAGGCTTTCCTTCAAAATAGCTCACTAATGGCTCATTCCATATTTCATGTGTTCAGTTCATAACTAGAGTTATTACATACAACTCAAACTTCTTTTCAAGAGTACTGAACTCACACTATCCATATATTTACTTATTGAGGCTTAAAAATCATTTAACATAAATATTATTAACGAAGGGACTATGTATTTAACTCTCCCTCGGTGCTCTTCCACTTGACACATATAACATTCCATGTCTTGGTGCTTCCTCACACAATATAAGACCTCTACCTATAACCAAAATCTCCATCGCCCTTCATACCCCAAGTGACCACTGCAGAGACCCTTCTCTATGACCAAAGGCTATTGCATTACCACACCAAGTGCTAACTCGTGGACTGTCCATCACTGACTCCAAACTTTCAAGGTGTTCTGTGCCATTAAGTCTCACCAAGCTCCACACCTTCACACCTACTGTGTGACTCGCCTCCACATCAACCTCTTACCTCCAACACATCATTTACTCCCCATCGCAAACTCAAACCTCGCCGACCTTTATACCTTCGTGCTGACTGTATAACTTGCATCCACGTCAACTATTGACTTCCACATCAACGCTTGACCTCCCCGTCACTTCCTGACCTTCCTTCCACCAATCTCCACCATTCGATCATCTTGGTAATGCACAACTACTCTATGGTTTAAGATGATTGACAATGGTTGACCATGGTTGCCCAAGCATATTTAATATGGCTTAGTAAGATTAGTTTACATTAAGCATTAGACATTATTAAACATCATTAAACATCATTAAGCATTAGACATTATTAAACATCATTAAACATCATTAAGCATTATTAAACATTAGATATTAGACATTATTAAACATTATTAGCATTATTATACATTATGCATTATACATTATTATACATTATATATTATTAGCCATTATTATACATTATTAAACATTATTAGACATTATTATAAATATTTTTCATTATTTGTCTTATTTTCTTTTATAATTATTATAATTGTATTTTGTTCTTTATAATTATTTTTATTATTATCAAATATTTAAAAAACTTATTATTTTATAATAATAATAATAATAACAATAATAATAAGAATAATAAGATTGTTATTATTATTATTATGAATCTTTATTATAAATTATTTTCATTTATTATTATTTTTCTTATATTAATATAATTATGTTTTTTATTTATAATAATAATAATTATTATAATAATAAAATATTGTTTTTTTATAATTATTATTATTATTATTATAAATTGTTTCAATATTTGTTATTTAATAATAAACAATAATTGTTTAACATTTGTTATTATTATTATAAATAATTAATTATTATTAAAAAATATTTAATTATTACTCTAAATTATTTATCATTTATTAAACAAGATTATAAATAAATTATTTTTATAAAATAATTAAAATAATATTTGTTATTAAATAATGAATTAATAGTATAAGATAATATAACTATTTTTAATATGGCTTAGTAAGATTAATTTACATTAGGCATTAGACATTAAACATTATTAAATATTATTAAGTATTATTAAACATTTGACATTAGTAAACATTATTAGTATTATTATACATTATGCATTACACATTATTATACATTATACATTATTAACTATTATTATA
Source organism: Larix kaempferi (assembly GCA_027924585.1). NCBI lineage: Eukaryota > Viridiplantae > Streptophyta > Pinopsida > Pinales > Pinaceae > Larix > Larix kaempferi. The sequence continues at coordinate 18,534,247 of BSBM01000779.1, forward strand.
TATTATTAAATATTATTAGACATTAACATTGTTTAACCTTATTAACATTATTAGAATTATTTTTCATTTTCTTTTATAATTATTATAATTGTATTTTCTTATTTATAAATTTTTTTTTATTATCAAATATTTAAATTTATTATTTTATAATAATAATAATTATTATTATTATTATAAAGAATAATAATAATAATAATAATAATAATAATAATAATTATTATTATTATTATTATTATTATAAAGAAGAAGAATAATTATTATTATTATTGTTATTATAAAGAAGAATAAAAAATAAGAATATAAATTATTATTATTATTATTGTGAATCCTTATTATAAATTATTTTGATTTATTATTATTTTTCTTATTTTAATATAATTATATTTTCTTATTTATAATAATAATAATTATTATAATATATATTTTTTTATAATTATTATTATTATAATAATAAATAATTTCAATATTTGTTATTTAATACTAATAAGAATTTATTATTATTATTATTATTGTTATCACTATTATAATTAAACAATTATTATAAAAATATTTAATTATACTCTAAATTATTTATAATTTATTAAACAAAATTATAAACTAATATGGCCCTAGAGATGTAACCTATTCCCAGAGACCTAATCAATCCATATAGAACCTAATCTAGCCCTAGGAACTAGACAAAAAAAAATCTAGCACTGGAAATCCTAATGTGGACCTAGAATTCTGGAGACCTAATCTAGAATACTTATCTATCCCTAGAAACGTAACCTAGACCTAGAGACCTAATCTAGCCATATAGAACCTAATATGTATTATAGACTCTGATCTAGCCCCGAAAATCCTAATGTGGACCTAGAACCCTAGAGACCTAACCTATAATACTTATATATCCCTAGAGACGTAACCTAGCCTTGGAGATCTAATCTAGACATATAGAACATAATCTAGTTGATAGACCCTGATATAACCCTAGAAACCAAACAAAAACAATTCTAGCCTTGAAAAGTGTAATGTGGACCTACAACCTTGGAGACATAATCTAGAATAATTATCTATCCCTAGAGACGTAACCTATCCTTGGAGACATAATATATCCATATAGAACCTAATCTAGCTTATAGACCCTCATATAAACCTAGAAACTAGGCAAAAACAAATCTAGAGACCTCTGGCACCTCGTGGCCATTCTGGGATGCCGTGAGGATTTGCTCAGGGGGCATGGAACTTGAACCAACTAGTGGAATGGGGTTCTGTCATCTCCCAAACGTGCATATGACCATTCTAGAGGTGTTCACAATGGCCACGCATTCCCAGGAGCCTTCATATTAGAATTGACCCCCTTGTGCAAAATTGGCATGGTCTTCACTAAGCAAAACCCTAGTTCTAGAGATGGCACAATAGCACCATTTTCGAGCATTTGAGTCACAATGGGGGGGGCACAACTAGAAACCGGTGCTCTAAATCCATCGAAATTGATGGCTTCGCGATTAGAGTCACGTTTTTGGTGCTATGTAAATTTTTTCCAGGCACCCCGTGGTCATTCAATGACGCTTTAAGGATTTGCTCTAGGGGCATGAAACTTGAACTGGTGATCGGAACGGGGTTCCATTAGCTCCCACATGTGCATATGGCCAATGTGTAGGTCTTCACAATGGCCATGCACACCTAGGATCCTTTGGATTAGAATTGACCCCCTTTTGAAAAATTAGCATGGCCTTCACTAATCAAAATCCTAGTTTCGGAGATGGCATGATAGCACTTCTTCTAGGCTTTTGACTCATGGTGGGCGACCGAGCGTAGCTAGATCCCAATGTCTTGAATCTATCAGAATCAGTGGCTTCATGATAGGAGTGACAATTTTGGTGGTACAGGAATTTTTCCCAAGCACCCCGTGACCATTTAGGGATGCTTTGAGGATTTGCTCGGGGGGAATGAAACTAGAACTGGTGAGAGAAACGGGGTTCTATCAACTCCCACACATGCATATGGCTAGTGTGGAGGTGTTCACAATGTGCAAGCATGCCCGAGAGCCTTCGGATTAGAATTGACCTCCTTGTACAAACTTGGCATGGCCTTCACTTAGCAAAACCCTAGTTCCGTAGATGGCACAATAGCACTATTTTTGGGCATTTGAGGCATGGTGGGGGGGTTTCCCACAACCAGAACCCAGTATCCCAAATCCATTGGAATATACGGCTTCATGATGGGAGTCACAGTTTTGGTGCTATGGGCATGTTTTCCAAGTACTCGGTGGCCATTCAAGGACACTTTGAGGATTTGCTCTAGGGGCATGGAACCCAAACCGATGAGAGGACATGGATTTTTTTGGATCCCACACATGAATATGGCCATTGTGGATGTGTTCACGATGGCCATGCTCTCCCGGGAACCTTCATATCAGAAATGACCACCTTGTGTAAAATTGGCATGGCCTTCACTAAGGAAAACCCTGGTTCTAGAGATGGCACAATAGCACCATTTTCGGGCATTTGAGGCATGGTTGGGGGCCCCCAAGCTAGCACCCAGTGTTCTGAATCCATCGAAATTGATGGATTCGCAACGAGAGTTATGGTTTTGATGCTATGGGAATTTTTTCCAGGCACCCCCTGCCCATTCAGTGACACTTTGAGGATTTTCTCTGGGGACATGGAACCCAAAATAGTGAGTGAACATGGATTCTTTCATTTTCCACATGTGCACATGGCCATTATTGATTTGTTCACGATGGCCACGCTCTCTCAAGATCCTTCGGATCAGAAATGACCCCCTTGTGCAAAATTGGCATGGCCTTCACTAAGAATAAATCCTAGTTATGGAGATGGCACGTGCCTCACTGTTTCTGGACGTTTGAGGCACAATGGGGGAGACCACTAGTAGAAACATGATGTCCCGAATCCATCAAAATATAAGGATTCACAACTGGAGTCATGGTTTTGCTGCTATGGAATTTTTTCCAGGGACCCCGTGTCCATTTAAGGAGACTTTGAGGATTTGCTCCGGGGGAACAAAACCCAAAATAGAAAGAGGACTTGGATTATTTCATTTATCACACATGATTATGGCCATTGCAGATGTTTTCATGATGGCCACATTCTCTCGAGAACCTTCGGATCAGAAATGACCCCCTTAAAAAACAATTGGCATGGCTTTCACTAAGAAAAACCATAGTTCTGGAGATGACACAATACCACCGTTTACGAGTGTTTGAGGCATGGTGGCAAGGTGGGGGGATAGCTAAAACCTGGCTTCCTGAATCCATTGGAATCAACAAATTCACACCCGGAGTCAGGGTTTTGGTTCTATGGGCTTTTTTCCAAGTACCCCGTGGCCATTTAGAGACACTTTGAAGATTTGCTCCGGGGGTACCGAACCCAAACCAATGAGAAGACTTGAATTATTTCAGCTCCCACACATGCATATGGGTATTTTGGATGTGTTTGGGATGCCCACGCTTGCTCAGGAGCCTTCGGATAAGAAATGTCCCCCTTGTAAAAAATTCGCATGGCCTTCACTATGCAAAAAACACCTATTTCAAGAAATCTAGAAAAATTCTATTACAAGGACTTCTATGACATTGAAATTTTTTGTAAACATTTTATTTATTTCATTTAATTTGTAAAAATTATGCATTAAAGAAATATTCCATTAAAATTGGAAAAACTAATCCGAGAAAGAATGTTTTTATTGATCACAAATTTTATTTACTCCAAGTGTTTTTAATATACAATCATAAAAAATGAAATGTTGTATCATTTATAACTAGTTCGGTATGCCATAAATTAGGAGGAGTATATGAAAATCTGTAATTTGTTGAATCGTGAGAAAAAATATTCATGAATATATAAAATGTAGGATTAATGAAGTTAAGTTGCACACATAATTGCATGTTTTATTACAAGAAGATCTCTATCTATATTTGAAGTGAACAAAGTATCATATTAAATATTTTTATTGTTAAATAACATATTATAATATAGCATGATTGGAAGGAAATCACAATATTAAATTAAAATAAAATAAATTATAAGAAATGTATTGATGTCGAACCAAATAATAACTATAAATTCATCGAAATTGGGATAGTTGTTAGGTACAACATTATACATACACAATGAAAGTGTGAAGAAATCGAATTAAGAAATCATGGCCGAGAATTACTTTCACCAAAAGGCAAAGAAAATGATAAGATTTTTAAATGTCGAAGAAATAGATGTTGAAACATATTTTTCAAATCTTTTAGTAGAACTTTATATATGACCCCATGCTCTTTTGAATTTATTTATGGCACATATCGAATGAGTCTAAATAGTCCACTTAGTACTCATTATCAATTAATTATATGGTTTTACATTGTATTTTATTCCAAAAATTACATACCACATTTATACATTCATTTAATGCATATAAGAAGATAAAAGATAGAACATATCTCGTGCTTTGTTGGCCTGTAAGAGATTATTTCAGTTAATCATAATTGAGTTAGTAATACAAACTTACAAAAAAATGAATTGAGAAATCAAATTTCTTATAGTTCAATGTCACTCACTTATGACAAATCACGTACTACCCTTAATACCACTTAGCACTCATTAGCAATAAATTTTTTGTTTTTAAACAATTGCAACTTTAATTATATGGGGCTTTATTTCAAAAATTACATACTGCATTGATAAACTCCTCTTATTAATGAATATACGCAAATAAAAGTCAATAATTTATTTCATGCCTTGTTGGCTTATATGAGATTATTGCAATTATAAACTATTAACTTAAGAATACACATTTACAAAACTTTGTGCGTGCCTTGTTGGCTTTTATGAGATGATTTTAATTACAAATATTTGATTTAAGAACGCAAATTAAAAAAATATTTTGAATGGGCAAATCAAGTGGTGTACGATGCAAAAAAATGTCAAACTAAAGGAAATCATAAATAATATTAATAATTGTATTTAAATATTATTGTTAATTCTCATCTATCTATAAAAGTGTTAAAAACATACAAATTAATTCATCAAAAAATGTGTCCAACTTGTATTGAAATATTGCAATGTACGCGTTAAAAAATTTCTAAAAATTAATATCTTCACCTACTATAAAGAACTCAATGTTCTATTGAACATTCGAATGTAGTTGTGTTTCTCTTTGATACGATGAAGTGTCTTAAAAAGGGGGAATAGAATTTGGACAAGCCAAGTATCAGGTTCATGTCCTATATAAGCCTTTGTTAAGATACAATTTGACCAGTATCCGGGGAATTGAGAAGTAAGCTTTGATGTATCTATTAGCAATATATTTGATTCTTCGTACATATTTCCATATTTGGACCACACATCACTTAACATTTTCTCGTAAAATTGTATCACACTACATTATTTGAATTTTGTTTGCAAGTGACAATGAGACCTGTCCCATATGAATTCAAAGTCACTTGTATCGGTATTTAATTTTCCAACTACTTGTTGAATGTTTTTACATTGTATTTTATTCCAAAAAATACATATCACATTTATACATTCATTTAATGCATACAAGAAGATAAAAGATAGAGCGTATCTCATGCTTTGTTGGCTCTTATGAGATTATTTCAATTAATCGTAATTGAGTTAATAATACAAACTTACAAAAAAATGAAATGACCAATCAAATTTCTTATAGTTCAATGTCACTCACTTATGACCAATCTCGTACTACCCTTAATACCACTTAGCACTCATTAGCAATTAATTTTGTGTTTTAAAACAATTGCAACTTCAATTATATGGGGTTTTATTTCAAAAATTACATATTGCATTGATAAACTCCTCATATTAATGAATATAGGCTAATAACAGTCAATAATTTATTTCATGTCTTGTTGGCTTATATGAGATTATTGCAATTATAAACTATTAACTTAAGAATACACATTTACAATAAGTTATATATTGGGAAATCAAATGCCTATACCTTTCAAAATCATTCATCTATGACTCATCATGCTTTAATCTAAATTCTAGTACACTTAGCACTCATTATCATTGAAGTAATATTTTTTGTAAGAAATGTGCTTTTATATAGATGGAGGTTTAATTCAAAATTTGTGTGTCACTTGTATTAATGCATATAGATCAATAAAACTAAAGAGAACTTCATTCTTTGTTGGCTTTTGTGAGATGATTTAAATTACAAATAATTGATTTAAGAGTATGTAATTTAAAAAATATTTTGAATAGAGAAATCAAGTGTTGTAATGCACTTGTATGAATACATATAGATAAATAAAACTAAAGAGAGTTTCTTGCATGCCTTGTTGGCTTTTATGAGATGATTTAAATTACAAATAGTTGATTTAAGAGCACAAATTTAGAAAATATTTTGAATGGGGAAATCAAGTGTTGTATGATGCAAAAACTTGTCAATCTAAAAGCAATCATAAATAATACTAATAATTGTATTTATATATCATTGTCAATTATCGTCTATCTATAAAAGTTATAAAATCTTACAAATTAATTCACCAAAAAATGTGTCCAACTTGTATTGAAATATTGCAATGTAATCGTCAACAAATTTCCATAAAATAATATCTTCACTTAATACAAAGAACTCATTTGTGTTTTAAAACAAATGCAACTTCAATTATATGGGGTTTTATTTCAAAAATTACATATTGCATTAATAAACTCCTCATATTAATGAATATAGGCTAATAACAGTCAATAATTTATTTCACGTCTTGTTGGCTTATATGAGATTATTGCAATTATAAACTATTAACTTAAGAATACACATTTACAATAAGTTATAGATTGGGAAATCAAATGCCTATACCTTTAAAAATCATTCATCTATGACTCATCATGCTTTAATCTAAATTCTAGTACACTCAGCACTCATTATCATTGAAGTAATATTTTTTGTAAGAAATGTGCTTTTATATAGATGGAGGTTTAATTCAAAATTTGTGTGTCACTTGTATTAATGCATATAGATCAATAAAACTAAAGAGAACTTCATTCCTTCTTGGCTTTTGTGAGATGATTTAAATTACAAATAATTGATTTAAGAGTATGTAATTTAAAAAATATTTTGAATAGAGAAATCAAGTGTTGTAATGCACTTGTATTAATACATATAGATAAATAAAACTAAAGAGAGTTTCTTGCATGCCTTGTTGGCTTTTATGAGATGATTTAAATTACAAATAGTTGATTTAAGAGCACAAAATTAGAAAATATTTTGAATGGGGAAATCAAGTGTTGTATGATGCAAAAACTTGTCAATCTAAAAGCAATCATAAATAATACTAATAATTGTATTTATATATCATTGTCAATTATCATCTATCTATAAAAGTTATAAAATCATACAAATTAATTCACCAAAAAATGTGTCCAACTTGTATTGAAATATTGCAATTTAATCGTCAACAAATTTCCATAAAATAATATCTTCACTTAATACAAAGAACTCAATGTTCTATTGAACATTCGAATGTAGTTGCATTTCTGTTTGATACGATGAAGTGTCTTTAAAAAGGGGAATAGAACTTGCACAAGCCAAGTATCATGTTCATGTTCTATATAAGCCTTTATTAAGATACAGTTTGACCGATATCCGAGGAATTGAGAAGTAGGCTTTGATGTATCTATTAGCAATACATTTGATTCTGTGTACTTATTTCCATATTGGGACCACACGTCGCTTAGCCTTTTCTCATAAAACTGTATCATACTACATGATTTGTATTTTGTTTGCAAGTGACAATGGGACCTATCCCATATGAATTCAAAGTCACTTGTATCAATATTTGATTTTTCAAGTACTTGTCGAATGTACTTGTTAGTAACATTTGATGTCCATATCGCAACATCATAATGTTTTAGGCAGTATTTTAATACTTCTAATTGAAAAGGCCTACAAAAGTAGGATCTATCACCAAGCTCCCAATCTGGTTTTCTTTGAATTTGACAACTCGTTTCATCTTTGGAATACGACGAGAAGAATACTCCTTCCATTTCAAAGATCAACAAGATCTTCCGACTGATATTAACTCCCATCTGCATTGCTGCCACATATATAACATTAACATATTTTCACTTCAAAACTTCAGTGCTTAATGGCATCAAAACATATCCAATTTATTTCCACTCCCAAACAAACAACTTAATGAAAAAAATAAAAGTAATTTCCGTGGAATAGTTTTTTTATACAAACACATTCAACTACTACTCAAATCACTAATTTTTAAGAATTGTAATGAGATAAACTACAATTTAAAAATATAATTACAATAGTCGAAAACTATTTGAACTAATTATATGTTAATATCTACATACTACCTAAATTTACAGTTTTTAAGTTTAAATCAAGCAAACTATTTATATGTTCATTTTTACATACAACCTCATACGATATTTTAATTTTCAAGAAATTATAAGAAAAATTCATATAAGCACATTGCAATGAAATTCAAATCACAATTTAAAAATATAGTTACAATGGTCCAATTCAAACCAATTAGATGTTAATTTATACACACCACCTAGATTTACAATTTTTTAAATTTCAATTAAACAAGCTAATTATAGGTAATTTTTACATACAACCTGATATGATTTTCCATTTTTTTAATTTCTAAGAAATAAGAAAATTTCATATGATAACATTGAACTAACATTCAAATCACTGATTTGTAAGAGTTATAATGATCAATTAAGACGCAATTGATAAATAAACTGCAATTGCTCAAACATAGTAATTGTACATTAATTTATACATACAACCTAATACAATTATTTAATTAATATGGAATACTACATTTTTATGCAAACACATAAGACTATTATTCAAATCACTAACTTTTTATAACTCAATATCTCAATATAAATAAACAAAATAATAATATGTTAATTTATAATAATGACACAACAACAATCCTTATATGAGTATTATGAAATAATATTGACATTAAATTGATAATAAAATAAAACACAGTAATAACACATCACATGTAGAATTAAGTCATCAAATGTACAATGACCTAGAATTTATATTATAAACTTCAAGATTTTGTTTATAGAGGAAATGAATAACAGTCATCTTAATGTACTATTAAAAGTCATTGAAGATTCTTCAAAATATCTCGAACATCGAGTGCCTTGTAGAATTTATTCAATAAGCTCCACAGATCAGCGATCAACCATTTATCCTCATTCTTTCCCTCAAACGAAGGGGCAATAATCACATTTTCTTTGGGATTGTCTTTCTTTGTCTCCATTGAACAATCCACTAGAATAGTGTTAGTAGCATCATATTGAGAATACATTCTCCACACTTTTTTCAGATGTTTTTTGTATATAACTTGTGTTGAATTATCAATGACATTTTTTCCCTTTTGTTGTTTGCAATCTGAAGCAGTCCATGTATACAAAAATTTAGCTTGTAATGTTTCTGAAACCAGCTTTTTCATAACTCTTGTTGTGTTTTGTTTCAAAGATGTCGTCCAAATTGCAATGTCAAGAGATTCTTTTCTAGAACACATTTCAAGAAATGTTTTTGCATGTGGACGAAACCAAAATGATTTTTTCTCTATCGTGTAATCTGCGGCCCTTCCCATTTTCTCGATAAATTCTTTTTGTGATGCATCACCATCAACGCTCTGATAGAAAATGTTATTCAATTCAAAAATAACTAATTTCTTTTGACTTATAATAGCTGCAAAACAATAGATTTTTCTGAGACAAGAAATCTAAGGAGCCCTAGCGCTCTGCAAACTAGGGTTTTGAGCCGATCTGTGTTGAACTCGACGGCCAGGGCTCCGTCCCTGGTCGCCAGACTCCTCCCCTGAAGCTCACAACAATGGTCGATGGTGGGTAGATGATCTTCCTCATACGATTGGAGTGGTGGCGGACCTTTGCGGCGACCCATTGCGAAGTAGATCATCCTGTATTCCTGTGGCGGTGGCAGCGGGTGCAGAGGGGAGACGCATCTTGATTCATGGCGGCATTGTGGTGATTATGGCAGCCCTTATCCTTTCGGTTGTGCGGAGCAGCTTCCAACAACAGCTCTCCTTTTGGTGGCATCCATCGGTGGCTCTCCTAACTGCGGCTTCCAATGGCGGCTCTCCTGGTGGAGAGATCTCCAATGGCGGCTTCCTAACAACGGCTACCATCGGTGGCTCTCCTGACAGCGGCTATCCTGAAGGAGCAGTTGTGCGGAGCAACTCTCCTCTATTCCGGTGGTTATTCTACCCTCCTTTGAAGTCCAAATGGGGTTTTTCTGGCTGCATCTTCATCTGGGGTTTGCTTGCTGGCTGATTTCGCCGGTTTGGGAGGTCTACCTTATCTGCTGCTCTGTCCACAGACATGGATCTTCTGCTTCCTCTGATGAGGGTTTCGATTTTGACGGATCTATATCTTTATGTGGAGGGTCTGCCGCAAGTGATCTGTCGATGGTCATAGCTTCTAGTTTGTAAGATCTCCATATAACCGAGTTATTAAATTGAAAAATTAAAGAAAATCTTTCCTCCATTATATAATTAATGAAATAAGTGTATTACCATAACATCAATGGTCTCTGCAAGAAATGTACTTGTGGGAGGAATAAAAGTCCGACATGCTTCCGTAAACAAAACGACAATAAAAAAAAAATGATTATGATACGTGCATGTTACACAGCATAGACTGAACAATGATATATTTTCAATAGCCCACCATAATCAAATACCAAGAATTTCATTTGACACAAAATAACCATATACATAATAACATCACCATTAAAAACATACATAAGAACGAGACAGGATATAACCGTGGTTCACCCGCTACCCGGGCTACGTCCACAAAAGAATATGCCACATTATCTATTATTCATTCCGAATAGTGAGGGTTACAATCTGCAACTCCCTGTTGCTATTGCTCTCTTACATTGTGAGAGTTTTTCCACCGCATTCGGCGACGAACCTAACTTGCATAATTATAGAGGAATTTCTCTATAAGTACAATGCTAGCGTTTTCTCTCTGATGTGATGAAAGAAAAACAGCCTTCAACAACCAGTAACTGCGATTTAGCAAGAGATAACAATAATAAAACTGGAAACTGTACTTCACAACATTTCACCGAGGATCCGCTGAAGTAAACTCTAATCAAATAAAATCATGACGCAGAAGAGATACGTCCCTATCCAACAAGGAGGAAAATGCTATTCTCTCAACTGCTATCATCTAACTGAAGATAAGGTATGTTATGTAGGTAATCCTTCATTATACATAATTAAACTATGTCGAAAGAATGCACAATTCTTCATAATACGACCGTAGAAAAGCACAGATTTCTAATACTAAACGCAGCATTGCGCATCTGGAAAATATTTTACTAAACACCAAACATTGGTCAAATCTAATGTAATATGAGATCGCGCCAACATTGATCAAATCTAATGTAATATGAAATCGCGCCAAACATTGATCAAATCTAATGAGATCGGCTGCGTTAGTGATGTCTTCTTTACTTGCAGTCACAACTTAGTGTAACTAATCACAGCATAAACTGGAACATAACGTTAATTAAAAAGATTTGACTGCGATGGCGATACCCTATTTACTTGCAGTTACTAAAATAGCTAAAACGTGAACATAATCTTAATTAAGGAGATTGCATCTATGGAACCGTCGATGGTTTATAAATTCAAACACAATGTGGCTAACGAGTTTTGAATGAAGGGAGATTGCAATTCAACAACAAAATAGCTCAGGATAAAAACACCAAAGATAAACATTAAGGATCGACCATATCGATCTGCCATAGAGATTCTCTCTCTGTTCTCGGGTGTGGGACTAAATGCATCGCACAGAAACATAGTAAAAGTAAATTCTTCAATGAAACACTAGGGATCGATGCCGTTGATTTAAGAACGAACCTTTCTTCATCTCTCCCTAATGAGAGATTTAATACTTCACACGCAGAAGCAAAAGACCACCTTATATTTATATCTTACCTAGCATATGACCAAAATACAGATCTAGGCGCTCATTGATAGAGCCCAAGCAATTTAAGGCATATCTTCTCTCCGACACTCGGTGGTGAGGTTAAAACCCTCACACAGAATTTAAAGACAACAATATATCTAGCAAACTATTAAAATACCAAACCCAGGCATTCATCTATTTACTCGGTGGTTAAGGCTTTTCTTGGATGTGGATCGGTTCTTCACCAGGGAGATCGCCATAAAGCATTGAGCATACTGTGTAGCCATCATAAACAAGGTTTAATCATAGGGAAAGTATTTTTCTCACGTTTTGGTTGGGAATTATAGAAATTGTGAATGTTCTGGATATGGAATTGAAAATATAACACAAAGCTGCTGCAAACAGCAGGCCATTGAAGTTTCGAGATTATAGACTCCAGTTTGGTCCGAGAAAGTTTATGGGTTTTCTGCCTGATGAGCTTCATTAAGATTCACTGAAAATCTCGTTTCTTTCGAGCACAGAAAAACTATTATGGGATTGGTGGACGAAAAAGGAGAACTCAGAACAATCACAAGCGCAGCAGGACGGAGACTCCGATGAAATTCACAAGGACGTCCTAGCAGCTGGACGCGATGCTTGTTACAAGGCTCATGATACGTTCTTTGCCTGTGTGGAGAAGGGAAAAAGTAAACCCACAGAAGTCGCTTCAGTAGGGCTGCTCTATCCTGCAGATTGCAAGGCTGCAAGATCTGAGTTTGTGAAGCAATGTCGACCCACATGGGTCAAACACTTTGATCGACAATTTTCTACCAAAAAGAGAGTGGAGCGATTATTGGAGGCTGAAGGTTCTCGAAAAGGTCCCATGTCTTTGCCCCAACCATACACATTTCCGCAATGACAAGGGCTGGATTCTTACAGTTTGAAGGGTTGTTGTGAGTGCAACCATTTTGTTAATAGTTTTAAGTTTTCTTCTATAACCAATAACAAAATTTGCAAGGGAATACCCTTTCTATCAGTTAACTTAGCTGATAAATACATAAAAGAAAAATCTATTAACACATACTTGAATCGAGGTCTTTCCACCTACACTGGGACTTATCCAGGCGTATCATATCAAAGGCCGTGACGAATTTATAAAAGGCTGCTTCTGAGAAGAAGAACGCCGTCGCCTCCCGCCACGACCAGAAAACCTAGAATGCAAAACACAGCATTAAGGGAAAGGATTCTGATGCGAGGTCCTCCAGCAAGCACTCAGTCAACTCCAGCATGCAATTGGTCGACTCCAGAAATCAAAACCCAGATCGACCCGCCTCTCCTCCTTTCCCCCGATCCCCCCCGCTTCTCCTCTTTAATCATCCATATCTAAATTTCCCCCTTTTGAAAAAGGGTTAGTCACCAAAAGGATTGACAAATGTTCGTAATCTAGAAACAGATGGCTCTTCACGCGAAGACACATGGCGACAACTTGGCAGAAGGGCACTCCACGACGGGGACACCTTCCTTGATTTTCTCCATTAAGCCCTCGTGTTCCTTTATCGGAACCCCATGTATTCTCCATATGTAAGTAATTATACATTACTGTTTGTTGTTTAACTCCTTTGATTACATTTCACATATGTAGCTTACATCGATATAAATATAATATATTTTGATCATCAGCATACACATAGTTGCTTCATTTATTATCACCATATCGCATGTTTCCCTTTTATATATATATATATATATCGATAAGTACATATCATAACATATGTATGATCACTTATCTTCCTTGTTGGTAGAGTTAGGTTGATACCTTAGTTTGACTAAGAGATTTCGCAACCCCTGGTAGTGTTTAGCATTGTCCATGTAGACCCACGTAGATTTCTCCTACTAGGAACTTAATCTAGTTCAAGACCATTATGTGTGAACATATATAAACTGTCGTAGCTAAAAGAATCACCTCGTCGTTTAGTTTTGTCATAGATTTTAGTCTCCTAGGTTTAGGAGTTAACTCACATAAGTTGTAAGGCTTCCCGGTGGGGGTCTTGGCCTTAGCTCTTCACCAGTAATTCTTGTAAAGAAAATTATTTACTTTTTACAAAAATAATATGGCATTTAGGGAGGGATATTACATCATCCTCCCCTTTAGAAATAACACCGTCCTCGGTGTTAAGGGCTTGATTCCCATTCCTGTGTCATCCTTTGCTTCCTTTGTCATCACTATTTGAACATCTTCAATCTTTCACTCATACTCTATTTGAGATAGACATCTCTTTCACAAATTAGTAGTATATACATCCCAAATTTTCAAACAGTAAAAATTTAACAATTATCATTCATCCTCACCCTTGAGGAATTACTTGGTTACTCAAGGTGTTCATAATATTCCCACATTTAAGACGTCCAACATTCTAGTCACTTGACCAATTTGTTAATAGGTGTGTTATAAAAAGGAAAATCTTTCAATCAATGTTTTGTTTGATCATCGTCTCTCCCTTGAGTACTTGGGACTTTAACAACCTTCTAGTGAACACAGATCCCAAGATCTGTCACTATTTTACGCGTGGTCTTACAGGCTATACTTTGAGGTTACTCTCCCTTTTGATTGCTAGTCAAAAGTTTTCTCCTCAAAGACATCAAACAGCGTCCTGTCTTACAGATGTCAAATGTTGTACCTAGGCTTTTGCCATTGATGTCTCAGACTCTTTCACAATTCCCCTCAAGCCTCCTTGCTTGAGTACTGGAAAAGCTTATCTTAGCATGGTAGAGGTGGATCATCAATTTTTGCCACTTCATTTGTCTAACACCAATGTGTTCACACAGCAATCATTTTCCTAACACCATTGTGCTCACACAACAAATCTTTTGCCTAACACCAATGTGCTCACACAGCAATCATTTGCCTAACACCATTGTGCTCACACGACAAATCTTTTGCCTAACATCATCGTGCTTATACAATAAATAATTTTACTTCTATGACCCACATTACGCATATTAGGTATAGTGCTCTCGAATTTCAAGAAGTTCGGTAGATATCAACAATCTACCAACACCCACGATCATATTATTATTGTTTATTATTTGTTTGGTCTGTATTTACTGCCAATTTACAATATTTGACTACTTACGACAAACATATTCAGTACTTATTGTGATGTCACTATCTTGCCCAGTTCCTATAATCATTTAAACCCCAAGATTTGTTGTGATATAATTACCATCCATTGGTAGCCAATAAAATATTTACTCATTCATTCTTACTCATGCACATATATTTTTCATGAGTCTTTGATCTTTACCCAGATTCAGACCATACGCTTACCATGCGTGATATATTAAGCTTTTGTCTTTCAACAAGTTCCACCGGGTTTTGTCCATCTGCCAAATTCGCTTGTTAGTAACACTTTATATAACAAAAATATTCTAAATAACAAAATCATTCGTCATGCTACAATATGCATACTATCTTCTTACTACGCATAACTAGCTTACTTAATAGGATCACATAAGGCTTTGAACAGAAAATAACACTCTTCCTAAGATGGTCCGTGTACATTATGATTTCTTAACCTCGAATGTTAGCTTTCATCATTTCCAACACGCTTCATATTTTAGTTATACAACTTCTTCTTGTATATACTAACATCACATAGGAATAACTAATTGTCCAAAAACATTCTTGCATACCTTATAATGATAACCATATACCTTTGTACAGGAAACCATATATCTTCTTATTAAAAGGCCCTCGTATGACAAGGCACCCGTTTACTTGTATCGTCACATATTAGTAATACACTAATCTCACATGAATTTATATGTCCCACATTTTTCCTTTTGATGGTCATGTGGAAAAATAAATTCGCTCGACCACAGCATTAAAAGTGTTAGTCCAATAAAGATAATTAAATCATACGAGCAATCTTATACATAACAAATATCCTATCATCACCTTTACTTGTTTCAAAAAAAAAAAAAAAAAAAAAAGGCTCATTATGAGTCTTGATCTCGTAAAAATATAACTTACTTATGCATATGCTATATTCGTCAATTCGTACTCCTGCTTTCCATGCATGCTTTCGTTTTTTTTTTTTTTTTACCGAGTTCCACCGGGTCTTGACGATCTGCCAAATTTCCGTGTTAGTACCACTTTGAATCTATAAGCAACTATCTCCTAAGCATGAGAAGGTCATCCTTCCGGTTACAACATCCCTACATGATCAACATTTTTATTTGATTTATTTTCATCCATCATACCTTATGACATAAAATTATAAAGTTAGCACAAAGCATTTATAATTCACTTCTCATCAAACTTATTAGGTATAATAACTTATCAATAAGTTCCAATGGTCATCTTGTCTATCATTCGATGTTCTCATCTTATGACTACATAAGGACAATTGTAAAACAAGTTTCTGTACATATATATATCTTTCTATAAATCAAGAAGATTTTGGAAAGGTTCCCTTGGTGGAGCGTACTAAAACTAGCAATTTATCATTTAATTTCTACCTTTATTATGTCGATAACATACATGATATGAAAGCATTATTCTTATGCTTTATAGTCTTTAATCCACAACTGTAGTTAATCAAACATGTTACATCATGATCTTTATATCCTTGTCTATAAGGAGGATGGAGTATAGTATTTCTATTTGACAATGATACATATATTTGTACATTGGTAGTCCTTTGTTATTGACTCGATATAAGCATTTTTCTAATGAACATTGTACCACTTTATCCTATATCAATATTCATCATTCGTGCAGATTACACTCCTTACCTAGGGAATGCTATTCCTTAAGTACCCGTGTCAAAATATAACTACTATATATAGAATCATGATAGAGTTCATATTAACTACTTTCCAAATAGTTAGAATTTCTCTGGATAACTATCATTCAATTATCATGTTGCCAAAGCTCACTGGAAATGTCGTTCTACTCTTGACGGGGAAGTTATATGTATGTGTAGTGCCCCTAGACTACTGTAGACATTGAGGGAACCTGCTGAGTGACCCGACTGTTTGAAACATTAATAAAATAACCCTATGATTTTATTTTGAGTATATTTATGATTACGATTGATTGATATATGTGCATTTGGGTACTTATTGTGAATGGAAGATTTCATGTTGTTTAACAATAAACTTTGATATGAAAACTGTACATATGAATGATGCTTAACGACTAGTTGTGCAATTGATTACGTGATTAGACGAATGAGTAACGATTGAGTAAACTATAGATGCTTAATGAAGCAACAGATTTATAAATCAAATTATGATTATTGAGGACATTGCTACTAATTTACGTTTGTGAGAAATGTGTATAGCAACAGGTGAAACGGTTCACCGACAGACACACAAAGGAATATGAAGGGTCGTAGAGTACGATTAAATCACACACAGGGAGAGCGACGACGATGTCGACTTCTGACGGAATACCACGCTTGAGCAGATAAGCACTGATCCGCTTGCTCAAGAGGAAAGCGTGAGGGCGTACGAGGTGGGCCACGACGGAGCTGGTCACGTACGAGTTGGGGGGCGCGCAGTGAGAACGGACTCACTCCTCAATGCCATTAGTCCCTAATAGCGTGTAGACGGAGGATAGAAGGTAACGGCTCCTGAAATCCCTACATTAAGTTCCCGCAAGTCAAAACGAAAGGATGCTGGCAGAAGGGCCCGACGGTGCGGTACCCTGTCGAGAACGGAAAGAGTGGACGCAAGGACCCAATGACGTGGTACCTTGCCGAAGAATGGAAATTACGAATGAATGGACCCGACGGAGTGGTGCCATGTCAGGGAAATGAAATTAAGTAACGGGGAAGCCCAACGACGCGGCACTGGGGTCCTAGTTAAAATGCTTGTTAAACTTAACTGCATAAAAACATATAAGTTTGCACCTAGAGCATTACTTAGAAATGCATTTGAGTACTTTAGGCATTTGCACATAAAAGAATATTTTGAGCATTTAAAATAATATAAATCCTTATTTTAGGAGCAAAGTAGAATCCTAAGCATGGACTCCTAGTCAACTCCACTTACCTCAAAACTAGGAGTTAAGTAAAATATCTAGGGGACAAACATGAGCAATCTTAGGAATGATGGTGCAAATCCTAGAAAAACTGACACATGGATGGGTGAGTATTATTAAATTGAAAATTTAATAAAATATGTATTTATGCATGAAGCGACATGTGTCGCATGGAATGTTCCTTTAAAAGGAAGGCTTTGGGAATGGGTAAAGCACCCAGACCCTGGATGACTATCGTAATTTTGAGTTACCTCACGACTTGCTGCTATTGAGGGTTTGGCTGGAAACTTTGGTGGGGGGGAATCCCAAGCTGAGTTTCCCAAGTGAGTGTGTGAGCTCTACGACCCGAAGCTCGGGGGAGGCCATGCGACTGAAAGCATGAGCCTATGGTTGGGTGGCGAAGCTAACGGTTGCTTCGCCAATGGTTAAACGAGCTTCTGCTGGAGGGGCACAATGAGCGAAGCGGACGTCAAGGGCAAGCGAGATCGGACTGACAATGACAACTACTCCTCCAACAACAGATTCAGGTATTGTATTTTTGTTAGTTCTCGAATTTGTCAAGTTTTATTAATAATTATGCATCATAATGGTTATATTGTGTTTTAAGTTTTTAATAATTTTTAAGTAAGTAAGTCCAAAAAGGGGGGGGTCCCTACATTTGGTATCAGAGCCGGTCGAGCCTTGAGGGCACCGGACTCATATTTCTATCAGGGGCTGTCGGTAAATTCGTGGAAGATTGCAATCAATAGCGACGACACCTCCGGGGCTTCAACCAACTGTTGGAGTGACCATTTCATAACCTGTGAATTTAATTATGTTTGATTTATAATTGCAAAGTAGAACCGAGAGTTAAAGGATTAGGTATTTGTTGTTTTCTGTTTATACTAAGAAAGTATCCTGTAGGTTCACTTTGCTGAAGATTAACCTCATGTCGATTATATCTGTTAAAGTGAAAGAGAAACTTTTGTAAACCGGCATAGATTTGTTTTATAGATCTCTGTATTTTATGTGAATTACATACATTTGCATTTTACTTTTTTTTTTTTTTTTTTTTATAGTTCTTGAACCTTCTTCAGACCAGCGTCGATCTCCTTTGTAAATCTCGGTGTCTTATGGGAAATTGCAGATCTCTGTGTTTTATCCAAATTCGCGATTTTCAAGACTGCCCATTTTTAAAATTCTTTAAAAAAATATATATTATATGTAGATCTGAAAATCGCAGAACCTCTTATTACCTTGAACCCTGTGCGTAATGTTGGATGGGCATCTCTGTTTATTTTCACTGCACACCGAAACGTGTCTTGTAAGCCCTAGCCTTCATATTTCTTTTACAATGATTGAAATCATATCTCTGCTTTTTATTAGATCTTAAATGTCTTTGGTTTTTAAATTGTTTATACCCTGTCTCATTTAAAACGTGAACACACAGAACCTGGCGCAGACCCTCTAATCACTGTTTTAGTAATTTGTGTGCACAGGATATCTCCCACAGTGATCGCTCAGATCACTGGTGCAGATCTCTTATCACTGTTTAATTTAATTTGTGTGCATGGGATGTCTCCCACCGTGATCATTGAGATCGTTGGTGTAAACCCTTTCTAGTTACTGTTTATTTGATGTTTGAAATTCTGGGGCATGACCAAATCTTCTTTTCCATCGAAATTTTAATCAATCTGTGCTTTTATTAATTCCCTGTTCTGTCAGTTTTCATAAAATCGATTTAGCATGATCAAATCTTGTTTTCCATTGAGATTTTAATCGATCTACTGTATCCCTTAATCTTTGTTCTGTCAGATTTGAGAAAATCAATTTAGCATGATCAAATCTTGTTTTCCGTTGAGATTTTAAACGATCGTATCCCTTAATCTCTGTTCTGTCAGTTTGGGGAAATCGATTTTTGCATGACCAAATCTTGTTTTCCACGGAGATTTTAATCGACCTGCACTTTTCTTAATTCCCTGTTCTATCAGTTTTGGGGAAATCGATTTTAACATGACCAAATCTTGTTTCCCATTGAGATTTTAACTGATCTACAATCTCTGTTCTGCTCGTTTTGGTAATGATCTAATTCGTATTCTGGAATTTATTTGTGTTGGAATTATAGATATATATATCTCTGTTTTAAATCGCATTCTGGAATTTAAAGATTTATTGAAACCGTTGATAGGTATCCCGATATGAATCTCAATCTAGATTATAATTTGTGTTAAAAAGAAAACGCTGATATCCAGTTTGAATTTTTTTCTTTTTCTTTTCTGTGTATGAAAAACTTTGATCAGATCGATTGGGTCTTTACCATCCTTGATCTGCGTGAGAATCCTCCCTCTGAAAGATCCGCGTAATTATTTATTTATTTCTCTCCTCACTGATAGTTAAAAAAAAACCTAATCAACGGAAGACTCACCGAATTAGTGATCCTTCACTCGTTCTACTTAAGACAGGTGTATGAAAGTCCTCGTTGAGTAGGTACCCCTCCTCGGATTCTTGATAAGAGTTTCCATGCGACGAACATGGCCTGTCGATAGAAAAACTCGGGACGATAGACTTCAGTGCATTTATAACGTTGTCTGTTGGTTATTCTTATTAACGTAATTAATTGCTTGTGTACGGACAGAACTCTGCCGAATTAAAAGGTGTGGATATTCACAATAATTATAAACCTGTGAAATCTTGATGACTCCAGATAGCGTGCACTGCATTTTCGGTTGCTATCTCCTTTCTTGTTGTTAACGTCTTAGTGGATATTCAAGTTTTATCACTATTATACCACTCTATTGTTGGCTTGACTGAGTGGGAGACATGTAATCTAAGGATAGATAACATCTACGAGTCTCTTGTAGACATTCTATTGGCTTTCCCAAAAATCATGGTGATAAAGTTTATCTCATTCGAGTAGTTGCTAAACTCATAGTCTAGCTGTTTAGTTATGTGAAAATTTGTTTTTATATAAAAAAATAACTCCTTAGAATTGCTCGAATTATAGTTTTATAAGGAAATAGCTTTAAGCTATTATATATATATATAAACGTCCATTCCTTAAATGGTTAATAGGAAAATCATTCCGAAACCATGGACAGCAATAGTGGATTCCTTATCTTCTAACCTGTTGCTTAACGGATCAGAGCCTTACTAGTTTTATCTCTGTATACTATTCGATCTGGATGTGTAGTAATAAATTTACTTTCATCCTAAAATCGCAGTCAGACCCAGTATTTCGATCGTCGATACCATCTGTCGTTTCCAGGATGACTTCTCCTTAATTGATACATTCCATCCGATAGCCCTCCTTGAATATTACTTGACATCTGGTCGAAAAGCTCTGTTGGGGAAGTATGAGTGGCAGCCAATTTAAGCATGGCATAGACTACCGCAAATATGAAGAAATCCATCACATCTCTTAAATTACTGAGATTGTGGCATTCAATAAAATTACTCTTTTAAATCAAGTGATAAGCTGAACATCTGAGAAACCATAGTATTGATCTTATGGCTAACACGTCAATAAGTATGACATAATTATAACAACGAGTGGCATATGGAATTATAACATATTTTAACACATCAAGAAGTATGACATAATTATAACACCGAGCGGCATATGGAATTATTATATATATTTAAGATGAGTTGTGATTAGAATTATTATAATGAGTTAAGAGTTAGTATTATCCACATCTTCATACGTTGAGTGGAATTCATACATGTTCTTATTCCATATCTGTTTATGGTATGGTTGAAAAGTTAAATGTATTATTACATTTTATAATACATTATTATAATTATAAAAACTAGTTAAAATATGTTCTTATTTCGTATATCTCTATGGTACGGTTGAAAAGTTAAATATATTATAATTACATTTTATAATACATTATTATAATTATAAAAACTATTTGAAAGATATTTTTTTTCATATCTCTTTACAGTATGGTTGAAAAGTTAAATGTATTATAACATTTTATAATACATTATTATAATTATAAAAACTAGTTGAATGATATTGCAATATTTCTCATTTATGCAATGACATGAAATGGATGACAATGTATGGTATGTTCTTATTTCATATTCCTTTATGGCATGTTCTTATTTCATATTTCTTTATGGCATGGATGAAAAGTTAATGTATTATTATATTTTATAATACTTTATTGTAATTATAAGATTTAGTTGAAAGATATTGTAATATTTTTTATTTATGAATGATAGTATAAAGTAGTGTGATATTACATATTTTTTGGGGGATAGCTGGAAGTAGAAGAAAGATTAATATTTTGTCTATATTTTGTACTTTCTTATGTAATTTGAAAAGTTAAATGTATTATTATATTTTATTTTATATTACGTTTATGTGATGAAATGAATTAGGTAAATTTAGGATAATGCATCACCATATTTCATATTTCGTTAATGGGATAGCAAGATGTAAAGGAAAGGTTAATGCCTTGTTTATAGTTCATAATTCTTTTATGGGATACTATGAAAGGCTAATGTATTATTATATTTATACTACGTTTATATGATAATATGAACTGGTTGAAAGATAAGATACTGTTATGATATTTCTTGATGTTATAAAATGAACTAGATGAAAAGTTAACACATGCCTATATTTCACAGTTCACTTAGGGGATTGTAGGTTGTAAGATTAAAGACATAGCCTTCCTTTTTGTCAAATTGTACCCTTAGGGTTTTCGTTTGCCAGTGTTACTTATTTAAGATATATTTCAACTATGATAGAGATCCTTGCCAATTCACATATGGAATAATTGTTCCAGAACAAATGCTTTGGAAAGCCAAAGAACTATAACTTAGGAGTAGACACTTATAGTATAAAAAAAAAAAAAAAAAAATCATTCACTAACTATGAGCATTAAATTGTCGAATAGAGATGGTATCAATAACGTAAAATTGTATTTTAAGAAAAATCTACTCGGAGAAAGGAACAAAGACCAACGATATTTTAAACCTTTTTCTACATAGCCATGATGAGAAAACAAGTGGACGGATATAATCGGTGGATTTGCTGAATGACGAAAAATTGATCAATTTTAAATGATAAGACACCAAGATGCTCAGATTGACGAGACTTTGACGGATTGTCGAGGAAGAGAAACCAATTTAAAATTTGAAAACGAGATATCAATGTGATCGGTATGATGAGCTGAACTCAATGACATGCATTTTGCATTATGACAAAACCATTTATGAAAACTCATGACTACGAACTTGAAATTTAACCATGGTATCGAAATGGTCAAATGAAGGCAATGTTTCATAAAAAGAAGTATGGAGACGATTAGCATAATAAATCGAACGCAATGAAGCTAACCTTAGGTCATAATCAAATATGATAAAATGACAACTAGCCCTCGAGATGGAACTTGATGGGGTTAAGAAGACACTTTGTGCGACTTGATGAATCTGTCGAAGTGGTCCTATGACAACATAAAGGAAGAGATAAGGGAAATACATGATAAGCTCATGGAGCTGAACATGATGATACTAATGACAAGAATAAGTGATATCGAAAATCTAGTTGGGACTGACAGTTATTGAATGTACTATCAAATTGATATTATACACAACTATGATTGAGTTCCTGAGAATGTATTGGAACCATGTTAGAGGAAAAAAATAAAATAATAATAATGATTAGAACCACTTGTGCTTATGGCCATGATTGTTGGAGAAAAATATAAGGGAATGGAAAGAAGATGATAATAGGAAATTAAGATAAAGCTTAGTGTCGAAAGTACAGGAACAAAAATTAACTTCAGGATGAAGTTCTATTTAAGAGGGGGTGTATGTAATGCCCCTAAAATGACTGTGGACCTTAAGGGCACCCGTCAAGTGACCCGTATGAACAACTTTGATATAGTGGTCTCTTGAGCCTTGTTATGTCTTAAATGATTGAGGAAAATCTCAAGATGTGAATGACGATAATAATTGATAAATGAATTAAGGAATTAAATTATATTGTGTGGGGTGGGATAATTGATTGATTACATCTTGCTTAATGATTAGCACGGATTGATCAAGTCAAGTGTAGTGGGACATTTATAGTCCTAGCTGTGCGACTTGGGAGGACGCAGCTGAGATGCGTCATAGATTTCCGCATTTATTCTGAACTTCGGGACGAAGTTCTAAATAAGTAGGGGTGTATGTAGTGCCCCTAGACTACTGTAGACATTGAGGGAACCTGCTGAGTGACCCGACTGTTTGAAACATTAATAAAATAACCCTATGATTTTATTTTGAGTATATTTATGATTACGATTGATTGATATATGTGCATTTGGGTACTTATTGTGAATGGAAGATTTCATGTTGTTTAACAATAAACTTTGATATGAAAACTGTACATATGAATGATGCTTAACGACTAGTTGTGCAATTGATTACGTGATTAGACGAATGAGTAACGATTGAGTAAACTATAGATGCTTAATGAAGCAACAGATTTATAAATCAAATTATGATTATTGAGGACATTGCTACTAATTTACGTTTGTGAGAAATGTGTATAGCGACAGGTGAAACGGTTCACCGACAGACACACAAAGGAATATGAAGGGTCGTAGAGTACGGTTAAATCACACACAGGGAGAGCGACGACGATGTCGACTTCTGACGGAATACCACGCTTGAGCAGATAAGCACTGATCCGCTTGCTCAAGAGGAAAGCGTGAGGGCGTACGAGGTGGGCCACGACGGAGCTGGTCACGTACGAGTTGGGGGGCGATCAGTGAGAACGGACTCACTCCTCAATGCCATTAGTCCCTAATAGCGTGTAGACGGAGGATAGAAGGTAACGGCTCCTGAAATCCCTACATTAAGTTCCCGCAAGTCAAAACGAAAGGATGCTGGAAGAAGGGCCCGACGGTGCGGTACCCTGTCGAGAACGGAAAGAGTGGATGCAAGGACCCAATGACGTGGTACCTTGCCGAAGAATGGAAATTACGAATGAATGGACCCGACGGAGTGGTGCCATGTCAGGGAAATGAAATTAAGTAACGGGGAAGCCCAACGACGCGGCACTGGGGTCCTAGTTAAAATGCTTGTTAAACTTAACTGCATAAAAACATATAAGTTTGCACCTAGAGCATTACTTAGAAATGCATTTGAGTACTTTAGGCATTTGCACATAAAAGAATATTTTGAGCATTTAAAATAATATAAATCCTTATTTTAGGAGCAAAGTAGAATCCTAAGCATGGACTCCTAGTCAACTCCACTTACCTCAAAACTAGGAGTTAAGTAAAATATCTAGGGGACAAACATGAGCAATCTTAGGAATGATGGTGCAACTCCTAGAAAAACTGACACATGGATGGGTGAGTATTATTAAATTGAAAATTTAATAAAATATGTATTTATGCATGAAGCGACATGTGTCGCATGGAATGTTCCTTTAAAAGGAAGGCTTTGGGAATGGGTAAAGCACCCAGACCCTGGATGACTATCGTAATTTTGAGTTACCTCACGACTTGCTGCTATTGAGGGTTTGGCTGGAAACTTTGGTGGGGGGGAATCCCAAGCTGAGTTTCCCAAGTGAGTGTGTGAGCTCTACGACCCGAAGCTCGGGGGAGGCCATGCGACTGAAAGCATGAGCCTATGGTTGGGTGGCGAAGCTAACGGTTGCTTCGCCAATGGTTAAACGAGCTTCTGTTGGAGGGGCACAATGAGCGAAGCGGACGTCAAGGGCAAGCGAGATCGGACTGACAATGACAACTACTCCTCCAACAACAGATTCAGGTATTGTATTTTTGTTAGTTCTCGAATTTGTCAAGTTTTATTAATAATTATGCATCATAATGGTTATATTGTGTTTTATGTTTTTAATAATTTTTAAGTAAGTAAGTCCAAAAAGGAGGGGGTCCCTACAGTATGTATATCCATAAATAACATCTAGTTTTATTAACTACTAATATTTGGGAAGATCACTCAAAAATCACTTTCTTGTGACCTTCGATTTCTTATGCTATGGCGAGTTAATAATATCAATTCCTCATGGTCATTCCACTTTTCTTCATTCAATATACCTATTTATAAGGTAATAAAATCTAGATACTTTAGTCTATCACAATACTAACGCAAGGTTACACTTTTCACGGAATATACTTCGATAATGAAGAACAAAAATGCATCAGCAATGAATAATAATGGAGCTCACTTACTTGTAGTCCACAGGTGATTACTGGTTACCTCTTGTCGATCCTTGGCGTAAATTTTGTTGTGTCCTGTAGATGGATTCCATTTTTAGTTTGATTACCTTATGTTCGCTTCTTCTGGCTGAGCCCAATAAGTCCGAGCGTTTGAAACCTAGGCTCTGATACCATATGTAAGATCTCCATATAACCGAGTTATTAAATTGAAAAATTAAAGAAAATCTTTCCTCCATTATATAATTAATGAAATAAGTGTATTACCATAACATCACTGGTCTCTGCAAGAAATGTACTTGTGGGAGGAATAAAAGTCTGACATGCTTCCGTAAACAAAACGACAATAAAAAAAAAAATGATTATGATACGTGCATGTTACACAGCATAGACTGAACAATGATATATTTTCAATAGCCCACCATAATCAAATACCAAGAATTTCATTTGACACAAAATAACCATATACATAATAACATCACCATTAAAAACATACATAAGAACGAGACAGGATATAACCATGGTTCACCCGCTACCCGGGCTACGTCCACAAAAGAATATGCCACATTATCTATTATTCATTCCGAATAGTGAGGGTTACAATCTGCAACTCCCTGTTGCTATTGCTCTCTTACATTGTGAGAGTTTTTCCACCGCATTCGGCGACGAACCTAACTTGCATAATTATAGAGGAATTTCTCTATAAGTACAATGCTAGCTTTTTCTCTCTGATGTGATGAAAGAAAAACAGCCTTCAACAACCAGTAACTGCGATTTAGCAAGAGATAACAATAATAAAACTGGAAACTGTACTTCACAACATTTCACCGAGGATCCGCTGAAGTAAACTCTAATCAAATAAAATCATGACCCAGAAGAGATACGTCCCTATCCAACAAGGAGGAAAATGCTATTCTCTCAACCATTTTCATCTAACTGAAGATAAGGTATGTTATGTAGGTAATCCTTCATTATACATAATTAAACTATGTCGAAAGAATGCACAATTCTTCATAATACGACCGTAGAAAAGCACAGATTTCTAATACTAAACGCAGCATTGCGCATCTGGAAAATATTTTACTAAACGCCAAACATTGGTCAAATCTAATGTAATATGAGATCGCGCCAACATTGATTAAATCTAATGTAATATGAAATCGCGCCAAACATTGATCAAATCTAATGAGATCGGCTGCGTTAGTGATGTCTTCTTTACTTGCAGTCACAACTTAGTGTAACTAATCACAGCATAAACTGGAACATAACGTTAATTAAAAAGATTTGACTGCGATGGCGATACCCTATTTACTTGCAGTTACTAAAATAGCTAAAACGTGAACATAATCTTAATTAAGGAGATTGCATCTATGGCACCGTCGATGGTTTATAAATTCAAACACAATGTGGCTAACGAGTTTTGAATGAAGGGAGATTGCAATTCAACAACAAAATAGCTCAGGATAAAAACACCAAAGATAAACATTAAGGATCGACCATATCGATCTGCCATAGAGATTCTCTCTCTGTTCTCGGGTGTGGGACTAAATGCATCGCACAGAAACATAGTAAAAGTAAATTCTTCAATGAAACACTAGGGATCGATGCCGTCGATTTAAGAACGAGCCTTTCTTCATCTCTCCCTAATGAGAGATTTAATACTTCACACGCAGAAGCAGAAGACCACCTTATATTTATATCTTACCTAGCATATGACCAAAATACAGATCTAGGCACTCATTGATAGAGCCCAAGCAATTTAAGGCAGATCTTCTCTCCGACACTCGGTGGTGAGGTTAAAACCCTCACACAGAATTTAAAGACAACAATATATCTAGCAAACTATTAAAATACCAAACCCAGGCATTCATCTATTTACTCGGTGGTTAAGGCTTTTCTTGGATGTGGATCGGTTCTTCACCAGGGAGATCGCCATAAAGCATTGAGCATACTGTGTAGCCATCATAAACAAGGTTTAATCATAGGGAAAGTATTTTTCTCACGTTTTGGTTGGGAATTATAGAAATTGTGAATGTTCTGGATATGGAATTGAAAATATAACACAAAGCTGCTGGAAACAGCAGGCCATTGAAGTTTCGAGATTATAGACTCCAGTTTGGTCCGAGAAAGTTTATGGGTTTTCTGCCTGATGAGCTTCATTAAGATTCACTGAAAATCTCGTTTCTTTCGAGCACAGAAAAACTATTATGGGATTGGTGGACGAAAAAGGAGAACTCAGAACAATCACAAGCGCAGCAGGACGGAGACTCCGATGAAATTCACAAGGACGTCCTAGCAGCTGGACGCGATGCTTGTTACAAGGCTCGTGATACGTTCTTTGCCTGTGTGGAGAAGGGAAAAAGTAAACCCACAGAAGTCGCTTCAGTAGGGCTGCTCTATCCTGCAGATTGCAAGGCTGCAAGATCTGAGTTTGTGAAGCAATGTCGACCCACATGGGTCAAACACTTTGATCGACAATTTTCTACCAAAAAGAGAGTGGAGCGATTATTGGAGGCTGAAGGTTCTCGAAAAGGTCCCATGTCTTTGCCCCAGCCATACACATTTCCGCAATGACAAGGGCTGGATTCTTACAGTTTGAAGGGTTGTTGTGAGTGCAACCATTTTGTTAATAGTTTTAAGTTTTCTTCTATAACCAATAACAAAATTTGCAAGGGAATACCCTTTCTATCAGTTAACTTAGCTGATAAATACATAAAAGAAAAATCTATTAACACATACTTGAATCGAGGTCTTTCCACCTACACTGGGACTTATCCAGGCGTATCATATCAAAGGCCGTGACGAATTTATAAAAGGCTGCTTCTGAGAAGAAGAACGCCGTCGCCTCCCGCCACAACCAGAAAACCTAGAATGCAAAACACAACATTAAGGGAAAGGATTCTGACGCGAGGTCCTCCAGCAAGCACTCAGTCAACTCCAGCATGCAATTGGTCGACTCCAGAAATCAAAACCCAGATCGACCCGCCTCTCCTCCTTTCCCCCGATCCCCCCCGCTTCTCCTCTTTAATCATCCATATCTAAATTTCCCCCTTTTGAAAAAGGGTTAGTCACCAAAAGGATTGACAAATGTTCGTAATCTAGAAACAGATGGCTCTTCACGCGAAGACACATGGCGACAACTTGGCAGAAGGGCACTCCACGACGGGGACACCTTCCTTGATTTTCTCCATTAAGCCCTCGTGTTCCTTTATCGGAACCCCATGTATTCTCCATATGTAAGTAATTATACATTACTGTTTGTTGTTTAACTCCTTTGATTACATTTCACATATGTATCTTACATCGATATAAATATAATATATTTTGATCATCAGCATACACATAGTTGCTTCATTTATTATCACCATATCGCATGTTTCCCTTGTATATATATATATATATATATCGATAAGTACATATCATAACATATGTATGATCACTTATCTTCCTTGTTGGTAGAGTTAGGTTGATACCTTAGTTTGACTAAGAGATTTCGCAACCCCTGGTAGTGTTTAGCATTGTCCATGTAGACCCACATAGATTTCTCCTACTAGGAACTTAATCTAGTTCAAGACCATTATGTGTGAACATATATAAACTGTCGTAGCTAAAAGAATCACCTCGTCGTTTAGTTTTGTCATAGATTTTAGTCTCCTAGGTTTAGGAGTTAACTCACATAAGTTGTAAGGCTTACCGGTGGGGGTCTTGGCCTTAGCTCCTCACCAGTAATTCTTGTAAAGAAAATTATTTACTTTTTACAAAAATAATATGGCATTTAGGGAGGGATATTACATAGTTCTTGTGTGGCTATGGTGGAATGAGCAGATTCTGCTCATTCTTCTGTAGTATTTTCTATTTTCTCCATTTTTCTGTGCAATGAGGGTTTGTTCCCGAGCTCATTTACTGTACCCACTTATATGTGACAATATATGGAGCAGTTTTTTCTCTCCATATATCTGCAGAATGTAATTTTGTATCTTCTGATAATAAAATTACGACTTTTTTCCGAGGAAAAAAAAATAGCTGCAAAACAATAATGGATATCATAGTAAATTCATTTTATTCATGCTACATAAATTATTATTAAAAAAAATTGTTGAAGAAATACACTCACTTTGAGTATTTTTTGTACTAGTTATTGATAAGCCACACTTCTCTTATATTGTCTTCATAGAACCTAGAGCCAAAATAACAAACCTTCAATCAAATACCAATAATACTTCTTTAAATCAATTTTTTTTTATAAGACATATTTTATGTTTAATTGAAAATAAGAGACATGTGAAGTACCTGATATCATATCATGTTCTTGACTATGGCTTTCTGTCACATTCCCTTGATCACTGTCTTTTTTCTCTTCATTTGCCACTGTAATAAACATATGAAATGTTATAAAATGTATCAACGAATGAAATTCATTAAATAAATAGGCATAGAATCCAAAGAATCACTAGAGAAAGAACAAAACAAGTACAATACAACAAAAGAAACAAAATAAATTATGTACCTGGTATGGTATTTTCTTCGTCTTGTATTTGCATCTCGAAAACTTCTTCGACATTGTGCACACTATGTTGATCATTGCTTTGTTGCAAAGTGTCGTCGTTGTTTTCTTTACAATTTCTGCCATTAGTAGTTATAGTAAACATCTTGTTAATCAAGATTTATAAATAGCATAGAATCCAAAGAATCACTAGAGAAAAAACAAAACAAGTACAATACCTGGATATTCCAACAGCAATATATTAGACATTGGTTTTTGCAATTGGAAGGATTCTTGATTAGTCAGCATGGTAGTCCTTTGTAACTTGTTTTCTATGACACATGCCATTCTTCTTCCATATGTACAGCAAGCCTGCTGTAAATTTTTCCCCGCATAAAGAGAAATAATCAAATTTAGATCACTATGTTGTTGATGCATTTGCAATAATTCTTCCTAGAATTCAAAATATCTCTCCTTTTCATCAGATATGTCTCTAAAACTGTGAGAGTATCTTGAGGCCTCTAAACTTTTTGACTCTTCACTATAGAAATGTATAGTTAAAACTATATCATAACTATAGTTATTTTGTTCTTTATATTCATAAAGACCGGTAGCCATTTTATAGTTGACATTTGAGTCCTTGACAACAATCTCCAGAGCTTGGCGTACATCCTTACAAGACCAAATTTCTACTAAGATAATCATAGTAAAATCTTTCAACCCATTTTTTTCGATTAAAAATCGAAACAAATCAATATAGTGATCCTTAAGGAATGATTCATCTTTCAAAGCCAATGTATCCAACACAACAAAGTCAGTGTATAACATTGGTTGAAACTGACAAGGAAAAGAGTGCAAAAGTGTTGACAAGAGGCTAGGACCCCCATAATGACAACCGAATTCAAAATTGTTCTCAATTTCCTGTATATCTGTCGATGCATCAATTATTCTATCAAGGACCACACAGGCTTGTGGAGAAAGGGACTCTATTTTTGTATTTCGTGATCCTTTTACATATTTACACCCTTCCATTGTCTTACAGAAGTTGGCAAATATGATATCAGTAATTCCATAATGCTCAAGAATATTGGATATTGTAAGAATCTTATCATTCAGGTTCTTATCATGACTTTTGCAATATGTTACCATTGCCTCCAAAATTGTTCTTTTGGTTTTCAATTGTGAACAATAATCTTTCATTTTTATGGCATTGGTTGGATGGTTCACTGGAATAGAAAACCAGACAGTTCCATCCAATAGTTTATCTGCTACAGAACACATTTCTTCAGCGGTTAGTCACTGAAGGGGACGGAAAGAACTTGATACCAAACTGTTCAGACTATTTGTCTTATAGTTTGGATCCTTAGGTTGGTTTGGAGAACACATTAATGTCCCTAGTTTGTAACAATTAAAAACAACTTCCCATTTATCCCAAGTAGTATCATCAAGATATAACAAGACTTTTTTTTCAGCAAAGTTTGTTAGTGGACAATCGAAGAAAGAGCACAACATTTCATCATCAACCTATTAAAAAATAACAAATATAAATTAGTAAGAATGTGATATCAAAAATAAAATAGCCATGAATTTAGTTATAACAATATAAACTAAGTGCAAAAAAAAAAAAATTGCATACCTTGTCTTCAGCCGTCTTAGAATTCCCACATTTTTGTTTCTTTAATTTATTTGTGGCAATTAGGAATTGTCTTGCAGATCGCACAGAATCAATGAATGGAGTTTTGAAGAACACTGTGTTTGCAGAATTTAACTGGCAGCAAATATGAATCACCACACTAGGAGCAACTAACGGATCTAAGAATCGAGCATTATGTTCTTTGTACTTCTGTTTTGCCTCCCCAGATAGACTGAATTTAGGATTTGATAATATTTCTTTTGCTGCTTGAATGGTGTGTTGCCCATCAACTATCCAAAAATTGATGTTATTGGCATTTATATCCATTTCATTCATGATTTTCACAGGGTTTCCAATCGGATCAGACTCTTTTGTGTCAAATGGAATTAGAAGAGCATCAAGCAATGATGCTTGAAATTTCTATAGGAATGAGTTTACTAATACTCGAACGTTTAAATCATCCTGTGATCTCAATTTATATAACTTGGGTGCTTCTACACATCTTCGAACATCCACCTTCATGGTAAAAGAGCTTGAAAATAAATAACTGTCCTTAAAATTTTCATGGATTTCATCGCATTGGTCAGCAAGCTTCTCTATCTGAGAGTCTTCTTCTT
Source organism: Larix kaempferi (assembly GCA_027924585.1). Taxonomy (NCBI): domain Eukaryota; kingdom Viridiplantae; phylum Streptophyta; class Pinopsida; order Pinales; family Pinaceae; genus Larix; species Larix kaempferi. The sequence goes on from BSBM01000779.1 coordinate 18,567,124, forward strand.
GGGATTTTACAAACTCTGTAGTAGGCATGAACTCACTTTCTTTAATGCTCTGTTCTAGCTCAGCTAAATATACCCTTCTCAAAGCAAGCATTTGAGCCTCGAGTTTATCATCTGGTATTTTATCAAGTAGTTTACCTCTTTGTTGCAAATAAAGAAACACGGATGATGTTTTCTTACATCTCACATAGCGATATTTCATAACGTTGGTAATACGTTGTACAAGATCATCACAACTCTTTAGACCAGATTCATTGAAGCTCTCAAAACTGTCCAACTTAAACTGTGACTTTTTTATTGACTCTGGAAATTCTGTATTAGTATCAATCAAATCTGGTCTAAATTTTGTGTAATCAACTTGGCAAGAAAATAATTTCACTTCATTTTCTTTAATTACCTCCATTTGAAAATCGATCTGACTATGATTGAGAGCATAGCAACTAACAATTATCCCTAGCCTTTGTATATCATTTCCATCCATGGATCCAAATAGATACATATCTGGAAACATATTCATGGGGCTTTCAATCTCAACATACCAATCTTCGACATACTCATATGCAGCATATGTTTTGAACTTTTTAATCATTTCAAAATTAGAACCCATTGTTGAATTTATAATCTGAGTTGAATGACGCCTTTGTTTTTTGAATGCTGATTGTGGCATTTTACTTGCTTTGGAGACGACAGCTTCTAAAAACAATAATAAGCAATTATTACTATAAATAAAATGAAATCAAAATCACAAATATTACCATATAGTCTTCTAGTCTAACCATTTAGAAATGATAGAATAATATTTAAAACCACCATACCACATGGGGGAGACGTTGTTTGTGTGTCACTTGCAATTCATTTTTTCTTCAAATTATTCCTTGGAATTGTCATTGCACCAGAGTCCATAGGTTCTAAAAACAATAATAAATAGTCGACTATAAGTTTAAATTGTTTAAAAATACATGAAATAATGAGCATTATCAAACAATATTCTATTACATGTCTTTTATTCACATGCACAAGAATAATAAGGGTCATGTGTTCTGGAAACATATTAAATACTTAGAGATAAATAAAAATCCATTGCATCTAGCACAAGTAGAGACTCATTAAAAAGAAAAGTTTTTCTTCTCAAAAATGCTAGAAGGAAATGCTTATGCTAGAAAGAAAGCTAGCAGTCGATAGCTTTCCTTGATCTTTTGCCATGTGCTTATTTCAAAATAGAGCACATGGCACAAGCTCAAGGTATAAGCTAGCAACCACCAATCACCATGGACAGGATTTTTCTATTGGAAAGCTAGCGACTGCTAGCTTTCTTTCTAGCATAGGTATGTGTTATTATCCTATAAGTAAATGCTTATGCTAGAAGGAAAGCTAGCAGTCGCTAGCTTTCCTTGATCTTATGCCATGTGATTATTTGAAAATAGATTACATGGCACAAGTTCAAGGCTTTCATTGATCTTGTGCCATGTGCTTATTTGAAAATAGAGTACATGGCACAAGTTCAAGGTATAAGCAAGCAACCACCAATCACCATGCCTAGGGTTTTTCTATTGGAAAGCTAGCGACTGCTAGCTTTCCTTCTACCATAAGCATGTGTGACATGCTAGAAAAAACGTTTATGCTAGAATGAAATGTAGCATTCATTCAAAATAGAGTACATGGCACAAGCTCAAGGTATAAGCTAGCAATCACCAATCACCATGGACAGGGTTTTTCTATTGGAAAGCTAGCGACTGTTAGCTTTCCTTCTAGCATAGGCATATGTGTTTATGCTAGAAGGAAATGCTTATGCTAGAAGGAAAGCTAGCAGTCGCTAGCTTTCCTTGATCTTTGGCCATGTGCTTATTTCAAAATAGAGCACATCGCACAAGCTCAAGGTATAAGCTAGCAACCACCAATCACAATGGACATGATTTTTCTATTGGAAAGCTAGCGATGACTAGCTTTCCTTCTAGCATAAGTATGTGTTATTATCCTAGAAGGAAATGCTTATGTTAGAAAGAAATCTAGCAGTCGCTAGCTTTCCTTGATCTTGTACCATGTGCTTATTTGAAAATAGAATACATGGCACAAGCTCAAGGTATAAATTAGCAACCACCAATCACCATGTCCAGGGTTTTCTATTGGAAAGCTAGCGACTGCTAGCTTTCATTCTAACATAATCATGTGGGTTATGCTAAAAGGAAATGCTTATGCTAGAAAGGAAGCTAGCATTCATTCAAAATAGAGCACATGGCACAAATTCAAGGTATAAGCGAGCAACCACCAATCACCATGTAAAGCTAGCGACTGCTAGCTTTCCTTCTAACATAAACACGTGTGTTACGCTATAAGGAAATATTTATGCTATAAGAAAAGCTAGCATTCATTCAAAATAGAGCACATGGCACAAGCTCAAGGTATAAGCTAATAACCACCAATCACTATGGACAGGGTTTTTCTATTGGAAAGCTAGCGACTGTTAGCTTTCCTTCCAGCATAAGCATGTGTGTTTATGCTAGAAGGAAATGATTATGCTAGAAGGAAAGCTAGCAGTTGATAGCTTTCCTTGATATTTTTCCATGTGCCTATTTCAAAATAGATCACATGACACAAGATCAAGGTATAAGCTAGCAACCACCAATCACCATGGACATGATTTTTCTATTGGAAAGCTAGCGACTGCCATCTTTCATTCTAACATAAGTATGTGTTATTATCCTAGAAGGAAATTCTTATGCTAGAAGGAAAGCTAGCAGTCGCTAGCTTTCCTTGATCTTGTGCCATGTGCTTATTTGAAAATAGAGTACATGGCACAAGCTCAAGGTATAAGCTAGCAACCACCAATCACCATGTTCAGGGTTTTTATATTGGAAAGCTAGCGACTGATAGCTTTTCTTCTAACATAAGCATGTGTGTTATGCTAGAAGGAAATGCTTATGCTAGAAGGAGAGCTAGCATTCCTTCAAAATAGAGCACATGGCAAAATAGAGCGCATTGTATTTCATGTAGGCTCGAAATGGAAAGTCATGACTTAAATGAAAAGACATGTGAGTTTTCAGTATACTTATGGAGAAATATATGATTAATATCATGTGAATCATTTAGAGAGGACTTGTGCCGAGTTCATTAATATGTTTGGGGTGTTCACGAACCCACTTTCTTAAACAAAGGAGATAAATAATGAAGAGGAGGATGAGAATGAGACGAAGAGAAAAAAATATTGACGAGTAGTGAATCTCCAATGGGATGTACTTCCATGGATTTTTCAATATAAGTACTTGATATTGAATCACTCATAATATTTGAAATTGTAAAAAATAAAATGTAAAATTTGAAAACCTTTGTTGTTAGAAATTCTTATCAACTTCTACAAGAAGACCTTCCAAATGATTATAAGGATGTGGGGACTTAATAAACATGCAATTATGTTTGTCCAAAGTTTCACGATTTAAAAGCAAAACAAAAAAACAACTTCAAGTGCATGTTTACCCAGCTCTTCAAAACTGCACATATTGTGTGGGTAAAGAATTCTACTACGACTTTTTATTGTTCCCACTCTAATCTATCGTGGTTAATGGACCATGAACAAGACAAATCACAAGCTACAAATAAGTGTAAAAGGTGCAACAAGTGAGTGATATGTTCAAAGTCGGTTTAGTGAAAGAGTCATAAAATGTAGATTATGTTTAATTATGAGTTTGGTAGGTTGAATATATAAATATAAAAAAAGTGTATGGTTTTCCGCGGATATGTAACTAGGCCTTCCAAAAGCACAATTGATGGTGATAATGGAGTGTCACGTATCCGAAATCTCATAAAATTTAAAACTTTTCTAAGTGCCTAAATGCCGCTTAAATATATGCGGAACCATAAAGTGTGGGTTTGATTTCTTTAAATACTGCTTTACAAAATAAATTAAAACCTTGCGACAACTCATTACTGTTTACAAATGTCGTTATACTCATCAAGGAAAAGATATACGTTTTAATTTCAACTAAATAAATTCTAAACTTGATAAGTCAACCAATTCTTAAATCTTGCGTGAAACACAAGAAACTTCATTATGTCTTTATATGCATCTTTAGAAACGAATACTTCTTTCGATAAAACAATGGTAGTAACACCATCATAATCATAAGCGAAACATTTTATCAACAACCAACCTTGTATATGAATCGTATACATCAAGTAATCATAAACCATCATAATCATAAGCGAAACATTTATCAATAACCAACCTTGCATATGAATCGTATACATCAAGTAATCATAACATTTCTAAGGGCAGAAACAAGTATTCATACATACGACACATTGAGAGACGCCATAGGAAACACAAGAGGCAAAATATAATGTGGTTCACCCGTACACGGGCTAGTCCACAAAAGGTGTGTTTTTCATTAAAAAAAATAAAGAAGGTACATCCTGCAACATCAATGTTGCACTAAGTGGAATTCATTCTTCCAAGCCTATTATAAAAATAGCTTTATTCCTTCAAGTGCTTAAACTACATCAAACTCTGTAGACATCCAAAATTAATCTATGACTCAGTATTCTTTTGACCAATCCATATCTATGTAGTAACTATAACATATAAGAAGTCTTAATTCTTACAAGGGTCAAAATGAGATCGCGTTAGAAAACAATAACTGAACAAAGAAGTGTCTGACAATGATATGCCCACATTAGTACCTAGAAATCCTAGACTTAGGATTCTGTCCCTTATCCAAACCTTCTTCCCCAATCATATCATTCACAAGGAAGTCATGCACATATATACCTGTAGAATCCCTTTTTGGATTTTGACATTACTCAAGGCTTATCACTACAACAATTTAGCAAATATCTTATTGTTCAATATACTCAAAGATAATTCCACGCTAACCTCGACACGGTGACAGGGATTCAAATAAAGCTCAACCGAGTTCATTCAATGCTACTAACCATATAAAAAGGAGATCTAAAATAAATAATATAGCAAATCTGCATAATTAAGTAATCTTGAAATCCCAACCGAGAGATCTGTTCTTGGCAGTGTAGCCACTACCACGGTTTAAACTTTAAGATTTGACCGAGTTCAATACTAACAATATAAAAAGGAGATCTAAAATAAATAATATAGCAAATCTGCATAATTAAGTAATCTTGAAATCCCAACCGAGAGATTTGTTCTTCGCAGTGTAGCCACTACAACGGTTTAGACTTTAAGATTTGACCGAGTTCAAACACACAGTTTCTGACGAAATCTTCGACCATATGGGCTTAAAGTTTGGACGAAAGTTAAATTCTCACATACATAATATTTAAGCAGAGGTCACTGCGCTCTTGGAGATAGCGTATAAATATAATTTAAGCCTAGAACTCAGGGATTTCAATCCTGGGTAGATTATAAGGACAAACCACTGCAATGATAATCTAGTAATTAAGATATAATCAGATTTCTATGATTTAATACAACCTACAAAAAAATTTACACAGTGATCATTGCGATTTTTAGATACAAAAACCAATTTACAACCAGAGTATAAATACGACATTAACCTATCATAAGGTAATAAAATCAGAAAATCGGGTTTTACTAAACAGACTTAACTCTGTTCCTTAATACGCAGGAAACCAAAACGCAAAGCAACAGAAACTAAGGCAAGCAGAGATTCTTTTGAATAGCAATACCCTTCCTTTGTTTTGTGATCGTTGTTTATTACTATAGAATAACAATACTCTTCATTGTTGACCTGATCACTGCCGATTGCTATTGAATAGCAATACCCTTCCCTTGTTTATGATGATGGATTGTAGTCTATTGTTCTAGAACAACAATGCCTTTCTTCTTTGTTTTATGACGACTAGACGGCTGGCGTTTGCTACCTATCAAATGTTGCTCTGGTACTGGATCATCCAGCCTTTCAAAGCTTAAACAATTTCAGGTTAACGTTTTTGGCATGGGACGCTTTGCCCAGCCACAAAATCAATCAATTCAACAAAAATCGATTTTATTTCTTTCAGGCATCTAAAACCCAGGAAAACAATTTTTTACTCCTCCAGGCATGTAAGATCTAAATAAAAAAACCAGGCAAATCGTTTTCATTCTTGCAGGCATTCAAGATCTGAATAAAAACTAGGCATATCTTTTCACTCTTGCAGGCATGCAAGATCTAAAATAATAACTAGTCAGATCGTTTTCATTCTTGCAGGAATTCAAGATCTGAATAAAAACTAGGCATATCTTTTCACTCTTTCAGGCATGCAAGATCTAAAATAATAACTAGTCAGATCGTTTTCATTCTTGCAGGCATGCAAGATCTAAATAAACAGCATGCAAATCGTTTACATTCTTGCAGGCATGCAAGATCTAAATAAAAACCAGGAAAAATCATTTTCATTCTTCCAGTCATGCAAGATCTAAATAAAAAATCAGGAAAATTGTTTTCATTCTTCCCAGCAGAGACAAACTAGTTTTTAACAATAACAGTATTTAGGTAAGTGTTATCAAACCAATTTACACTATCACTGATCCTCCCTTCTGACTTACAGTGCATAAGGTTGAAGGTCGATTCCTTCGCTACTCCCCAGATACAGAAATTATTCCATTTTCTTAGCATCGAATCCCCCTTCTACCGAAAAGTTCTGCCTCCACCTTCTCCTAATCGCCGCGCCCCCCAAGAATAGTTTTGGCTCTCTTTAAATAAGAGGCTGCCCAACGATTTCCCACTTAAGAGTGGCTCGGCGTTTCTTGAAGGAGAGATACTCACGATTTTCCCTTCATACAAGTGGCACTATCGATAAAAGATCTAAGATCTTGTCTCGAGGTGGTCCCCTAAAGAAGGATTTATTAAAAATATACTTTTCATCCCATTCGAAGAGAGAGAGGCGCCACCAAGTGAGAGCCTTTAATACATATATACATATATGTTAAAATTCTAAATGTGTAACCCTACAATGCATGCTAACAAGGGTAAGTTCCTTCAATGTATATATAAAAGGATTAAACATTATATGTATACATATTGTATCAATGTAACTCTAATTATATAACATTATTGTGGTATAAATAGTTGATAAAGACAATTATATGAAAGGAAACTTCCTCTTACCCTATACACAAGGTGAAGAAGGAAAAATACCTTAGGCTATGTTCTTAATAGAATTTTTAGCGGTATATTTACTTGGCATCTTTGCCGAACCTAAGGTAGTAAACATATCTAGGAGGATTGATTATTTTTATTCAGAATCATTAACTAAAGTCGGTGCCTATGTTAATAGATATTTTGTAGGAGCATGTTATTATCTTGCGATGAATAATAACTCTTTCGAAAAACCTACATAGGACTGGAAATTAGTTTAGGATTTATCAAAACCTAAGATGATACTTATAACTTTTTTACTCGTAACTCACTCTTACTCAAGTGCTTGTGGTACTAAGATGATACCTATCATCTATAGTTAGATTTTGGAAAGCCATCATGCCCTTAACCTTCTTCTTAATGACTTCACCTGCTTGGCGCTTAGCTGAGCCCGTGGTTAATTTACAAATTAAGAGTAGTCCCAACAATACTTTCAGGGTCCACTGGTGGGGCCTTGGCCTTGAGCTCCTCGCCAGGGCCTCATACATAATTTGCAATATACGTTTATCAAACTAATAGGGAAAGAAGGAGGGGTATCACATCCTCCTCCCCTTAAAAATAACACCGTCCTCGGTGTTCATAAATTTTACCAGTTCGTCTTCTCTTCGGGAGTCATCCTTTTCTTGCTTCATCATTTCAATTTTGACCTTCTTTAGACTTTCATGCATTTTCCACAAGTCGCCATTAGTCATATCTGCATTTTCGACTACAAAACCGAGATTCAAAGAAAATTTGTTTAGCAACAACTTTATCATCAAACTCCATAATCAAACTCAAAAACATAAATCATGAGTTCTTTATTGAACATATCACTTGCAATATATGGAATAAATCTCGTGCTCCATGCTTGTATACTGTTGACTAATCAAAAAACCGCATTCACTTGATCTAGGAAGTTCTTGCCTAACACCTTAGTGCTCACGCAGCAATCCCTTCTCTCATGCCTTGCCTAACACCTTAGTGCTCACGCAGCAAACATTTCTCTCATGTTTTGCCTAACACCTTAGTGCTCACGCAGCAAACATTTCATTCATGTCTTGCCTAACACCTTAGTGCTCACGCAGTAAACATTTCTTTCATGCATACTAAGCAGCGTCCTGCCTCCCACATATACATTTTCTATAGCTTGCCTAGGTCTTACAGCCAGCCGATTCTCCAAGAATCCTAGTGGCTGTTCAATCCCTTATTTTAGGGAGTATTTCAATGCCATTACAACACTCTTTATACGATTCCCCTCAAGCCTTCTCGCTTGAGTCCCGGAATTTATTTTCCCCAAGCCGCCTTGCTTGAGTCTAGAAGAATATCTTTCAATATAATCAATTTATTTCGTCACATTACATTGTGTACCCATACGATTACTCTGACCAATCTGGGTCAAGTTTCCTAATTAAAAATATATCAAAATATAAAAGAATCTGTAACAGTTGTGATGTGGATCTTAAATCCTCACCCCCTTATTTTACCATGCATAATATTTATGCTCTTGCATTTTCACGAGCTTCACAGAAATTTCACCATCTGCCAAATTCCACTTGTTAGTATTGCTTAATATACAAAATCAAATACTGTAAGAAGATCCCTTCCTTAAACGGAAAATCATCTTTCTTAATAAACTATCCATATGTAATCATCTAAGATGTCATTTCCTACTACCCATAGGTAGCTTATAAGATTACATAATACTTTGAATACGATATAACATTCTTTCTATGATGATCCATGGACATTATGATCATTTAACCTCGAATGTTAGCTTTCACCATTTCAACACAATTTCTATTTTTTAGTTATACAACCCTTTTTGTATACTCTAACATCATATAGAGACAAACAATTGTCTAAAACAAACTTACATACCTTATACAGATAACCATGTACCTTTGTAAGGCGACCGCATAGCTCACTTTCATCTGCCGAGGTTCCAGTTACTTGGATCATCACGTATTTGTATTATACATGAATCGATATATATATATCCCACATTTACCCATTGATGGGTGTCAGGCAGTGATGTGTGGAAGATAACATTTGCTCGATCACAACATTCAAAGTGTTAGTCGTATGAAGGTAATTAAGTCATAAGAACAATCGTATATATAACATATGTTCAAACATCGTTTTTACTTGTTTCATAAAAGCTTATACCTCGATTCCTGTCTCAAGATTACTTCCGATCTACCCTGCAAATTCCATGTCATCAATGTTTTCCTTAACACATAATAGATAAAACAATCATTCTTTGTGGCAACATAAGTACGTCAGAAGATTACAACATCCTACTAACCTATATTTATTTCATGTTGGTTCTAGGTTTCCAATAATCCATCCCTTAACAAAATAGTCAAGTTGTGAAAGCATATAGTTGTACATGGATAGCATGTCCTCATAAATATTGAGCAAATAAAAGTATCACTATTACTCATTGTTTCCCATGTCTATCTTAGTAGAAATTACTGAAATAAGAGGCGTATATATAAAAGGTACTCATGCATTCTCTTAATAACTGATTAATATTCACATATATATGTAATTATAACCATTTTCCTTTTGTTGCACTTATATGTAAGGGCACGAGTATGCTTCAATGTCACAAAAATCGTATTATAATTACTCATCCTATACACTTACCTACTAGATTGAAATTGATTAGCAAGGAGACTATTAACCATTTTTCTCCTTTGTAATCTCATGATTTCTTAGTCATAGAAAACTTCACACCAATTAAAGTTAATTTCTTTGTTTAAAAAGAAACCAGACATCCTAGTCTAGCCAAACTATACCTCTTATGGAATAAGACAACAACTTAGCATCACATAATTATGCTTCCCTCACAACTAGAAATATTAAATTCACAATGACTCCTCCTGCAGCATGTACCTTTACAGATTTTACTACTAAGGTCAACCTCATTATAAATTTATAAACTTTCTTATTTAAGGTAACTCATAGGTAAACAGGACCTGATCGTTTATTACATAGTTCAAAATCCAGGACTCACCCAAACTATCAAATCTTTAATGGACCTTTTTAACATAAAGACTTACTTTTGATTTGAACTTAATGGATCTTTTAGCAGATCTAAGTTGCTTACATTTCCCATCTAAAATTTCATATTTGGAAATATAGACTATTGGTCAATCGAGTTTACTTAATCGTCTAAGGTCAACCAAATTAGGAGACTTCCTTAGCCTATAAACTTCACTGTGAAATAGCTAGGATAACTCCCAATTCGTGCTTTTACTCTACTTACAAGTACCCATTTTATAAGGACTTAACTCCAATAATCTTAACTAAATAAAAGAGTACTTTCTTGTCATTCAATGAAACTAATTGTAAAGGGGGGGGAGATATTCATCGTCTAGTGTTATCCATAGGAGATCACTCAAATAAACTTATGTAATGTTCACAAATAGATACTCTAATTATAACTTTTCAGTAACTCGTACGTACTTACTTGCAATTTTCAAGAAGTTTTGTCGCTTATCTCTTGACGATTCTTTGGAAGTGAACATTTTATTCTTGGCTTATAGCATGCAGCTCCTTTTCTAGTCCGACCAACTTGTATTTGTTCTTCTCCAATTGAGTTCAATAATCCCAAGTGTTTACAACCTGTGCGCTGGCGGAAGAAACTTGAAGTCGAACTTGGATATTCATTTTCCCTCCTCCCGTACAATCCATGCATCCAAAATGAACACAAATAAATGATTAGTCAACTTAACAACCTTCATACTTACTTATCGCATGTTGAGCTCATTAGGCCCTAGTGTTGTAACCTAATGCTCTGATACCATATGTCACGTATCCGAAATCTCATAAAATTTAAAACTTTTCTAAGTGCCTAAATGCCGCTTAAATATATACGGAACCATAAAGTGTGGGTTTGATTTCTTTAAATACTGCTTTACAAAATAAATTAAAACCTTGCTACAACTCATTACTGTTTACAAATGTCGTTATACTCATCAAGGAAAAGATATACGTTTTAATTTCAACTAAATAAATTCTAAACTTGATAAGTCAACCAATTCTTAAATCTTGCGGGAAACACAAGAAACTTCATTATGTCTTTATATGCATCTTTAGAAACGAATACTTCTTTCGATAAAACAATGGTAGTAACACCATCATAATCATAAGCGAAACATTTTATCAACAACCAACCTTGTATATGAATCGTATACATCAAGTAATCATAAACCATCATAATCATAAGCGAAACATTTATCAATAACCAACCTTGCATATGAATCGTATACATCAAGTAATCATAACATTTCTAAGGGCAGAAACAAGTATTCATACATACGACACATTGAGAGACGCCATAGGAAACACAAGAGGCAAAATATAACGTGGTTCACCCGTACACGGGCTAGTCCACAAAAGGTGTGTTTTTCATTAAAAAAAATAAAGAAGGTACATCCTGCAACATCAATGTTGCACTAAGTGGAATTCATTCTTCCAAGCCTATTATAAAAATAGCTTTATTCCTTCAAGTGCTTAAACTACATCAAACTCTGTAGACATCCAAAATTAATCTATGACTCAGTATTCTTTTGACCAATCCATATCTATGTAGTAACTATAACATATAAGAAGTCTTAATTCTTACAAGGGTCAAAATGAGATCGCGTTAGAAAACAATAACTGAACAAAGAAGTGTCTGACAATGATATGCCCACATTAGTACCTAGAAATCCTAGACTTAGGATTCTGTCCCTTATCCAAACCTTCTTCCCCAATCATATCATTCACAAGGAAGTCATGCACATATATACCTGTAGAATCCCTTTTTGGATTTTGACATTACTCAAGGGTTATCACTACAACAATTTAGCAAATATCTTATTGTTCAATATACTCAAAGATAATTCCACGCTAACCTCGACACGGTGACAGGGATTCAAATAAAGCTCAACCGAGTTCATTCAATGCTACTAACCATATAAAAAGGAGATCTAAAATAAATAATATAGCAAATCTGCATAATTAAGTAATCTTGAAATCCCAACCGAGAGATCTGTTCTTGGCAGTGTAGCCACTACCACGGTTTAAACTTTAAGATTTGACCGAGTTCAATACTAACAATATAAAAAGGAGATCTAAAATAAATAATATAGCAAATATGCATAATTAAGTAATCTTGAAATCCCAACCGAGAGATCTGTTCTTCGCAGTGTAGCCACTACAACGGTTTAGACTTTAAGATTTGACTGAGTTCAAACACACAGTTTCTGACGAAATCTTCGACCATATGGGCTTAAAGTTTGGACGAAAGTTAAATTCTCACATACATAATATTTAAGCAGAGGTCACTGCGCTCTTGGAGATAGCGTATAAATATAATTTAAGCCTAGAACTCAGGGATTTCAATCTTGGGTAGATTATAAGGACAAACCACTGCAATGATAATCTAGTAATTAAGATATAATCAGATTTCTATGATTTAATACAACCTACAAAAAAATTTACACAGTGATCATTGTGATTTTTAGATACAAAAACCAATTTACAACCAGAGTATAAATACGACATTAACCTATCATAAGGTAATAAAATCAGAAAATCGGGTTTTACTAAACAGACTTAACTCTGTTCCTTAATACGCAGGAAACCAAAACGCAAAGCAACAGAAACTAAGGCAAGCAGAGATTCTTTTGAATAGCAATACCCTTCCTTTGTTTTGTGATCGTTGTCTATTACTATAGAATAACAATACTCTTCATTGTTGACCTGATCACTGCCGATTGCTATTGAATAGCAATACCCTTCCCTTGTTTATGATGATGGATTGTAGTCTATTGTTCTAGAACAACAATGCCTTTCTTCTTTGTTTTATGACGACTAGACGGCTGGCGTTTGCTACCTATCAAATGTTTCTCTGGTACTGGATCATCCAGCCTTTCAAAGCTTAAACAATTTCAGGTTAACGTTTTTGGCATGGGACGCTTTGCCCAGCCACAAAATCAATCAATTCAACAAAAATCGATTTTATTTCTTTCAGGCATCTAAAACCCAGGAAAACAATTTTTTACTCCTCCAGGCATGTAAGATCTAAATAAAAAAACCAGGCAAATCGTTTTCATTCTTGCAGGCATTCAAGATCTGAATAAAAACTAGGCATATCTTTTCACTCTTGCAGGCATGCAAGATCTAAAATAATAACTAGTCAGATCGTTTTCATTCTTGCAGGCATTCAAGATCTGAATAAAAACTAGGCATATCTTTTCACTCTTGCAGGCATGCAAGATCTAAAATAATAACTAGTCAGATCGTTTTCATTCTTGCAGGCATGCAAGATCTAAATAAACAGCATGCAAATCGTTTACATTCTTGCAGGCATGCAAGATCTAAATAAAAACCAGGAAAAATCATTTTCATTCTTCCAGTCATGCAAGATCTAAATAAAAAATCAGGAAAATTGTTTTCATTCTTCCCAGCAGAGACAAACTAGTTTTTAACGATAACAGAATTTAGGTAAGTGTTATCAAACCAATTTACACTATCACTGATCCTCCCTTCTGACTTACAGTGCATAAGGTTGAAGGTCGATTCCTTCGCTACTCCCCAGATCCAGAAATTATTCCATTTTCTTAGCATCGAATCCCCCTTCTACCGAAAAGTTCTGCCTCCACCTTCTCCTAATCGCCGCGCCCCCCAAGAATAGTTTTGGCTCTCTTTAAATAAGAGGCTGCCCAACGATTTCCCACTTAAGAGTGGCTCGGCGTTTCTTGAAGGAGAGATACTCACGATTTTCCCTTCATACAAGTGGCACTATCGATAAAATATCTAAGATCTTGTCTCGACGTGGTCCCCTAAAGAAGGATTTATTAAAAATATACTTTTCATCCCATTCGAAGAGAGAGAGGCGCCACCAAGTGAGAGCCTTTAATACATATATACATATATGTTAAAATTCTAAATGTGTAACCCTACAATGCATGCTAACAAGGGTAAGTTCCTTCAATGTATATATAAAAGGATTAAACATTATATGTATACATAATGTATCAATGTAACTCTAATTATATAACATTATTGTGGTATAAATAGTTGATAAATACAATTATATGAAAGGAAACTTCCTCTTACCCTATACACAAGGTGAAGAAGGAAAAATACCTTAGGCTATGTTCTTAATAGAATTTTTAGCGGTATATTTACTTGGCATCTTTGCCGAACCTAAGGTAGTAAACATATCTAGGAGGATTGATTATTTTTATTCAGAATCATTAACTAAAGTCGGTGCCTATGTTAATAGATATTTTGTAGGAGCATGTTATTATCTTGCGATGAATAATAACTCTTTCGAAAAACCTACATAGGACTGGAAATTAGTTTAGGATTTATCAAAACCTAAGATGATACTTATAACTTTTTTACCCGTAACTCACTCTTCCTCAAGTGCTTGTGGTACTAAGATGATACCTATCATCTATAGTTAGATTTTTGAAAGCCATCATGCCCTTAACCTTCTTATTAATGACTTCACCTGCTTGGCGCTTAGCTGAGCCCGTGGTTAATTTACAAATTAAGAGTAGTCCCAACAATACTTTCAGGGTCCACTGGTGGGGCCTTGGCCTTGAGATCCTCGCCAGGGCCTCATACATAATTTGCAATATACATTTATCCAACTAATAGGGAAAGAAGGAGGGGTATCACATGGAGTCCACACACCAATTGACTAGTGAAGGTAAGAAAGAGGCAGTTCGACTGGCGATGGGGCAAATGTTCCAATCTAGAAACTTGGAAACACCTCCCAACGGCAATAGCTGACTTCAGGAGTCAATTGCACCCACAAGTGCTCTTTGGTGATTTCCTAACTTTGGCCACTAAGATACCTTGCATCAAGTGTGGATCAGTGGTTCGGCCTGTACGGTATAGTGTCGTCTCCCTACAACGAGTTGGGTGACTCGTAGGGGAGAGCAGGGCAACTATACCTCGGCTTTAACCTCCTTGGGCACAACGCACTTCTGATCCGGGTTTTCTTTTAACACTTGCTTATAGCAGGATTTATAAAGCACCCTATAAGTCAACAATGCTATGTTTCAAAATATACCTAACGAAAGTAGATTGGAGGGAATTAATGTATGCCTAGCCCAATCAATCCTACCTAACTAATTTATGTTTTGTGACCTCATGTGAAGCTTGGAGGCTACACCAAGAATATAATTTTTGAGATAATTTCTATTGCTAATAACAAGTAAATTATACAAAGACACTACCTCTAGTTTTCTATTGCTAATAACAATTAAATGTTACATATAGATTACCTCTAATGCGAAAATAGACATAAACATAGTAAAATATACATAAAGAAGACCTCATTCATTATAGCTTTTATACCAAATTAAGTTTATTGGTTTACTTAAATACTTGTGAACAAAAAAAAATAAAATTGAACCCATATAAATGATCCAGGTTTTCTTTTAACACTTGCTTATAGCAGGATTTATAAAGCACCCTAAGGACAACAACTATGTTTTTGGATGCCTAGCCCCAAAATCCTACCTAAACTACAAGATTCTTTTGTGCCCTCCTATGGAGGTATTAAGTGAGTAGATTTAAGCTATTTTTGAACTTAGTGAGTGACAAGAGAGTTTCTTGTGTGTGTGTGTGTGCATCAAATAAAGTGACGGTTTTGAGCGCACATGAGATATTGCATATAAATGAAAAGGATTTTCTTTTAAAATGAAAATAATGCAACTCAACCTAATAGAAAAACAACTAAATAAACCATGTAAACCATGTAAAAAAAACTAAATAAAATAAATTGTAAAAAAAAAAAAAAAAAAATCTATAAACAAAATTGTAAAAGTAAAAAAAAATCTATAAACTTACCAAGATTTTCAACCTCTTTTTAATCCAGTCTTCTTCTTTACTTTTTGTTTGGCTAAGACTAAAGCTAATGCCAATGCCAATGCCATTTTTTCCCATAACTTCATCTTCATCTTAGTTGGTCTTGCTTCTTTGATAGACAATAATCTAGAAGCTATGAAGCGAAGACTACTTGAATGGAAACTGTACAATATATTGAAATTATCTGTAAGTTACAAACTTATATCAAATAATTAAATATAAAAAACACTAGCTATTTAGCTATTTTTATATACAAGTAATGCTATATATTACATCTTATATACATTCATAGAATTGATAACTATTTTTATGTACAAGTAATGCCATATACTTATATACATTCATAGAGTTGATAGCTATTTTTATGTACAAGTAATGCCATATATTACATCCTACATACATTCATAGAGTTGATTATACCATGGAGGTTTACAAAATGAAATTTAGAAATACAACATTCAAATAAATGATTGGCAATTATTTAAAATAGTTATTTAGGTCACTAATATTACCGGTTCAGTACTTGGGGAAAACCGAAAAACTTAGAATGGGTCACCAATGTGTTAAAAGATGCCCTCCTCTATCCCATAGGAAATATATATATATATATATATATATCACAAAAAAGAGGTAGATATATATTTATAAAAAGGTTGTTGACAAACCAAATAACATAAAAAGTACAAAAATTTCAAAAAACATTATAGTATTCTTGTATAAATATTTTCAACAAATATGTTAATTGGTCATGATGCTTTTTCTTTCTTACAATACCTACCTTATGAATTTCAAATTTAGTGCTATATTGCTTTACATAATTACTAATAAACAAGACAAGTAAAATGCATATATGAGAAGTTTAAGAGCCAAGATAATTTCCATTGAGGCCTTCTTCCATTTGTTGTCCTGCTTTAATTTTCCCTTGATCTTTTTGATTCATGTTGTTCTCATTGAGTGCTAAATTTGTTTGTTGGAATGTCTTCATAAATAATATGCCCCTTCGTTGAAGCAATTGAAACACTAGGAAATCATGTATCTGGTCGAGAACCTCTTGCAAAACCCAATATGATATTGTAATGCATCTATGAGTTTGACGCAATTTTATCATAATCAATATTTAGTTCTTGGAATTTAGATTTCATGTTTTCCTTCTTGGATTCATGTTTTTTGATGTGAATACTTAAGTATTCTATGCATGTTTCATGCCCACAAGCTAGCAGGTCATTTGTCTGAGGATCTTCTTAATTTCATTGACACTATCATTGGCCATTTTAGTGAGATGGGGAATGTCAAAAATACAAATCAAAGGCTCTATGTGATACATGCATCTAGTAGCAAAGCAAGTATATTATAAATTCATGAGGGTTCTTAAATGAAGACTACAAAAAAAGTTTAAAGAAAAATTCCAACACAAGACCAGACATAAAATCATAACCCAGACTCCTTCTTACAATAATGGACAGAATAATTCCAAAAATTTAAAGCTTACCCGATATATGTTCATTGCATCAATTGTATTTTGTTTCGGGGTCAAGCTCAATACCTGCTTCTTGTGTTATACCCAGTCCCCTGTTCCATACCAACAAAAAAGATAACCTATAAACCAATTATCCCAAATGTGATTTGTGTCGAATTCAATTTTGGGATTAAGTTGAGTCCACCGTCATGGTGGACAGTATTGAGGAGAAGATCCTGCAGACAAGGAATTTAAATGCACGTCTATGAAATGTCTTGTCTTAGTACATATGTTTACGCTTGAGGAACGATTAACATGCATTGACAGTGTTGGATTCTTTCCTTGGCGTACAACTCAATTCATGATATCTATGGTAAGAAAACCACTTTGGGGGTGTCCCCATTTTCCACTAGTATCCCCTTTGGTAACCATGCAACCTTATTTGCAAACATGTTTTCTCAACTATTGTTTCTCCATCAAGTATGAAACAATTGGAAGAATTCAAAGGAATCAATCATACTCTAGATTCTCATTTTCATACGCTCAAGAACTACATCTTTGAGTTGAGGATTTCTTCTTATTAGTCCTATAATTAAAGATGAATATTTAATGATAGTAGCAATCGTATTTAAGGGTAAACAAGGGAGTCTCATACACCAACAAGATATCTAACCGACATATATGAGGTAACTTGTATCCTTTTAAACCTAAATTAAACCCACCCAATTCTTTGGATTAAAAAAGGATCTGATATATGACCTGACATGTAACGTCTTTAAAAGAAATTAACCCCAGCAGATTATCTATAAATACTGTTTAAATTTATTGGTTTCAAACACGTTGAGACACGTTGAACTTCTTCCGAAGCTCTATCATTTTCTGAGCGTGTTGTTATCTCAATAACATTCTTACTGTACTCAGTTTTAAGGTGACGGGAAAAATGCAGCAGAGAACTCCATAGTGTTGCACACTCTTTTAGATTTGTCACAGGTAAACACTTTATATTTTGTTTATCATCTAAAGCAATCCTTCCGCTATGTAAACGACGCAAAGGTCAAGGTAAATTACCATGAATTTTGCAAGGGCTTTATAGAAGCTCTCCGAAGGGATGTACTCCCAAGCTTTATTATAGCATGTTTGATATAGGTAATTCAAGGTTCCAAAAAAATAAAAGACAATAACCTACAGTATTAAGAAGAGGTTATTTAATTAATAATAATAATGATAATAATCCCTTTTATAAAGTATAGTGGGTTGAATAATAATGAATTTATTAAATAAATTATTAATTTAATTAACGGATGGAATCATCCCAAGTAAATTAAAAGGATATGTTTGAATAAATTATTGAATAATTCCATTACTAGAGAGAAATTGGGATGATATAAAATAATATATAATCCACCTTATTACCTCAAAAGGGGATGCATTAATGATATGTACTTCCAAGACCACGACAGCTAGGGCGGTGGAGTGATAAGGAAGTTGACTTTTGAAGGAGGTGGATTCCTATAAAGAGGAGAATTAACAAAGTAGTAAGGGGGTTATTGTGGGAGAACTGTGAGGATTTTTGTGAAAAAGGAGGAATGCCGAGGAGGGGGTTAACTCGAAGCTTTGAGGAGGTGGGAAACTCAAAAGAAAAGACTAAGGAGGGGGATAACTCAGCGGATGATTACCATGGAAAGTGGCTGTCAGGATTATCGGTCTGTGGGCTCGAGGGCTAGGAAATCCATTGATTTCCTAGGGTCAACACGATAATAGCTGATCGACAGGGTGGACACATCATTTTGGGGTTGTTAAGGTAACTTACAGAATCCATTCCAGAAATCTTCTTATCTTACTGCAATCGACGGTTTTAGGTATTTTTTTGAACCAACTTAATTAGAATGTATTTTCTTTTATTTCCAAGCTATGCATGTCAAACGAACAGAATTAAATGGAAAGTTTTAGGATTATGTTTATTTAACTGCAGAGACATGTAAACATATAGAAAACAGACAGTTAAACATTTACAGAAACATAAATATAGATGGTTGAATCTCTTGTTTTCTTCTAACAATAATTAAGGGAAAAACTAGGTATAACCTGATAACCTGGAATAGACCGAGTGCCTAGATAGGGCACTACAGTTGGTATCAGAGCGCAAGGCTCAGACACTTAGACCTTAGGGCCTAACTACACCTGGAACTTTAGTGAAATTTACTAGAAAATAACAAACCAGTATGATGGCTGCAAAAAGATAATTTGAAGAGCCTTTTCCCATTTATTCGTAAGGCGTAACAGAAACAGAATTTGAATGATATATATATATATATAACTGCTTATTTAGGGCTCAGTCTAGACCCCATTAAACAAACCTTTCCAGAAAAACAACAACATTTCTATATACACTCTTTTAATATTCAAACCCTAATATTAATCCAATGCTAAAGCATTTGGGATAAACAATGTTTTTAAACAAATAAATAAATACATATAAACCAAGTTACAACACTATATATATTTCCGTTATAATATTTAGATCTAAAATTTAATACTAACAAAAAAAAAACACTTCATTGCATTTATATAAAGAAATTGTATTCATAATAAATACGAAATAATGAGTCTCGCACAGGATTTACAGAGGGTTCTCCAAATTTTAGACCTGCAGCCAAAGTGATCAGTTTTCATTTCCTATTATTTTAATGCAGATCTGCCTTCTTGCCTATAACATTTTGTTTTAAACATTCATTTCAATAAATGTGGCATAAAACAAATATTCAAATAATATTGTTGCCTGCAATATTGTTTATAATACAAGCATTGCAGCAAATCCAACTAACGTAGTTGGAGAGATTATTTCCACGATGGAGTTGGATTTATAAATAATATACATAAAATTAAAGCTTAGTTTCCTGGAAGAGGATTAGCTTTTTAGTTAACAAATATTATCCCCATGAAAACCTATTTTGGGATTATGTAATATAACCTTACATTTATAATTTCAGACAGTTTCAAATCTGTGTGATATTTTTCTTCACTTTGTTTTATAATCTGTATAGATGGTACTCCTTCACATCTTAAATTTAAAATAATTAAAATTAAATTTATATAAAAAAAATAAAGCTCAATGTCAAAACATTAAAAATATTTAATTATGATATCATTTTCAAAAGCTTTCATCTACTAAAGATATTTAAATTTGGCATCTTTTCCAAAAGCTTTCATATATTTAATTATGATATCTTTTCCAAAAGCTTTCATATAGAGCAATCACGGGATTAATGCGTATCCATTTTATTTATTCTTAAATGCCATTATTTTCCTTTATAAAGACCATAATTTAATCTTCGAATTCCTTCACAGAACCGTGCGGACACCAATCCCGTCTTCAATCCTTTAAATTTCGACGCAGAAATCGTTTCATTTGAGCTCGATATGATCCATTTTGACCAATAACTAAGAAGATTTACAAGCATGGCAAATGCATGAAACGATTTCCATACTGCTCTCCATTGTTGCTGCTTGTTTTGTCTGAAACGAATTTCATACAAAATGTTGCTTCCTTTGAAACCCTAGTGCTCAAGCCAGGTGTACCAAGCGCCCGGAGCCCAACGCCACATCAATTGTCCTCCAAGCATTTTTCTTCTTTCCTTTGTGCCCAGCCCGAACTCAACAACTAGAGCCAATTGGCCCATGCACTTAACACATCAATGCCCACCATCGAATCCCATGCACTGAGTTCACATAAGAGGATGGGAATATATAAAAGATGTGTTGTGCTCAACGCCGAGGACTCATCAGGGAACCGAATGCCAAGCCAGGAGGGTCCCACGGATATCATATATCCCATCGTCTATGAGATTACCCACATATCTGCCCAGACCGAGGCTCTTACATGAAACCAAGAGCCAAGTCGAAGAGACCGCACAAAATTCTCCATCACCCCAGCGACCAACGCCAAAGACTCAGCTGCCAGGCCGACTGGAGATCCACGTACACCATTGCAGCTCGAACCCCAAGCTCGAGCTCACCACAGAGATTCGGTTGCAGAGTCAGATGTGGGTCTCACACACCATTACGTCCTACCGCCAAGCTTACACATGAGCACTCCTTTTTATTGCCCAGGTAATAAAAATTTTATTGGGCCAAGCCCTATCGCTCAACACCAAGAGCATTTTAGATGACCAAAGGCCAATCCTGAAGGGGGCCCACACGCACCAGTACACCCACGGGGGCTGCCACGCATCTCAACCACCCTGCAAGCGCCGTAGCAATCCTTTCCAAGGCCAGCCTATGCGCTCAGCTCCAAGACAACCAACTACCAAGACGAGTCAGAACCATGCACTCCATTGAATTTCAAGCGTAGAGCTCTCACAAGAGCATTACCTTCTTGGGTCTACGTACTCAACACATCACGCACACCCTTAAACCCTAGCGCTCAGCACCGCGAGCTCTCCACGTGAGAAGCAGCCCTACAATGCCAAATAAAACCTTATTTTCTCCTTAAATAGGCATACTTTTGACGGCACGTGAGACAGTTTCCGCGTTGCCCATGAGCGGTTTACTATACCGCTTTATTGGTATGCGGACGAGTAAGGAATGAACACGTGGGATGGTGGTTTCCTTTCCGTGACCACCAACCACCCTTACCATGCGTGCATGTTGCCGATGCGGAATAAGGAGAGCCGTCGATCCTGCCTTCGCGTCAATCCCCATGCGAAAAAGAAAAGGTTTTTTTTGCGTTTTATATTGTTTTAATTTTTTTATTATTATTTTAAATTAATGTTTTTTAAATATTAATTTAATTTTATTAATTTAATGTAGTGTCTCTTAGCATTCATTTAATTTAATTTAATTAATTTAATTTAATTAATTTAATTTAATGACTTTTAATTTAATTTGATTTAATTAATTTAATTTAATTTATTTTATTAATTATTATTTAATTTAATTTAATTTAGTTGTTGATAAGAATTTAAAAAAAAAAAAAAATACCCTGTAAAAAAAAAGGGGTTTCGGCAAAATTTCTTATATAATTATATAATGCTAGTGTTATTTTATTTACATTTAATTAAATTTCGTATATATTTTTATTTAAATTTCGTGTATAATTATATAGCGCTAGTATTATTTTATTTAAAGTTAATTAGATTCCATATAATGTTATAACCTAGGTTTGTTAAAAAATTAAGAGTTAATATTTAAAAATATAAAGCTACTCACGAACTTTCAATTTAAAAGTTCTTCATAGATTTAACGTTTTAAGGTCAATTATAGTAAGGTTGAAGTGGTTGGTGAAGTTATATTTAAATTATCATAGATAAAATTTAAATTATAATTTATATTTAAGGGAGAAATTTAAAATATATAAATATTTAAAATTTTGGAAAAGAAATAAATAAATATATATATATAAATAAATAATAAAGAGTGGTTTAAGTGGTTTGGTGAAGATCTAGGGTTTAATAAATCCATGTATTTAATCAAATTGTCTTAGTATTTATTATATTTAACATCCTACGTAAAATTAAATTCAAAAAATATGTAGGTGTAATTATATAATGATAAAAAAAAGGAGAGGGTTAGTGTTCCATATACAAAGCTTATTTAAATATAATTTTAAAGTTTACCTCAAACTGGGTTGACAATATTATGATAAAAAGGAATGCATGCCAAAAGCATAAGACGTTCACTCACGCCCAAAGATCAAATAAAAGAGTTCAATAAGTTGTACTGAGAATTTACTTAGGGAGATGGGCCTAAATCAATTCTACTTATTAAAATTGTGAATTTGTAATTGACAAAATTACAATTTCTCTTGGATCTCTTTATTGTTGAATTTGTAATTGTTCAAATTGGAATAATTCTAATAATTGTTGAAATTGCAATTTTTGGATGGTCACATTACAATTTCTCATAAAAAAATTACAATATCTTTAATTTTTCAATTCTTGGTTCATTGCATTTCATGATCGTTGAAATTGCATTTTCATTTTACAGAATGTGAGTTATTCTCAATTATACTTGTTGAAATTCTAAAACTTGTAATTATCAAAATGCCGAAATTGCATTTTCCTACATAATAATTCTAAAGTTGAAATTGCAATTTTAATAATTCTTTACCTCTCTTAACCATGTTATGGCCTAGATGCCCATATTTAATTGAAAGTTAATTAGGTGAATTGAAAGTTGAATGTCTTGTGTTAAACAATACCAAGATGAAATAACAAATAGCAAATTATATTGAAGATGAAAAGAAGTTCATCATCATGAAATTTTGGGTTTTTCAAAGATGGGGTAATATGAACTATTGGATGCTTCATTTCATGTTTTGAATGTAAGTAAATTAGAAAAAGGCTTACTACTGTATTAAGTTTAATAAATGTAAAATCAATTTTATTGCAAAAAAACATTCATTACTTATGGATTTATTATTATTTTTTAAATATATCCAATTGAAAATTTTAAATCAATTTTAACTAATGGTATACTTTTAAAATCAATATTTCGAAAATAGAAAAACACCTAATGGCTCTATTTGAACAATGTAAACTATTTCCTAGAAATTTATCTATATTTTAAAGAAAATTAAGGATTCCAAAACCTCAAGAATAAGAGAGGGTTCCAAGACCAAAGACTGGTGGATTGTTATTAAATCCTTTTACAAATTTTTTATTAAATCACTCAACTATTCCATTTGCTTATGGATGACAAGGGGAACACTTCCTATTTCTATCATAAATTTAGACGTAATAATATTTATACACTCATAATAACATGTTCTATGTTAGCCCTTCATTTTTAAGTGAGTGTTATGGAAAGTAGAAAGTCAAAAAAATCCTTGGGATGAGTAGAAAATATGTGGCAAGAAGATGAAGGAGATGTGGTACAAGTCATATGCCAATAATTGAGATGATATAATGCAATCAATGCATTGATCAAGGGTAGTGGAAAAACAAAATCATTAAATGATGTAATGTAATTCAAGTCAACAAAATCATTAAATGTTTTTTTCAAAAACATAATCATAAAATATTTTGATAATTCTAATGACAAATATTTATTTTTTAAACAATCTCATAAAATAAACAATCCAAACAAAAATCATAAAATGTTTTGATAATTTAGATAAAAAAAATTTAATTAAGATAAACATCAATGATAATGTGATAATGTGAATGGTTTAAAATTAATTAACATAAATATTAAATTCCATTAAAATATCATTAATAATTTAAAAAATACTAAAAAAATCCAAACAATAGACACTTTCATATGGAGTGACAAACTTTTACAATTCAGCCTACTCATATGGAGTTACAAACTTTTACAATTCAACCCAGTCATATGCCGTTAGTTTGGAACACAAGAATAAGTATATATTTCTTTTACAAATCAGCCTACTCATATGAAGTTACAAAATTTTACAATTCAATCGACTCATATAAAGTTAGTTTGGAGCACAACAATAAGTATATATTTCAATTGAGAAGAGGTTATGCTTAATATAGATCCATTATATTAAGAAAACCTAATAACGGCCTATATTAAATGCAATTGTGAAATTACTATCATGTTATCATGTCAGTACCATTTGTCAAAAACCCAGATTCATGGTATTATAAAATTGAAGTTTTCACAATTTATAACATCTACATTTTTTAAATTTGATAAATAAAAAATAAATTATCTAAAAATAAAATACATTTTTATTTTTGACATTAAAAGTTTCCAACCATGTTAATGTCAAAAGAGTTGTAACCAAAACTTGCACTGAGTTGGAAGAATAATCAAATAAGTCTATAGTTCTACACCTGAGTGAACCCTTTCTTAATATATTTTTACGGAAGAACACTACACTAGTACCATTTTACTCCCATTTACAAAACCTGTAAAGGTTGGCGGTAAAGATTCATCATGCTAGAAAATTGAGTCGGATGGTAACTACCTAAATTTGCATAGTCACGACAGCAGAGTGAGAGAGGTGTAAATGCAAATCGTAATGACAGTGGTGTAAAATGCAAATAGTAATATCAGTGTCATTATTTAGACATGAAGTAGGGAGAAATCCCCCGCAAAAGTCTCCACAAAGAGAATTATATAACCTCTTACTCTCAATTTGGGCTTCTCATCATCATTTGAGGAGGCAGATTTTCATAAGATAGTAAGTAGCTCATCCATACAAATAGGCTTTTATAGGCTTTAGGTCAACCATGGCTGTGAATTAAACTCGAGGCCAGTGAGAAAAAAATATCGTGTGCTCCTATCTATGAATACGTTCGAACTCAAACGAGGGCAGGAAGCGGCAATGTCACTTGTATCTGGTAGTAAGGCGGAACAAAAAAATTCAAAATTCAAAATTCAAATGGGCATGGCTGCGCGAGCATGTCAGATGGTTGCATTAATACTGAGTGTTTCTCCACCAAATCGTAATGAATTGCCCAAGTTGGAAAAGATTACTCAAACGAATAACATTTATGACAAAATTATCTGAAGCGACGATCGCGCAGTCGGGCAGGGTGTTAAAGGTTGTTTACCATTCATCACATTGCCTACATACTTGGAATCCACCATCTGATGCTTGGATCCATGGTGGTACTGATGGATGTCAAGGTTATAATGATGGACATCCATCGGAGCAAATGTTTCAGTGCGATACAGGAAAATGGTTTCATGGAAAACGACGTTAATATAGACTTCTGTAGATAGATTTAGGCCCATCTCCCTCTACAGCGTTTAATACAAGATCCTCAAAAAGATAATTGCAATCAAGTTATGGAAAATCATCCCTTCCATCGTCTCAATTAACCAAGGATGATTTGTCTTTTATTTTTTTGGAACCTTGAATTACCTTTAATTCTGTAGGTTTCGATATCAGAGATTGCTACTGCAAAAAAGGTTTTTATATTTGAGATGGTGAATTTATTTAACAAAGAACCAAGTGCACTAGACTTGTGCCTTAAAGCTGTATTTCATTCAACTAGCATTTTGAAGTTAGGGTATGCTTTGCACTCTGACCTGAAGCATCTTTCTGATTCCTATGGAGAGCTGGAGTGTTTTCGCTACTGTGAAGCGCCTAAATTAGAACTTCAAAAGGTTTTTCCATCTGTTCTAGGGGGGCTTTCCGACCTTGCAAAGACTATGATGGGAAGTACTTTAAACAAAAGTACTAGGATGAGTGACTGGAGGGAGTGTCCCTTGAGCAATAGTCAGGTACACTAAATATAAATCCATGCTACGGTATAACAACCACTACAAAGTATAAGAACCAGTACAAACCTCTAAAAACTTATAAAGTTTGGAATAAGAACATACAAACTACAAAACGTTGCTATGAAATTTATATGGGAATGTTCAGATCAAGATTTTCAAGCATACAACAGACTCGCAGATATCTCCAGTAACTGAAATATGCAACCTCTTATAACTTGAAGAAGGCACAAAAATACCCATACCCCATGGGCCTTGTACAAAATCCAGATACTAAACTAAATGGACGAGAATAATAGGAATTTGTAGGACGAGGAGTACCTGAAGTTCTAATTTACAAGAGGACGATTCAGACGCTCTAGCTGCTCGCAATAGGATTCAGGTTCTAATTTGCAGAGGACAAGAACAATGTTTCAGCAGCTCCAGCTATAGGAATTTGCAGGACGAGAATGAGGACCAGGTCTCTAGGCATTTTGCAATGGACTGCACTTCCTTGAAGGCAGGTAGATGGGCGTTGAATGCAGGTAGATGGGCGTTGAACATTGAGGATATGGCGGCAGCGAGACTGTGTACGATGAGATCTCTAGGATATGGCTGCAGTTGGCTCATGATCAACCTGCAGGTTTTCGATGGGACTATGTGGCGCTTCGTGTGGTACTACGTCAATAATTATAATACATTATTATAATTATAAAAACTAGTTGAATGATATTGCAATATTTCTCATTTATGCAATGACATGAAATGGATGATAATGTATGGTATGTTCTTATTTCATATTCCTTTATGGCATGTTCTTATTTCATATTTCTTTATGGCATGGATGAAAAGTTAATGTATTATTATATTTTATAATACCTTATTATAATTATAAGATTTAGTTGAAAGATATTGTAATTTTTTTATTTATGCATGATAGTATAAAGTAGTGTGATATTACATATTTTTTTGGGGATAACTGGAAGTAGAAGAAAGATTAATATTTTGTCTATATTTTGTACTTTCTTATGTAATTTGAAAAGTTAAATGTATTATTATATTATATTTTATATTACGTTTATGTGATGAAATGAATTAGGTAAATTTAGGATAATGCATCACCATATTTTATATTTCGTTAATGGGATAGCAAGATGTAAAGGAAAGGTTAATGCCTTGTTTATAGTTCATAATTATTTTATGGGATACTATGAAAGGCTAATGTATTATTATATTTATACTACATTTATATGATAATATGAACTGGTTGAAAGATAAGATACTGTTATGATATTTCTTGATGTTATAAAATGAACTAGATGAAAAGTTAACACATGCCTATATTTCACAGTTCACTTAGGGGATTGTAGGTTCTAAGATTAAAGACATAGCCTTCCTTTTTGTCAAATTGTACCCTTAGGGTTTCCGTTTGCAAGTGTTACTTATTTAAGATATATTTCAACTATGATAGAGATCCTTGCCAATTCACATATGGAATAATTGTTCCATAACAAATGCTTTGGAAAGCCAAAGAACTATAACTTAGGAGTAGACACTTATAGTATAAAAAAAAAAAAAAAAGAAGAAGAAGAAGAAGAAAAAAAAAAAAATCATTCACTAACTACGAGCATTAAATTGTCGAATAGAGATGGTATCAATAACGTAAAATTGTATTTTAAGAAAAATCTACTTGGACAAAGGAATAAAGAGCAACGATATTTTAAACCTTTTTCTACATAGCCATGATGAGAAAACAAGTGGACGGATATAATCGGTGGATTTGCTGAATGACGAAAAATTGATCAATTTTAAATGATAAGACACCAAGATGCTCAGATTGACGAGACTTTGACGGATTGTCGAGGAAGTGATACCAACTTAAAATTTGAAAACGAGATATCAATGTGATTGGTATGATGAGCTGAACTCAACGACATGCATTTTGCATTACGACAAAACCATTTATGAAAACTCGTGACTACGAACTTGAAAATTAACCATGGTATCGAAATGGTCAAATGAAGGCAATGTTTCGTAAAAAGAAGTATGGAGACGATTAGCATAATAAATAGAACACAATGAAGCTAACCTTAGGTCATAATCAAACATGATAAATTGACAACTAGCCCTCGAGATGGAACTTGATGGGGTTAAGAAGACACTTTGTGCGACTTGATGAATCTGTCGAAGTGGTCCTATGACAACATAAACGAAGAGATAAGGGAAATACATGATAAGCTCATGGAGCTGAACATGATGATACTAATGACAAGAATAAGTGATATCGAAAATCTAGTTGGGACCGACAGTTATTGAATGTACTATCGAATTGATATTATACACAATTATGATTGAGTTCCTGAGAATGTATTGGAACCATGTTGGAAAAAATAATAATAATAATAATGATTAGAACCACTTGTGCTTATGGCCATGATTGTTGGAGAAAAATAGAAGGGAATGGAAAGAAGATGATAATAGAAAATTAAGATAAAGCTTAGTGTCGAAAGTACAAGAACAAAAATTAACTTCAGGATGAAGTTCTATTTAAGAGGGGGTGTATGTAATGCCCCTAGAATGACTGTGGACCTTAAGGGCACCTGTCAAGTGACCCGGCTGAACAACTTCGATATAGTGGTCTCTTGAGCCTTGTTATGTCTTAAATGATTGAGGAAAACCTGAAGATGTGAATGTCAATAATAATTGATAAATGAATTAAGGAATTAAATTATATTGTGTGGGGTGGGATAATTGATTGATTACATCTTGATTAATGATTAGCACAGATTGATCAAGTCAAGTGTAGTGGGACATTTATAGTCCTAGCTGTGCGACTTGGGAGGACGCAGCTGAGATGCATCATAGATTTCCGCATTTATTCTGAACTTCGGGACGAAGTTCTAAATAAGTAGGGGTGTATGTAGTGCCCCTAGACTACTGTAGACATTGAGGGCACCTGCTGAGTGACCTGACTACTTGAAACATTAATAAAATAACCTTATGATTTTATTTTGAGTATATTTATGATTACGATTGATTGATATATGTGCATTTGGGTAGTTATTGTGAATGGACAATTTCATGTTGTTTAACAATTAACTTTGATATGAAAACTGTACATATGAATGGTGCTTAACGACTAGTTGTGCAATTGATTATGTGATTAGACGAATGAGTAACGATTGAGTAAACTATAGATGCTTAATGAAGAAACAGATTTATAAATCAAATTGTGATTATTGAGGACATTGCTACTAATTTACGTTTGTGAGAAATGTGTGTAGCGACAGGTGAAATGGTTCACCGACAGACACACAAAGGAATATGAAGGGTCATAGAGTACGGGTAAATCACACACAGGGAGAGCGACGACGATGTCAACTTCTGATGGAATACCACGCTTGAGCAAATAAGCACTGATCCGCTTGCTCAAGAGGAAAGCGTGAGGGCGTACGAGGTGGGCCACGACGGAGCTGATCATGTACGAGTTGGTGGGCATGCAGTGAGAACGGACTCACTCCTCAGTGCCATTAGTCCCTAATAGCGTGTAGACAGAGGATAGAAGGTAACGGCTCCTGAAATCCCTACATTAAGTTCCCGCAAGTCAAAACGAAAGGATGATGGCAGAAGGGCCCGACGATGCGGTACCCTGTCGAGAACGGAAAGAGTGGACACAAGGACCCAATGACGTGGTACCTTGCTGAAGAATGAAAACTACGAATGACTGGACCTGACAGAGTGGTGCCATGTCGGGGAAATGAAATTAAGGAACAGGGAAGCCCAACAACGAGGCACTGGGGTCCTAGTGAAAATGCTTGTTAAACTTAACTGCATAAAAACATATAAGTTTGCACCTAGAGCATTACTTAGAAATGCATTTGAGTGCTTTAGGCATTTGCATATATCTAAACATAAACAATCATTGGAGAATGTTATGGCAAATTATTACATCGTCGATCTACTGCGTTGGAAGGCCACATTTTCCTTTTTTAGTGATTCAGAGCTTCTTTGCAATACAACAGTTTCCTCCTTTGATTGACATATTTTCTTGAGTTTAAACTTCACATTAGCTTGATTGTGCCTATTTCTTTAAGTTGCGTATTTATATGATGCTCCTATATCTGAAGTACACGTAAAAACCACCTGATTATCCCCTCTTGCATGTCTAGTAAGTTAAGCATGTATAGGAGCTTTGATATAATTGAAAATTCCTTAAGGTGACACCAATTCTCTTAGAGTCTTAGGCCTGATACATACATCCCATGTTCCCTAGCTATATCCAAACACCTAACCCACAATTGTTCCCCTCAACCATTGATATGCGAAATGGTAATCTTAATGGTTTTTTCTAATTTCACACAAATGATTATAAGAGGGGCATGCTTGCGATACCTAGGGTAGACTTATAAAGACCATTTCAACTCACTTGGAGGGTACTTGTCTTCATGAGAGTATTTTCATATTGTGTGAGAGTTGTGTGAGAGTTATCGTAAATGCATCATTCTCACCTTCAAATTTTGGTCCTAAGACTTCATACTTCCAATCTAATTGTTGGAGGGTTCCCTACTCTATTTTCTTATTTCTGTTGGTAAAATTATTGCACATGTTATTTATTCTTGTTGATTTGTGTCATAAAATTCCTTAGTTTTGTTTGTTCTTACATAAAAGACAGAAATTTTGGTTAAACTTAAAACAAGCAAATGTGGTTTGCTATCTAACTTGTAAGTCTTGGGGTTAAGAAGGTCTCCGACCAAAAGTGTCAAACCACCTCTGACCTGCAAATGGTTAAATAACTATAACATAGGCTAAGATGAGAAACAATCACACATTGATTGAGAGAGACTTGAAAGAGAAGTACCTATTTATACATACACTGAACATAACTTAACCGAATATTTAGGGACACCTAAAATTGAAGTTATTGACATTTAGACACTGACCCATTATAATCCTCCCTTGACCCAACCTGACGATCATGTCTTGATACAACTAGATGTACCTTTTCCCATAGATCTCTTTAAATTTGTTCAAAATGTACAACATAATATGTCTAGAACCAAATTATGGTTAATCTAACAAGCATGGGATGTACTTCCGCTACACCTAGTGTCTTTTGAGGAAACATTAATGCTTCTTATGTATATTTAGTTATCAAAATCATTTATTCTACCCATATGCCACATGTTCCCAATGTCTCTTCATTCATAATGCCATCTATTAGCAAACACATTCCAACCCTACGTTTTCCTAGTCTTCGAATACCTTCCACAAGTAATTTTATGCCTAGTTCGAGCTTCTCCTTTGGTGTATGTAATAATCTATTGATCCCTCAACAACTCCCCAAGTTATGTGATGCGGGGCCCCACCTGAAATTTTGAGCTAAAGGCCACTTATCCAAGTGTTGTTACTCTTTAATGATGTCTATACAACTACAATTTGGATGGAGTCCTTATAAGGTATGTTTTATCATACCATGTCTAATATTTATCCTTTACAGGTTTTTTTATTATCATGCCATACACTTGGATATAGTAAACCCCCCCTGCCCTTACTGCCTATTCTTTCTGTACAAGCAATTCATCCTTGAAAAGTTTGACAAAATATGAGTGAGAAAACTATCCCTGATTCCATAAGCTTAAATTCCACTTGATGAAAACCCTCAGTTTGTTTCACCCCTAAACCATCCAAAGAGTGAACCTAAAAGAAAAATAAGAAAAGACTTAGTTTTTTTGAAGAAGTGTCCTTGGAAAAATAATTTTGGAAAAATAGCTTTATACACCCATGTAATGTATCGGAAATGGCATATGAAAAGTGGTGAAAAACGATGAAATGTTACATGGGTTATATCATATGTTATATCATACGTTTTGTGCATCCAATCTTATTTGCAACATCATGTGACGAGAGCTTGCACAAAGTATGAAGCAAAGTTTGTGCACCCTCTTAAGACCAGTCACACATTATGATGGTGAGCTCGCACAAATCGCCTTTGCATTGGCCAATGTGTATATGATGAGCCCGCAATACCATGGTGCAACCATCAAATGTGTATCGTCGCATGTAGAGTTGAGCTTGCACATGGGACAACGAGTTTAGTTTTTTGCACAGATCATGGTCTTGACTCTTGGCATTGCGAAGGGGCTGCACAATGTACAATTTTGTGCACCCTCCAAGGACTAGTCTCCAATCATAACCGTGAGCCCACACAAAATGATACAATGTGACTCTGTGCACTATCAAACAACTTTTGGTTGAATGGTCGATGGAGCCCGCACATTGTTATGTAACATTGGTTGAATGGTCGATGGAGCCCGCACATCGTTATGTAACATTGGTTGAATGGTCGATGGAACTCGCATGGTTGATGAGTCAATAGCTCGATGCTTGAAGTCATTTTCTCACACTCCTTTGGCTTCTGTCTCCATGAATACTGGTTGCTGGAATAGTGGAAACCTATTAGAACACAACCAGTATTCCAATGAATCAGATCCCTTTTTTGTTTCCACAAACACCAATGTCAAAGAATGCTTGCCTGCATGAATTTCAAACATAGTTGTAACAACAAGGGGACTAGGACTACTTAAGCGACTTGGTACAGGCTTCAAGGAAGTACAGTACTTAGCATGTACCAGTACTTGGTACATGCTAGTGTTACACAAGCAAGTTTGATACAAAAGAAAACATAGAAGATATAATGTGGTACGGCTAGAGAAAATAACATAATGTCGATCATGCATGGATTAACAAAAAAAAACATGCGATACTTTGAGGGGTGTGCTCAAGTGGAATGTGCATCCAAGGAGGATGCAAGTTAGTTATTCCAACTATGAGTCAAGTGCATGTGAGCAAAAATGTGCATGACAATGAGTGCACATGATGAGCATGGGGTAACTGTGCATGACATATGAAGTGCACTACGGGAAGATGAAATATCAATGTGGAAGTTGAAGCGACAAAGATGTGCTCAAGTAGTCATATGGAAGTTAAAGAGTAGTTGAAGATGGATGAAGCGTAGGGGAAGCTGCACCATGAGTGAACATGAATAATAAAAAAATGGTTGTCATTTGAGAGGGGTTAGCTAGATGGTCTTGAGACATGGCAATTGAGAGAGTCTACCATGGACCTCAAACATAGTGGTAAGGAAAATGTTGTAAATGTGTATATATATTGTTATGTTTGAGTAATGAAAATGAGTAGAGAAATTCCCTTATTATAATTTGGTTTTGTATGCCCTCTAAAATTGTTTCAACTTTTATGTTTGTAGTGCTTTTCTATTTTCAACTTATATCTTTCGAAGCATTGTACTTAGTCTACATAAATATGATTTCATAGAATTATGCCCATCAACTCTTTAGTTTGCTGTAATAATAACCAACTTCACAGATTTAGTTCATTTAATATATTGTTAGCACTCTAAAGTCTAAGCTAGTTCAATTAAAAAATTTGTAACTCAATCTTATTTTGATCCATTTTTTTTTTTTCCAAGAAAAAAAAGCGTAATTTTATTTCAAGCCAAAGCGATACAAAATTACATTCTGTATGTGCATAAGCACATCTGAGACAAGACCATAGGTCTAACAAACAAAAAAACAATATTGTTACATTAGTTTCTAGGAATTAGGGATTTTATAATAATCCTCTAATTTCCCTTTCTTCTCTCTCTTCTTTGATTTCAGTTCTGTCCAACCCCCCTACTGGGGTACAGCTACAATCAGCTCTTTACTCGCCTGTTCCACTGATGACTGAACAGAGGTTTTTTCTTTATCAGAATCTGAATTTTCTGTTTCATGTGCACTCTTTGAACCAGTTAAGGAAGTAGCCATGAGTTGCATGTTTTCCGTGAGTATTTCCTTTCCGGCATGATTTGAATCTGAATGATGTAACTCCACTATTTCAGCTTTATGCACTATTTCCTCATTGACCTCCTCCTCTTGTTTTTTTGCTGGTTCACTTTCCTCACCCTCTGAATCCTCATCAGTAGAGGGAGCATAATCTGCCTGCCAAGTTTTCCTTTTTGTCTTCTTCCCCTGGTTCTTTTTGGGATGCCGTTTTGCAAGAGGGCACGTATCTTGTAAGTGTCCTATTAGATGACAAAATCTGCATCTAAAAGCAGTGTTTTCATAGTCCAGTGTCTGGGTCCATTTGTGCTTTTCATATATCAGCTTGATTCTATCAGGAAGACCTTTGCTAAGGTCGATCTCCACACAGATTCGTGCATAAGTAAATAGTCCCTGCTCATGCCGCTCAGTATCCCTTTTAATGTACTTCCCAAGCAGATTGCCAATGTCTTCCAGGACTAAATGATGCCAGAAAGGAAGGGGCAAGTTTGGCAGCCTCACCCATACCGACGTTTTGGTAACCACCATAGTGTTGGCATCAAAGTCGGCAAACCAGGGGGTTAAGAAAAGCCTTGCTCTCCCCCAAAACCAAGGACCCTACTCAATGATCTTCTCATATTCTTCCTTTGATTCAAACTGTACAGCAAAAAATCCTTTGGAGCATAAAAGAATTTGACAATTTGTTGTCCAATTTGTGTAGATCCAATTATGAAGATCATAAGATCTGGGCCAGAAGCCATTAAAACGACAAATGAGAGCATGTGTTTGAAGATTACTGAATAATTGTGTTACCTCTGTATTCTTGATCTCCAAAGATGGGATATCGTCCAGTTTCTCCACGATATACGGCTTGGGTTGTGAAGAATGTGGAGCTGCTTACGACTGTGTCCCCTTTGCACGTGCTGCATCTTTGTATGAAGAAGGGCCTACTGTTCCTCTATTCCCAATCGATCCTCCCCGCAAACGATACATCACATGCAGAGTGGAGTTCTTTGAAATTTGACAGTCCTTCATCCTATCACCCTCATTCAGTATTTTACCTCCGTACAGAATGTAAAAGGATATTAGAGAGTAACCCTCTCTTTGCGCTATCATAGTTTTTAGAGTGTCCCTGTATCTTTAACAGAAACCCACACCAAGAACGATTTCCCTGAAAATGTTTTTATAAAGATCTGGAATTGTCCATCCTCTACCCCAAAACCATTAACAGTTTGTGACTCATACCATTTTTCACCATGTGGAGGGACCAATGGTGGCCTTACAGAGCGCAAGCATCCTGAACTCCAGTCTCTTTCTCCATTTTTTTCTTCAGTATAAGGACATGCAGCAATAGTACTTCTCGCAGGAATAGAACAGTAAGAAAAAAAAAGCTCCACGACCTGTATGATCGCCCACAATGGTTCTGTAGCCACTCTGCATATATGGTAAAACAAAAAAGACCCTGCGCCAGCACCCCAGGTAGCCGAAGGAAAGAAAAAATGAATCAAGAAGACCGATCCATAGGAGTATAATCCCGTCTCTGCCATTTGACGCTCGTCAGAGTCTTTTAGCTGGAAAGGAGAGGGGACGACATGCCAAAAACACAACGGCCTCTTATCTCTGTGCTGGAGATAATGCAGATGCCCGCCGCCTCTACTAGACTTGACGCTCCCATTTCTTCCAATATTTAAAAAAAAACAAGATGTATTTGACTCAGAGAGAAAACAACTATTCTGGACTGTTGATCCGCCTCCTCTGCCTAGCCATAGGCGTCGGCAATCCTTCTCACCAGCTCGAGCCATCCCTGTAGAGTCCCGGCGGCCATGAGCACCGACGGCAGCTAGGGCAGGGGTTAGGGTTTAAGCAGAGCACATCATTTGATCCATCAACACCTCAATCCGCAAGTACCTTATTTTGATCCTATATATGAAGAAGAAATAAATATATAAAAAATAAAATAATCTTATATCAAAATAACCTATTTTGACCACAAATTTATTAAGAATCTAATGTATGTCATATACCAAGTCCATGCATATAATGCATAATATATATATCTTGTCCCTTCAATGTTTAGACACGGTGTTCAAAAAAGCGAATTTGAATTTCAAATCTCAAATGCCCGCGCTCCACGAAAGTTACCAAAGGACGGTTCCTCACCAATTTCCTCCATTCTTCGCCATGGCAGAAGATCCATCAAGGATACCTCAGAAAACTCACCGTCAGGACTCGGTAGTTCAAATCTTGTGCATTGGAGGAGCGCCTTCAGGGCTTGCGAGTTTCTTAGAAGGAAATGGGTGAAAGGATGTTGTTCTCTCCATACTAAGGCTATGATGAAGGTGTTGAGCATTTTGCAACAGTTCATAAGATTTTTGGGGCAAGCATTGTCTGGAAATATTTGCTATATATTCTCATAATCTAGCGCTGCCAAACAGTTGTCACACATCCTACAAGGCACATGATCAACTACGAGATCCAGTCTATGCCTGCTTAGGGCACATTTCCTCCTTGCACCAACTGGTATATAAACTAAATAGCCTCAGCGTATGCATTATTTGTTGTTATTTCCATAAATTTCTTCTGTTGGTATATCCAGCTCTCAAGATATGTGTAATGAATTTTTTACAGGAGTTGGTAGACCGAAATAACCATCACGAGCGTGGGTGGCCAGCAGCATTTCATTTGGTGTTTCATCCATCTCCATGAATCATCCTGGCAGCACCACATTAGTTCCAGGTACATCTCTCTGCCATGT
The DNA here is from genome assembly GCA_027924585.1 of Larix kaempferi. NCBI lineage: Eukaryota > Viridiplantae > Streptophyta > Pinopsida > Pinales > Pinaceae > Larix > Larix kaempferi. The sequence continues at coordinate 18,604,288 of BSBM01000779.1, forward strand.
CATCCTATCTCCTAGTGCTACAAGGCATTCTTGTCTCATCAAATTCTCTGGCATTTTCTTAACAAAATTTCAGTCCCTAAACCAAATACTATCCAATTTCTGGTCTAGTCGGGTTTAGTGCGTGGAATGTTCATAGAAACAACTGCAACATCTCATGGGAAATACCTGCGCACTTTGCCATCCTGCTTTCCCTTATATATTAACTCTAGCTAGCACATGAATTCATTCAAATTTTATTATTCATTGTAATTCTTTGTGTATGATCATGTTAATGCTCTCGGATATGGTTACAATCAAGAATTGTTATCTGTGTTCAATCCTTTCGTTCGCCTCCCTGTTTGTATATTCAAGAAACTAAGTATGTGAAATGCAGGAAGCGAGCCCTAGACCGATCTATCAAAAGATTGTGAAATGTGTCAGGGACCTCGATTTAAAGGTTGGAGGGTTAAGTCGATTATTTTATATATTTGAAGTGATTGTGTGTTAAGTACCAAGTGAATTCTGGTATTAAGGCCTATGTAATACGTTTGTGGAGTGCATGCGATGTGCAGATGGTCATGGTCTGCAAATAACTGTTAAATTTCGTGAACTTACTGTTAAGTGAAAGACAAGAACCCTCAATAACTTTTTGGAATGTTTCCCTACTTGTCAACTCAGCGTTTTCATGTTCTTCCTTGTGAGATCCGCCCATTATTTTTGGGTTGTGATGCAGTAGTTGAGTGATGTGTTTTGGGCAGAAAACAATCAGTCTATTATGGTGATGGTGCGATATAGTTTGGAATTAATACCCCCTCGGTTCTCGATCGTAGATCTTGTGGTAGAATCTTCATAATATTTGAAGGTTGACCCTAGCGGAGAAAAATAGTTTGGTTAACTCCCTTGAGCGATCGCTCATTTATGTGACAACTCTTTTCTGCTCGACGCCTGCCTCTCACATTTTCTTGTTGAATCTTAGAGTCCATATGGACTTTAAGGGTTTAGTTGTCACCCTTGTCTCCTATGCCAAACTCCTGTTGAATATCCAAGCTGAACTGCTAATGAAATTCAATAATCCATATGGCTTGGAATGAAAATTTATGTTAATTACATACAAATTGTATTTATTAAAATGTTATGATAACACTGTATTTTGTCTTGCTCTTGATAAAAGAATATGAGTTTTGATTCTCACGAGGGTTGCATGGTTTATTATGGATACATATGGAAGTAGAGAATTTTGTATATGTTTAAAATGGAAGGTTGTGGATTTTTTATATATATATGATTACCGATAATCTATTTATAGTTTATGTTTATTTACTTTTGATCAATGAAAATTACCTATGGTTTTGGGTATATTTTTCTCGTAAATCTAGATATGCAGATATATAGTGTGAGCATTAGTTTTTCATAGATATGTATACTTTGGGATTGTTGAAAAAGAAACAAATGTTAGAACTTATCGTAATTACTCATATATTTGTAGAGGTGTTTATGACATTGTTTATAGTTACAACAAATTGTTATGATAATTTCACAATGAATTATTGTGGGCAGTTGTCCATTATAAAATGATAATACTAATGAAATAAGCAATAGGATATGTTGCCTATGTCAAAATGAAGACATTATCTTGTGACAAATCAAAGGACTTTTAAACAGGTGAAAAGTCACATTTGGTTTTCAGCCACAGAATTTACTTACAAGAGATAGGAGTTTCCAATGAGTCTCATATATATCATTTTTATATAATTGGCTTAGGTTATGAGTGTATGAGTATGATCCTTGAAAAGGGAAAGAAGTATAACTCTCAAATTTTAAATCGTGGTAGGGAAAGATGTATGTTGTTGAAATGAGAGAAATTATAGAAATATTCAATATAGTGAAAAGAAAAGGAAATAAAAGTTTTAAAATTTCTGCATTCCTTTTTTTTGGGTTGTTACATTTCCAATGCTAGCACATGTCCAATTTTTACATATTTTTTTAAAGCTAGAAACATGTTCAAGCATCTTTAAACACAAATATATGCTATTTACTAGGAAAAAAACAGTACTAGGAAACATACATGTAGGAAATTTGAGTCACTTGGTTGGGCTCCCTAGTGAACCTATGTTGGTATCTAGCAATTAGTACCACATTACATAAAATATGCTTAGAAATTTAATCTTCCATGTACCTTTGGGTATATAGGAAGTCCCTTATTTTCGCCTATACCCATGCTTCCATAAACTCTTCGATTATCTTACATTGCTATAGTACGTGCTAAGAATATCTCTTTGCGGCGAGATCACTCTTAGGAATCATATAATATGACTAAGGATATGGTCTATGTCATTAGTTAGTATTTTGAAAGATTTTAGATGAATAAACTACCTGAACACTTGAATATTATGTTGGCAAGAATGTTGAAGAAACCCTAAATTTTGAATATATGTCAAATTAAAAGTTCAATTTATAATCGAAGAAGGATAGAATGATGGATAACATCAACCATTTAGTACAAAAGGAGAAGGATGAGAAGTTATAAGAAGGTCACCATAAAATAATTGTTGAATTTTAACATCATCTTCAGAATATGAAGGAAAAATATGATCTTATTATCTCAAAAGTAGAAGCAATTGAAGGTCAATAATTATAATAGTTGGAGCATGTCATTGTACCAAAAAGGAGAGGGGGTGATAAGGGCATCAAAATTTACGAAGCACCATTAATGGTGGAACCATATTGATACCTCTTTACAATGAAATATCGGAAAAAATACAATAAGTGTCAACATTACAAAGGATGAAGATGAAATAATCAATGGTTCATATAATGAGGCAAAAAGGGACCATTATTTAATGTGATGTTATCAAAGAACAAAAACTATAACAAATTGGAGAAGCTATAATAATGCACATGCAATCAAAGGAAAGGAAGCCATGAAGAATTGACAAAAAAAAATTAAATATGGATGGATGGATAATCAACAGTAGTAGCAAGAGAGAACAAATATAAATAACCATTACTATTATTAGGTTTCATCACATATAAAAGCCTTAGCTACAAACATTTGATGACGAATCCTTTTTATGGGGTGACATGTTATAACTCCATGGGATGTATATATGGGGTTGAATATGTAGGTAATGTGGTTACATGAATATTTAATAGGGATAACCCTAATAGGGGACCCACAAGTACAATTGGGGATATTATATGGAGAGATAGGGAATATTATATAGAGAGATGTAGTTACAATCATTATAATTAAGGATTCTCTTAATGAATATAATGATTTTTCTCTCTCAGGATTTCACAGTGTGCTAGTTTATTCTCCATGATTTTTGGATTCATTGTGTTAAGGAGGGGTTTATCGACATTTCAGACCTATGATATGCAGTCCATCTTCATGATAGGTAAGAATATGGATTGCATATCGTAGGTATGAAACATCGATAAACCCCTCCTTAACACAATGAATCCAGAAATAATGGAGAATAAATATAAGGATTTATTATTTAATTCATCTCTATTATAACTTTAGGATTTATGTTTCACTCTCATATTTGGTGTACATTGGTTTATACACTATTTTATTAAGCTATTTTATTTACAAAATCCGTAACATGCTTCTTGAAAAACCTCCCACAAAATGCATTGTTCTCACATGGTCTAGTACTCATATGTATATGTTGATATAAACCTTCCTTCCCATTGTTGGTCTTACTAGTGCAATGGCGTATGCATCCTCTAATGAACCAATCTACATCTTCCTGAATTTGGCACAAGACACATATCTACAAGTTATTATTTGTTTTCTCAAAACCAAAATGGCCTCCAACATCAGACTTATGGGCCTCTGTTATTAGTTTTTTTCTCTCACCTATATAGGTGTATAACACTTATATATCTTGTTGATAAATGCATCTTGGAGATGATACTAAATCTTGCTGTCACTTTAATTGATTCTTCATGACTTTGGCCTTGTATCCATGAAATATCTTCATGAAATTGTAATCTTATGTTCTTTCCTCTTTGTATGAATCATGAGTGAAAGGATCCATGTGCACCAAATTAGCTAAAGATATGATCTTCAATGCACATAGAATCAATAGGATGTCTTCCTATGTGTTATATTTCCATTTTTATAAATGATTATGAGATAAAGTTTTGCAAACATCCCATCCATTTCTAGTGTCTTAATTGTTGAAGGTCAATATGAACCTACAAATATTACAAAGTCTAGTGATTAGTGTTATTGATGGCCTTTTTCAGTTTATATGGTTCTTCCACTTCATAAGATCATTCATTAGAGGATATAGCACATTGCTTACTTGTCTACATTAAGATAAGTTCCATAATGTATCCACTTCCATCTATCCTCACTTGAAAGTGATTCTTAATATTATGAAATATGAGAATTGGTGCTTATCTTGCGTTTTAGGTTTTCAAATTTCTTTTAATAATTTCCTTTCCCCATAAAACCCTCTCCACTTTATTTTAGGGCATTCCAAAACTATCCTAAATTCAATGAAATTGGTAGGAAATATCCATTTAATGAAAGATTGTAAAGAAAATCACATTTCTTAAGTTGAAGGTTTTGATGTATATAATTTTATATATCCAATTGATTTGATGCTTAACTTGACTGTAATTTTAAAATTAACTTAATATTAATTTATCTCTCTTTTCAATTATTTAATGGTCAAAATATATTTAGAAGGGGATAGTAAAATCACTGATATCTATTGAGATATGATTTTAAATCTATGAGGCATTAACCATAAAGATATGGTTTAACACATTATAAGTTGCAAAAAGATGGCATTTAGAGTAGAATATTTTTATTTCCTCTCATGGAAACCCCATCTAAAACCTATGCGACATTAACCGTTTAAAATATATGGGACATTAGCCATTTAAAATCTCTGGTTCACTGACCATTAGATCCCTCCGGACGTTACATTATGGATCAATCGACCTAGATGGAAAAGTTTAGTGTCGGTTCATAATAGTTTAGTCCTACCTATTAAGTTTATAGAGAGATTTAGGATTGATCGCCAATTTGGTGTGTAACTTGTAGTTGTTTGCCTTGCATTGGAAATGATATGCAACTATAAAACAAAAGTAGAACAGAACATGGAGTAGAATAGAACCTGCTCGAGCAGCAGATGCAGGGGTCTCGCTGCAGAAGGGTGAGATGTCTGGTTGAGAAGCAAATGCAGGGGATGGGCTTCCACAACGGAAGAATGAACAGGGAGAGGCAAGATGCCAATTTTAATTCACCAACGCACTACCTTGAACAAGTAATGAGGTTTGAAGTCCTGATAACATTTACGACAATGTGACAAGTGCATACCGACGAAACTGACATGTCATACTTAGTTGGAGATTGGAATGCTTGGAGTTTGAAATGCCAAAAATAGGTACAAAAGTTGAGAGTGGTGTAATGATCAAAGCATAATTATTGGACAAAAATTAATTAGACTAAGGCAAAGCAATGTAATGATCAAATCATAATTATTGGATAAAAATTAATTAACCTAAAGTAGATTAATGATTGCTGCTGTCTTCTATTAGGAGAACTAATCACTGCGCTGCATAGCATTAAATGCGGTAGCTCAGTGCTTGAGTCGGCTGGATCTGGAGAATCTCAAAATCCAAGGGACCCTAAAAACTGAGCTGCTGCATTTAATACTCTGCAGCTGAATGGTTAGCTTTTAGGCTTCGCACATGTGCATGGAAAGCATGAGGCCCCTCAAATGACAATTATGACCCTCCATGGTAATTATCATTAAGGCTGATAGAAAATAAGGATAAAGGTTGATAACTGTCCTGCAAAGACTGACAACTATTTTTGTATCCAATAAAATTATTCTAAATGTTTAAAATTTAAATTTTTACTGCGTTGGAATTTAGAATGCCTCCGCTTTGCAATGTTTCATGTGAGTAGGACAGGGGTTTTGGCCTCTGCAATGTTAGTGAAGCTGAGCTACAAGGCCGCCCCTCTTTTCTCCATGTGCGGAGTCTAAGAGTTTTAAGTTGTTATCTACTAAGAGCGAACAGAGCTGACACTAACGAAAGACAACAAATTATTTCTACACAGAATTCACACGATACAACGCTCTTGGAAAAATATATTCTAAGTGGACAAAGCTTCCATAAATCGCGAACAAATTATTTCGACACAGATTTCACAATATAAGTAGTCTCAGCTTAACCTTCGCCCGCATCAAGTAGAAGTCTATGGTTCCATAACAGAAGAGCTCCGTTAGCCTCTTTTACCAATCAAGTCTGATGGATGGATTTGAAGTTTGAATATTGATTGATTTTTATGTATATATGATATGACAAAGATGAAGCGGACAGAAGTGGACTGTTAATATCTGAAGAGATGCCACGAAACCCTTACAGAAGAGAACAGGTGACTGCAGAAAGATATTCAATAGCTGAGGGCTTTGAAAGTGGCGCATCCAAGCTTTTTACATGCACTTGCCTGCAACCACTCTCTTAATATGTGTATTTTTGAATGGTAGTCAACATTCAAAATTTGAATTTGCATTTGCATTTGCATTTCCCGCAAACCTTCAAAATTTGAATTTTCATTTCCCCCCAAACATTCAAAATTCGAATTCGAATTTTCAATTTCCCTGCTTCAAAACATTCAAAATTCGAGGTGAATGTTCTGAATCGTTATCACCAAGTAACTTCAACTCCATGAGGTTTCAAATTTTCAATTTCCCCGCTTTAGAACATTCAAAATTCGAGGTGAATGTTCTGAATCGTTATCACCAACTAACTTCAGCTCCATGAGGTTTTGGAGGTGAAAGATCCATTTCGAGACTTCGCATCCACCTAGATGAAGAATTTCAAGGCGTTTCATGACACCAATGTCTTTGGGAAGACTGAGAAGGCTGCAGGGATCAATATATTTGAAGGAGAGGTCTCGCATCTCTTTCATAGCCCCAAAAGTCCCATCCTTGAGGTGAACAACACCTTTCAACGACTGTAGACATATGAGTTTCGATATTCCAGCAGGCAGCGACTTCAAATTTTTGCAGCCCTTCACATTCAGATATACCATAGACTTATGTTCACCTATGCCCGAATGCAGCTCACATAGATGTTTGCACCCACTAACATCAAGAAACAGGAGGCTTCGTACATGAGCTAATGATTTAGGTAACTTCTCTATCTCTGTCTGGGATAAATTCAAGAATCTCAAATGTTTCAAATTCCCTACACTTTCCGGCAATGAAACTCAATGTTCCTATTGCGAGAGGGTAACATGTAGAGACGAGTATCTAAGTGTGGAGGTACAACAACATTATTATTTGTTGAGCTATCTCAGTTCTTTCAGCGCCATGGAGAAATTGAGTGGGAAAAGCAAGTGCTGGTGTGACAACTGCTACCATTTGCAAGATGCCAAGAAGAAGTTGAAGGTCAAATCTGCACCTCAAGTTCTCACTTGCCAGCTAAAAGGTTTCAAATACACAGTACATGAAGGTGAAATGGAGGGATTCAAGAAGTTGTTCTATCATTTTGCATTCCCCATGGAGTACATACTGCTAATTAACAATTGTGGAGATGGAGAAGTAGATGATTTTTTGTATTCTTCATTTGATGTTGTGGTGCATGTGGGATGCACGGTTCATGATGGGAATTACATTTCTATAGTGAAGAGAGGTGACCAATGGCTCATGTTTTATGATGAGAAGGTGGAAAACATCATGGCCACTGCTTCAAAGCAGCTTGTAGAGGATCCATGTGGTCGAGAAAGAGTGAAGGTAGAAGCCAAACTTCCAGTCACACCCCCAGAAATATCCTGTGATTTAGCACCTAAAACATAACAGTTTGCTCTAGTAAAATATTATATGGACATGTTGAAGTAGAGTGTTATGAGAATCTATATTTGAATTCAATGTGTACTCAAGCAATGGATGGTACTCTAGGCATTGCAAGGTATTTTCCTCATTACAATGTAAAAATGAATAATTATGGAAAACAAGGTTTAGTAATGACCGCAACCGAAGCGACACAACTTTTCACTCCCTGCAAACTCTCGGTGGAGGATTTATCAAATCAACAACAACAATCAGCGCCTTTGGGATCAGTCTGGAATCGTGCAGGAACTTGGGACGAAATAAATTTAAGCACCTGCGCCAATAGTAGGATAAAGGAATTTCTCATTGATTTAGGTTCTTTAGAATTCGATATTTGTAAAGATAATATTTTGAAGGTCTCAAGCGGTGTAGGTGAAGTATTGATGGTGACAGTGCGCAGCAAGAAGCAAATTTGTGACTCTTACTCGATGGACTTGAACTTTCAATGGGATTGGTTAATTGAAGAAAAAATGAAGCAAATTTTGGGCACTTTAAATATTCCATAGGCTTCTTCTGGTGATTTGAAAGATATGTAGTTGAACGTGGCTTTGAATACAGACCAACGAATCCCATACTCGAAAAGAAGTACACTTATTCAATATCTTATGTCCTTCTTGTCTCCCATTCATAATCTTGAATCTTTGGATTTTTTTCAATCTTCAAGCCAAGAGACAATTAGTATAGCTGATAAATATTTAGTGCAGTTAGGTGTAATGATTTGTGGCCAGGAAGTTCTGAAATTAACTGAATTATGTTTGAAACTTGTGAAGTTGGTTATCCAACCTTGATTAGGAACGATTACTTTGGACAATTTTTATCAAGGTTTATGTAAGGAGGGCCTTGTACTTGGAGCTTTGATGGAAATTGCAAGAAGGATATTTTTTAAGGTTGGTACAGAGGTAGAAAAATCAGAGTCTAATTGTTTAAAATTTTGTTTTTTCCATCTCAATGGAGACCTTTTTACTCTTCTCTCAGTTTACAAGTGGGAGGATAAATGAAAATTTAGAAGGAATAAATGGTGCTGGGAAAATAACATTAATGCCAAATCCATGGTAAGATGTAAAGATGATATCATAAAAACTTCAAGTTGTCTCTTGAAGAGGTTCCGTGGAAAGAATAATTACAATTTGCATTCCCTTGTTTCTACAATTCAACAAACTTGCAACATCTACTGGCTTGGTATAGAGGTAGACCATCATAAAAGAGAAATCCAATTTTTTTACATATAGAGAAAATACACCAGGAATTTGAGAGGATGGAAGATGTATTGAACTATGAAATGCAGATGGGTGCTAAAATAATCACTGACACAAAGCGCATTGAACTATACATTGTGTTTGGACATAATTCTCATGTAACAAGAGAAAAGATTGGCATTCTATGTGTTGACACTAAGGTTTGAGAATGACTAAATCCAAAAAGTTTGCTAAAATGTCCAAAAAAGGAAGAAATTATCACAAAGGAGGTTGAAGAAAAGGTTGACAATTCAAAAACAAGAGGAAAAAACCCACTTATGCAAAGTCCGAAAGCAAATTTGTGAAAATATTAAACCCCGATCAAGTTTCGGTGGCGGAGATGTCAAAAATCCCGATCAACAGCCGATATTGCTTCTCGCATCGCCAAAGTGATCGGCGGCAAATAGATGTGGGCGGTAGCGGACTCAATACCGCAGGGACACGTGTCCAAACCTCATCCTTCCGCATATGTAATATAGCGATAAAGGAAACCACCATAGCGCCAGGCGGAACCACCAAATATGGAAGCGCAGTGGGGTCAGTACACGTGGCAGGGTGGGACCTGATATGTGGCAGATAGAGCAAGCGTGGCGGGGTCATAGCACATGGCGTTATACTTTGTAGCAATCGGAGGGCCGATATAAACCTTAATCAAATCAATGGCCATTGTTTCATCCGCATCTAGGAAGGTGCACACTGGATATGAGGAAGAGTGGTCGCAGAGAATAAACCACTCGAACAGGTGTCAGCAGGTGGCTAATCCGCGCAGAGAATAAACCAGAAAAGAAAACAGCTTTTTGATCGCGGATACCACCAGATGGAATAAAGGGAGGCGAGATCTGACGGTCCAAAACAAAGTCTCGAGATCAATGGTCAGATATGAACCGCATTCATAAAGGTGCAGGGAAGTTAATTCAAAAGTCTTATATAAAACAAAAGGGGCTCCACATAACGGAATTCTGCATGTGTCACTATCCTGAAGAGCTCTGAAGACTGGTGGAGGTCTACGATTGCGACAGAAGGTGAAAGGCGGGTACATACAGGTAGGGTCGGGTGACCTGTCCTACTTTTTTAAACAGATATTTGTTTAAAGAAACGTTTAAATGGAGACTGTGCACGATATAGACGTTTTTAAATCAAAAGAAGCCCTAGAGGATAGAGACGAAGACGTCTATGATACCCTGATTAGGTTTCCAATATCTGATATAAAAATTAGGTTGTCTGAATTGTTAAAGGAAGGGATAGACCCCCACAGAGTTCACCAGTCGTCTTTGATAGCCTTTTGCCCCGACCAAATCCCTTTCCCAGAATTCGTATCATGGTGTGTCGAAAATTACTCCCACGAAGAGAAAGTCGTTCTAAACAACCAAAAAACCCGAGTCATTTGCGAAATAAAGCCAGCAGAGTTAATTAAAGCCCTAGAAGTAGATTGTTCCCAAACCCTTGACCCTGAGGTTTTCTCTGATGTCTCCATTATTGAAAATTATCATCATGTTTCTCAAAATGATAGGGAAATGTTTTTGTCATCGTGTCTCAAGCCAGAGACCAGCATTTCGGAGGTCCCATACCCTATAGATATCAATCTTTTTAATGAAAATACCCAGTTAGTTTTGACATTATTGGCCGTAGTTCTAGGTTTGGATATGGATTTGTATGTAACCGAGTTTCAATTGAGTTTATTGTACAAAATGAGTACAGTCTAGTCAGGGATTGGTGAAAATCAAATCCCTCGACTTAATTTTGAAGCATTTTTAACAGAAAAGATTCATGACCAGATGGTCAATTTTCCCACTCTCAGACATTTAAGGTTTCAGGCCTTTTTGATGAAAATGATTATGACAGCCAGTCAAGACGAGTTGCAGTTCCCAGAAATCATTTTCACGACTTTACTAGAAAATAACATGTTCAATTACATCAATTACATGCTTTTAGAGATTTATAGAATGATTTTTGGAAAAAATCTGCCTAGAGTACTACCAGAAATGCAGGCATCCATGCAATTGAGTACAGAATACGCAACAGGAGATTGGTTTTTGTCGAAAGACAGTACAGTAATCAGATTATATGGGTTCAGACATAAACCCTATGTGTTACCAGCTTTTCTTACTTTAAGGGTTTTTGCCTTGGAATTCTTAAGACAAAAGTTGATTGTGGAAGATAACAATTTTTTGGTTCACAGACAAGCTACAGACATTAAATACCCATTCACATTTGGTCCATTCACAATAAAGAATAAGCATGTTGTAGTGTATATAGAGAAGTTGTTGAAGGATATGAATTTTGAGTCAGAAACGGCTATGGAGTATGACCCGTTAAACATCATATCAAAACGAATAATGGAGCATTGTATCAAGGCCCTGAACCATCAGATTGTTGAAGGAATGTCGGACAGAGCCAATTGGCTAGAATATAAAGAAAAAATCATTCCGGATGCATCCGACAAAGAAATGGCATTGATTGACACAACAACAGGGACATAAAGCGAAATAGATAGTGCATTGGTTGGATCTAAAAGACCCATACAGGACATAATGATCATTGAAGATGAAGAAACAGAAAGAGGAAAAAGATTGAAAATGAATGAACCACAAGAGTTAACAACAATTTCAGAAGAGGCTAAAACAGCTGAAAAAGAAATACCAGAGGTTACAGTTAAAGAGTACAACATTGAAGAAACCCCTGTAGAGGGTGATGTAAATAGTCCCCAGAATATCATGGATGTGTTTGATGAGCATAGTCAAAATAAACAGGAGTCCGCGAAACAAACCAGTCAATTGTTTTCGAAGGTTAGAAGTATATCTAATACTGATGTAAGCTTATTTACTAGCAGAAATATCAGGGAAAATTCCTTGAAATTTTCAGTTGTCACAAAAAATAAAATTTCAGAAATGAATATAGATTTGTCTAAAATAAATGCCCTGGATAAAATTTTATTGCATAGACAAACTGGAGAAGTCATATATTCAGACTATTTGGGAGCCATATTAAGAGCAGACAAGTTGAAAAGTTCGGTGGATAAATTGAATAATCAATTGAGATAGGAGAAGGCAGAGAATAAGTCTTGACAGCAACAGATTAAAAAATTGCAAGTAGATTTGATAAATAAAGAAGGAGATGCAGCAACCAAACTGCTCAAAGAGAAAGACGATACGATCCAGATGTTGAGACGAAAATTAAAAATTCCAGACATTGTACTCATCCAAGGAGCAGAATTGACAATATTGGAAAAAAGAAAAAGAAGAATTATCTAATGAAGTCAATGATGTTACTGCTAAAATGTTAAAGCTTTCTGATAAAAAAGATCGGTGGGAAAAAGAGAAAATCATCTTAGAAGAACAGTTGGCAGAAGCGAGGAAAAGATTAGCAGGAAGTGGTCAGCAACAAGTACAAACAGACACACAAGAAGATAAAATGGGATTAGATGATATTTTACAGGCTATGTCCCAGGTAAGCTTAAGGGAAAATAAAATCAAAGAATTGAAGGTTGAAATACAGAAGCTGACAGAAGAGAATGAAATCAAAAATAAAGAAATAAAAACCTTGCAAACAAAGAATCAGGAATTAAGTAATAATAATAAAGGATTAGCAGCTCATGTGACAGGGCAAGCTGCTATGCAAGGTTGTAAACACCTGGTGTGGGACCAAATTATAAAAGAAGTTGAGAAACTAAGACCATATCTGGATTACATAAGAGTCAAAGAAAAGGTGGTCAAAGATGCGTTCGAAAGTTGCAAAGCCGTCAGGGAAAGCTTAAATAAAAAGCCAAAAGACGTAGCCCAGAAAGCAATAACATTTTTAAACAGTCTAACTGAAGCAGACCTGATAGCCATGAATATAATGAACAGAATTTCAGTCATCACATGGGCCAGAAGGATCTTGGGGAAATACTCGCATGTTGAGAATGTTGAAGCTAAAGCTGGAGAAATACGAGAAGAAGTAGTAAAGTTCAAAAAGCAATTTGAAAAATTAGTAAACAAAGGGTTCCCTGCTTTTTGGAATGAAAAAAATGAATTAATTCCTCCGAATGATTATAAGAGATTGTTGTTTGATATAAGGATGGATCACAGAAAGTTCCAGCAGTTGGATCATATGCTTACAGGGAAAATTTTAATGGAGAAAATATCAGAGGAGTTTGAAATTTTAAATATGCTAATCTCAACCTGTGGAAACCTTCTTCCTGTTTCTTATGCAGGTCATGTTGAAATGCGAGTCTCGGTGAAAAAAATGACCAACTATGACTTACCCACGGCCGACCAGTGGACTTATGTGGAAAAATATGGAAGGACAAGATATTTTGTCCATTCATAGAGGCTTTCAAAACTCTCGCCAAGTGGCGAAAAGATGATATTAAAAATTTTTGCCAAGTGGCAAAAAGGATACTTTTATTTTAAATTTGTAATATTATTTGGAGACAGTTATCTATTGCTCAAAGACAGTTAGCTTTTAAGTTAAAATATTTTCAGTTATTAGTTAAAAGAAGCAATTATGTCAAGCTTCTTCCAAATTTTGTATAAGAACAATGAGAGTCATTGTTGAAGGGGTTGGAAATTTTTTGAGAGACAGTGTATGTTTGGAGATCTATTTTTTGATAAATAAAAGCAGTACAGTGAAAACACCCATCTTTTGAGACCAGAGATTCATGTGTTGATCAGCTTTACAGTCCGTTTTTTCTTTATCTTTATATGTGCATGTTCACTTCCTTTGTTATATCTTCCATTATGTTCTTCTTCTATATTTAAATGAATGTCTGAAATAATTCGAGATTCATACTGGTTATGCCTCATTTTATATCATTTAAATATTCACTATTTTCTCCAAAGTTGACAATGGATTCATCCTAAGTTAGATGCCTGTTGTTGATGGAATGTCATTATTTCTTTCTGTACCACCTGAAAAAATCAAATTGACTGTAATATGATTGCTATCTTGCCTCTGTGGAAATCTGTTTGGTATAAATCTCTTACTCGTATATTGTATATTTGAAACTTTGACTCCATGCCCAACGTTTCTTGTTTTCCTTTTCAACCAGAAAATCCTTTTAAGAAAATTTGAGAGAACTTTTATATTTTTTAGTCCTTGTATATGTATTGTGAGAGAGCCCTCTCTGGTGGAAAAATGGCTGAGTTTTCCACCTAAAGCTTGGTTTGAAATAGGTTACCTTAGGTGTTATTCTTTTACAACCGGAATAAAATCTAAGTGCTAACACTATGTAATGGGAAGTTTTATTATGAGGTGAATGTGGAAGAAGACGCTGAGTTTTTAAAGCTTGTCATTTATAAACACTTATTCTCTCATGTTGACATGTCCAAAAGTTATTCATCTAACAAGTTAAATGATGCTTTCTATGGGATAGGCTATTATGAATCTTTAGAAAATGTGAACTTAAAGAGATTCTTATTATTTTTCTATTGGAAAGCTAGCGACTGCTAGCTTTCCTTGTTGCATAAGCATGTGTGCAATCGGTAGAAGAAAAATTCTTATGCTACAAGTAAAGCTAGCAGTCGCTGACTTTCCTTGATCTTTTGTCATGTGTTTATTTCAAAATAGAGCACATGGCACAAGCTCAAGGTATAAGCTAGCAACCACCAATCACTATGGACAAGATTTTTCTATTGGAAAGCCAGCGACTGCTAGCTTTCTTTCTAGCATAAGTATGTGTTATTATCCTAGAAGGAAATGCTTAAGCTAGAAGGAAAGCTAGTAGTCGCTAGCTTTCCTTGATCTTGTGCCATGTGCTTATTTGAAAATAGAGTACATGATACAAGTTCAAAGTATAAGCTAGCAACCACCAATCACCAAGCCCAGGGTTTTTCTATTGGAAAGCTAGCGACTGCTAGCTTTCTTTCTAACATAAGCATGTGTGTCATGCTAAAAGGAAATGCATTTGCTAGAAGGAAAGGTAGCATTCGTTAAAAATAGAGTACATGGCACAAGCTCAAGGTATAAGCTAACAACCACCAATCAACATGGAGAGGGTTTTTGTATTGGAAAGCTAGCGACTGTTAGCTTTCCTTCTTGCATAAGCACGTGTGTTTATGATAGAAGTAAATTCTTATGCTACAAGGAAAGCTAGTAGTCGCTAGCTTTCTTTGATCTGTTGCCATGTTCTTATTTCAAAATAGAGCACATGGCACAAGCTCAAAGTATAATCTAGCAACCACCAATCAACATGGACAGGATTTTTCTATTGGAAAGCTAGCGACTGCTAGCTTTCCTTCTAGCATAAGTATGTGTTATTATCCTAGAAGGAAATGCTTATGCTAGGAAGAAAGCTAGCAGTCGCTAGCTTTCCTTGATCTTGTGCCATGTGTTTATTTCAAAATAGAGCACATGGCGCAAGCTGAAGGTATAAGCTAGCAACCACCAATCACCATGGACAATGTTATCAATTGGAAAGCTAACGACTGCTAGCTTTCCTTCATGGCTAGAGTTTTTCTATTAGAAATCTAGCAATTGTTATCTTTCCTTCTAGCATAAGCACATGTGTGCTTATGCTAGAAGGAAATGCTTATGCTAGAAAGAAAGCTAGCAGTCGCTAGCTTTCCTTTATCTTGTGCCATGTGCTTCTTTCAAAATAGAGCACATGGCACAAGCTCAATATATAAGCTAGCAACCACCAATCACCATGGCTAGGGTTTTTCTATTGGAAAGCTAGCGACTGATAACTTTCTTTCTAGCATAAGAATGTGTGGTTATGCCAGAAGGAAATGCTTATGCTAGCTTTTTTTTTATCTTGTTCCGTGTTCTTCTTTCAAAATAGAGCACATGGCACAAGATCAACGTATAACCTATCAACCACCAATCACCATGCCCAGGGTTCGCTAGCTTTCCAATATCATAAGCATGTGTGCTTATTCTATGTAATCGGAAGTTTTATTATGAGGTGAATGTGGAAGAAGACGCTGAGTTTTTAAAGCTTGTCATTTATAAACACTTATTCTCTCATGTTGACATGTCCAAAAGTTATTCATCTAACAAGTTAAATGATGGTCTCTATGGGATAGGCTATTATGAATCTTTAGGAAATGTGAACTTAAAGAGATTCTTATTATTTTTCTATTGGAAAGCTAGTGACTACTAGCTTTCCTTGTAGCATAAGCATGTGTGCAGTCGCTAGAAGAAAAATTCTTATGCTACAAGTAAAGCCAGCAGTCGCTAGCTTTCCATGATCTTTTGTCATGTGTTTATTTAAAAATAGAGCACATGGCACAAGCTCAAGGTATAAGCTAGCAACCACCAATCACCATGGACAAGATTTTTCTATTGAAAAGCTAGTGACTGCTAGCTTTCTTTCTAGCATAAGTATGTGTTATTATCCTAGAAGGAAATGCTTATGCTAGAAGGAAAGCTAGCAGTCGCTAGCTTTCCTTGATCTTGTGCCATGTGCTTATTTGAAAATAGAGTACATGATACAAGTTCAAAGTATAAGCTAGCAACCACCAATCACCATGCCCAGGATTTTTCTATTGGAAAGCTAGCGACTACTAGCTTTCTTTCTAACATAAGCATGTGTGTCATGCTAAAAGGAAATGCATTTGCTAGAAGGAAAGGTAGCATTCGTTAAAAATAGAGTACATGGCACAAGCTCAAGGTATAAGCTAACAACCACCAATCACCATGGACAGGGTTTTTGTATTGGAAAGCTAGCGACTGTTAGCTTTCCTTCTTGCATAAGCATGTGTGTTTATGATAGAAAGAAATTCTTATGCTACAAGGAAAGCTAGCAGTCGCCATCTTTATTTGATCTGTTGCCATGTTCTTATTTCAAAATAGAGCACATGACACAAGCTCAAAGTATAATCTAGCAACCACCAATCACCATGGACAGGATTTTTCTATTGGAAATCTAGCGACTGCTAGCTTTCCTTCTAGCATAAGTATGTGTTATTATCCTAGAAGGAAATGCTTATGCTAGGAGGAAAGCTAGCAGTCGCTAGCTTTCCTTGATCTTGTGCCATGTGTTTATTTCAAAATAGAGCACATGGCGCAAGCTGAAGGTATAATCTAGCAACCGCCAATCACCATGGACAGTGTTATCAATTGGAAAGCTAACGACTGCTAGCTTTCCTTCATGGCTAGAGTTTTTCTATTAGAAAGCTAGCAATTGTTATCTTTCCTTCTAGCATAAGCACATGTGTGCTAATGCTAATGCTAGAAGGAAATGCTTATGCTAGAAAGAAAGCTAGCAGTCGCTAGCTTTCCTTTATCTTGTGCCATGTGCTTCTTTCAAAATAGAGCACATGGCACAAGCTCAAGGTATAAGCTAGCAACCATCAATCACCATGGCTAGGGTTTTTCTATTGGAAAGCTAGCGACTGATAATTTTCCTTCTAGCATAAGAATGTGTGGTTATGCCAGAAGGAAATGCTTATGCTAGCTTTCCTTGATCTTGTTCCGTGTTCTTCTTTCAAAATAGAGCACATGGCACAAGATCAACGTATAACCTATCAACCACCAATCACCATGCCCAGGGTTTTTTTCTTGGAAAGCTAGTCATTTCTAGCTTTCCAATAACATAAGCATGTGTGCTTATGCTAGAAGGAAATGCTTATTCTAGAAGGAAAGATAGCAGTCGCTAGCTTTCCTTGATCCTGTGCCACGTGCTCATTTCAAAATAGAGTACATGACACAAGCTCTAGGTATAAGCTAGCAACCAACAATCACCATGCCCAAGGTTTTTCTATTGGAAAGCTAGCGACTACTAGCTTTCCTTCTAGCATAAGCATGTGTGCTTATGCTAGAAGGAAATGCTTATGTTAGAAGGAAAGCGAGCAGTCGCTAGCTTTCCTTGATCTTGTGCCATGTGCTTATTTCAAAATAGAGGACATGGCACAAGATTACGGTATAAGTTAGCAACTCCCAATCACCATGGCTAGGGTTTTTCTATTGGAAAGCTAGCGATTGATAACTTTCCTTCTAGCATAAGCATGTGTGCTTATGCTAGAAGGAAATGCTTATGTTAGAAAGAAAGCTAGCAGTTGCTAGCTTTTTTTGATCTTGTGCCATGTGTTTCTTTCAAAATAGAGCACATGGCATAAGCTCAAGGTATAAGCTAGCAACCACCAATCACCATGCCCAGGGTTTATCTATTAGAAAGCTAGCAACTACTAGCTTTCATTCTAGCATAAATATGTGTGCTTATGCTATAAGGAAATGCTTAGGCTAGAACGAAAACTAGGAGTCACTAGCTTTTCTTGATTTTGTGCCATGTGCTTATTTCAAAATAGAGTACATGGCACAAGACCAAGGTATAACTTAGCAACCACCAATCACCATGCCCAGGGTTTTTCTTCTGGAAGGCTAATGAGTGCTAGCTTTTCTTCTAGCATAAGCATGTGTGCTTATGCTAGAAGGAAAGATAGTAGTCGCTATGTATTAGTAGTCGCTAAGCTAGGAGTCGCTTATAATTCAAAAAACTTCTACTATGTATTAGTATACTAATAGTGGCATCAAGTAGCATTGCTTGGGATTTTGTATTACTCTAGTTCCATATAGATGATATTCTTCACTAATCTACAATATAGGTTTAGATGACACCAAATAACTATTTTCAGGAGTACTTAAAATAGGGATGACTCCAATCAAGGATATTTGAATTTACTTTGAACTATTGATACAAAAAATAAATCTCAGTGAGCCATGATTATACAAACTTGCATGATCAATCATGGTTGGATGCCAACCTACTTAATAACTGCCTTCAATACTATTACAAGTTCCATGATTATACAAACCTGCATGACCGATCATGGCTGGATTCCAACCTACTTAATAACTACCTTCAATACTATTACAAGTTCTTAAGTATGAAAAAATTTTAGACATTTTTACAAGTTTTTCTAAGAATAGTTTTGTGTTTGTATTAAGATTATATACATTGATAACCAATCTTGTTTTGATTACGCTTTGTAGCTCCATCATAATTTATATGTAAAGTCCCTTTTGGCGGTGTGTTAAATTTTGAGTATTAAATTACAATACTATAGGATCTTTGTTGAGAGAATAACATCTACAGTATATCAATGCATGACAATCATAATATGACAAGCATCACAAGCATCACAAGAATCAAAAGCATAGAGACAAGAGACACAGAGTTTCCGTGGGGAAAACCCTAAGGTGAAAACCCCCACAACTTCCTCAGAGATAGAGAGAGCAATGGCTCAACCAAAATACAAGTAAATAACAATGAGATAGTCTCCTGGCAGATGATCCTCCTCCTCCTCACTAGTGCGCCACTTTCAGATAGATAGTGAGTTACTTTTCCGAGTGAGTAAAATAGAGATCTCCTATCTCTATTTATACTCACCTTTTTGCCCAGTGACTTACTGGGGCCGACTTGTTTACTTAAATACATCCAAATTATATTATATACTAATCAGGGCCGACCCCATAAGGTGGTCTAATAACCCATCGGCAAGTACACACACTTGCGACACTTGTCAATCCACATGACGACACTTCCTTATAGAGGAATAACACATCTCTTATAAGGGTACAACAAATATATATATAATACACAAATGAAATACATTCCGAAGTTACATATACATCAACACTCCCTCTTAACTAGGAAGGTATTTCTCGACACAGATCTGCTAGACAAGTCTTCTTCTCTGGATCATCGTCATCGATGCATCATCATCATCATCGTCACTGCTGTTGCTATCTCAACCAATCTCTGATTCTACTCATCATAGGAAGTTCTACAGAGCTAGTCCTTTTTCATACTGGATGTAGGCCCACCATCTACAGGTCTTCATCATCACTGGCCATACTGTGGAATCCTCAGGACTCATTACGTGCGTCACAAAACCTGGCTGCAGCATCGCAGGCTATTACGAGCACACAGCTCTACCTGTAGGATCTCCCAGGAGCACATTACATGTGACCCATCACAAAACCTGGCTGAAGCATCCCAGGCTGTTACGAGCACTCAGCTCTACCTGTCGGATCTCCCAGGAGCACATTACATGTGATCTCACCACAAAACCTGGCTGAAGCATCTGAGGCATTTTTCATCCTGTCCAGATCTCCCAGGAGCAAATTACATGTGGTCATGGGAAAACCTGGCTGAAGCATTTGAGGCCTTTTTCATCCTGTCCAGATCTCCCAGGAGCAAATTACATGCCATAGGACAAAACCTCGTAAGAGCATTTTCCAGATATCCCAGGGCACCGAATTACATGCCATATGCAAAACCTCAAAAGACTATCTGCAGATCTCCCAGGGCACAAATTACATGTCCTCCCAAGCAAAACCTCGCAAGAGCATTTTCCACATGTCCCAGGGCACCGAATTACATGTCATAGGCAAAACCTCGAAAGACCATCTGCAAATCTCCCAGGGCACAAATTACATGCTTTCCTGCACAACCTGATCCACGGCCATAAAATATCATCTGATGTACACATGATCAACCTGATCATCATCACTACAACATCCTGCTGCATGTCATCTGGAGAAGCTCGTCATCCATGATCATCCAAGTATCCACCTGATACATACATAGATACATGATCCACACAATGTATCCATCAGCATACATGATCTACCTGATCATACAAAGATACATGATCCACACAATGTATCCATCAACATACATGATCTGCCTAATCATATAAAGATACATGATCCACACAATGTATCCATCAGCATCCAACATGATGCGTTCATACAAAATACATACACATGATCCATCCGATCATATCCAGCATCCAACATGATGCATATACAAAATACATACACATGATCCAACCGATCATATCCAGCATCCAACATGATGCATACATACATACATATAATGATCCAACTGATCATATCCAGCATCCAACATGATGCATACACAAAATACATATAATGATCCAACTGATCATATCCAAGCAGAAACTAGAACATCCTCCTGATGTTCATCATCCAACGCTTACATCCACAGCCATGTGAAGGATCCCCCTTCCAACATGCTTGGAATGGCTTCAGCAAATGTGTCCATCACTTCTTCCTTGAAGTGTCCTCGATCTGAAGCACACCAAGCCTCTCTCTGAAGTACTCGAACTTCACCCTGGCTAGGGGCTTCGTCAGCACATCTACAATCTGCTCGTCTGTCACAACATATAGGAGTTTCAGAGCTCCTCTCTGCACCATATCCATGATATAGTGATATTTGATCTCTATGTGTTTCGACCTATCATGAAACACTGGGTTCTCAGACAGCTTCACACAACTCTGGTTATCACAGAAGATACCACTAGCCTCCAACGGGAGATCAAATAACTCAGACAGTAGCTTCCGTAGCCATACTGCCTCACAACTAGCTGAACAGGCTGCAACATACTCTGCCTCAGCTGTACTCAGTGCTACGCAGGACTGCTTCCTGCTAAACCAAGAGATCACACCTGATCCCATACTGAAGCAACACCCAGATGTGCTCTTCCTATCTGCAGCACTACCAGCCCAATCTGAATCAACATAACCCTGTAGGTTAAACTTTTGATTTGCTTCATACTTGAGCCCATAATCCACTGTACCCTTAAGGTACCTCAGAACATGCTTTATAGCAACAAGGTGAACACTCCTCGGATCCGTCAGGAACTGGCTCAATGTGTTCACAGCAAACCAAATGTCTGGTCTCGTGTTCGTCAGGTACATCATGGACCCAATCATCTGACGATACATAGAGACATCAACTGGCTCAGATGAAGCATCACATAGAAGCTTTAGATTCGATGCCATCGGTGTGGCCATGGCCTTGCAATCCATCATCCTGAATCTCTTCAGGATATCTACTGTGTACTTCCCTTGACCAAGGAAGATCCCACCTGCACTCTGCCACACCTCCATACCTAGGAAATAGTGCATCATTCCCAAATCTTTCATATCGAATTTAGCTGCAAGCTTCCTCTTAGTATCTGCAATCAGTCTGTCATCTCCTGTCACAAATAGGTCATCCACATACAGTAGTAGAATCACAGGATTCCCTTCCTCAACCTTGTAGTAAAGGTTGGAATCCGCTTTACTCTTGGTAAAGCCCAAACTAGATAGGAAACTGTCCATCCTACCATACCAGGTTCTGGGAGCTTGCTTCAAGCCATACAAGGCTTTCTTCAATCTGCACACATATGACTCCCTGTCATGTATTTCAAAACCGACTGGCTGTTCCACATATACTTCCTCTTCTACTACACCATTCAGGAAAGCAGTCTTGACATCCATCTGGTGTATTTTCCATTTCATAGCTGCAGCCAGGGCAAGTATTGTTCTGATGGAAGTATACCTGGCTACAGGTCCAAAAGTTTCTTCATAATCTATTCCCTCTTTCTGAGAGAATCCACGGGCTACGAATCTTGCTTTGTATTTCTCCACACTGCCATCTGCAGCATGCTTGATTTTGAAAATCCATTTAGAAGTCACAACGGACTTCTCTTTAGGTCTTGGGACAACATCCCAAACATCATTCTTCATTATTGATTGGTATTCCTCAACCATAGCATCCTTCCATTCTTTATTTTCTGCTGCCTCTTCATAACTGGAAGGCTCTTTGTTCATAATGTCACAGAGTAAAGCAACATAACTGGTGTGTGATCTGGTTCTCTTCTTTGCTCTATGTTCTTCTTCTAGAATGCCAAATCTTTCAGCATCATGAATGAGCTCTCTAGCCCATATAGGTTTCCTCTTGTGAGAGTTATCTTCACGAGGTGGATCAACAGGTTCTTATGGATCTTCAAACTCACGAACAGTTTTTGGAACTGCTTCAGTCATGGTAGTGTCCTGAAATCTTATTTCCTTAGGTTCTTCATAAACTTCGGTAGGTGCCTTTCTTGATTTGATGAATGCTGAGTTTTCATCAAATGTTACATCCCTACTGACATCAATTTTCTTGAACCCTGGAAAGTATATTTTGTAAGCCTTCGAACTTTCACTGTAACCCACAAAGATACCCTTCTTTCCTGAAGGATCTAGTTTAGTCCTCTTTTCCTTTGGGACATGAGTGTATACTGGACAACCAAATATTTTGAGATGGCTGGCTTCAGGTTTCTTACCAGAAAAGACTTCTTCTGGTGTCTTGTTGTCCAATATCTTGTGGGGTGTTCTGTTCTGCACATATACAGTTGTTCTAGCTGCTTCTGCCCATAGATGCATAGGAATATCTTGGTCATGCAACATTGCCCTTGCTGCTTCCATGATAGTTCTGTTCTTCCTTTCTGCAACTCCATTCTGTTGAGGATTATAAAGAGCAGTCAACTCCCTCTTAATCCCTGAATCACTGCAAAGCTTCTTGAAGTCATTTGAGGTGAATTCTCCACCATTGTCGGATCTGAATGTTTTGATCTTTTTGTTAGTTTGATTCTCCATCAAGGTTTTGAATTCCTTGAATTTATCAAGCACCTCATCTTTGCCCTTCAAGAAGTATACCCAAGTCTTCCTGGAGAAGTCATCAATAAATGAGACATAGTAAACATACCCACTCAGGGAACTGGATGACATAGGGCCACATATATCTAAGTGGATGATTTCTAGGATGTCTTTTGCCTTGCTTTCACTGCTTGCGA
This sequence comes from Larix kaempferi, assembly GCA_027924585.1. Classification (NCBI taxonomy): domain Eukaryota; kingdom Viridiplantae; phylum Streptophyta; class Pinopsida; order Pinales; family Pinaceae; genus Larix; species Larix kaempferi. Next base: position 18,627,916 of record BSBM01000779.1, read on the forward strand.
AAGCCTTCTTAATGTTCTTACCTTTTTCACATCCTTTGCAAACACCTTCATTTTTGGTCTTGATTTCAGGAAGACCCTCTACTACCTTGCTTGCAATTGGAAGTGCTCTGTAGTTCATGTGAACAAGTCTTCTATGCCAAAGTTCACTTGGCTCCATGGATTCATGCACCATGGCATGTTCAGGTTGTCCCTTCAATTTATACAAGCCTCCCTCTTGCTCTCCAATCACTACTGCATCATCTATGTTCTTTCCCTTTGGCCACATTAGGACTTGGCCATCCACAAATGCAACCCTCATACCTTTTGCATCCAATGCAGAGATGGAGAGTAAGTTCTTATTGAGTCCAAGCACATAAAGGACTTCTTTCATCTTCAAAGATTTTCCCGAATCTAGGTTGTAGGAGGCTTCACCACTTCCTTTGATTGGGTATTGATAATCATCCCCAAGTTTCACCTTATGGGGTGATTCATGTTCATATAGATTCACAAAAGATTCTTTAAACCCAGTCATGTGTTTGGAAGCGCCACTATCAATCAACCAATCATTACAGCCATGGGAGATGGTACCTGTGAGAGCAGAGATCAGAACATACTCTTCTTCACTTGATGAGTCATCATTGCTATCACTTTCTACCCTAGCCTTCTTCTTTGGAGGTTCATCATCTTCGGCAGCATGAGCATGAAATCTTCTTTTGTTGCCCTTCTTCTTCTTGTTGGGGATGTTATTGTCCTTCTTGTTCTTGCGACAATTTATGGCAATATGTCCTTTCTCATTACAGGTGAAGCATATTCTTCTTTCTTTGAAGTGATGTGAAGATCTCTTGGAGTGAGATGGATCTTTCTTGGACTTTCCTTTCCTGGTGTGAGCTGTGAGAGCTTGATCTTCATTCCCCATCTTTTCTTCTCGTGCCACAAGCCTTGCTTCTTCTTGTGAGCATTCTTCCCGTATTCTACTGAAGGAGATCAACTTATTCCTTGCACAAATTCCTTGGATAAAGGAATCCCATGACCTGGGTAGGCCATTTAGAGTGGTCATCACCACTTCACCATTCTCCACCATTTCATCCACTGCTTCTAGTTGTTCCTTGATTTGGGAGACCCTTGAAAAGTAAGATTGAATGGTTTCTCCATTCTGAAACTTCACTGCTTTCAATTGGTTCCGCAGGGTCATCTTCTGATTTATGTTCTTTCCTTCAAACAGCTTGGTCAAAGAGTCAAACATCTCCTTGGGTGTCTTAAGAGAAGACACATGGGGTATGAGATGGTCTTTGATAGAATCAACAATGATTCTCTTTGCCTTGACCAAGTTCTTCTTGTGCAATGCCTTGGCCTCTTCATCCTCTGGGTTAGGGATGTCTTCTTTCACATATGAGTCCAACTCATTCTCTTCAAGGATTAACCCAATCCTATACTTCCAGGCTCGGAAGTTATCAGCTCCTTCAAGCTTATCCTCGAGCTTGGTGTGAAGAGACATCTTTAAGAGTACTTCAAATGGAAATAGAAAAGATTTAGGACTTACCACTTGAAGTGCTGAAAACTAAATCTGGTCTCGGATTAGGGTTTGTCAGAGAAACCCTAAAAATTCAAAATGTGAATTTCAAAATTCCAAAAGGATAGAAAGATGCGCCTTGGAGAGCTGATCATCCTAGTACATTCAGAATTTTAGATCAGAAAGGTCTTGCCCTTCAAAATTGCCTTTTTGTCCTCCCGGGTTCACTAGGGAGAGCCCTAAATTAGGGTTTGAGTTTCCCGGAGATCTACCCAGCCAAAAATCTCGATCCAAAGCTCTAACCTTCGATTTTTGCAAGGATCTTCCAGCTGTACCTTCAGTTTCTAGAAATTCCTATTTTTGTGGAAACCCTAATTTTTAGGGCCAAATCTGAAAATGCTCGGAACTGAATTCTGATTGGATAGATAGATGCGCCTTGATGAGTAGATCCAATCTACTATACTGAATTTCAAAAATCTGTGGAGAGAAACCCAATAAACAAGGAATACAAGCTTTCGTCACTGCAAAATGTCTTCTTCTCAGTTAAGCTCTGATACCATGTTAAATTTTGAGTATTAAATTACAATACTATAGGATCTTTGCTGAGAGAATAACATCTACAATATATCAATGCATGACAATCATAATATGACAAGCATCACAAGAATCAAAAGCATAGAGACAAGAGACACAGAGTTTCCGTGGGGAAAACCCTAAGGTGAAAAACCCCACAACTTCCTCAGAGATAGAGAGAGCAATGGCTCAACCAAAATACAACTAAATAACACTGAGATAGTCTCCTAGCAGATGATCCTCCTCCTCCTCACTAGTGCGCCACTTTCAGATAGATAGTGAGTTACTATTCCGAGTGAGTAAAATAGAGATCTCTTATCTCTATTTATACTCACCTTTTTTCCCAGTGACTTACTGGGGCCGACTTGTCTACTTAAATACATCCACATTATATTATATATTAATCAGGGCCGACCCCATAAGGTGGTCTAATAACCCATCAGCAAGTACACACACTTGCGACACTTGTCAATCCACATGATGACACTTCCTTATAGAGGAATAACACATCTCTTATAAGGGTACAGCAAATATATATATATATAATACACAGATGAAATACATTCCGAAGTTACATATACATCAACACGGTGGGGACTAAATGGTGGGGAACAATGTTTAATTTGCACAACAAACTGATGCGATACCCTTTTTAGCTATTACAAGTACATTATTTTTTTGTAGATTGTGTTTTGCCTAAAATATAAGAGCACACTTTACATGGTTTAACCTTAACTACAAATTATAATTCAATTGCGTGTTACAGAATTTGTAGGAGCGACAATGGAAAGTATAATTTTCACAAAAGGGGACTATGTTGACCTCCTAGTTAATGGTCAAGTTATTGGGCTAGGAAAGGTTGAATCTACAAAAGTTGGAACTTATTATGGTGGAGGAAGGGTTGTTGCAGGTTATGTTATGGTTTTGATAATTGATGTCACTCAACCACATTTGATTGTGGAATATGTTGATGAAGGGGACAAACATCCATGGAGGACTACAGATTTGAGGCACACCATAGGTAAATCAAATACCAAAGCATGTGTTAAGAATTATTCATAGTTTATTGAATGTTTTTTTGAGAAAATACTAAGTTTGTTATGTTTGGTGTACAGGTGCAAATGTTTGTTCAACATTTTCTATTGGAGACAAAGTATATCTTTTACAACATGGAGTGAAGGTGGGTGAGGGCTCCATATTTAATACAGAGCTTGGGAATAAGGTTCATGGAAATATTGTAAAGAAAGGATGCATAGTGGTTAGAATTGAGAAGGTGTTAAAAAATGATGCTCCTTTACCACATCCAACTGGATTTGAGGAAACACTAGGGGGTGCAATAGAATCTTATGAGATTTGGCCCGAAATAGATTTGAAACCTCATTGTGAAGATCAACCCATAAATATTCCACAAGATAGGGCTGCATTCACATGTACAAGGGTTTCTCTTACACATGGATGCATAGGAACAATTATGTGCATTGCCAAAGGAATGATAGTTAATGTCCATGAGGATGACATGGTTGTGGGTGAAACACTAGGTGAAGATAACTTTGGTGTTTTTGTGGAAGAGATACATGGGTATTGTGAAAGATGCAAGATTGGGGATAAGTCTATACATGGATTGGTTAGATGGCCAATACATAAATTGGTGGACAACATAGGTGAGATGTTAAGGGTCAAGACAAAGTACAAAGAGCCACCCATGGAAATGCTGATATGGGATGTTATAGAGGATACAAGTCCTTTATACCAATGGGATGGGGATCTTTATAATCAAAAAGATCAAGATGTTAATGTTCTTAATGCATCGAGGCCATATAAAAAGATTAAACGAGCTATGACAAGAGAAAAAGTTGCAAAACATCAAACCAAGATAGATAAAGAGAAAGAAGTCCGACTTTTGGCTGCAGATGAATGTTGTAAACAAGATTGTCTTCAACATGTGGATAGGAATGCCATTGCAAATGCTAGAAGGGATATGGAATGCAAAGACAAAAATGGTATCAGGGAATTTGTATTGAATTCACTTGTTTCAAACACTATCATGTCAATGAGCCATGGCCATGGCCTACCTCCTATTATTAGAAAAGTAAAGGACATGAGATTTGATGGTAATGTTATTTGTAAGAAAGCATGGTACAAGGTACATAAGATTCCTCAAAGCACCTTCTATAGCTACCAACATAATTTTGAACAAGGACATATGGAATCCATTCATGGTAACACCAATACATGTAAAGCATGTGCACATACTGTGGCGGCCATAGAAATACTGCATAAAATTGTAATGGACAATTCAGATTTTTTTCCAAACCAAACACGTCAAGTCGAAGCAGATGGAACTTCTTCTCCTCTAAGATTGTTGCCTTCGACTTACACACAAAGCTCTTTGTTAAAAGAGATCAATGTGGGTTTGGAAAAGCTCAATTGTCCATTAATATCACAACCAACAATGAGCAAGATTGGGAACACTCATTTTTGAGACGTGGCATTCTCAAAGAACACCAACTTCAGTAAATGTAGTGAATGTATTGTGTTGAAAGCACAAATGAAGTCAGCAACTACAAGAGAGTTGGAAGAAACGGCACGCGCTAGATTGAACAAACATAACAAGATCGTTATGTGCGGAAGACATTGCTACTATGCCCACAGAATCATGTCAGAGAGGTTTCCAAGGGAGTATTTGAGTATTATCCATGATAAAATGGATAAAACAAAGACTTCAATTCCAAGGCTACACGTCAAATCAAAATCTATTGTAGGAATAAACTTGGGTTTGTCATTGACAGGTATGCTAACACATGGGCATAAGACAGGAGGTTTTGGTCATTTCTCCCTACCATTTGTACATATGGGATCACAATTTACCATTACATCACTTGCTAAGTGCTTAAGGGACCTTGAAGACCCACATCTTGATATGTATGGTGATCTTCTTTATGAGAGTGGAAGTTCAAGAAACCCACTTTCAAATGCATTACTTGACACCTCTATTTACTCAAAATGTAGAGTGTACAAGGATGAATTTTTATCTCATGGAAGATTAGAAAATCAAGATATCGATTTTAAACCTCTTCCTCCACATTTATTGTTACAATTGGATAATGCAGCAAGTGATAATAAAAATCGTTATCTTTTCATGTTTCTATCACTTCTCACTGCACTTGGTGTCTTCATCACTATTGAGGTTGGGTTCTTGCTCATGGGACACACCCATGAAGACATAGACGGCACCTATGGGAGAATGTCTTCCAGCTTGAAAAGTAAAGATATATATTCTCTACCTGAGATGATGGATACATATCGCAAAATTGAAGAAAAAAGAGTGTTTCCACCTAAACTGATTGATAAGGTGTATGACTTCAAAAGATTCCTTAATGGATACATCAAGGAAGGAAAAAATGCACTAGTTGGACATCTTAATGTTCAGTACTTCCAATTTCTTGTACTCAATGATGTTCCGGTATTAAGGTATAAAGAATCCATAAGAGATGTTGAGTGGTCAGAACTAGTTGAGTTATGGAATACAGATGATGAAGGTCGATCTAAACTGCCCATAGGGAAGCCATCTTTCTTACATCCCAAAGAGAATGAAATCTATTTAAAAGAACTAAAAGAAGGGATAACATCATACATAAAAATGTGAAAAGACACAATGGGTGGTGAGGATTTGCCAATTGTTACACCAGAATGGAAAAATAAGGTAGAGTATTGGGAAAGAGTTCTTGATACTTTATATGAAGATTACAATGATCATACAACAGTGGATGCAAGTGATTCATCTTCTGAGGATTTCTGGCCCAAGACAAGGCAAACTCCAGATGTTGGTCGTAATGCGCTTCATGTAATCTCAAATATTATGGATGGGGATTTTGATACTATGACATGTGAACCCGTGTATGTTGGACCCAAGTGCAATAAGCCAAAGACAACATTCAACCCTATTAATGATGTTGAGAAAGGAAAGATGTTGCTAGTTAGATCAGGAAACGAGGATGAAGGGGAGATGATTTGGATGGCAAAAGCCACCTCAAATATATTTCAAGATGATGAAAGTGATACTCTTCATGTTAAAGTTGATTGGTGGAAGCCCGGTTCAGGGAAATACAATGGAAAAGTATTAGAAGAATATTGGGTACCAAATCCTGATGACATAGAGCTTAGATCTATTCCAATTGATACCATAGTTTGGGCATGGATGGCTAAGAAAGAACATTGCAAGAAGGCCAAGATAAATAAACATGGTGTACAAGCTGTCCTTGACCTACTTGAACGAATAACATGAGATTAGGTGGAGATGATTCATGGATGTAATTTTGTTCTTTGGAGGACCAATTAATACATGAAGAAACATTTTTCAATTTTTCTTGTATATTGAATATTCTCTTCAAATTTATTTCAGGAGTTTTATATTATTTGGTACAAATATGAAAATTTTGTTTAAATTGCAATGTATTCATGTGACGATACTTCATGCAAATTACATGACACCATGAAATATTAAACTTTCAATGATTTGCTTATATTAACATAACTTCTCCCATAACTTGGATAATCAAGTCCAATAATGCACTTAAAATCAATATCTTCTAGTTTAGGCCTATTAAAACTATATTGGAGTTAATTTGGCATATTAAAACTATATTGGAGTTAATTAGCATTGTCTTCAATGTAATACGTTCAAACACCAAACAATATCTAACATGGAAATTACAAATTCCAATGCTTTGTCTAGATCGACATAACTTCTCACTCCATCAAACTTGGATAATCAAGTTCAATAATACATTTAAAAGCATCATCTTCTAGATACGATCTATTAACATGATAATGTTGGGCTAGCTAATTCGTATTCTTTTCAATATGATACATTCAAACACTTCATGAATATATATTATAATAAAATAAATTAAATTGTACTACTTTGTTTCTATTCCAATTCATAACAAAATTATTTATTTTGATCATTAAAAAACACGCCTAGACTTATAAAATATTTTCTTTTGACATCTGTAAAATGTTTCCAATAAAAATTACCAATAAAAGTTCATAATAATTTGATTTTGATTGTTAAATGACACACAAATACTTATAAAATATTTTGATTGTTAAATGCACTACCAATAAAAATTCATAATAATTTGATTTTGATTGTTAAATGACACATAGATACTTATAAAAAAAATTGATTGTTAAATGCACTTTTAATAAGTTTAGTGGGTTTTCACTTTTGTATTTGTAAGAAACAAAAATGTACTTCAATGTTTCTATTCTAATTCATTGATTTCAAATGTACCACACTTCTCGATCCATCAAACTTGGTTAATGGAGTCCAGTAAAGCACTTACAAGCAACATATTATAGACTGTCTATAAAAACTTTATTATCGGAATAGCTAATTAATGTTTTTTAATGTAATATGTTCAAACATTTCAAAAATAAATACTGGACATACAACATATTATAGACTTTGTCTATAAAAACTTTACTATGGGAGTAGCTAGTTAATGTTTTTTCAATGTCATATGTTCAAACATTTCAAAAATAAATACTGGACACTTGCAATAACTAGAATGGGTTTTCCCTCTTTCTTCATGTATTTGAAAAAAAACCAATTGTACTATAAAATTTATATTCTAATTAATAATTTTTTTTTACCTTAATTGGTATACTTAGACTTTATCCAATACAATATTTTCTCTTGTTGGCTCTAAAATAGTGTCAACCACATATCATAATATATAGTATTGAATAATGAATATTTCTTTAAATGTTAGATGATTATATTTATATTATAAAAAGGAATCTAGGCTTAACCAATCAACATAATCCAAAGTAATAATTGATAGTTAACAATGTCCAAAACATATAGAAACTTGTGGGCTCATAATAATCCCATAAAATGAAGGGAAAAAGTGAAGTGCCTAAGTACCTATTGTGCTATATACTTGACAAAAATGTCCTAAGGCATACAATAGACAATACATATAAAGGGAAGAAAATAAAATAGAGTATGACCTAATTTTCCATGTTGTTGCTCATAGATATGTTATCGATTATTTTTCTAGTCAATATTCTAAAGATTATTAGGGGTAGTGTCATCATCCACAAGTACAATATTACAATGACTATAGGAGCTAATACGTCTTCATGGTATTAGAGGTTTCACCTAATTCCTAGACATTTCTAGTTCTCATTGTCTCTTGAAGTTGAGCAAAACCCCCCATGTTCTAGCCACCCATTATCAATATTGAGAATTACTAAGTTATTATGCAAATACATAAATTTGTTATAGTAACAAACACATTGACTGTTATGTCATTAAATAGCTTTCTAGGTCACTTTAAAATGGTGACAATCTCTTACTAATATGGTAATTCAACACATGCACAATATATGCTTTATCAAATTATAAATAAAATGGTTAATACTTTCAACATACAAATAATGCCATTAGATAAATTAATAGGTAAGAAATATTAATACAAATTACAAATTATAATAATAAAATAATGTAAAGAATCTAAGTTTAAGCATAGGAAGATATGCTTCAACTTAATATAACTTTGATTTTATATAGCTTATAATGATAATATTGTAAAAAAAATGGTGAATATATAGCTTGAAATGAGTGAATTAAGTAATTTTTAGGTTTTTCATTTTTTGAAAACTCAATCTTGTTGAAGTTCTAAATTCTAGATCCGTACTCGACAATACATATAAAGGGAAGAAAATAAAATAGAGTATGACCTAGTTTTCCATGTTGTTGCTTGTGTTTATGTTACTAATTGTTTTTCTAGTCCATATTTTAAATATGATTAGGGGTAGTGTCCTCATCCACAGGTTCAATATTACAGTGACTATATGAGCTAATAATTTTTCATGGTATTAGAGGTTTCAGCCAATTCCTAGGCATTTCCAGTTCTTGTTGTTTCTTGAAGTTGAGAAAAAATCCCCATGTTCTAGCCACCCATTATCAAGATTGGGAATTAATAAGTTACTATGCCAATACATAAATTTGTTACAGTAACAAACACATTGACTGCTATATCATTAAATAACTTTGTAGGTCACTCTAAAATGGAGACAATCTCTTACTAATATGGTAATTCAACACATGCACAATATATGCTTTATCAAATTATAAATAAAATGGTTAATAATTTCAACATACAAATAATGCCATTAGATAACTTAATAGGTAAGAAATTTCTTGCAACATCTATTGTTCATGAGATGAGGTAAACCTTGATCAACTCAAATATTAATACAAATTAAAAAATTATAATAATAAAATAATGTAAGGAATCTAAGTTTAATATTAGGAAGATATGCTTCAACTTTATATAAATTTGATTTTATATAGCTTATATTGATAATATTATAAAAAAATGGTGAATATAAAGATTGAAATGAGTGAATTAAGTAATTTTTTGGTTTTTCATTTTTTGAAAACTCAATCTTGTTGAAGTTCTAAATTCTAGATCCCTTGTATAATTCCAAATTTAATGAAATATGTGTTAAAACCCTTGTTCCGGAGATGGCACAATAGCACCATTTTCAGGTGTTTGATGCACAGTGGGGGGGGGTAACTGAAACTGAGTGTCTCGAATCCATCGGAATCAACATATTCATGACTAGAGTCATGGTCTTGGTTCTATGGGAATTTTTTCCAGGCCCCCTGTGTCTATTCAAGGACACTTTGAGGATTTTCTCCAGGGGCACCGAGCACAAACCGGTGAGCACACTTGGATACATTCAACTCGTACACATGCATATGGCCATTATGTATAAGTTCATGATGGTCATGCTCTCCCGGGAGCCTTCGGATCAGAAATGAACCCCTTGCACAAAATTGGCATGGCCTTCACTAAGCAAAACCCTAGTTGTAGAGATGGCACACTAGCACCATTTTCGAGCATTTGAGTCATGGTGGGGGGGTCCCCTAGTTGAAAAATGACGTCGTGAATCCATCGGAATCAATGAATTCACGACCAGAGTCAAGATTGTTGTGCTATGGGAATTTTTTGCAGGTACCCTATGGGCATTCAAGGACACTTTGAGGATTTGCATCAAGGACACCGAACCCAAACCGATGAGCAGACTTGGATGCTTTCATCTCCCACACATGCATATGGCCATTTTGGATGTGTTCATGAAGGCCACGCTCTCCTGGGATCATTTGGATCAGAAATGACCACCTTGCACAAAATTGGCATGGGATTCACTTAGAAAAACCCTAGTTTTGGAGATTGCACAATACCACCATTTTCGGGCATTTTAGGAATGGTGGTGGGGGTACCCTAGCTAAAACTCTATGTCTTGAATCCATTGGAATCAAACGATTCACAACTGGATTCACGGTTTTCGCTCTATGGGAATTTTTTCCATGCACCCCGTGGCCATTCAGGGACACTTTGAGGATTTTCTCAGGGGGCAAGGAACCCAAACTAGTGAGAAGACCTGGATTCTTTCAGCTCCCACACATGAATATCACCATTGTGGATGTGTTCATGATGGCAACGCTCTCCCGGGAGCCTTTGGATCAAAAATGATCCCCTTGCACAAAATTGGCATGGGGTTCACTCAGCAAAACCCTAGTTCTAGATATGGCACAATACCACCATTTTTTGAATTTGAGGAACGATGGGGGGGCCTAGCTGAAATGCAACATCCCAAATTGATCGAAATCGATGGATTCGTGACCAAAGTCTCGGTATTGGTGCTACATGAATTTTTTCTAGGCACCCCGTGGCCATTCAGGGACACTTTTGTTAGAAAAACACGATCGCAGAGCAATAACAATAAACAAGATGCGAATATAAATTACACAGACACATTACAAGAGAGACACCAATATATCATGGTTCACCCAAGATGGTTTATGTCCATAGTGAAATTGCCAATCGTTATTATTATACCATCTAGCAAAGTGAAGAGATACAACTCGCATCACAGCCACTGCAACTTCCTCTTCACACTCTCTCAGTGTCTCTTACACAATATCAGAGATCTTTACAATGTCTAATGACTAATACATCAACCCTAGCCATATTACAATGTCTTTCTTATAAAGGGGAAATACAATGGGAAAATACCACAGGTTACCCAAAACCATGGGCCTATAAAACAACCCCAAAAATTTCCTTCGGGGGCACCATCCTCGATCCCTTGTGGGGTAAGGATTTGCCCCCCCAGACCCCCCCCGCTGGGGTGAGCGTACAGTCCTTTTGCATATAATATGAAGTTGGGGTACAAACAATGATGAATAATAATATCTCTGAATCTCGTAGATCATGCTCGACAACCAACAACTTTGAGGATTTGCTATGGGGGCACGAAACCCAAACTAACAAGCAGACTTGGATTCTTTCATATCCCACATGTGCATATGGCCATTGTGGATGTGTTCATGATGGTTAATATTTCCCAGGAGCCTTTGGATCAAAAATGACCCCCTTCCAAAAATTGGCATGACCTTCACTCAACAAAACCCTAGCTCTGGAGATGGCACAATACCACTGTCTCTCGAAGCTTGAGGCATGGTGAGCGGGGTCCCCTAGCTGAAACCCGCCATCCCTAATCCATTGGAATTGATGGATTCAAAACTGGAGTCATGGTTTTGGTGTTATGGGAATTGTTTCCAGGCACCCCATGGCCATTCAAGGACACATTGAGGATTTGCTCCAGGGGCACTGAATCCAAATCGACGAGAAGACTTGGATTGTTTCAGCTCCCAAATGTTCATTGTCATGTCTCCTCTTACCAATTTTATTTTTTGCATGGGCCTACAGCCCTATAGTACTGTTCATGGTTACACCACTAGGTAGTAATTATACTTAGAAAAATATCAAAAGCATAACAATTTAAGTAATGTTTTTACCCAAGTGCTATAGTCCTTCAAACTATATGCACCCTTACGTCTTAAGTGTCGTAATACATGCATACTTGAACAAGTGCGTGTGATGTAGAGGTACTTTATTTCGACATGATGACACATCCAAACCTCTATAACTACAACAAGGGTGTAACACTCCATGACATGCCTAAGCAGTATGCATATAACACTTAGACTATGGTCTAGTATATATGCATGCAATAAAACCATGATGTTCCAGATCCTGGTATCTTTTCCAACTCACTCAGCCTATACCACATCTATATGTATTTAACACTATACATAGGCATGCCATCGTAAACTAATATCATCATTAATACTTCAATTGAGATAGCCACAACTCTCTTCATTGAAGAACATATGTATTGACTACATACATATATATTTATATATCAACTTATATTAATGATAATTCCTAACATTACGATTCCCACATGCAAAGGTTCTATAGTGCAAAAGTTATTTATTAACTCAATTAACAACTATGTACTAAATTGACCATGACTATTAATACACACACACACACACACACACACACACACAGATATATATATATATATTAATACATATCATGCCATATAAAAAAAGTATACTTGTTGTCATAAACATAATAGTTTCAATACTTTGCACCACCATGCAAATCGACTCACCCAAATAACAATATAGATATTAAATTCGGGGCCATAACATAAAATTTATGAATAGAAGTGGATGTAAATATATATAAGGTTATATATATATATATATATATAGAGGGCATAGCGCTCCTTTTTAAGGCTTAAGGCGCCACCCCAATATGTACATAATATATGGAATAATAACTATGTAAAACGTTAGCCTTAAGGCTCAACGCATACACTTAAACATATAATGATTCGTTAAGGTGTGGCGTCGCTAATGGAAGCCGACTCTACCACACAACATGTCTCACTATCCACAACATTCACACTTAACGTTATAAAATTAAGACCGGTCAACAAATATCCATTTGAGGGTATTCATGCTGCCACGATGATAATGACATGGAGCCTACGAATGAACATAGCTCGACTTCAACATTAGACGTGGATAAATGATGTCTGACTCAGCTGGTTGTAAGCTGGCTCACTCGAACCGGTGGCCTACTTGGTTTGTGGTTTGCGCCACTTAGGCTAAACCATTCTAGCTACACGTTTTAACCCCGCTCATTACTGCCTTGTTGGCAAGTGATGGAGACTCAGGATCACGTGGATAGAGGGTCTCCCACATACTATGTTTCAAGGCTTGGCGACATGGTGAACATGGTGGTTCATCCCATTTATGGAACTCTGTCAATGGAAAGTTATACTGAGGCGTACCATACACCAAACTATGCACTGCATTAAAACCTTCCTTCGTTCCGAGCCATTGATGGTGATTCGGGATAGTGCATGGATAGTTGTGATATGTTTGACACCGTCGATCTAGGCGATGGCCTTTTGCGCCCAGCCATCTCCATGCCTACATTAATTTCATTCCTTTACCGGTTGTAGTGGTTTTGACCTACCCTTACCGGTCTTCAGCATTGATAGTCCCTTCTCTTGGCATTCAGCTCTTTTGTTCTTCGGCTGTGACGCGAGCTTAGGCTCTACGCAGGGTATGGTGAAGGTCTACTACCAAGATAGGGAACCTCACTTCCAGAGATGCACACGGTACCAGTTAGCACCCTATTCAGCTTGGTCACCATTTCAATGTAAGTGACAGTGTTTACTGCTTGCACCATCTTTATGTTTTATAAGATGTCGTGGATTATTGTATGTTACGTTTACATTTTGCATGTTAAAGGCCCCAATTTTGACCTTCGTGGTGTTGTTGTGGCAGGTGCAACCAGAGCCGAGTTGCACTGTGACTCGTTGCTTCACCAGTTAGTGTCACACATCCCTCCCTTTTACAATTTCGTAGTGGCATTGTTTACTTTCATTATCAATTGGATTTGGGTATCCTTGTGGTTTTACCTCTTGCCACGCTATAATGTGCAAGGAACCAATGACAATGGTGGAGTTGAAGCACTCCCACGAGCTTGTAACCAATGTGGGGTCATGGCGACTTGATAAGCTCAATAGGTAACTTGCCGTCCCAACTGCCTCGGGTTTTGTTTACCCCGTCGGTGGGGGCGGAGTTACTAAATCGCTGTCAATTGAGGTTAGGATTTTCTCCTGCTTTCGCTTGCATTTTATTAAGGAGCATGGCCTTTGGCCAAAATGATAGGGGCATGAAGCCATCCTATGAGAGATTCACTGTGACCTCTATTGTGCTCCATTGTCATTGCAGGGTTTTTGTGCACTTAAAGAATTGTAGTCCAGGGGACTCCACACTGTCATATGTAGTCAAGAAAATCTTGAACGACGCTCTACCCCTGGTAGAGGCGTTGGGATTATATGTAACCGGCTTTATTGTAATTAAAGTGGCAATTCCATAGCCTTTACGATTCCATACTCTATCTGTAGGTTTGGTTTGAAGTTGAATTATAAATGATAACTTGTTTGCAAGCCCAGCTTAACTTGAAAGGCCCGCTACGACTCTCGTCGGGTCTGTATGTTATTTATGATTGGATATGCATTTTGGAAAACGTGATTTAATTGTATAAGTGCCCTCGACATTTGATATTATTATGCAATGTATCCATTTAGCTTCACCACTGTATGTGCATAGCGATTTAATGTTAGATGCATGATGTTAATACGCGCATACAGATTCGTTGCTAGTAGTATATGCTTTGAATGCGTCGCTTAATGCTCAATTCGAAGAAATCGTTCTCATACCATGTATCCTCCATGATTTCATTTGCATTCATAACAACATAGTGTATTATGGTTTTTAATTCGTGTAGAATGAATGGTTAGGGTAAAGGCGTTAAGCCTTCCCACCGAATGGACAAATGAATGTTTAAGTGCAGTGATTCGCTGTCTCATTCTTCAACAATGTTAATTATATAAAATGCGCTTATATGCTGCAATGTTTAATTATTAATATGTGGACTGCATCTATGCCCAACATCATTTTCTTATTTAAGGTATTCAATACACTATTAAACAATAGGTGAAAACACCAGGCTATAATACAATGCACGAGTGAAGGTATACATGTATCTTACCATATATTAATATTAATGGCAGCGATACTAAGGGTAAAACCCTTAGACACTTAAAATCATTTTCATTCAGTAATTATAGAATTTCAAAAATCGCATTCATTCTATATGCATATATAGGTTACGGCAACCTAGGCTATACATGAGTCGCATATCGCCATCAGCGAATACATTCACATCCATATTAATAAATGAGTATTACAATGCTATTGGATAAGCATTAGTCATTTAACTCAGAATGATGTTTAGGCGTAGATTCAACTCAAAAATATAGCAATGTATAGTGTCTTTCAATACTCAGCAATTTAACCTGGAATGCCATTTAATTACATATAGTCGATTTTGACTAGATCTAAATAGAGTAACAAACTTTGTCCAAAATAATAACTCAGAACTATAACAGGTTTGAACTCTATCATTATCAGAGTCGATCTTTTCTGAAATAAACTCTACTTTGAAAGAGTTGATAAACATAAGGTCTAGGCATGTAAACCTTTAGGTTTACAGATATGCCCTATTGGCAGCGTTATAATGAAAGACATAAGATCGTTATTAAATATTGGAATATATTTAAATACAAACACCTGCAATATGAAAACATGCCTCAGTAACCCTAGGTTAGCACATGATTCATATCAGTATTATATTAGATGTTGTATACATTTTCAATAGTATAGGGGGTCTTAATGCTGTATATCTACTGCAAATAGCATGTAGGTATTTTCACAGCCAGCCCATAACACAAATATTCCAAATCTGTAAAGATGATCATAAGATAAACTCATTACATAGATCTAGTTATTTAGCTGAGATTCAAACTCGGAATGTACATGAAACAATACCGATATAGATAGATCTGATACATATACCATTCAACTCTAAATCAGATATACTCAGAAACATATATAAATATTATTCCAAAACAAACACTCTGCAAGTCAAAAGATAAACACTTATCTGAATCTGCTGACCAGTGGAACCAAACATAAACCTCCAAGCCTTTGACCAACAAGTTCTCCTTGCTCTCAGGTCACCCCTAAGCTGAGTTCACAGTCCCCTAGGTAGAGTATAGATTTTAGTTACCATTTACTTGTTATTTCCCCAAGTTATTCAGAATATTTCAAAGACAACACGAAACCCAATAGCCAACTTAATACTCTTGAGTTCCAGGATGCTCTAGGGGATTTTAAGCCATAGCCATGGAGAGAATCACTAAAACACAGTCAATTCAGGTAAATGTAGCACTCCTGCAAGCTTGGGGTAGTTCTCCTACCTGTACACAATTAAGTGGCTAAGATCATACCAAACTGTATGATTCCTCCTGATCTGAGTCAGTTTGGTCCTCCCAAATCTACCCTCAATCACTTGGCTTCAGGACCAGTTTGGTTCTCCCAAATCCATCCTCCCTCATGAGCATTCATTGTCTTAGGTTCAGGTTTTCCATTCTCATTTCTCTTGTGTATTCAGCTCATGAGATTGTGAATGTTGCATAATGAATAATGAGAGTTTCGATGAGTTTTCACCTTTTATTCCCTTAGGGGAATTTTCTTCATTATATGAATTCTTTTAATTCATTAATCTCTTAATTCTTTTCTTTAGGCTTTGCCAATTGTATCTAATAATAATTTCTTTTTATTATTATTATGTGGCATTTTCCCTCCAACTTTAGGGGACCATGACTCCCTCTTTAATGTGCTGGTCCACACAGTCAACATAAACCTCTTTAACAAATTTATAAACTTTCCTAAGTATAAATGAAATAATACTTAGATGAAAATATAATAGGGGTTCAAAGTCCAAAATAGGGGTATTACATGCATATGGCCATTGTGTAAATGTTCACAATGACCACACTCACCTGGGAGCCTTTGGATCAGAAATGACCTCCTTGCACAAAATTGGCATGGCCTTTACTAAGAAAAACCCTAGTTCTAGAGATGTCACAATACCACTTTTTATGGGCGTTTGAGGCATGGAGGGGGGGGGTCCCCTAGTTAAAACCCAATGTCCTAAATCCATTGGAATTGACATATTCATGACCAAAGTCATTGTTTTGGTGCTATGGGCATTTTTTCCAGGCACCCCATGGCTATTTAGGGACACTTTGAGGATTTGGTATGGGGGAACCGAACCCAAACTGATGAGTGGTCTTGGATTCTTTCAACTCCCACACATGCATATGGCCATTTTGGAGATGTTCACGATGGACTTCACTAAGAAAAACCCTAGTTCTGTAGATGGCATAATAGCACCATTTCTGGGAGTTTGAGGCACGGTTGGGGGGTTCCCCTAGTTGAAAACCGGTGTCCTAAATCCATTAAAATAGATGGATTCATGACCAGATTCATCATTTTGGTGCTATGGGAATTTTTTCCACGCACCCCGTGGTCATTTAGGAACACTTTGAGGATTTCCTCTAGGGGTACCGAACCCAAAGTGGTAAGCATACTTGGATTCTTTAAACTTCCACACATGAATATGCCCATTGTGGATGTGTTCACGATGGTTACGCTCACCTGAGAGACTTCGGATCAGAAATGACCCCCTTGTGCAAAATTGGCATGGCCTTCACTAAGAAAAACCCTAGTTTTGGATATGGCACAATATCATAGTTTATGTGCATTTGAGGCACATTGGGGGGATCCCCTAATTGAAAATCAGTGTCCTAAATCCATCGAAATTGATGGATTCACGACCAGAGTCACAGCTTTGGTGCTATGGGAATTTTTTCCAGGAACCCCATGGCCATTCAAGGACACTTTGAGGATTTGCACTGGTGGCACCGAACCCAAATCAGCGAGCATACTTGGATTCTTTCATCTCCCACACATGCATATGAAAATTTTGGATGTGTTCACTGGTGGAATCCAAGAATGGATACCTATTAGGGTAGCTAAACCAGAAGCATACTTTAATTATCGATCAGGGAGCGTACAAACTTAAGAGGTACTAAGCATTGTTTGTGCACTATACAATGGTCTTTGTCGTTCAGGGTGTGTGAATGTATCCTAAAGGTTTCTTTGAGGAAAAATGGAAAAATAGAAGTATTTCTCTAAAAACGAAGAAGCTAAAAATATGAAAGGATGCAAATTTGTAACCTAATTCTGCTGAAAACTTAATTAGAATTTGAATGTTGAAAACTGGAAATTTAACCTAGGAATCAAATGTTGAAAACTTGAAAAATCTAATCTAGGAATTAAATATTGAAAGTTGGAAATCTAATCTAAGAATCAAATACGGAAAGCTAGAAATCTAATCTAAGAATAGAATACTGAAAATTAATCAAACTTTATCTATTCAAATTAAGTACCGAAATTGATGATCACTACTGTATTCAAATCAAAGAGCTGAAACAATTAACTTCTATATGATCGAACTCAGATAAGGGAAATATGCA
Source organism: Larix kaempferi (assembly GCA_027924585.1). Lineage (NCBI taxonomy): Eukaryota > Viridiplantae > Streptophyta > Pinopsida > Pinales > Pinaceae > Larix > Larix kaempferi. The sequence goes on from BSBM01000779.1 coordinate 18,646,382, forward strand.
TGAAATTGAAGATCCGAATCATTGTCTAGAATTAATATAAAATGCTGAAAAATAGGGGTAAAATATGCCTGCGCAAAATGCATGTACAGGACTGTGGAAAGCGTGTTACAAAACTATAGAATCGGTATTATCAAACTACAGAAAAAAATAAAAATAAAAATAAAAAATAAAAAATAAAAAAAAAAATAAAAAAATAAAAAAATAAAAAAATAAAAAAAAAATAAAAATAAATAAAAATAAAAATAAAAAAAAATAAAAATAAAAATAAAAAAATCATTGAATTGAAATAAGAATCTACTATTCAAACCATTATCAAAGTACTTCACATATTATGATGATTAAACCAATTAGCGAAACACATGAGAAATACCTGAAGTAAAATGAGGCTCCTGACCTACGTGTTGAAGGGGCCCTCCCCAACCCGTATTTCATGAGTGAAAAAGAATTATAAACTCAAAGCTTCGAAATAACACCAGTCTTCCATGATCAAAATCGTAACCTCATGTCTTAGAACATAACTATCTCGAATAAAATATGATGAATATAAGTTCTAGAAAAATGTCAACAGGAACCCCTTTCCACTCAAGAGGCTCATGTATATATCTATTTTGAATCATAAGCTAACTCTATGTTTTAAATGTCAATCCTGCTAAATAGGAGTTTTCTTCTATAAATTAGAAAAATGGGGCATTAAGCCACTTGTGGTCTTTCAGTCTTTGAGTTGGATTTGATTGTTGTATCCTAGATCATCGAGGCTTGCTCATACATGCTTATTTCATATAATTAGCTCATAAAAACGCCTCTAAGCATAAAAGAATAATCTCTAAACTACTTTATTAAATAATCAAAACAAATGCATTATTCCCCACAAATAGAGGTATTTTCCTTATCCATTCTTGTGCTTGTGTGACATAAAAAGGCTATAGAGTACCTTATCCATTATTCCATGTGTACGTGGCACTTTCCCTTATGATTTTGTTTTTTTCTTGGTGGCTATAATGTTGTGGGAATTTAGCAGACACTAAGTAGTTTTCTATGTTTACAAACCATGGGATTTTTGTTGATATTGCAAAAAGGTGCTCATCAGGGAAGCTATCATTTACCAATTCATTGTTTTGTCCATGGGTGAGTCTAGATAGAAAATCAACCACTACATTGTGTTTTCCTGGCTTATCCAGGATTGTTATATCAAACTCTTGCAAGAGAATTAGCCATCTAATTATTCGAGCACTTGTATTAGGTTTATTCATAAGATACCTGATTGCTAAATGGTCGGTGTGGACAAAAAATTGGTATCCAGTTATGTAGTGCCTGAATTTGTTTATGGCATGTATAATAGCCAAAAACTCTTTTTCTGTGACTATATAATTTAATTTTGCTCCTGCCAAGCTTTTGCTAATGTAGTATACAACATACGGTCTCTTTTCTTCCTCTTGCACAAGGACTGATCCAATGGCCTTTTCTAATGCATCAGAATGGATGTGGAATGGTAGTGCCCAATTTGGTCCTTGGAGTACTGGAAATGTGATGTCTTCTCCTCGAGGTTATCAAATGCTGACATACAATGCTTTGTCTAGATGAATTATGTGTCTTTTGTGAGAAGAGCAAACATTGGTGCAAAATTTTGCTATAGCTTTCGATAAATCTTCTGTAGTAGACTGTTTTCCCAAGAAAACTTCTCACATCTCTTTGTTTGATAGGCGGTGCCAGTGTTTTGATGACTGCGACTTTTCCTTGATGAACTTCAATTCCTCTCTGTGAAATATGGTGTCCAAGCACGATGCCTTCTTCCATCAGCATTCTGAATTTATAATTGCTTAGACATAAGCTCATCTCGATGCATTTTTTCAAGACTAATTCTAGATGTTTTAATGCCTCATCAAAATTTTGGCCATAGGGTGTGAAGTCATCCATGTAGACTTCCATTTGATCATTAATAAAATTAGAGAAGATGCTTAAAATTTCCCTTTGAAATGTTGTTGGGGCATTACAGAGTCCAAAGGGTAGTACTCTGTATGCATAAGTGCCCCATGGGAATGTAAATGTTGTTTTATCTTGATCAGCTGGGTGGATTAGGATCTGGTTGTACCCACTGAACCCATCCAAGAATGAGAAAAATTTGTTTCCAGCCAATGTGTCCAGTACTTGGTTGATGAATGGTAGAGGGAAGTGATCTCTCTTAGTTTCCTTATTGAGCTCTCTGTAATCCACATAGATCCTCCACTTCCCTCCTTTCTTAGGAACTATAACCAATGGTGAGACCCATTCACTATCTGAGATTGGGTATATGAACCTTGCATCTAACAGCTTTTGCAACTCCAGCTTAACTATGCCTTTTAATGTTGGGTTCATTCTTCTTTGTGGTTATCTGATAGGAACATCACCTTCATGTCAGTGTATGTCCATGCAAAAGCTTTGTTGTTGTCTGACAGTACCTTCATTAATTGTTGTTCTTGTCCTAGATCCAAATTGGAGTTAATATTAACTGTCTTTCTAGGCATTACCTCAACTATTTTGATCTGAATTGGATGTTTTTCAAGTGTGAGTACCTCTGCCCACATTCTGTCAGAGTTGTGGGTTGATGTTTTCTCTTCTTGTTGCTGACCTGTGCCAAAACAATATTAAAAAATATCCTGATTATAAGAAGCATTTTGAATAAATCTATCTAAATGATTTCCTTCATCAATGGATTTTAGTGATAGGGCAACTTCAATGGTAAGAATAGGTCGTATGTTTTGGTCTGTTATATCATTATAATTGTCTTTCCAATTTTGATATTCTAGGTCTGAAGACTTCCTTTCTAGAGGATATATCATGATTTTATTTCTAGCTTTCCCACTGGTGATTGTCATGTTGCCAAATCTGCAACCTATATAGGTGTCTGCAGTTGCTATCCAAGGTCTCCCCAATATTATTGGGTACCTGCTAAGTTTACTTTTCACTTTAATGACTATGAACTCAGCTAGGTACTCCCAAGATTCTATATTGATAATGACGTCTTTGTGTTAAATTTTGAGCATTAATTCACAATAATCTAAGATATTTATTGAGAGAATAACATGTACAGTATATCAATGCATATCAAATCATAACAAGCATGTCAATCATCACAAGAATCAAAAGCATGAGAGATAAAAGACATAGAATTTCCGTGGGGAAAACCCTAAGGTGAAAAACCCCACAATTTCCTTAGAGATAGAGAGAGAAATGGCTCAACCAAAGTACAACAAAAATACACAGAGATAGTCTCCTAGTAGCAGATGATCCTCCTCCTCACTAGTGCGCCACTTTCTAAGTGAGAGAAGTGTGAGTTTCCAAGTGATCAAAATAGAGATTTCCTGATCTCTATTTATACTTGTCTATTTTCCTAGTGACCTTATGGGACCGACTTGTCTAGCTAAGTACATCAATCATATAATATATATTTCAGGGTCGACCCCACACATGGTGGTCTAATAACCCATCGGCAAGTTCACACACTTGCGACACTTGTCAATACACATGACGACACTTCTTTATAGAGGAATAACACATCTCTTATAAGGGTACAATAAATATATATGAAATACATGGATGAAATACATTCTGAAGTTACATATACATCAACACTCCCTCTTAACTAGGAAGGTATTTCTCGACACAGATCTGCTAGCACAAGTCTTCTTCTTGGGATCATCATCATTGATGCATCGTCATCATCATCGTCACTATTGTTGCTATCTCAACCAATCTTTGAATCTACTCGTGATAGGAAGTTCTACAGAGCTAGTCCTTTTTCATACTAGATGTAGGCCCACCACCTGCAAGTCTTTATCATCTGTGCGAATGGTCTGATAGAGGTGGTCTCTCAGGACTAATTTTATGTGCGGATGCAATACCGGAAAGAGCATCCCAGGAACATTTATGTGCCGAAGAATGACCGGGAAGATCTCCCAGGACTGATTACATGCATCTCCTTCACAATACCTTTAAAGAGCATCCCAAGAACATTTATGTGCCGTAGCACAGCTGGAAAGATCTCTAAAGAGCATCCTAGGACTTATTACAAACACACGGCTCAACCTCTCAGATCTCCAGGACTGATTACATGTGAATAGACAATACCTTTAAAGAGCATCCCGGGAACATTTATGTGTCGCAGCACGAATGGCAAGATCTCTAAAGAGAATCCCAGGACTTATTACGAGCACATAGCTCAACCTATCGGATCTCTAGGACTGATTACATGTCTCCGTAGTAATACCTCATCCTAGGATTGATTACGAGCACACAACTCAACCTATCAGATATCTGAGGACTGATTACATACTACATAGCAATACCTCATCCCAGGACTGATTACGAGCACACAACTCAACCTATTGGATATTTGAGGACTGATTACATGCTATTTGCACAACTTGCCACATATCATCTCTGACCTCCAAGTATCAACCTGATAGTCATGATCCAATGGATCATCGTCACATGAAGCATCATCCTAATGCTCATTATCATACTAATCATCATCATCGTACCGTCCTGGTACATATCATCTGGAGGAACATCCTAAAGCTCATCATCATGATCATCCTGATCATACAATGCATCCACCTGATGCATACCAAGTATCTACCTGATACATATCATCATACATGATCCACCTGATCATACAATGTATCCACCTGATACATACATAGATACATGATCCACACAATACATCTAACTGATAGATATCAACATACATGATCTACCTGATCATACACAGTATCCACCTGATACATATATAGATACATGGTCCAAGCATCCAACATGATGCGTACATACATATATAAATGATCCAACTGATCATATCCAGCATCCAACATGATGCGTACATACATATATAAATGATCCAACTGATCATATCCAGCATCCAACATGATGTGTACATACATATACATATAAATGATCCAACTGATCACATCCAGCATCATCCTGATGCGTATACTGAGCAGTAACTGAAACATTGTCCTGATGTTCATCATCCAGCGCTTACATCCATATCCATGTGAAGGATCCTCCTTCCAACATGCTTGGAATGGATTCAGCAAATGTGTCCATCAATTCTTCCTCGAAGTGTCTTCGATCTGAAGAACAACAAGCTTCTCCTTAGTACTCGAACTTCACCCTGGCTAGTGGCTTTGTCAGTACATCTGCAATCTTCTCATTTGTCGCAACATACAGGAGCTTCACTGCTCCTCTCTGCACCATATCCCTGATATAGTGAGATTTGATATCTATGTGTTTCGACCTGTTGTGAAACACTGGGTTCTTAGACAACTTCACACAACTCTGGTTATCACAGAAGATACCAGTAGCATCCAACGGGAGATCAAATAACTCAGACAATAGCTTTCGAAGCCATACTACCTCACAACTAGCTGAACAGGCTACAACATACTATGCCTCAGCTGTACTCAGTGCTATGCAGGATTGCTTCCTGCTAAACCAAGAGATCACACCTGATCCCATACTTAAGCAACACCCAGATGTGCTATTCCTATCTGCAGCACTGCCTGCCCAATCTGAATCAACATAACCTTGCAGGTTAAACTTTTGATTCACTTCATATTTGAGCCCATAATCAATTGTACCCTTCAGGTACCTTAGAATATGCTTTACAGCAACCAGGTGAACACTCCTCGGATCCGTCAGGGACTAGCTCAATGTGTTCATTGCAAAGCAAATATCTAGTCTCGTGTTCGTCAGGTACATCAAGGACCCAATCATCTGACGATACATAGAGACATCAACTGGCTCAGATGAAGCATCATAAAGAAGCTTCAAGTTCGATGCCATAGGTGTGGTCATGGCCTTGCAATCCATCATCCTGAACCTCTTCGGGATATCTACTGCATACTTCCCTTATCCAAGGAAGATCCCATCTGCACTCTGCCACACCTCCATACCTAGGAAATAATGCTCCATGCCTATGTCCTTCATATCAAACTCGGCAGCAAGCTTCCTCTTTGTATCTACAATCAATCTGTCATCTCCTGTTACAAACAGGTCATCCACATATAGGAGTAGAACCACAGGATTCCCTTCCTCAACCTTCTAGTAAAGGTTGGAATTCGCTTTACTCTTGGTAAAGCCCAAACAGGATAGGAAACTGTCCATCCTACCATACCATGTTCTAGGAGCTTGCTTCAAGCCATACAAGGCTATCTTCAATCTGCACACATATGAATCTCTGTCATGTCTTTCGAAACCAAGTGGCTGCTCCACATATACTTCCTCTTCAACTACACCATTCAAGAAAGCAGTCTTGACATCCATTTGGTGTATTTTCCATTTCATCGCTGCAGCTAGGGAAAGTGCTATTCTGATGGAAGTATACTTGGCTACAGGTGCAAAAGTTTCTTCACAATCTATTCCCTCTTTCTGAGAGAAGCCACGAGCTACGAATCTTGCCTTGTATTTCTCTATGCTGCCATCTGCAGCATGCTTGATTTTGTAGATCCATTTGGAAGTCACAACAGACTTCTCTTTAGGTCTTGGGACAACATCCCAAACATCATTCTTCATTATTGAATAGTATTCCTCGACCATGGCATCCTTCCATTCTTTTTTTCCGCTGCTTCTTCATAACTGGAAGGTTCTTTATTCATGATGTCACAGAGTAAAGCAACATAGCTGGTATGTGATCTGGTTCTCTTCTTTGCTCTGTGTTCTTCTTCTAGAATGCCAAATATTTCTGCATCTTGAATGAGCTCTCTAGCCCATGCAGGTTTCCTCTTGTGAGAGTTATCCTCATGGGGTGGATCTACAGGTTCTTGCGGATCTTCAAAATCACGAACAACTTCTGGAATTGCTTCAGTCATGGTAGTGTCTTGAAATCTAGTTTCCTTAGGTTCTTCATAAACTTCGATAGGTGCCTTCCTTGATTTGATGAATGTTGAGTTTTCATCAAATGTTACATCCCTTCTGACATTAATCTTCTTGAACCTTGGAAAGTATATTTTGTAAGCCTTCGAGCTTTCACTGTAACCCACAAAGGTACCATTCTTTCCTAAAGGATCTAGTTTGGCCCTCTTTTCCTTTGGGACATGAGTGTCTACTAGACAACCAAATATTCTGAGATGGCTGACTTCAGGTTTCTTACCAGAAAAGACTTCATCTGGTGTCTAGTTGTCCAATATCTTGTGGGGTGTTCTATTCTGCACATATACAGTTGTTCTAGCTGCTTCTGCCCATAGATGCATAGGTAGATCCTGGTCATGCAGCATTGCCCTTGCTGCTTCCATGATTGTTCTATTCTTCCTTTCTGCAACTCCATTCTGTTGTGGATTGTAAGGAGCGGTCAACTCCCTCTTAATCCCTGAATCACTGCAAAGCTTCTTGAATTCACCTGAGGTGAATTCTTCACCATTGTCAGATCTAAATGTTTTGATCTTCTTATCATTTTGATTCCCCATCAAGGTTTTGAATTCCTTGAACTTATCAAACACCTCGTATTTGTTCTTCAAGAAGTAGACCCAAGTCTTCCTAGAGAAGTCATCAATGAAAGAGACATAGTAAACATACCAACTTAGAGAACTTGATAACATAGGACCACATACATCTGAGTGGATGATTTCCAAGATACGTTTTTCCTTGCTTTCACTGCTTGGGAAAGCCTTCTTAATGTTCTTACCTTTTGCACATCCTTTGCAAACATATTCATGCTTGGTCTTGATTTCAGGAAGACCTTCTATGGCCTTACTTGCAATTCGTAATTCCCTGTAGTGCATATGTGCAAGTCTTCTATGCCAAAGTTCACTTGGCTCCATGGAATCATGCACCATGGCATGTTCAGGTTGTCCTTTCAATTTATACAAACCTACATCTTGCTCTCCAATTACTACTGCATCATTTATGGTCTTACCCTTTGGCCACAATAGGACTTGGCCATCCAAAAATGCAACCCTCATACCTTTTGCATCCAATGCAGAGATGGAGAGTAGGTTCTTCTTGAGCCCAGGTACATAAAGGACTTCTTCCATCTTCAATGATTTTCCATAATCTAGGTTGTAGGAGGCTTCACCACTTCCTTTGATGGGGTATGGATAATCATCCCCAAGTTTCACTTTGTGGGGTGATTCATGTTCAGATAGATTTACAAAAGATTCTTTAAACCTAGTCATGTGTTTGGAATCCCCACTGTCAATTAACCAATCATTACAACCATGGGAGATAGTACCTATGAGAGCAGAGATTAGAACATACACTTCTTCACTTGATGAGTCATCATCACTTTCTGCCCTAGCTTTCTTCTTTGGAGGTTCATCATCTTCAGCAGCATGAGAATGGTACCTTCTTTTGTTACCCTTCTTCTTCCTGCTGGAGTTGTTGTTGTTTTGGTTATCCCTTTTGTTCTTGGGACATTCTGAAGCAAAGTGACCTTTCTCATTGCAATTGAAACACCTTAGATCTTTCTTATATTTGTGATAAGGGTGAGAAGATTTCTTCTTGTGATGAGATGGCTCCCTTTCGAACTTGCTTTTCTTGGTGTGTACTATGAGAGCTTGATCTTCATTTCCCATCTTTTCTTATCTTGCCACAAGCCTTGCTTCTTCTTGATAACATTCCTCCCACAGTCTACTGAAGGAGATTAATTTATTTCTTGCATAGATCCCTTGGATAAAAGAGTCCCATGACCTAGGTAGGCCATTCAAAGTGGTCATAACAATTTCACCATTCTCCACCATTTCATCTACAGCTTCAAGTTGTTCCTTGATGTGAGAGACCTTGGAGAAATAGGATTGAATGGTTTCTCCATTCGACATCTTGACCCCTTTCAATTGATTCCATAGGGTCATCTTCCGATTTATGTTCTTCCCTTCAAATAGCTTGGTCAAAGAGTCAGACATCTCCTTGGGTGTCTTCAGAGATGACACATGTGGTATGAGATGGTCCTTGATAGAATCAACAATGAATCTCTTTACCTTCACCAAGTTCTTCTTATGCAATATTTTAGCCTCTTCATCCTCTAAGATAGGGATGTCTTCTTTTACATATGAGTTCAACTCATTCTCTTCCAGGATTAACCCAATCCTATACTTCCAGGCTCGGAAGTTATCAGCCCCTTCAAGCTTATCCTCAAGCTTGGTGTGGTGAGACATCTTAAAGAGTACTTCAAATGGAAATAGAAAAGATTTAGGTCTTACAAATTGAAATTGCTAAAAGCTTGATCTGGTCCCGGATTAGGGTTTGTCGGTAAAAACCCTAAAAATTCAAAATGTGAATTTCAACTTTCTGAAAGGATAGAAAGATGCGCCTTGATGAGTTGATCAACCTGGTGTATTCAAAATTTGAGATCTGCAAATATCCACCCTTCAAAACTGCCTTTATGTCTTCTCGGATTCACTAAGGAGAGCCCTAAATTAGGGTTTGAGTTTACCATAGATCTACCGAGCCAAAAATCTTGATCCAAAGCTCTAAACTTCAATTTTTGCAAGGAGCGTCTAGCGATGTCTTAAGATTCCAGAAATTCCTATTTTTGTGGAAACCCTAATTTTTAGAGCCAAATCTGAAAATGCTCAGAATTGAATTCTGATTGGATAGATAGATTCTCCTTAATGAGTAGAGTCAATCTACTATACTGCTTTTTCAAAACCTGTGGAGAGAAACCCAATAAACAAGAAACCCTAGTTTTCGTCACTACACAATGTCTTCTTCTCAGGTTAGCTCTGATACCATGTTAAATTTTGAGCATTAATTCAAAATACTCTAGGATATTTACTGAGAGAATAACATGTACAATATATCAATGCATATCAATCATAACAAGCATGCCAATCATCACAAGAATCAAAAGCATGAGAGACAAGAGACACAGAGTTTCCATCGGGAAAACCCTAAGGTGAAAAACCCCACAACTTCCTTAGAGATAGAGAGAGAAATGGCTCAACCAAAGTACAACCAAAATACACAGAGATAGTCTCCTAGTAGCAGATGATCCTCCTCCTCACTAGTGTGCCACTTTCTAAGTGAGAGAAGTGTGAGTTTCCAAGTGATCAAAATAGAGATCTCCCGATCTCTATTTATACTTGTCTGTTTTCCTAGTGACCTTATGGGGCTGACTTGTCTAGCTAGGTACATCAACCATATAATATATATTTCAGGGCCGACCCCACACATGGTGTTCTAATAACCCATCGTCAAGTTCACACACTTGCGACACTTGTCAATACACATGATGACACTTCCTTATAGAGGAATAACACATCTCTTATAAGGGTACAATAAATATATATGAAATACATGGATGAAATACATTCCGAAGTTACATATACATCAACACTTTGAGCATTCCTTCAGGTTTTACAATTGATGTGTCAGCTAGCTGTAATACGGTCATTGTTGGTCTGACCATCGATTGGAGTCCTAGGGCTATCATTGTGTCCTTTTTCATCACATTGATTGTAGCCCCTAAATCAATTAGGCTGCTTGAAATATGTCTGTTGTTGATGGTCACGTTGACTACTGGACTGCCTGGATCAAGGTATTTGGGGTTGACAATGACACCCAACATTAGATCTGCTAATTGCCCTACTACGTTTATAGTTGGTGGGTCACATCTTTTTCTGCCAGGTCTTCTTAAGCAATTATCTTTAATAAACTTATTACAGATTGACACATCTCTTCTGGTTTGTAAAATGGGTATTTGTATATTCAAATGCTTCAATTCGTTGAGGATAGCTTTCTACTCCTCCTCTTTGGTCTTTTGAATGAGTTTTTCAGGGAATGGAGGATTTCTATTGGGCATGTGTGGCTGGATTTCTTCTTCCTGAGCATTTGTCTCGGCTGGCTATTGAATTTCAGGTTGTGTTGTTTGTTTGTGATCTACATCTCCTTGATTATTTTGCGTGTGTGCATTTTGTAATGTTTTCCTAGACCTGAGATTAATTTCATTTTTTTCCAGGGTATCCACTACATAAGTAGGGAACTGCATGATTTCAGTGTTATAGGTCTATTCTTGTTTGGGTTTGGAACCGGATGGGAAGGAATTGGTGGAGGTCTGGGAGGTGGTTGGTTCTATCAGGGCAGCATGATGAATGGTTGTTGAGATGGAGCCCTACAGTTTGCTGAATAAGGATATGGATTTCCATAATTCATTGTTGGTTGAGCAAAAGGTGGGGGGTATGGAGAATAAGATTATGGGTAATAAGGCTATTGATATGGTTGGCTTTGCTGCCACTAGTTTGGATTTGGTTGAGATGGCGATGGGGTAGGTGCTGAGTTCCAATTTTCCTGATTACTTTCTTGATTAAAGTAGGATTGGTTGTTGGGTTGGTAAGGCCTAACAAAATTATTTCTTCTTTGATTAACAAAACAGAGTTGTTCTATTGCACCTTCAGTTGTGGGATCTTCGATGGAAGCTTTGCATGATGGAAACAGAGGGAATTTATTAGTAGAGTGATCGTAAGTGCAGAGGCCGCATATTTATATTGTATTTAATGTGCATTATCCCTTTTCATGCTTCTTTCTACAGCATGGACAGAATATTGCTAGGGCTTGGTTATTCCATCCTGTTTATTCTTTATTTGGAGCGCATCAAGTTGCATTGCTAGGGATTGAAGGATATCAGTTTTCATATCATCTAGAAGGTTCCCTAGATCAGACTTTGTGAGGTTTGGTCCTGAATATGTTGATCCCCCAGTAAATGGATGTGAATCCCTTGTCCCACTATTACCTTTTCTGGATCTAGAATAGTTCTTGAAGATTTGTAGGATTTGGTCATAACTTTTCTGGAATATATCCCCATCTTCTAGAGGGTTCAAGACTTCTATATTTTCTTCTTTGATTCCTTTAGGAAGGACAAGTTTCAATGACTCTTGATCTAAGGTATAGTGACTAGCTTGTTTGTAACTAAGTTGAAAGCGTTGTGCATAGTCTTCTAGGGATTCTCTTCCTCCTTGTTGCATTCTGAAGATTTCATCTCTTGTATCTTTTGCCTTACAGTAGTCCTTGTATTTTTGTCGGAAGGTTTGTTTCATTTGGTCCCAGGTGAAAATGTTGTTTCCTTCTAGGCTCATAAACCATCTTAGTGATAGATCTTTCAATGTGGAAGTCAGGATCTTCTGACGTTAAGCCATGGAAGTTTGGCAGGTTATTAGGGTTGATATTCTTCATCCTGGCATCCCCAAGAGGTACAATAATGGGAAAAGTGAATAGTTCTCTAGGTTCATCCTCTTGCTCTGCCATAGTGGTGTTTGAGCTAGAGCTAGCAAAGAAGTTATCTCTGTTTGGATTGTAACTAGAATCAACTTCATCTTTTGAGTTAAGAAATTCAAATTGAGAATGACCAGAACTGTTGTTACTCATAGGGCGGTTAGGCAGAAAGCGTCCAAATCTATCTTTCTGTCATTGAGGCATTCATGGTAAAATTTTTATGTTTTAGGTTGTTTTTGTGTTTTTTTTTTTAAGATGTCTTCTATAGATTAAGCACCTCACCGGCAACAGTGCCAAAAAGTGGTGGACTCCAGGAATGGATACCTAATTAGGGTAGCTAAACCAGAAGCATACTTTAATTATTTACAGGGAGCATACAAACTTAAGAGGTGCTAAGAACTGTATGTGCACTATAAAATGGTCTTTGTCGTTCATGGTGTGTGACTGTATCCTAAAGGTTTCTTTGAGGAAAAATGGAAAAATAGAAGTATTTCTCTAAAAACTAAGAAGCTAAAAATATGAAAGGGTGAAAATCTGTAACCTAATTCTGTTGAAAAATTAATTAGAATTTGAATGCTGAAAACTGGAAATTTAACCTAGGAATGAAATGTTGAAAACTTGACAATTGTAATCTAGGAATTAAATATTGAAATCTGGAAAGCTAATCTAAGAATCAAATATTGAAAGCTGGAAATCTAATATAAGAATTGGATACTGAAAATTAATCAAACTTTATCTATTCAAATTAAGTACCGAAAGTGATGATCACTACTCTATTCAAATCAAAGAGCTGAAACAATTAACTTCTATATGATCGAACTCATATCAAGGAAATATGCATGGAATTGTAGATCTGAATCATCGTCTAGAATTAATATAAAATGTTGAAAAACAAGGGTAAAATATGCCTGCACAGAATGCGTGTAAAGGACTACGAAAAGCATGTTACAAAACTACAGAATCCGTATTATTGAACTACACATAAAAATCATTGAACTAAAATAAGAATCTGTTGTTCAAACCATTATCAAAGTACTTCACATATTATGATGATTAAACCAATTGGCAAAACACGTGAGAAATACCTGAAGTAAATTAAGGCTCCTGACCTACGTGTTGAGGGGGCCCTCCCCAACCCATATTTCAGGAGTGAAAAAGACTTATAATCTCAAAGCTTCGAAATAACACGAGTCTTCCATTATCAAAATCGTTACTTCATGTCTTAGAAAAGTCTTAGAACAGAACTGTCTCGAATAAATTATGCTGAATATAAGTTCTACAAAAATGTCAACAGGAACCCCTTGCTACTCAAGAGGCTCATATATATATCTATTCTGAATCATAACCTAACTCTATGATTTAAATGTTGATCCTGCTAAACAGGAGTTTTCTTCTATAAATCAGGAAAATGGGGTGTTGAGCCACTCGTGGTCTTTCAGTCTTTGAGCTAGATTTGCTTGTTGTCTCCTATATCACATGCGCCTACTCATACATGCTTATTTCATAAAATTAGCTCATAAAAACGCCTTTAAGCATAAAAGAATAATCTCTAAACTACTTTATTATATAATAAAAAAAAATGCATTATTCCGCACAAACAGAGGTATTTTCCTTATCTATTCTTGTGCTTGTCTGGCATAAAAAGGCTATAGAGTACCTAATTTGGGGCTCATCATTCATGATGGCACGCTCTCCTGGGAGCCTTCGGGTCAGAAATTAGCCCCTTGCGCAAAATTGCTATGGTCTTCACTAAGCAAAACCCATGTTCCGGAGATGGTACAATACCACCTTTTCTGGTCGTTTAAGGTATGGTGGGGGGGTAACCTAGATGAAAAATGACGTACTAAATCAATTGGAATCTATGAATTCATGAACGGAGTCAATTTTTTGATGCTATGGGAATTTATTCCTGGCACCCTATGGCCATTTAGGGACACTTTGAGGATTTGCACTGAGGCCACGGAACCCAAACCAGTGAGAGGACATGGATTCTTTCATATACCACATGTGAATATGGCTATTGTCGATGTTTTCATGATGGCCACTCTCGCGTGGGGGCCTTCAGATCATAAATTACCCCCTTGCACAAAATTGGCATGGGGTTTAATAAGAAATACCCTAGTTTCGGAGATGGCACAATACCACCATTTCCATGAATTTGAGGCACGGTTGGGGGGGCTAGATAAATCCCAGCATCCTGAATCCATCGAAATCGGCGGAATAGTGACCAGAGTCTCGATTTGTTGCTTTCGGAATTTTTTCCAGGCACCCCATGGCCATTTAGGGATACTTTGAGGATTTGCTCCAGGGGCACGGAACCCAAACCAAAAATGAGACTTGGACTAATTCATCTCCCAAATGTGCATATGGCCATTTTGTATGAGTTCATGATGGCCACGTTCCCTTGGGACCCTTCAAATAAGAAATGACACCCTTGCACAAAATTGGCATGGCCTTCATTGAGCAAAACCCTAGTTCAAGAGATGGCACAATACCACCATTTTTGGGTGTTTGAGGCATGGTGGGGAGGGTCCCCTAGATGAAACCTGGTGTCCCGAATCCATTGGAATCAACAGATTTGGAACCGGAGTCATGGTTTTAGTGCTATGGGAATTTTTTTCCAGTCACCCTATGGCCATCAGGGACACTTTGAGGATTTGCTCCGAGAGAACTAAACCCAAACTAGTGAGCATCCTGTTGTAGGTACAACAGATCCCATGTTTAAAGAAAACATGGGAGCCCCAAAATTTTTGTATGCAAAGGTAATGATTAAACTCCATAGTCATTTTGGGGTTTTCATATATTTTCATTGCTTTGCTTTCATTTGATTAAGTTAGTAATTTTTCCTTTGGAAAATTACCTTGATTTTGCATATTTTTGTGAGTTGCAGAAAGCTTTGATTTTTTCAAAAGTCAAGTCTTCCCGCAACCCACAACCCGCAATCTGCAATGTGGATTGCGAAAGCTCGGTTTTTTGTTTTGAAACTGTTTTGTTCTGCAACCCGCAATGCAGATTGCAGATACAGAATCATTTTTAATAATCATGGTTGTTTGCACCCGCAAAATGCAACCCACAATTGCGGATTGCGGGAAGACCTTTAATTTCAGTTTTGCGCTTTACTTTTCTGCAACCCGCAACCCACAAATGCGGATTGCGGACTACGAAAAGGTCATTTTTGTTATATTGTGTGGTTTTTGTTTCCGCAAACTGCAATTGCGGATTGCAGATTGCAGAAAGAATGTATAAGATTGCAAAATAAATGCCCACAATTCCTTTTCTGCACCTTGCTTAATTAGATCTCAGCTGTCGATCTGTTTTCATCTTATGGCCCAAATTTTACACAGTGAAATTAATAAATATGTCCATTTTTCATATTTTCTTTTATCATTTTTCTAAATTTGAAAATTACCTGTCGCTTGGATTTTTCTGTGAGTTTTTACCAAGGGTCATTTTCGCTATTATGCAGTTTGCACAGGTTGGTTTCATGTCGCTCTCTTATTTAAATGCTTACGGTTTTTGTTAGTCTGAATTGTTGTTGGTTTATCATAATTTACCGGTTTTCCAAACATGTCTCGCAACACTCGCTCCAAAACTACACATCGAGGTCGTGATGGGTGAAAACACGAAGCCGAGAAACACTTTTATGACAAAGGGTTTTTTCATTGACACATGTTGGGACAACTAATATTTATAGGAAAAATATATTTAAAAATTGTATAGACTGCATCTATTCCTATACTTGACTCTCTAAAAATATTTTAGTCAAAACTGATTACTAACTATGAAAATGTTGACGTCAACATGAAAATGAAATTTTCAAGAAATAGGCAAAATTGTTACCCAACTTCAACATCCTTGCTGACACCAGTGATAAGGTTTCATAAACTTACTAGCTCGATTGGTCCAAGATTTACTCTATTTTTGATAATGATGACCTATCCAATATTCAGAACGATCGGCTCGCCTATGAAAGAACTAGGGATCCCCAACTCCATGTTTTAGCAGCCAGACTTGCCATACTTCCCTATACTGACGTGGTCAAATGGATTATCAATCATTCCAACCCTAAGGACTAGTCTTTTAATGATAGTGTAGGGTCTCAATTGACCGGATTTCACATTGAGGTTTTTATAAGAGCATGTGCCCTAAAAAAGCCCGTTCAACCCCTTAATGTTGCATTCATAGAGTCTGCCAAGACTAGGTATAATTTCAATGAAATGTTGAAGTCTTGGATGCACAAAACAGCTATTTTCATGCCTAGGGATGATAATTCATATCATGTTTCATGGTTTAAGGAACCTTATTCCCTGCTGTAAGCCATGCTTAGCAGGATTTATGGCCTTCCAAACTGCTCAGTGTTTAAGGCTGAATGGGCACCTGTGGCCCATCATATCTTAACAACCAGGGAGCCATTTCCTTGGGCTTCAATTTTGTCTGTCGAACTAAAGATGACCATTGAAAAATACCAGAAATCACCAGCTTCAAGGAAGCCGCACTTCTTTTTCTCGGTTTATGTGGTCGATGTCTTTTGCACAGAATTCCAATATCCCAACATGGGATGGAATTGGACTCTATCAGCCCCTCCTATTCATATTTACTGTTCAACACTCTGGGAAGATAATTATGTTCCCTTGTTATATGATATTTGAGACTACTTCTTTGGAGTTGTCTACTTCAAATATTCAGAGAAGAAGCACCTTCTTCCTTAGCTGATGCTAGAAATTTTATTGCTAAAATTAGTGATTGGTATGTGGGAGAATTTTTCTCATATGTCAGAGTGTGGGGAAGCATCACTGTTCACCTACTACCCATAATAGTTCCAGACAGGTTGGTGATTGAGGAATTTTCTTATCAAACTGTCACTGGTGGGATTTACCTCAAGCTCACTGGCTCGAAAAGGAGGGGATGGGCTAAGTTTCCTTTAAATATAGGACCTTTGGTTAACCCAACTTCAACTTGGGCTATAGTCTTGGGAGACAGGATGGTTTCTTTGAAATTGGGGTATACTCCCAAAAGGATGCATGACCCTAAAGGATTACTGGATGCTCACTTTAAGCAGAATCATACAAAGATTGGTTATGTTCATCAAGATCTTCTTGATGATTCTATTTACTAGGGGGTCACTACTTTCTCTAAAGTCCTAGCAAGGGCCAAAAGCAGAGATGAACACAATCTTATAATCTAGTACCAAGAGGAGCTAAAAACCAAGGTTCTGAGTTACAGAAAAATGCAACTTAAGTTTGATGAGCAAACAAGAAAAATAGGGAAGAGAAAGAAGCTCAGAAAGCAAATGCTCCACTAATGCTCACTTACCTGGATGGAGACAAAGGAAAAGGCCTTATGGAAGAACCTTCGAATTTAAAGACTGTTGTAGAACTAAAAGTGTTAATGCAAAAATCTCAACAATTAAAGCTGAGATTAGCACATATGACTTCGTTGTTGGACACCCGAGTAGTTGTAGTAGCCAAACCCACTGCTAATGTTCAAGTGGTTGCTGCAACCAACTTGATTGGTGATGTTCAAGTGATGGCTGTGAGCAAACAAGCTAAAAGACAAAACATTCAAATTCCTACGCTAAACATTGAAGACAGTGATGTGGAAGATGAGATACTTCCTTCTGTTCCTGTGATAGAAGAAGTAACTGAAAGCTCTCAGTCAATGACAGATTTTTTGGATGCCATAACAATCGATGATCCTTTTCCAGATCAATAGTTTCTTGAAACTACTACTATTGTTGATACTACAACTTCAACACTCTTACTCTCATCCATTCAAGCTCTTTCAACTTTATCATCTGGGGTAACACCACTAGCTATCATATCCAATCTTTTTCATGCATTAACCACCTTCACTGCTCCACTTCCTATGCTGTAAGTCCCACTTCACATTCCACCATCAATAGTGGTAGAGATCTAGTCTTCAACTGTCTCTTTGCCATCACCATCGTCTACTTCATCACCATCACTCAATGATGTCCAAGTCCCAATTGTTCCTTCCTCACCATCAGCTATTGATACATCCATTCCACTTTCTGAATTTACTTCAATTCCTACTACAACCTCTATACCATCAGTCCCAAAAGGTATCCCTTCTTCACCAACTACTTCTCAAATCACTATGCCAATTCCTAGCTCCACTGTCACCCAGACTGCTCTATTGGTTTCAACACCAAATGTGACCACATCATTTACTAAGTTGGCAGCTAATTTTGAAGAGGACATTGTAGCTCCCCTTGGAGACTACTTTTATAGTAAAGCAATAAAGGCAGTGGTGAAGAAAGGTAAAAAGAGAGCCAACGATCAAGGTGTCTTGTAGGCACCTGTTCCTAGTCAAATAATTTGGGCTAAGCAATTAGATGACATACAACAAGAAGCATTGGAGATTGTTGCTACCATGGGTGCTTTCGTAGGGGAAAACTTTGATTCAGTGACAACACTAAACAAAGAAATTGATCTGAAGAAGGATATGGTTAAGAGACTTGAAGAGCAGCTGGTTAAGGCCAATGAAGACCATGAAGTTGATATTCGTGAACTCAGAAGGGAACTTGAGATAAGGTTGAAGACCTTCAAGAACAGAATGCTACTCTGAAGATCCAATTGCACAATGATGAGGCCTTGAACAGTACCAATGAAGAAAAGATAATTGTCCTAGAAAAGAAGATGGAAGATGCAATTTCAAGTGCAACCTCTTTTTCCTTTTTTAAATTCTCTTAGAAGGAGTTTAAAGACTTTTCTATTCAGGTCAATGAGGAACATCACAAGATACTTACTGAACTGTTTAGTATTCTAAATGAAAATCAGGAGACTAACATTGCATTTGGAAAGATGTCTGTCATTCTTAATGGGTGGATGGATAAAAGACAACAAGCCTCTAAGGCCTATGATGACATTGTTGAATGGCAGAGGTATATTAAAGATAAACCCGAGGACATCCCTGTTTTAAGCAGTTTCAAACTCAGGAAAATCAGAACTGTTTGCATGCTTGGCGTGATCTCATTGATATGGTTGAAGAAACCATCCAAGAGGCTCATGCTATTTGTGGGAGAAGACGGTATGTTGTGGACAACATTATGGATAAATTACAGTTCCCTACCATGGAACTCATTGAAGATGCATGCCCACCGAAATTCATGATCGAACAGGTTGAAATCCGATGCGAGGAGGGTAAAGAAAAGATCCAGCAACTCGAGCATATATAAATTGCACATGTGGATCAGTTCATGAGGCAACTTGTTACTATGGAAGGGAAGATCAACATTTTTATGCAGATATAGCATAAGCTGGCAAAGAATGAAATGGAAGGTTTCACATGTGATTCCCATCTAGGGCTTGACTCAACAAACTAACGAGATTTAGATGAAGTGTTAGAGATATGGGCCAAGTGGCAAGGTTTTCTTGGTCATTCTTAGTTCAATTAGATTTTGTAATCCTTTTTTGGGGGAATTTACCCTTTGTAACAATATTGTAATTATTATTTAAAGGGGATGAGGTATTTTGGGGGATGATGTATTTTGGGGGAGATAATCGGCAGAGAAGGACTGGAGAAATAAGGTTTCACGTGTGATCATGTAATATTTTGCAGACCAATGAATCAAAGTTAGTTTCTTTCGTCACTTCTTTGTTTATGTTATCAAATTTCTTTGATGATGTATGATTTCTTCACCTGAAATATCAATCAATACTGTTGATTTTGTAGCCAATCATTAACGCATTGATCTTTGAGTTGGATTTCTCTTAATTCATGGTCTTTGTGTATTTATGTTTTAATTGAATTTGTTTAATTAAAATCTTTATCTATTTCTACAAATGATTCACAAAAACTATTAAATTAATAATTCATGTTAATTTTTCAATTAACATAAGAGTTATAGGGTAACCTTGGATATGCTTGATCTTTAAACTATTATCAGTAATTTTCATTGTTGGATTGTATTTTGAAGTAGTAAGTTAATGATATAGTTTTACATTTATGTTAAATTGGTGAGATGACTTATTAGAACTCAAACCAAGTTACCTTGCACATAGTCAAAACACTTCCCTTAGATTAGATCTGACTCAATTTAGATTTCCTTTAAGGTAGTTTTGTTCTAGGTTTAGATCAACCTTTACAGTTAGGACACTTTTCTCTTCTCTCGTAGGAAGACTGATCCACTTATGGATCAAACCCCATAAGTGCCAGCAGAGGCCTAAGTATCCGTGGGAGTTAACTACACCAAACAGGATGGGGATAGAACTATCCTTGGGTAGGAACTTTTGAATCCTTTAAGTCTGTGTTTTCACCCTATGTTGTTAGCCTTAGAACCCATTCCAGCAGCCTCCACACTTAAGGCTTCAAAAAAGGGCGCTAGAAGGAGGGAGGCTAGTGAATCGACACGTTTACCACAATAAGAGCTAACCTTTATTTATTATGTTTTCATGGCTCTTTCCCAAATCCCTGCATGGGAATATGATACTACATTGAGCCCACAAGGGCCTTTACATGAACTCCCTAAAAAGGCAGTTCAGATCTTGCCGAAGTTCGATGGCGAATATAATGTTTCTGTCACCGAGCATATTAGAATGTATGAATCTATCTTGCGTTTATGTAATGTCATACATGCAGATGTTGCTTGCATATTATTCCCATTTACCTTTCAAGGTAATTCTTCTCTTTGGTTTTATTTTTTACCTTTGAATTCAATTTCTAGTTGGTTAGAATTTAAGAATGTTTTTAGAGATTCTTTTGAAGAATATGATGTAACCAAAATTCATCAAAATCTTAGTCAAATGCAAGTACATGATGGAGAGTCAATTGGAGATTTTAATACATGTTTTCGACAAGTGTATTATATCTTACACAAAGAACATAGGCCTTCAACACTACTTTTTGCTAGTATGTTAGATATCTTCCTAAGACCATGGCTATGTTCATCTTACGTGAAGGAATAACAGATTTCAATGAAGCATGTAAAGAGGCTCAAGAGCTTGAAAAGTATTTGAAAAGGTATCCTTTAGATCTTTTTTCTCCTTTTGTTTCATATGATGTTGAATCTGTTAATGAAGAATCAAAGGTTTCACAAATTATTCAATTAAATAAACAAATGCATGATTTCTACAATGAATTTTTGTCTATTAAAAATGAAAGATATATTCAAAATACTCTACATGATTTGAAACAAATAGTTTTTGCATCTAAAATTCCACCTTCCTTAGATACAAAAATAAAATTAGCTGCAAATTCCAATCGTTATTTTTCTCTTTCAAATGAATGTGAGTACGATGAATGTTTCACATCTTCCCTTCATTGTTTGGAATCTCAATCTGAAATTGTTGAAGAAAATATTAATCCCAATACTTCCATTCTCTGTAATGAACAATGTGTTCAAACAAATTTTGAACATTTTCCTTTTTTCTCAGTTTGATCATAATGATCCAACTATCAATGAAAATGAAAATCTTGAGAATTATGAAGAGTATTTTTCATCTATCTAATGATTTTAAAAGTCCTTCTTTTTTGAGTGAGATTCATTCTTCATCATTTACTCAAACGACGGATCTTAGAATAGAAAGTTTTGAAGATGTTAATTACACTTCATATTTTGAAGAACATGTTGATTCTACTCATTTTGTGAAATCTAAAAATTCTTTTTCCTCATCCTTCAATTCTCATTGTTGTGAACAAAATGAGAACGATAAGTCTTTAGAGGATGAGTTGGCTGAAATTGAGATTGAATTTCAAAATATTTGTTCCAAATATACTTTTTCTATAAATCAAATTTTAAATGAAAAGTCATTTTAGTCAAATAATTTGAAATCAAACAAATCTGATGCACTCGACAAGAATGAACATCTAAATAAAAATCAAGAAGGCAAAGTTAATCTTTCACAAGACTCAAATTTCGATGTTTTCCTTCAATGCAATAAACATGATATTTTGAAAAAGGAAATATTCTTTACTCTCAATTTTGATGAAATTCTTTTGAATCATCATTTTAATAATGTCCAACCCACTTTTTATGATCCGATTTATTTAAGGTTGGAACAATCATTTGTTAGCCATTTTTCATGTCATTTTCATGTCTTTGTAAATAAGGAGCTTAGTTTAGTTCTTCCAGTTTTTGGATCTCCATTTTTGAGATTTTTGTCGCTGATGCATCATTTTTTTTTCTTGCAAATTTAAAGTTATTAGTTTGTCTCCATTGGATATTTGACTACAGTTAGTTTTGTTACTTTTAGACTAGTGTAGGAGTAGGTGTAAAATGGATTAGTTTTGATCATTTTACCTTTGGTTTTCTTCAATAATGTAGTTGCGATGACAAACCAAGTCCAAGTTCAAAAGCTTGGTCCCAATCCTGTCCAGTTGTAAACACTGGAAGGTATCACACACACCTACCCAGTAAATGTGTGATTGCTCAAAAAATATTTTGTTCGACTCAGCAGGTTCACTTATTGTACATAAAGTGTGGTTGGTATGTTTTTTTTGCTTTATATTCATTTTGATTTCTCTTTTGTACATTGGTTTTATTTTTTGAATAATACCCACACCTTTTGTAAAAGGATATTGATCAGTGTGTCTCAGGATAACTTAAGTCTGAAGTTCTAAGGTAAAATAGTGTCAGCTGTTATCCCTCTTAGCTTGTAGTTGAAATTGTTTTTCATGAAATTAAAACAATCAATACTTGCAAAACCTTGATTGATACCCTCCCACCTTAATCAAATATCTTTATGGATGTGTTATTTTATTAATTGAAGTTGAGGAAGCAATTATTTTTTTCCTACCTTGTGTTTCATTAGTGAATGGAAGCATATATTCATAGCCTTGCCAGCCTGACCTATTATTGATTCTATTCTAATCAACTTGAACATAATTCACTTAATGATTATAGATTACAAGATGGGGGGTCTTATTACAAGCCAACCCATTATGTTCATAGATGTTTAAGTGGAATGACATCTCCACATCAAGCCACCAAAATTGGCGGATGACTTTCAGTTGTTTCTAAAAGATGGAAGATCCTATTACAGGTCAGTCAATTCATGATCTGCAAAACATCGATGAGTAACACTATTGTCATTTGGTCACCAATCCATGGTAGTGTCTTGTAATCTATGCACTAATAAATTTTGTTTTCCTTTGTAAGATAGTTTGTTGTATATAAGGACAAGGGGGGTCTTATTACAAGCCATCCCTACCATGATCATGGGTCCGATTTTGGACTGAAATTGCCACTTATGGTCACCAAGCCATGGTAATTGCTTTTAGTGTCAAAGCTAAAATACAGGTAGTCTCCTTACCGAGCTAGCTTGTTCAATTTCCAGATCAAGTCTGTGAATGGTGTTGTCAATATCTGATCACCAAGTTAGGGCAATGGCCTTGCATCAACAAATGTCTTGTTTGTATATTTTCATTCTGTTTTGAAAAGAAAAAGAAGGAGAAAGAAAAGAAGAAAAAGGGAGAAAAGTAAATGTATATATTGTGAGTAATATGTTTGTACACAAGTAAATAATAAAAAAATTGAAGGTGAATTAAGATTTGGTAACCCAGAATGGCTCTAGGTTTTCTCTAAGGCTCATCATAAACCGCCTTCCTATGACTTTGTAATGGTAAAGGATTTTTGTTCACTTCTGAGACTGCTTTGTCATATGAACATCATCATTAAATAGTTTTGGAAGGGGATATATCAATCATATGACTAACTTTTCTATTTTTATTGTGTTTTATGAGAACATTTTGTAAATTACAGGTTAAAATATCAAGCTTACTAACATGTCTTTCTTGTAATTACAGATTTTATTTTCAGAGATAACTAGTTCTTCCCAGCCAGTCGTGATTTGTTGTAGGTACAAAAGATACCATGTTTAAATAAAACATGGGAACCCCAAATTTTTTGAATGCAAAGGTAATGAATAAAATCCATGGTCATTTTGGTGTTTTCATCGTGCTTTCATTGCTTTGCTTTCATTTGATTAAGTTAGTAATTTTTCCTTTGGAAAATTCCCTTGATTTTGTGTGTTTTTGTGAGTTGTTGAAAGCTTTGATTTTTCCAAAATTCAAGTCTTCCCACAACTCGCAACCCACAATTTGCAATGCAGATTGTGGAAGCTCGATTTTCGGTTTTGAAACTATTTCATTCCGCAACCCGCAACCCGCAGTTCCGATTGCAGATGCAGAATCATTTTTAATAATCACGGTTGTTTGCACCTGCAACCCGCAACCCACAATTGTGGATTGCGGGAAGACCTTTAATTTAAGCTTTGCGCTTTGCATTTCCACAAACCACAACCTACAATTGCAGATTGTGGACTGCAGAAAGGTCATTTTTGTTATATTATGTGGTTTGTGTTTCCGCAATCCGCACCCGCAATTGCAGATTGCGGAAAGAATGTATAAGATTGTAAAATAAACACCCGAAATTCCTTTCCGCACCTTGCTTGATTAGATCTCAGTCGTCGATTTGTTTTCATATTATGGCCCAGATTTTACCCAGTGAAATTACTAAATATGTCCATTTTTCATATTTTCTTTTATCATTTTTCTAAATTCAAAAATTACCTGTCGTTTGGATTTTACTGAGAGTTTTTACCAAGGGTCCTTTTTCGCCATTTTGCAGTTTGCAGAAGTTGGTTTCGTGTGACTCTCTTATTCAATTTCTTACAGTTTTTGTTAGTCTGAATTGTTTTTGATTTGTGTTTATCCATTTATCAGAATTTACTGGTTTTCTAAACATGTCTCATAATAGTCACTCCAAAACTACACAGAAAGTCTCTTTCAATAAGGACGCAAACTTCGGCATCCTTGCCGACACCAGTGACAATGTTTAAGAAACTTACCAGCTCAATTGGTCCAAGATTTACTCTATTTTTTATAATGATGACCTATCTGATATTCAGAATGATCGGCTCGCTGATGAAAGAATTAGGGATTCCCAACTCCATGCTTTAGCAACCAGACCTACCATACTTCCCTATACTGACATAGTCAAATGGATTATCAATCATGTCAACCCTAAGGATCGGTATTTTAATGATAGCACGGGGTCTCAACTGACCACATTTTGCCCTGAGGTTTTTATAAGAGCATACGCCCTAAAACCGGCCGTTCAACCCCTTAATGTTGCATTCATAGAGTCTGCCAAGACTAGGTATAATTTCAATGAAATGTTGAATACTTGGATGCACAAACCAACTATTTTCATTCCTAGGACTGATAGTTCATATCCTGTTTCATGGTTTAAGGAACATTACTCCTTGAAGCCATGCTTAGCAATCTTTATGGCCTTCCAAATTGCTCATTGTTTAAGGCTGAATGGGCACTTGTGGCCCATCATATCTTAACAACCGGGGAGCCATTTCCATGGGATTCAATTTTGTCTGTCGAACTAAAGATGGCCATTGAAAAATACAAGAAATCACCAGCTTCAAGGAAGCCACACTTCTTTTTCTCGACTTATGTGATTGATGTCTTTTGCACATAATTCCAATATCCCAACATGGGATGGAATTGGACTCTATCAGCCCCTCATGTTCATATTTACTATTCAGCACTCTAGGAAAATAATTATGTGTCCTTGTTATATGATATTAGTGACCACTTATTTGGAGTTGTCTACTTCCAGATATCCAGATAAGAAGTGCCTTCTTTCTCACCTGATGCCAAAATTTTTATTGCTACAATTAGTGATTGGTATGTGGGAGAATCTTTCTCATATGTCAGAGTGTGGGGAAGCAACACTGTTCACCTACTACCCAAAATAGTTCAAGAAAGATTGGTGATTGAAGAATTTTCTTATCAAACTGTCACTAATGTGGCTTACCTCAAGCTCACTGGTCCCAAAAGGAGGGGATGGCCTAAGTTTCCTTTAAATATTGGACCTTTGGTTATACCAAGTTCAACTTGGGCTATAGTCCTGGGAGACAGGATGGTTTCTTTGAAATTGAGGTATGCTCCCAAAAGGATGCATCACACTAATGGATTCCTTGATGCTAACATTAATCAAAATCATACAAAGATTGGTTATGTTCATCAAGATCTTCCTGATGATTCTATTTACCAGGGGGTCAATACTTTCTCTGAAGTCCTAGCGAGGGCAAAAAGAAGAGATGAACAAAATATTCTAATCCAGTACCAATAGGATCTAAAAACCAAGGTTCTAAGTTACAGAAGAATGCAACTTAATCTTGATGAGCAAACAAGAAAAGACAGGGAAGAGAAAGAAGCTCAGAAAGCAAATGCTCCACTGATGCTCACTTAACCAGATGGAGACAAAGGTAAAGGCCTTATGGAAAACCCTCTGAAGTTAAAGATTGTTGTAGAACTAAAAGTGTTAATGCAAACATCTCAGCAATTAAAGTAGAGAGTATCACAGATGACTTCGGTGTTGGACACCGGAGTAGTTGAAATAGCCAAACGCACTACTGATGTTCAAGTGGTTGTTGTAGCCAACTTGATTGGTGATGTTCAAGTGATGGTTGTGAGCAAACCAGCTAAAAGACAAAAGATTCAAATTCCTACACTAAACATTGAAGACAGCGATGTGGAAGATGAGATACTTCCTTTTGTGCCTGTGATAGAAGAAGTAACTGAAAGCTCTCAGTCAATGATAGATTTGTTGTAGGCCATAACAATGGATGATCCTTTTCTAGATCAACAATTTCTTGAAACCACTACTGTTGTTAATACTACAACTTTAGCACTCTTACTCTCGTCCATTCAATCTCTTTCAACTTTATCATCTAGGGTAACACCACCAGCTACCATATCCCAGCTTTTTCATGCATTAACCACCATCATTGCTCCAATTCCTGTCCTGTAAGTCCCACTTCACATTCCACCATCAATAGTGGAAGAGATCCAGTATTCAATTGTCTCTCTTCCATCACCATCATCTACTTCATCGCCACCACTCAATGATGTCCAAGTCCCAGTTGTTCCTTCCTCACCATCAGCTGTTGATACATCCATTCCACTTTCTAAAGTTTTTACTTCAATTCCCACTCCAGCCTCTGTACCATCAGTCCCATAAGGTATCCCTTCTTCAACAACTACTCCTCAAATCACTATACCAATTCCTAGCTCCACTGTCACCCAGACCGCTCCGTTGGTTTCAACACCAAATGTGACCACATCATTAACTGATTTGGTTGCTGATTTTAAAGAGGACATTGTAGTTTCCCTAGGAGACTACTTTTATAGTAAAGTAGCAAAGTTAGTGGTGAAGGAAGGTGAAAAGAGAGCCATATACCAAGGTGTCTTGCAGGCACCTGTTCCTAATCAAATCATTTGGGCTAAGCAATCAGATGACATACAACAAGAAGCACTAGATACTGCTACTTCCATGGATGCTTTCGCAGGGGAAAAATTTGATTCAGTGATAACACTGAACAAAGAAATTGATCTAAATAAGGAGGAGGTGAAGAGACATGAAGAGAAGCTAGTTAAGGCCAATGAAGACCATGAAGCTGATATTCGTGAACTCAGAAGGGCACTTGGAGATAAGGTTGAAGACCTTCAAGAAGAGAATGCTACTCTGCAGATCCAATTCCAAGATGTTGAGGCCTTGAACACTACCAATGAAGAAAAGATGGATGTCCTAGAAAAGAAGCTGGAGGATGCAACGACAAGTGTAACGTCTTCTTCCTTCTCTAAATTCTCTCAGCAGGAGTTTAAAGACTTGTCTATTTAGGTCAATGAGGAACATTACAAGTTGCTTACTGAACTGTTTAGTACTCTGAATGAAATTCAAGAGACTAACATTTACTTGGAAAGATGTATGTTATTCTTAATGGGAAGATGGATAAAATATAGCAAGCCTCTAAGGCCTATGATGACATTGTTGAATGGAAGATTTATATTAAAGATAAACCATAGGACATCCTTGTTTTAGGCAATTTCAAACTCAGGAAAATCAGAATTGTTTTGCATGCTTGGTATGATCTCATTGATATCATTGAAGAAACCATCCAAAAGGAACAGGCTATTTGTGGGAGGAGATGGTATGCTATGGACAACATTAAGGAAAAATTGCACTTCCCTACCATGGACCTCATTGAAGATGCCTGTCCACCGAAATTCATGATCGAACAGGTTGAAATCCAATGCAAGGAGGTTAAAAAAAAGATCCAGTAGCTCGAGCATATCCGAATTGCACATGTGGATCAGTTCAATAGGAAACATGTCGCTATGGAAGGGAAGATCCACATTTTTATGCGGATCTGGCATAAGCTGGAAAAGAATGAAATGGAAGGTTTCACATGTGATGCCCAGCTAGGGCTTCACTCAGCAAACAATCGAGATTTAGATGAAGTGTTAAAGTAGATGAAGTGTTAAAGATATGGGCCAAGTGCCAAGATTTTCTTGGTCATTCTTAGCTCAATTTGATTTTGTAATCCCTCTTTGGGGAATTTACCCTTTGTAACAATATTGTAATTATTATTTAAAGGGGATTAGGTATTTTGGGGGATGATGTATTTTGGGGGAGATAATCACTAGAGAAGGACTAGAGAAACGTGGTTTCACTTGTGATCATGTAATTTTTTTTCTGACCAATGAATCAAAATTAGTTTCTTTTGGCATCTTCTTTGTTTATGTTATCAAATTTCTTTGATGATGTCTGATTTCTTCGCCTTAATTATCAATCAATATTGTTGATTTTGCAGCCAATCATTAACGCATTGATCTTTGAGTTGTATTTCTCTTAATTCATGGACTTTGTGTATTTATGTTTTAATTGAATTTGTTTAATTAAAATATTGATCTATTTTTACAAATGATTCATAGAAACTATTAAATTAATAATTTATGTTAATTTTTCAATTAGCATAAGAGTTACAGGGTAACATTGGTTATGCTTGATCTTTAAACTATTATCAGTAATTTTCATTGCTTGATTGTATTTTGAAGCAGTAAGTTAATGATCCAGTTTTACATTTTTGTTAAATTGGTGAGATGAATTATTAGAACTCAAACCAAGTTACCTTGCACAAAGTCAAAACACTTCCCTTAGATTGGATCTGACTCAGTTTAGATTTCCTTTAAGGTAGTTTTGTTCTAGGTTTAGATCCACTTTTACAGTTAGGACACTTTGCTCTTCCCTTGTAGGAAGACTGATCCACTTATGGATAAAACCACATAAGTTCTAGCGGAGGCCTTTGTAAGTGTGGGAGTTAACTACAACAAACAGGATGGGAATAGAACTGTCCTTGCATAGGACCTTTTTAAGCCTTTCAGTCTGGGTTTTCACCCTCTGTTGTTATTTTTAGAACCCATTCCAACAACCTACACATTTGAGAATTCAACACAACCTTGGTTCCTTTTAGTTCCCACACATGTATATGGCCATTGTGGATGTGTTCACAATGTCCATGCTCTCCCGAGAGACTTTAGATAAGAAATGACGCTCTTGCGCAAAATTGGCATGAACTTCATTGAGAAAAACCCTAGTTCCGGAGATGGCACAATGCCATCATTTCTGGTCATTTGAGGCATAGTGGGGATGTTAATTTTTGAGCATCAATTCAATATGATCTAGGATCTTAGAGAATAACATGTACAACATATTAATCACAAGAGACAATAGACAAATAGAGTTTCCTTGGGGGGAATGATAAAGGTGAAAAACCTCAATAACTTACTTAGAGATAGATAGAGAAATGATACAAAACCAAAGCATAAGAGATAGTCTCCTAGTAGCAGCTTCTCCTCCTCCACTAGTGAACCACTCTCCAATGAGTGTATGAGTGAGAAAGTGAATGATCAAATAGAGTGCCTCCCACAGTCTATTTATACATGACTTGAATTGCCTAATAACCTTACTAGGTTGGCCTCAACTTAATCACATAACATAATGCTGACAGGGCCGACCCCCACTAGGGTCATCTAATAACCCTTTAACCCGCATGACTTATACAGGGATGACCCCATCAAGGTGGTCTAATAACCCATCAAGTATAAGTTATGACACCTACAATATAAATGACGACACTTCCATATAGAGGAATAATAACATCTCTATAGGAATACAATATACATATCTGAAATACATTCTGAAGTTACAAATACATCAACACTCCCTCTTAACTAGGAAGGTATTTCTCGACATAGATCTGCTAGCACAAGTCTTCTTCTCTGGATCATTGTCACTAGAACATCATCATCAAATCATCATCATCGTTGTTGCTGCTACTATCTCAATCAATCTCCAATCTACTCATCATAGGAAGTTCTACAGATCCAACCCTTTTTCATGCTAGGTGTAGGCCTAGCCTCCATGTAGGTATTCATCATCTATGTGAGCAAGCCATCAAGTAGGTACACCTCAAGACTGATTACACTGCCTCTGCAAAACCTACAAGATCTCCCAAGACTGATTACACTGCCTCTGCAAAACCCGCAAGAGCATCCCAGGACCAATTATATGCCTTTGCAAAACTTGTGTACCATACTGTCACCTAATCATCTTCAGATCACCGTCATTGTCCACGGAGCACAACCCAGATGCACATCACACAACACTTGCATTCACCGGCATGGGAAGACACACTTCAACCATCCGTGAAATGATCAACACTTATATCTACGCCATGGG
This sequence comes from Larix kaempferi, assembly GCA_027924585.1. Taxonomy (NCBI): domain Eukaryota; kingdom Viridiplantae; phylum Streptophyta; class Pinopsida; order Pinales; family Pinaceae; genus Larix; species Larix kaempferi. Next base: position 18,677,121 of record BSBM01000779.1, read on the forward strand.
AAGACACACTTCAACCATGCAAGAATGGCATCGCACTTATATCCATAGCCATGGGAAGACACACTTCAACCATGTTAGGAATGGCACAACACTTATATTACAGCCATGGGAAGACACACTTAAACCATGCTAGAATGGCACAGTACTTATATTACAGCCATGGGAAGACACACTTCAACCATGCTTGAATGGCATAGCTCTTACATCAATGACCATGGGAACACACACTTCAACCATGTCAGAATGGCCCCAGCCCTTATATCTGCACCATGGGAGGACACACCTACCAGCATGTGAGAATGGTTCATGTGCATCTGTGTCTCTAGACTCATCACTTCCCCTTGGAAGGAATCTCGATCTGAAGTACACCAAGCCTCTCTCTGAAGTACCCAAACTTCATGCCGGCCAATGGCTTGGTCAACACATGGGCTATCTGCTCGTCCGTCACAACATACAGAAGCTTCACTGCTCCTCTATGCACCATATCCCTGATATAGTGGAACTTGATCTCAATGTGCTTCGACTTGTCATGGAACACTTGGTTCTTTAACAACTTCACACAACTCTGGTTGTCACAATATATGCAAGTAGCACTCAGCTGGAGATCAAACAAATCAGATAGTAGCTTCCTAAGCCATACTGCCTCACAACTAGCCGAACAAGCTGCGACATACTCTACTTTGGCTGTACTCAGTGCCACACAGGACTGCTTCCTGCTAAACCAAGAGATCATACAAAATCCCATACTGAAGCAGCACCCTGAAGTGCTCTTCCCATCAATGGCATTGCTTGCCCAATCCGAATCAACATAACCGTCCAAGTTAAACTTATAATTCACATCATACTTGAGCCCATAGTCAACTATACCCTTCAGGTACCTGAATATGCTTTGCAATTATTAGGTGAACATGTCTCAGATCTGTCAGATACTGGCTCAAGGTGTTCACCGCAAAGTGGATTTCTGGTCTCGTATTCTTCAGGTACATCAAGGACCCAATCATCTAACGATACATCGTGGCATCGACCGGCTTAGATGAAGCATCACATAGAAGCTTCAAGTTCAATTCCATAGGTGTGGCCATGGCCTTGCAGTCCATCATCCTGAACCTCTTCAGGATCTTTACTGTATACTTCCCTTGTCCAAGGAAGATTCCATCTGTGCTCTGCCACACCTCCATAACTAGAAAGTAGTGCATCATAACCAAGTCCTTCATCTCGAACTCGGCAACAAGCCTCCTCTTCATATCGACAATCAATCTATCCTCACCTCTAAAAAACAGGTCATCCACATAAAGAAGTAGTATCACTGGATTTCTTTCCTTAACCTTGTAGTAAAGGTTGGAGTCCGCTTTACTCCTAGTAAATCCCAAATTGGATAGGAAGCCATCTATCCTGTCGTACCAGGTCCTGGGTGCTCGTTTCAAACCAAACAGGGCTTTCTTCAGTTTGCACACATGAGTCCCTTTGTCATGTGTCTCAAACTCGAGTGGCTGCTCCACATACACTTTCCTCTTCGACTACACCATTCAATAAAGATGTCTTGACATCCATCTGGTGTATCTTCCGCTTCATCGTTGCAGCCAGAGCAAGTACTGATCTGATGGAAATGTATCTGGATACAGGAGCAAAAGTCTCTTCATAGTCTATTCTCTCTTTCTGGGAGAATCCACGAGCTACAAATTTCACTTTGTATTTCTCTATGCTACCAACTGCAGCATGCTTGATCTTATAGATCCACTTGGAAGTCACAACAGACTTCCCTTTAGGTCTTGGGACTACATCCCAAACATCATTCTTCATGATCGATTGGTACTCTTCGATAATTACTTCATCCCGGATCTTGGGAACTTTAGATTCTTCAATAGATAGCTTTGTTGTTGGAGTAAATGTTGTAGTCCTTCTTTTGTAGTATACGATATTTCCTACAAGACAAGTTAAATTGCATGATTAGAAACATCTCATAGTTTTTAGAACAAATTCTTACACATAAAGAAATATGTCATACAGTCATGCAATTAATTTAGCCAATGCTTTAATACAACATTTATCCATATCCCATCAGGGATAATTTTAAGGAACCAAACTTATTTAAAAGTGTATAAACCTTGGTGAATCTTACCAATTCTTACAATTTCAACTATAAAATACTTGGCGATATTTTTAAAAAATTATTTCAATTGCTAAGAATTTTATATAGTTTATATAATAATTTTGGTGATTTTAGGAGTGAAAAAAGTTTACCCCATCAAAATTGGGCAAAATGGGGCTTCAAAAAATGCAAATTGCCGAATCTTTTTTTGGAAAAAAACATGGAAAAATAGCCAATGGGATAAATTTTGCCCCTAAAATTATCCTTGTATCCCATAACTTTCTCGATTCCTTCCAATCTCTACCAGAACATTGTTAAGAGTGTGCACAACTCCCAAAATGTCAGCAAAGAAGTTTCATTCTAGATAGGTAGCAATGGAATGTTGTATAGTGCCATAGGCCACTTACCCATTACATGCATATTAGTAGTATACTGTTCATTAATGCAATTATTCTAATATGCATGATACACAACCTAAGTCTAGGAACATAAGTATATACATCATTGAACAGTATTATTTAAACAATCAAATATACAAGAAATGATAGTTGAAATACTTATCTTTGTTTGTTTGTTGGGTGGACTCCCTCTCAATCTTTGATTGCTTATAGGAACTACTGGAGTGTGCTCCCTCTTGATCCTTACTTCCTGGATTACCTATCCGTAAAATTATATCCATCCTCGATCACTATGCATGCTTACTAGTATCATCATTATGTTATCCTCGATATCTCATACATAATCATATATTCATTAGTATAATCTTAATACTATCAAAACAAAATAATCTTAAACATGTATATTCATGATCATTTCAAACATAGATAATAAGCATTAGCATTCAAAGTTTCAGGGAAGACTTCTCTTACCCATGCATATTCATATGTGACCATAGAACGCTTCTGGTTAGTCATATCATCAATGAAGGTAAGAGACATAATATGCATAAACCCTAGATTACTCAAACTTGTAACTTCATGAGTAATCATTATCAATCATACAAAAGTATAAGATCCTTACATAGGGTAGGATTCTAACTTGATATAGGAAAAACATACATGGTCATCATATTTTCTAGTTATGTCTAGCAATGTTTTTCTTGTTCTCTTCAATGACCTACATAACAAATATGTTAACTATTGTAGAACCAAATTATACATACCTCTATGTGATCCATGACTATGGATGAGTCTTTATCTTCATGTCACTATGGTCTTGATCTAGGACTTGATTTGTACCTTCATGTTAGCGGATAACATTCTCCTCATACAACACCACGGTGGATTAGTACAATCATAATACAATCATAAGTGTCATAACCCTAATCAGTGAATGTCTTCTATCATGCATTCATACTTTTACTAGGGTGATAAGACAAGTCTAAAATTAAACAAGATTGTTACTAAACTCAATAACATGAAGACAACCATATTATAAACTTAATCATGAATAGATTTCAAAACATACCTATACGTCATACCTGTTAGATTGCTTGTAGTAGTAGTTGTTGTTGTTGTTCCTTTGGTTCTTAGGACAATCTGAGGAAAAGTGTCCTCTCCTTGGTATGTGCTATGAGAGCTTGATCTTCATTCCCCATCTTTTCTTCTCAAGCTATAATCCAAGTTTCTTCCTGTGAGAATTCTTCTCATAGCCTGTTGAAAGAGATAAGTTTCTTCCTAACACAAATTCCTTGGATGAAGGAATCCCATGACCTCGGAAGGCCATTAAGAGTGGTCATTACCACTTCTCCATTCTCTACAGTTCAAGTTGTTCTTTTATCTGGGAGACCCTTGAAGAGTAAGACTGCATGGTCTCCGCATTCTGGATCTGGATGTTCTTTAGTTGATTCCTCAAAGTCATCTTTTGATTTATGTTCTTCCCTTCAAATAGCTTGGTCAAGGAATCAAACATCTCCTTAGGTGTCCTTAGGGAAGACACATGGGGTATGAGATAGTCCTTAATAGAATCAGCAATGATTCTCTTGGCTTTGACCAAGTTCTTCTTGTGTGAAGCCTTAGTCTCATCTTCCTCTAGAACTGGAACCTCTTCACTTGTGTAAGTGTCCAACTCATTCTCTTCTAGGATTAACCCAATCCCATACTTCCATGGTCAGAAGTTATCAGCCCCTTCAAGCTTATCCTCGAACTTAGTGTGGTGAGACATCTTAAGAAGTACTTCAAATGGAAATAGAAAGGTTATTAGGTCTTACCACTTGATTTGCTGAAAACGGGATCTAGAGCTAAATTAGGGTTTGTTAGAGAAACCCTAAAAATTCAAACTTTGAATTTCAAACTTCTGAAAGGATAGAAAGATGTGCCTTGATGACCTGATCAAGCTGGTATACTCAAAATTTGAAAAATGCAAATTTTCACACCTCAAATTTGCTTTTCAAACTTCTCGATTCACTAGGGAGGACCCCGAATTAGGGTTTGATTTTATTGCAGCTTCACCCATCCAAAAAGTTCGATATTTGTCTCTAAAAATCTATGTTTCAGAGGAGCTTCCAACCATGGTCTCATATTTCATAAATTCCACTTTTTATGGAAACCCTAATTTTTAGGGCCAAAACTAAAAGTGCTTAGAATTGAATTCTGATTGGACAGAAAGATGCGCCTTGCTAAGGAGAGTCAATATAGCCTCCTTCCTTTAAATATCTGTGGAGATAAACCCAAAAAAAAAGAATCCCTAGCTTCTACTACTGCACAATGTCTTCTTCTCAGGTTAGCTCTGATTCCATGTTACTTTTTGAGCATCAATTCAATATGATCTAGGATCTTAACTGATAGAATAACATGTACAACATATCAATCACAATAAGCAATCACAAGAGACAATAGACACACAGAGTTTCCTTGGGGAAAACCATAAAGGTGAAAAATCCCAATAACTTCCTCAGAGATAGATATAGCAATGATACAAAACCCAAGCATAAGAGATAGTCTCCTAGCAGCAGCTTCTCCTCCTCCACTAGTGCACCACTCTCCAATGAGTGTATCAGTGAGAAAGTGAATGATCAAATAGAGTGCCTCCCGCACTCTATTTATACATGACTTGACTTGCCTAATATCCTTACTAGGTCGGCCTCAACTTAATCACATAACATAATGCTGACAGGGCCGACCCCCAATAGGGTGGTCTAATAACCCTTTAACCCACATGACTTATGTAGGGCCTACCCCATCAAGGTGGTCTAATAACCCATGAAGTATAAGTTACGACACTTACAATATAAATGATGACACTTCTGTATAGAGGAATAATAACATCTCTATAGGAATACAATATACACATGTGAAATACCTTCCGAAGTTACAAATACATCAATGGGGGAGGGTCCCCTAACTTAAAATTGGTGTCCTAAAGCCATCGTAATCGATGGATTTGCAACCGAAGTCACGGTTTTGGTGCTATGGGAATTTTTTCCAGGCACCCCATGGTTATTCAGGTACACTTTGAGGATTTGGTACGAGGGCACCAAACCCAAACTGGTGGGTGAACTTGAATTCTTTCATCTCCCACACATGCATATGGCCATTTTGGATGTGTTCACAATGGCCATGCTCGCTCAGGAGCCTTCGAATAAAAAATGACCCCCTTGCGTAAAATTAACATGGCCTTCACTTAGCAGAACCCTAGTTCAGGAGATGGCACAATATCATTGTTTTCGGGCGTTTGAGGGATGGTGGGAGGTGGGCAGCTAGCTTAAAATCGATTTCTTGAATCCATTGGAATTGATGGATTCATGACTGGTGTTACTTTTTTGGTGCTATGGGCATTTTTTCTAGGCACCCGATAGCCATTTAGGGACACTTTCAGTATTTCCTCCAGGGGCACCGAACCCAAACCGACAAGCGTACATGTATTATTTAAGATCCCACATGTACATATGGCCATTGTGGATGTCTTCATGATGGCCACACTTTCCCAAGAGCCTTATAAAAAATGACCCCCTTGCGCAAAATCAACATGGCCTTCAGTGAGAAAAATCTAGTTCCAGAGATGGCACAATACCATCATTTCCATGTGTTTGAGGCATGGTGGGGGGGGGGGCCTCTAGCTAAAAACCAACGTCTCAAATCCATCGAAATCAATGGATTCACAACTGGAGTCACGGTTTTGGTGCTATGGGCATTTTTTTCAGGAACCACATCGTCATTCGGGGACACTTTGAGGATTTGCTCTTGGGGCACGAAACCCAAACTGACGAGCAGACTTGGATTCTTTAAGCTCCCACACATGCATATTTCCATTGTGGATGTGTTCATGAAGATCATGCTCACCCAGGATCCTTTGGATAAGAAATGACCCCCTTGCGCAAAATTGGCATGGCCTTCACTAAGCAAAACCCTAGTTCCAGAGATGGCATAATACCATTGTTTCCAGGCATTTGAATAATGGTGGGGGGGACCCTTAGCTGAAACCTAGGATCTTGAATCCATCGAAATTGACCGATTCATGACCAGAGTCATGGTTTTGGTGGTATGGGAATTTTGTTTAGGAATGTTGTGGCCTTTTAGGGACACTTTGAGGATTTTATTTTGGGGTACAGAACCCAAACCGACGAGCGGACTTGGATTATTTCATATACCACATGTGAATATGGCCATTTTGGATGTGTTAACAATGGCCACACTCGCTCGGGATCCTTCATATTGGCAATGACCCCCTTGCGCAAAATTGGCATGGCCTTCACTGAGCAAAACCCTAGTTCCGTAGATCACACAATACCATTGTTTCTAGGATTTTAAATCACAGTGGGGGGGGGACCCCTAGATGAAACCTGACATCCGAAATCCATCGGAATCAACAGATTCACGACCGCATTCACGGTTTTGGTGCTATGGGAAGTTTTTCCAGAAACCCCATGGCCATTTAGGGACACTATCAGGATTTGCTCTGGAGGCACCAAACCCAAACCAATGAGTGGACATGGATTCTTTTAGCTCCCACACATGCATATGGTCATTTTGGATGTGTTCATAGTGGCCACCCTAACTCGGGAGCCTTCAACACCATTATGGTCTTTTTGACTGATTATGTTATGATGTTATATTGGGCCACAGCCCCAGCATATGTGATTTATTATTTGTCATAGACAATAACATGTTTTGATTTATTCTTTCATGAGTTGATATATTGAGCATGGACCCTAATTGTTTCATTTTGAATATATATGGGGACAGGAAAGCCCGAATGAATAAAATTATGTTTTATTATGTGAATCGGTTACAAATTATGATATATTGAGATTACCTGTTTTGTTACATTATACTGTGCAGAGCATGATTCATATCGATGATTATGTGGTGTGTTGAGTGTGGACTCAGAAACACACGAATGACCTATATACTAGGCCTAAGCCCCGATGTATCTAGAGGACTCTTGTTATGTGTTGGGCATAAGCCCTGGAGCACTCCAAGCTTGAAAGAAAATGATTACTAGATCCAAGGCTAGTTAAAAATTCTAGATGTGCCTCACAACCACATTCTAGCTCTAGTGTTGAGTAGAGGCTCTAGAATTGCAATAGCGTAATGCCCATGTGAGAGTGTTGAGTTAAAAAGCTCTGAATACCACTCGGGGTTACTAGATATCAAGTGTTGAGTCGGAAAAACTCTGAATAGCACTTATGTGTCGTATCACAACTATCTGAATTGAGGAAATAAATCTTATTATCATAAAGTATTCCAGGAACTACCATGTTAAATCGAGGGATTATGACATGCAAAGGGAGAGACTAGTGGTGCCTATCCTAGCTTACCAAGACCGTCCAAAGAAGGGACCTTATCCTTAAAAATATTAAAAGGAAGTATCAGGTGAAGTTACATAAAAGATAACATCACCACTTAAAGAATTAATTAACTACTAGTAGTCTTCTAGGGTTAACATGCATAAAAAACCTCAAGCTTTTAATATTCATAACTATATCAATGATGTTGTTAATATTTATTTATAAAGTACATTTATTTTGTATAGTGTATGCATTAATTTAAATAAATAGGTAATGTATTAATATTGATCACAAATCTAGAAAGACTTAAATAAAAAACACTTTAGTTAAAAAAAGTTGAGAAGTTCTAGTTCCAAGAGAACTAATAAATTAAACAAATACTCTTTTAAAAATTAAAGATATTTAATTTAAAGAAACTAGTAATTCCAACAGTCCTAATTCAAGATTTCCTACTTAAGGAGGACAGACCCCAAGTTGGGGGACCATCTTTTTCATCCTCATCTCTTAGGGAAGGAAAGAACAATTTCTGCTCCAAGAATTGAAGTAGCTCAAATACATTTCAGACCTAAACCAGCAGTGGACCTAGGGCCTCTATCTCTCATTTTGCATGTCAGAACCAGCTCGGGGGGATCCATACTTAACTGGGAATGTGGTGTTATCATGGTTGGCATGAACGTGGTAGTCCCAAAGTGATCTAATTCAGAACTCATTCAAATCAGGTCAGCTAAACACATCAATATTTTCCACTGATAAGTGATTTGAGTGTGCAGGTGACTACAGGAGAAGGGCACGCTACAAGCTTCCAGGTATGAACTATTCCATTCACCTTATATCATTTATGCAATCAAATAGCTTGTTATTTAATATCTATATTCAGAAATATTTTCTTAAGGAGCAAAAGGACCTTTAGGGCATCAGTCCCCAGGGTGTTTTAATAACAGACTTAGATGTTCATAAAGTTATTGCAACCCTAGAAATCTGTTTGGGGTTAACTATTGAATATCTAGCATGGCTAGCTCCCTAGCCTATTCTAGACATTTATGAGTAGCACTAGAGACACGTATTATCTTACAATTTTTTTTTCATAATTTCCACAACAATTATTTTAGCTAGTTATCCCAGTCAGTCCAGCTCTATTTTATTTATTAGAAATTATTATATGCAAACGGTCTTTGCAAGGACCTAGTAAAAAAAATCACAGGGTTTGACAGCCACCATCCCTTTTTCATATTTTATTTTATTTCAGTATTGTAGATCTAAGGTATTATATCTTTTTTAAATCCAAACGAAAGTTTCCCAGATCATGCAGGCGCCCTATAGAAAACGAAAACAGTAGTGGAAAGAGAACTGTAAACAACTCACACGATCATCATTATTTATTATTATATTTATAAATCAAATACACATCAATACATAGTTGTAGCTACAGACCATTACTATCATAAGGCGAGAAATCGTAGAGCAATCTCAAGCACATAAACCCTAGCACAACGATTAAACCCAAGAATTAATACCAACAACTTTTCTTACAGTTTGTCCATTGAAAATAGAGGCGCTAAATAAATTTCAACGCAGAACCTAGCAATGCCATAGATACAGGGATCGAATCCCATTACCATTCTTTTGCCAAAACCAAAACATAGCCACAAGTTACAGATCCATATGCTTCTAAGGGTATCAACGATACATCCAGGGGATCGTTTTTCCACCAATAAGCCAAGACACATTCAAAACAGCAAGGACAATACCTACAAGTTACAGAAGAGGAATGTACTATTTCCTTACCCTTTCATTAAAATATGCCCATAGTAGAATCACACACAGAACATAAACACTGACAGAAAATGAAACCACAAAGTTCATGTTCTCTCCCTACAGTACATTACGAAACTCTAAACATTTCTTTTACATTTCACAATAAATTTTAAAGAGGAAGAGCTACATTCGAAATAGAATTTCAGTACAATAATATATTAAAAATCCATAGGCTGAGCCACCAATACATTCTTGAACCAAAAACGATCTAGATAGATAACCTAGAAACTTTATAGGTTCTTTTTCAAACACCATACATTATACAGAGAAGTCTTCCTGGGTAAAATCCCAGTTCATTAACCCACGAGAACCAGATTTCATTTGTCAAAATATTACAAATCACACATTGAGAATAATCTTCCAAATGTCCATAGACTTCACACACTTGTGGGTCCAACCAAGTGGCGACCTCCTAGACTTCCAATTTGATACAGTAATCCAAACTCTCACAAAGTCTTCCATAACCAAAATGATACATACAGAACCCTACTAGGGGTGTAAGAGGGCAGAGCACATTGGGGTTACGTAGTTGGACTTACCATTGCTCACAACGATCAAGCCCAGAGCAATCACGATAGTCACGCAGTAAACCTTCGTTGGTGCTACCTGCCATTACAACAAAAACACCAATGAGAAAATCCTGTAGCTTCTACCAATAGTAGAAATATTCAATTACAACGGCGATAGTGAATGGGTCATACCTGAACAGGAGTCCCTCCACCTCTGCACCATCATTAAATATACCAGAGTATAGAGATACCACCACTGCAACGAGGAACAGGACAGAAAGATAGCCAAAAATGCAGAGCATTTGGGAAGGGAGGAAAACCCCCAAATGCGTATGATGAAATCTTACCCAGCCTAGAAACCACTTCAACCAAGTGCATTTAATGTCTTGCACCAACCACACTTTCAATTGGAGTTACATATTTTTGCATAGGAGACTATGTTATGAGTCATATAAACCAGCAAAAGGGGTAGTCAAACTAATAGTTTTACCATAGTTTTGATACTTTAAAACTCACACTTGATCTTTAATTTTTACACTAGACTTTACACCATAATATGCCTTTTAGGGGGTTGCTCAAACAAAAGCGAGGATCCACTTGGGAAACTTAATAGTTGGAATAGGTGGAACTCCCAGAGTAGAATGACCCTCTACGGTCACACCTGCAAAACACAACAAGGGTTTTGATGTTAGCAAAAGGATGCTAAGTAAGTCCAATACTCTCCCAAGAGTGCTCTTACCTCTTGGAATCCCTGCCGAGGTATTTGTTTTCCTTCATCTCTTTTTGCTACTAGAGGCCCATCATTAGAACATCAGACCCCTCATCAACAAAGGCCATATCACCTGAAGGTGCCATTCAGACATTCATTTGCATTTATTAAAACAGCATGATAGATTTATTATTTCTGTTACATCGACAAGAGTAAACTCATAACAATGATACATCATTAGACATGTTCATAAATTCTTCCACAAGACTGTAGATGTAAAAGATGAGAGACATCATGATTATTTAAGAAAGGTAGATTTCTTTTGTTTAAACATTTACATATTTTCTTAGTATTGAAATAACTTGCGTCTATCTTTTACTCTCATACAGCATCTATTACAGGGATGGGAAAATTTTAAATTTTGCTATTTGTGGGACATTACAAGTAGTATCAAAGCGAGTTACAAAATCTAAGTGACCTATTGGGATTACTGCCAAACACCGCTTCAGATACATAAAACTTTGTTTAAAATATTGTATTATGTTTCATGTGAAGAATTAACTAACAAATTGTTTTCCGTGACCAGATACTTATATAACTTTCAGGTACAGGCAGTATCAGAAAAAATGAATGCAGAACAAGGCAGCAGTATACAGGGAAATCTAAATTCCCCACCACAAGAGCAAGAAATTGTGGTGGAACTCAACTCGGATCTGATGAGATCCATGCAAAACCTACAAGCTGAATTTCAAAGTTTCAGGGATGAAAATATGCAAGAAAGAAGAGAACAACAAGCCCTAAATGAGGCCTTACTCCAAAGCCTGACCGGTGCCAAACCCCATGGACAACCTAGCCTCTCAGTTAAAACCCTTAAAACAGAGATCTGTCACACAAGGAACTCAGCTGATTTCCAGAGAGGAAAACAAGAAGAACATAAAACAAAACCAATGGAAGAAGACTTCCAAAGTTCATCCAACACTGAAGGTTCACTACCTCCTTACAAGAAAAGGAGGAAAAGTGATGACAGTCTACAAGGGGAATTTCGAAAGATTAAGGCCCCAACTTATGATGGAGAAATCAACTCTGGGGAGAAGGCTGAAGAGTGGCTGCTAGGAATGAATAAGTATTTCAAAGTTCATAATTATTCCAGTGAAATGCAAGCCCAGTTAGCCATCTACAATCTGAATGGTAAAGCATCCAGATGGTGGCGGGACTTGAAACACACTAAGGGACAAGAGTTAAGAGACATCACCTGTAATACTTTTAGCAGAATTTTTCAGGACAAATACATTTCTGAAAGATTCTTCGACAAGAAAATCAACGAATTTCATGAACTAAAAATGGGCTCCATGACAATGGAAGCTTTCATCAACAGTTTTTTAGATCTTCTACATTATTTCCATTACATAGAAGATTAAAAGGTCAAGATACAACAATTTCTGGGATGTCTGCCCCCAAATTTCAGAGAAAAGATTGAATTTGACATGCCCAAAACTTTAGACGTGACCTTACATAAAGCATGACTCTGTTACGAACACGGACAACCACGAAATGAAAACATAAACAGAAATAAAGATAGATTGAAAACTTTTTTAGTCAACCGAAGGTCCGGTTTTAGGCCACCTCCTTACCGAAAACAAAACAATAGTTTCCCACCTAACAGGGGTTTCAACCGGCCTCATCCAAGCCTGAATGTGCCTACACCTCAACAGAACAGGCCAACCTTCAACAAGGGAGACAAAACTACTCCACCCACTATCGCTTGCTGGAAATACCAAGGACCCCACTATTTCCGAGACTGCCCCAACAAGTCGGATGGGGTACTACGCAACATACAAGCTAAATTGACAATAGGGGATGTGCCAAGAAGACCAAGAATTTATGCGGCACTCGACGGTTGGCAAGCGGATCACCAGGCCACTCTGGTAGAAATTGAGGGTAAGCTCTCAAGTACACATGTTTCAATATTAATAGACTCATGTGCTTGCCAAAGCTACATCACCCTTAGGATAGTAGAAACTTGTAAGTTAAACCGAGAAAGTCACAAGGCACCATGGCTGGTACAACTAGCTACTGGTACCAAGCGAAAGGTTTCCGAACTAGTTAGGAGTTGTGAGATAGATTTGAACGGTTTTTCGACTAGGGTAGATTTAAACATCTTACTGCTAGGGTCTTATGACATAATAATAGGAATGGATTGGTTAGAAGGACATCATGCCTTACTAGATTGCTTAAATAGGATCGGGCCAAATGCGAGGCGGTCCATTGCAACGATTTGAAATTTGAAATTTGAATTTAGAACATCCCATCTCATTTATTGATTGAAAGTGCAGTGTTGATTCGTCCATATCATACAACTGGGTGTGAATAGATAGGAAATCGGGTTGAGTGGCTTAAACTACCATCCATCTCATGGCATGCCACACATCATCCGTAAGAGTGGTATGCTCCATAGAACCTATGGATGGCCATACCCTCGCTGGTAGAGTCTTAATGACTCGACTCTGTTTGAACGGACATAAATCAAGCACATGGAAATGTGGGACTTGTGCTGACAGGTCGATTCCTTTTCGGAATGTGCTATCGAGATAAGGATTGTTGTTTGGCGGAAAGGTAAAATGGAGACACATGCTCTCTAGGTTCACATCGTAGCTGTGAAGATTCCCTACCATGGTGATGCCAAAGGAGTGACGACCTGTTGGGAATAGTAAGTGTAGGTAATTTCTCAAGCACGGAGGGATATGTTACATATATCAACCATGGAAACATTCTCAGCATCAATTTTTCAATCTTTAGATCCTCAGATTCCATCGTAGAGCTAACTTATCGAGTCAATTACAGGTTGGGCAGAAGATGAAATTGCGATAGGTGAAGATCTGCTAATACTAGAACAATTTATTGCAGGTTAGTGCATGGTCGAGTATGACAAAATCAATGGAAGAGTAAGGAAAACAAGATAACACCTACCATTCAACAACATAATGCCGACGAATTTGAGTACAATCTCCAAGGAAAAAGTAGATGGTTGCAATCTAGTTTAAAAAAAAAAATCACAACAGTTCTTTCACTACCAAATCAGTCTCTAAAATTTGATGACTAACAATTCTATCATTCGAAAAGGCAGATCAACTAACATGTTCCAAACGGTTTAATGAATGGACTTCACGTCCATGAAATACACAAGGTCTTTCAAGGTCAAATCTTTGTGATTCACTTGTTTTTTAAAAAGAATCTATGTGATTTAGTAAGACGTAATATTAAATCTGGAATGGAAATTATTTTTTTTAACAATTTTTATAACTCATTAATTAGTATCACAAAATAAAGGCATAGATAAAAAATATGCAATTTATCCATTTCAAATCAAACATGGGAGGATTCATATCATATCTATGCAGGTCGATCGACATAACATGCATTCAATATAAACTTGTATTGTACCGCTATGGATCGTTTGACTCCAAAATGAATAGATATATATATATATATATATATATATATATATATACACATGCATTCAACATAGCTACATTCATGTAACATCCCCAAAAATTTCATCAAAAATTAGAAATATTCTAAGCAGTTATATTTGCAATTAAATGCTATGCGGAAAGTTTACCTGTGAATGTTTAGCATCTTTATTAACTGCTTAACTATACTCTTAAATGCGACACTTACTTTTTTACAAACTGTCGTCAATTATTAAAAGTGTCTTAACGACATTAGATAACTATGTGATCCTATGTCTGAATTTAATATCATACTGTCCACATTATAGCATTATACTTGCGGAATTTCTCTTAACTCATTATTATATAATGTCTTGTATATTCATTGATGCTATTATGATATTCATGTATTCGATGATTATTTCTTTTGTCCTTAAATCATTGAAGTAGGACTATGAGTCTCTTTTACTGTTGAGAGTATTTATGAATTCAATTGTATCTTTAATAATGATTATCTGGTTATTAAGTACATTCTTTTCATTTATGGACCAATACATGTGTAATGTGATTATGTTGACATCCAATGCTCAATGTCTTAAAGTTGTAAATTACTTCTTGATGTTAACGTTAATAGTTGGCTTATCATTCTTATGTCATGATATGTTTACCTTAATATTTGGTTATGTTTAACTCCTTTCAATTGGAAAGTGAGTTCCGGAGCAGCCATGAGGATTACTTAGATTTTAAAGCTAATGCATGTTATCACTACCCTGTCCAGGTTATAGGTAGGACTCTCATGCATGAATTGGCTAATGTTTTCATATATTTTACATGGCTAAGGTTGTAACCTAGCTACAAAATTATATTGCAAGGAATAATTAATATTGTAACCCTAACTATGGGTTGGATGCTCTAGCCCTAATGGCTTCTATCAAGGTGATGGCACACCATAGCTTAACATTGGTGTTAAATGTTATAATATAACAATAGTTCTTAGAACGAGTAACCAAAGTATTTGATGCACTTGTGAATTGGATTTCAAATGGAAAACAACGCTTTTAAACTATACAATCGTGGGTAAAAATTGAAATAGTAGTGGGCGCAAACCAAGCTCATTTATGAGCCACATGAAGGTTGGTGAAGAGCTACCACGTAAGGAACATAAACCTAACTATTCGTTGATATTCGACATTATTACCTGTTGTTGTGTGAGGGTTTGGATAGCCGAGCTCTTGCTTGTCTGTCGTGGCCAAAATGGGCTCATCTTCTCAAATCCAACATTAAACTTTTTAAAATACAGAGCGGCCTTCAGTTTTTCAATGAATATTCAACGTAAAGCTATCACCATAGTCTCAGTTGCTAGGGTATTCTACGGTCATGGTGATTCATCTTCTCTACAAGAGGTAAGAATGGTACCATCTACGACCTATTTCAAACGTTGAATTCTTTTGTTTATCATATGTCAATGTCTAGCTGTTTCGCATGCTTGGGAAGGAGGTTTCTAGTTCCTAGCTGCTCGCAGTTCTCTTCCTAAGCTTACGGCTACAACATGTCTGAGTCAAAGACAAACCCCAGTGGTTTAATACCACCGTAAGCCCTCGGTTTCTCAACGATGTCTCCTCTGTCAACCTGTTTGAGAAACACTGTCAGCGATAATGTTTACAAAGTTGTAAGCCCTCGGGAATGCAAATAGTTTAGTAGCTTAAAGGTTGGAGTTTGGATTCGACCAACGTTGTTAAATAAAAGCTACGGAAATAAGTTTCTTCAGTTTTCTTCTACGTCTCTGTTGAGACTGATCTTACTTGTCTCTTGTTTATATGAGAATGTTTGGGCTTGAAGCCTTTAGTTGGATTTTTGTCAATGAAATGAATATATGGAATGATTACTGTGTACTGTCATTTGTAAGCTATCCATAATGTTTTTCTGGGTTTTTAGTATTAAGGTTTGAAAATAATGTTTATGTTTATGTATAAGCCATCTGACATTATCATTATGAATATGATTTTTTTTGGGGTTGTTTGGGCAGAGATTGTTTTGATAGTTCAAATAAATGATGGAGATGTAACTATTTTTGGCCAAGCCCTGACTTAACTCTGCATAAATCTTTTACAGTATTGGTCGTAATGTTTAATAGTTTTGATTGCTACAAGGTTAAAACCCTAAACCCTGTCAATGTTTTACAATTTTATAACACGACTGGGAGAGCTCACTCTTGAGACTCGAACCCTTGACCTTTTAATAAACTATTGTTTTGGTAAGATTCCAATGATGCATCCATTAGATGTCATCGAGATCCTTTTCTTGAAGTGTTCTGTATCACTACAATGGTTTCGAGTGTATTAGGATAATGGTTAAGTTTTTATTTGTTAAAATATTACACAATGGATGCCGAGACCCATTGTATTTAATCTCGTTGATGAACCTGGGGTTGTATTAACCCGGTTCATATTAGTTAGATGAATCTCAGGGTGAGTCCTTTCAGTCTCGAACCATTGTTATATGACTACAATAGTTCTATCGAATGACACTGTGATAATGTTGATAATTTTAATACCTTGTTACAATTGTTAACTTGTTACATGGTTATTGTATTGAATATGTTTTTACCATATTGCTACAACTATTTGATATTTGATAAAGAGTGATGTCTACAGGTTTCAACCCCTGACATAGTTGATATTGTTATATTGTATACCAGTTACAAGGTTCAACCCTGAACCATCCTTTAAACTTGAAATTCTTTTTGATTATGAAAGTATAATGCATGTCGATACCTTATGGGGATATCGAGCAGTTATCAAAATATTTCAATATATATTTATTAGATGTGCTATTGTTTATGTAAAAGCATTATCCAAGATTTAAGAACTCTGTTTTGATTTATACAATACTTTTTGTTTATAAAATTCGATACCTGTAGGGCTTATCTAGGGATTTGAAAAGATGTTTATTTTTATACTTCTAAAATATCATACTTCTATAAAGTTGATATGATTTCTGTACATTATGCTTATAAGAGATTCATATTGAAACTATATAAGTTGATAGTATAATACTTTGTTTACATGATTTGTAATGAATGCATAACTAGATTTTATATTTGTATTTCTGTGTAAAAAACTGAAATTTAATTTAGTATCCAAACCTTCAAACAATGACTTCTAGAAATTTCCAGTAAATTTAGAATTTGGATCGAAAATTATTACCATGGGAATTCCATGCAAACGAAAAACTTGCTTCATAGACACATTAGCAATGTTAGCAGCCGTAAAAGTAGTTTTAACAGGTATCAAATGTGTTGCTTTGCTAGGCTTATCTACTACTACCATTATTGAATCATTCTACTTTTGATTTTTAGGAAAGCCAGTTATAAAATCAATGCTAATAATTTCCCACTTCCACTCTGGAATTGGCAATGGCTGTGATACGCCAGCTGGGTGTTGATTCTCAACTTTAACTTGCTGACATTCAAAGCACCTAGCTATGTATTCAGCCAGCTCATTCTTCATATTTGGACAAAAGTAATCTAAAAGTAATATTTTCTTAACATTGTTATCATTTTTTGGTAACCAAGGTGTCCTGAATAAGGACTTTTATGTACTTCATTTAAACGCACAGTTTTCTTTTATACAACATTAAACCCTTTTCATTCAAACTGTAATCTGTTATTAAATTTTCAAAATTATTTTCTCCAACCTTTTCCTGTAATTTCTGATAATTTTGATCCAGTTTTATTCGTTCTTCAAGCTTAAATCTATTTTATAAGTGCTGATTGCTACCATAAAATTTAATTTTGCATTTATGCTTACGGCATCAACAACTTTATTTTCTTTACCTTTTATGCGTTGGATCTCAAAATCATATTCGCTAAGGAAAGCTAACCACCTAGCTTGCCTTGCTTTCATATTTGGTTGATCCAACATATATTTTAGACCTTTATTATCTATCATTAATAAAAAATTTCTACCGATTAGATGATGGCGCCACATCTTTAAGGCATGTGTCATAGCATCCAACTCTAAATCGTAGGTAGCATAGTTCTTCTCATGAATTTTTAACTTTCTTGACTCATACGCTATTACGTGACCTTCTTGTGTTAAGACTCTGCCAAGGCCATCTGTAACATACCCTTTTTGCTGAAGAAACATTTTATGTTGAAAACATTATGTTAACTTTTATTGTAAAGTTTTATATTGGACAAGTGTCCAAGGATCACTGTAATTACACAATATTTTATTATTTAATAAATAAAATAGGAGACAAAAACCTAAGGGGACTGTTGAAAGAGTGGTTACTGACCCACTAGGTGGAATGGAATCTGGGGTAGAAGGAAATGGACAAGTGGCAGCATCATGATGCAACTAACTATCTATTGGTATGGGACAACTCCCTTGAAATGTGGTCATAGTTCCCTCGAAGGTGGGACTGGAGCTTGAGGCTCATTTATTCAAAACTAACCACTAAAGACCTAAGCAGTCTGTATACGAGCCATCGAATTATGAACTGAGGTTCATCACTTTTCCTGATGAGGAAATTTAACTTGGGGTTTTGTTGTTCTTGCACCCAAGAGATTCGATGAGGGGATATACTGAGTTTGTTTGATTATGGTGTAAGTATACCTATTATACTACTAAGTGCAGAAGTTATATTAATGAGTGCAGAAGGCATATTTTGAGTGCAGAAGTTACACTGCTGTGTGCAGAAGGCATATTTTGAGTGCAGAAGTTATATTACTGAGTGCCTTGCTTCTACACATATTCCATCTACTTAGTGGTTCAGTAAGCAAGCTCGGGGGTTCAAAGGAAGCAAGTAGTTTTGGTTGCTTCTTATGGAAAAGGTTGGGAGGAATAGGCCTCCTTGGGTGTTTGTCGGCCCTATCGTCATTTATAGGTTCTAGTTGTCTTTTCTAATTCTAAGTAGTTAAAGTTTCTATCTGTAATTATTGATTTATTGTTTTCAAGGATATTATTAACAAATGCATTTATTTTAAGTTTCTGACCTAATTAGGATTCTGTATAGTAATGATTATGTAAGATGAATTGAATAAAATATTTCTCTGCATTTTTCCCCATGTTAATGGATCTGCATCGTACTCTAGTACATAGAAGAGATTAAGGTAGATAAACTGATAGGCAGATTGCCAGATGAATGAGAAGATCAACCCTGTTGTATTTCATTAGTTTTTGCTACCATTAATATTCTGTATTAAATAATATAATTCTATGTTTTTCTTTTATCATTCTTTTCATCAGTTAAGTGTTTTAAAGTTCACTGTATTTCTTTCACCAGTCTGTATGGAAATAACAGCTGCAAAAACATGTATTTCCTGAGTATACAGTACTATTATCCTTTACTGCTAACAAGTATATACATCATGAAAACAAATAGTTTTCATATCCAAGTATTGAAATTATCTTTCTGTTACAAAGTTTTTAGGAAATCATAACAGCTGCAAATTTAATAGCATCAACAAGCATTACATTACATTCTATTCTGAGAGTCATAGATTTAAATTAGGGTTTTATTTCTTTCCATATTCTCTTATCTAAAGCTATGTTTTCTGTTACAATTATCCTTTCTTTTAAACTCTACAATTACACTGTTAAAAGACATCTTTCCTTTCAGTAGTATCAAATTTAGTTATTTGTATTCAAAAATGAATCTATCTATTATTACAAACAATAGTATATGGAATCAATTTCAGTATGAACTCAGATCCTCAAACATAGATTTGATTTGTTCTCAACATACTGTTTTCAATCACACCCCAAATATTGTATTATGTATTTCAATCTTTATCAAATACTACTTAAAATAGAGAACGACCATTTTCTTGTTAAGACATCTATTCCATGACATAGATGGTACGAAATCCTTATTATTTATGCAATATGTAAACATTGCAAACCCTATTCAAGGAAAACATCAAATTTACTAATCCTTACAGGATTTAGCTGCGGGTATTAAACCCTTGTAAACAAAAACTGTAGTAGAGACGTGACCGTAGCAAACTCAATAATCAAAATCATTTCATACATCAAATAGCTAGGATTCGACATTATCAACCATTAACATTTTCATTTGAAAATGAGCCATAGATGACCTCACAGAAATAGAAAGCCATAATTTCTTTTGCATTCACATTATTGGGATGAAACCCCATTACATCATTTAGTTTCAAAATAAAACTTAAAACCATTTCATAAAATGACGAAGGTATAAACCTTGTAAGATAGGTACATTACGATAGTATGAACAGTACAACGGTTTCAAACCCTGTATCTAACACTTCTCTTTTTATAAAACATATGAGATTTTAACCCTTCCAAAGAAATTTCTTGCAACTAAGAAATATGCATCGAAACATTGTGAGGACTATCATCAAGTAGGCCGTAGATCTCTTAACACTGCTGCTACCACGAGACTTAGCAATGGTGGCCATACTCTCAGTCCAGAATCAAAAGAGTTGCTAAACATCATCTACAACCAACAGTGGCTAAGAGGGAGAACCACTGAGTCTTACAGTTGTAATGCAGTAAACCATCATCTTCAACTAGAAGGCTCGCAGGCGAAGAATACTTGCCTGAAAGATGAAGAACACCTGCCAGAAAAAAAATGTGGATTAAATAACACACTTTGGATTTGAGAAAGCATTTTCAATGCAAATAATAGAAATGAGTTTTGACCCTTTACCTTCGGAGTTTCCCATCTATAGCAGAGTTGCCGTAGCTATCAAAAGAAGAAAACCAGGACCATCACTCCTAAATAAACACAGCAAGACCATGTGCTTTTCTAAGATCTACCTCGCATAGAGAAGAAAGAAGCAACCGTTGTTCCCAACCATTATTGAAAGCCAAAACCCATCAACCTATTAACTATTTCAGTCAGGTTTGACTCTGAGGCTCAGTTGCTCAACCACCAGGTCCTGATATCGATTCCTGGAGGCATCCTCAACTTACCAGAAACCCTACAAGCCCGCAACCTGTCGGCCTGCCTGAAAACCCCACTCCTGCACATTGAATGACAAATACAATGAATTATTACCAAAGGAGTGTTAGGGTATCGAGGTGTTAGGGTATTGTCAACCTCGAGGAAGCTATCACGTGAGAATCGCCACGTAGATGCCACGTAGACTTTCCATTCAACCTTCTTTAATGCACTTTATGAATCCAAGATTATCGCAGTACATAGAATCCATGCTACGGATCATACATCGGGATTATATCTATATTATCTTAAGTTTCTCGTTGTTTCAAACCTTGAAGTATTAACACATACAACCTTCCATCATGAAGGACATTAGGGTTAGGTCCGATCTTATATCACCATCAGATTATAATTATAATGTTTTATGATATGATTAGGTCTTAGGGTGAAATCGTGAACCTGGGAAACACTTTGGTGACAAACAGAGTGAAAAAAATGGAGCACGGGCGGATGATCACGCGAAAAAAAGTCAAACTCAAACTCTAGGTAGAGAGTTTAAAAAACTCTAGGCCGAGAGTTTGAACCAATCACCGCACTGTATTTTAAAAAAAACTCTCGGATGAGAGTTTGAACTAAACTCTAGGCCGAAAGTTTGGAAGACATTTTCTCGCTCGAGAGTTTTTGGTCAACAATTCCAGCACCATTTCTACAGAATTCAGAAATGTGTCACTTTAACAAGGTCGGACCACTGCAAAACATGAGAATTACATGTCGGAGTTTATACCAGTAGATTCACCATTCAATCTACTATCTAGTAATATAAGCTTTTTTCAATTTCATTTAGGATTACTATTTTTTTCTATTTTCTTACTAAACTTTATCATTAAGAAATTAAGTGACTGAAAAATCAATCACAATGAAAATTCAATATCATCACAATGAGGAAGCCAAAAAAATTTAAAAAAATACAAGGATGTTCCTTGAAGTGTCCTCTTCAATGGGCTGGTTTTATTTTTTTTGATAAGAGTAACATTTGAAAGAAAATGTGAACACAAAAACATGTGTCGATAATGCACAATTTTCTGAACATATGCTGTTTCGATAAATAATAAAAAATAGTTCCCAAATCTTAAAAAATTCGAAATACAGTCCAGGATCAATTTTAGTGTGTGTAGATTATGAGCATACAATTGTTTTCCCTAAAATGAATAACCATCTATCAAAAAACCATTATCAACACAAGTCACTCATTATCCATACCTAAAAGTTTCAAGTATATGTCGTTGGTTGACAACAAATTCGTCCCATGATATGTCCATAAAAAAATATTTAAAAAGCTATGAGTAGAAAGCTAATTCAATTCTGTAAAACCTTTGTGCTTACTTCAAGTTGAAATTCCTAAGGGAGATATGGATTTGAAGAGGTCAAAGTTGAAAAACATAAAAATTAGCAGTTTTTTTTGTCAAAAACAAGCCAAAACTGTTTCCCAACTTCATGTTTTCACCCATTAACCTTTTGGTATTGAGTTTATATATTAACCACTTTTCATTTCATCACTATAAGTTATATAGTGGAATATATATGTATACATAAGACTAAAGTATTACACCATACGTTATGTGAAAACACTTATGTCAAACCCTATGCATGGTGTAAAGATTATTTCCTTGTATTATAAAGTTGAAATGCTTTAGTATTCTAGACATCTATTTTTATCCATAGTTAGATTGTAGCCCAAGATACTTTTTACCATAGTTTGTATCAAATTTAATACTATGCTATCCATTATATTTCATAGGACTAAAAGACCAAGGATAGAGATACTTTAAACGCCTTAAAACCAAGTCTTTGTTCCTTTCACCTTGAAAATTACAAAAAGCATCATAATCCCGTAACTAATGCTTGATTTTTAAAAATGAAGTACATACTTTGTGTCTAGTAAATTATGGAAATGTAGACTCACAGGATTAACATAGTGATTATATAAGTGAAGAGCGACAATTTTAGATCTCGCCCTAAGTTTCCTTTTTGGCAATCTTTTTTCTCTTTTATAACTGGAAAAAATTTAAATGATGATGTTTAGATTCTGCACTTTTAAAATTTCTTTACCTGCGATCTGCGAGAAGAACGTTTCTAATGCTTTAACATAAATGCTAAGTAAGCCTTGCGGTGTCATAGGGCCCCTTCATCATCAAAATAAAAGCAACATTTAGCATGTGCAATCTATAGCAAATAACATCATCATCATTTCATAATTTAAAACAGTTCACATGCAAAGTCACTTCCGCATTCTATTTTCTTTATGTCCTTTGATTTATTACATCAACATTTATTTTATCTTCTACTTAGTAAGTACAACATTAAATGCTACCTAAAAAATTTTAATTTTTGTGAATTTTCGGGATGTTACATGTGGTATCAGAGCGCGAGTTCAAACTCTAGGCCTTAAATTGGCTCACGCGCGCAAAATAGAAAATGAAAATTAGAAAGTTTATGTTACTAACTTTTATTTTAATTATGTTTCTATATAGAATAGTTTGACATTTAAATTGCAGGTATGGAAATACCGAAAGAATCATCAGAAGACAGATATTTTCATAATGAACATAATAATAATAATCATGAAGGAATCTATGTCGAATTAAATAATCAATCTTCTGAACTGCTACGTACTATAAAGGATTTAAAATCTGAAATAAGGACTATCAAAGAAGAGAATGAATGAATTTTGAAGGCTCAGGAGGACTTAAATCGGATTTTAATGGAAAATTATCACAAGTAGGAAAGAGGCAGGAAATCAGAAGTAAAGTTTGATTCTGTAACAATGTCCCACAAACATAAACACAAGAAAGCATGGAATGGTAAAAGTAATAGTTACTCGTCATCTGAATCTGATCAAAGTATTAGTAATTATGATCATGACAGCAGTGACAGTGATTTTTGTTCTAAAAAGAGAAAACATAAGCATCATGAACAGATTACTGGAGAGTTTAAAAATATTAAGCCACCAACCTTTAATGGAAAAAGTGAAAAAGGTGAGACAGCTGAAGCATGGCTGTCTGGAATGAAAAGGTACTTTAATATTTATGATTACTCTTCTCAGTTAAAAGCCAAGATGGCTATTTACAATCTGATAGGAAAGCCAGATATTTGGTGGCGGGATCTTAAAAGAATTAAGAGCATAAAGGAAAGAGACGTAACCTGGAATATGTTTAAAAGTTATTTAAGAAAAAGTTCTTGTCAGAACAGTACTTTGAAGATAAGTCAAAAGAGTTTTATGATTTAAAATTGGGTACTATGAACATGAAGGAGTTGTGCAACAAGTTCCTTAGCTTGTTGAGGTATGTACCTTACATGGTCGAAGAGAAGCCTAAGGTACAAAGGTTTCTAAGTTGTCTACCTTTTAACATAAAATACAGGATTGAGTATGATAACCCTTCCACTCTGGAAGAGGCTATGAGGAAAGCAAATTTCTATTTTGATCAAAATAGAAAAAGAGAAGGAACAACTAGATGGAAGAGTAATAAGCCTAATCATTTTGATCACAAAAAGAAGATTTTTAATCAAAATTCTAGAAGTTTTAAGAAAAATTTTAATAAATTTTTTTTTTCAAGTAATAATAATTACAGGAGTAATGTACCACATAATTTTACTGCTCTAAGAAATGTACCTAATAACAATAACAACATAAGGTATGCTGAACAGAAAGGACCTTTGAAGTGTTTTGATTGCAGTGGACGACATAAGAAAGCAGATTGCCCACGCAACAAAAGGACAGTCAACAACATTCATAGCATACAAGCAGAACCAACAGTTGGTGATGTGGCAAGAGAAATGCCAAGGATAAATGCAGCGCTAGAAAATCGGCAAGTAGACCATCAAATGTTCATGGTCGAAATCAAAGGTATGCTACAAAACCAATCTATTTCTATTTGGATAGATCTAGGTGCAAGTTTGAACTACATTTCACCTGAATTAGTGAAAAATTGCAAGTTAAGAAAAGAAAAGTTTGATAATTCTTGGTTAGTTCACCTAGAAACAGGCACTAAAAGAAAGGTTACAGATTTTGTTAAAAATTGTGATGTATTTTTGAATCAGCTGAAAACCTAAGTTAATCTGAATGTTTTACTCTTAGGGTCATATGACTTGTTGATTGGAATGGATTGGCTTGAACAACATAGAGTAGTGCTTAATTGTTATGAGAAATCATTTACTTGTCTGAATAATGAAGGCAAAACTGAAACAGTAAAAGGAATTCATAGGAAGATTTCCGTAAGACAAATTTCAGCGTTACAAGTTAAGAGAGCTGCCAGAAAGAGCTGTAAAATGTTTGTTGTTAATGTTATTAATGACGAATGTTCATCTAAAGAAGGAAAGTTAAAACTGGAGGATATTCCCATCCTTAGTGACTTTTCTGACGTATTCTTGGAAGAAATTCCAGGATTACCTCCGAAAAGGGAACTTGATTTCACCATCGAGTTAGTACCAGGTGCGGTACTAAAATCAAAGGCTCCCTACAGGATGAATATTCTGGAGTTAAATGAATTAAAGTATGAGCTGAAGGAATTAATAGATAAAAACTACATAAGGACAAGTGTGTCTCCTTGGGGAGCACCAGTAATTTTTGTTAAAAAGAGGGACGGTACCATGCGATTGTGTATCGATTATCCTTAGCTTAATAAAATGACAATTAAGAATCGATATCGATTGGCCCGCATAGATGATCTATTTGATCAAGTACGCAGAGCAGAGATATTCACTAAAATTGATTTAAGGTCCAGATATCATTAGGCTAGAATAAAAGACGAGGACATATTCAAAACTGCATTCAGAATGTGATATGGACATTACGAGTTCGTAGTTATGCCTTTTGGGCTAACCAACGCACTGGCAGTGTTCATGTGCTTAATGAACAATGTTCTTCATAAATATTTGGATAAGTTTGTAGTTGTGTTGATTGATGATATTCTGATTTACTCAAAAACTAAAGAAGAGCATGACAAACATTTAAGAATAATTCTACAAGTTTTAAGAGAACAACAACTTTATGTTAAGTTCAGTAAATGTGATTTTTATAAAGATAAAATACAGTACATAGGTCACATAATTTCTAAAGATGAAATTTCTATCAACCCTGATAAGATAAAAGCAATTAATGAGTGGCCTGTCCCTAAAGATGTAACTGACGTTCGATCATTTATGGGTATAACAGGTTACTATAGAAAGTTTATTGAAGAGTTCTCACGAATTGCAAATCCCATCACTTCTTTGCAGAAGAAAGGGAAGAAATTCGTATGGGATCAAAATTGTCAAGAAAGCTTTAATAAGTTAAAAGAATTATTAACCACTCCACCAATTTTAAAAATTGTTGATCTTAACAAAGACTTCGTTATATGCACTGATGTGTGCAACGATGGACTTGGTGGAGTCTTAACTCAAGAAGGTCATGCTATTGCTTTTGAGTCTAGAAAGTGAAAAATCCATGAAAATAATTATGCAACTTACGATCTTGAGTTGGCAGCCATGATACATGCACTAAAAATGTGGCGCCATCACTTGATTGGAAGAAAATTCATACTAATGACAAATAATAAGGGTTTAAAGTATTTATTGGATCAAACAAATCTTAACGCAAGGTAAGTTAGATGGCTAGCTTTCCTTAGCAAGTATGGTTTCACGGGGGCTTCACTAGAAGGCAATATAATACCATGTTCATTCATATTGCGGTATTAAATATTCATGAAAACCTAAAAACTATATTGCTTATATATTAAGGGGCAAAGGGTTTCTTTTATTTAATGTAACAATACAAAAATACTTTGGGGTCTTTTTTATATGGGTAGGTTGAAAAATATCCGCCAAATGGAGATGGAGGGATCACGGTCGGATGAGAAATTGGGTTGAGGCAAGGTTCAGGCTTACCAGTACGCATGAAAATTGCGTCTTAAGGCATGCTTGAGGCTAGGGGTTTTGTTGTGAAGTGGATTTCCAGTCGATCATAGTCAAGAGACAGTGGTCATTGACAACTAATTGTTACCAATAGCACTCAGCCAGTTGTTACAAATAGCCTTGGGAGGCTCTAAGCCTCCAGGGCCTGTTATAAGCCCTCGATAGGCCTTGGGGGCTTGAATTCCCAACCACTCATGCCTATTATAGGCCTTGGGAGGTTTAGTCATCCTCCTAGAGCTTGTTACAGGCCATGGGGGCTTGGATACCTAGCCCAGAATAAGCTTAGTCAGCAATTGGGGAACTACAACATGCAATCTAAATGTTATACTATGTGCATTGGCTCTAATGACATACAAGAAGTGATCTCCTATCTCTTCATTAGACCATTAGATGCTGCAAATCATAATGATATGTGGTTGAGTAATTGTATTGTGCGTGAAGTAATGTGCATCCACAATATACATCGAAAGAAGCAAGGTTCATTGTAGAATGCATGTGGGGTCATAAGAGGGGTATCATATCAATATACTAGGTAGAAATATAAAGGGGTGTAAAAAATGTTAACGAAAAAATGATACATATAATATCTAGTGAAAATAGGGGTTTTTTTAAATTGGGAAGACAAATTGGGAGGAGGTTAAAAAAAATGATTCTGGAAGGCATTTTCCAATATTTAGTGAAATTAGGAGTATTGTTTCATATGCCACGAATGAACGCGCTATGATAGTGGTTTATTGAGTGAAGCCCCCCTATATGGTTTCGAGATTCAACACATTAAAGGGAAAGAAAACAAAGTTGTTGATGCATTAAGCAGAAATCCTAGATTAAGCTTTATGGCAGCAATCAGCACGTTTAAGACAGATTTGGAAAATCAAATTGAAAAAGGAATTAAACAAGATGAAAATTATCAAAAATTGCTTAGTAAAGTTACTGAAAATGTATCTAAAAATTTAATAATAGATTACAGTATTAATAAAAAGCTCTTAATGACTTATAAAAATAGAATTTATGTACCAAATGTGTCAAAGGTTAAGCTGTTAATTTTGGATGAAGTTCATAAGAGTCCTTATTCAGGACATCCAGGTTATCAGAAAATGATAACTATGTTAAGGAAGGATTATTTTCATCCCAACATGAAGAATTAAGTGGATGAATACATAGCTAGATGTTTTGAATGCCAGACCATTAAAACTGAACATCAAGATCCAGCTGGACTATTGCATCCATTTCCAATTCCAGAATGGAAATGGGAGATTATAAGTATTGATTTTATTACAGGATTGCCTAAAAACTAGAAACAGAATGTCTCCATAATGGTGGTTGTGGACAAGTTAAGTAAGGCTGCTCATTTTATTCTTGTTAAAACCACTTTTAAAGCTTCTAACATTGCAGATGTATTTATGAAGCAAATATTTTGCTTGCACGGAATTCCAAAGGTAATTATTTCTGACCAGGACTCTAAGTTCACTGACAATTTTTGGACAACACTATTTAAAGGTTTAAATACTAAACTAAATTTCAGCACTTCTTTCCACCCACAAACTGATGGTCAAACAGAAAGGGTAAACCAGATTTTAGAAGACATGCAAAAAAGGTATGTCAAATATCAGCCATCTAAGTGGGAAGATTATCTACATTTAGCATAATTTGCATACAATAATCATTATCAAGCATCTGCTAAGTTAAGTCCATTTGAAATTTTGTATGGAAGAAAATGTTGTATTCCTATTTCTTGGGATAACCCTGTAGACAAATTAATGCTAGGACCAGATTTATTGAAAGAAATGTAGCTAACCGTGAAATAGGTTCAAGGTAACTTAAAGGTTTCCCAAGATCGACAAAAACATTATGCAGATTTGAAACGCACTGAAAGAGAATTTCAGGTTGGAGACCATGTTTTTATAAAGGTAAAACCCAAGAAAATTTCTTTGAAGCTTGGGAGTTGTGCTAAACTAACACCAAGGTACTGTGGACCATTCGAAATCATATCAAGGATTGGAGCTGTTGCATATCAATTGGCTTTGCCATCTGATTTAAAAATCCATAATGTTTTTCATATTTCTGTTTTAAAGAAGTATGTGCATGATGCTACTCATGTGCTGAATTGGGATGACATACAGGTGGAGCCCGAAGGAGATTTACAGGTGGAACCAGACTGTATTCTCGACAGGAGGGAAAGTATGCTTTGGAATCATACCATAGGGCAGGTAAAGGTGCAATGGAAGCACCTTATCCCTGAGGAAGCTACCTGGGAACTGGAAAGTAAAATGCGGGCGACATATCCAGTTCTGTTCCAGGAAGGGTCGCATGATGGGTAAACAAGATCGAGGACGATGTTGAGCTTAAGTGGGGGTGTTTGTAACATACCCTTTCTACTGAAGAAAAATTTTATGTTGAAAATTTTATGTTAACTTTTATTGTAAAGTTTTATATTGGACAAGTGTCCAAGGACGACTGTAATTGCACAATATTTTATTATTTAATAAATAAAATAGGAGACAAACTCCTAAGGGGACTGTTGAAAGAGTGGTTACTGACCCAGAATCTGGGGTAGAAGGAAATGGACAAGTGGCAGCATCATGATGCAACTAACTAGTTGTTGGTATGGGACAACTCCCTTGAAATGTGGTCATAGTGCCCTGGAAGGTGGGACTGGAGCTTGAGGCTCAATTATTCAAAACTGACCACTAAAGACCTAGGCAATCTATATAAGAGCCATCTAAATATGAACTGAGGTTCATCACTTTTCCTGACGAGCAAATTTACCTTGGGGTTTTGCTATGCTTGCACCCAAGACATTCGATGAGGGGATATGTTGAGTTTGTTTGATTATGGTGTAAGTCTACCTATTTTACTACTGAGTGCAGAAGTTATATTGCTGAGTGCAGAAGTTATATTGCTGAGTGCATAAGGCATATTTTGAGTGCAGAAGTTACACTGCTGAGTGCAGAAGGCATATTTTGAGTGCAAAAGTGATATTACTGAGTGCCTTGCTTCTACACAGATTCCATCTACCTAGTGGTGTTGATGTATATGTAACTTCGAAATGTATTTCATCTATGTATTTGATATATATTTATTGTACCCTTATTAGAGATGTGTTCTTCCTCTATAAGGAAGTGTCGTCATGTGGATTGACAAGTGTCGCAAGTGTGTGTACTTGCCGATGGGTTATTAGACCACCATGTGTGGGGTCAGCCCTGAAATATATATATTATAATGTGGATGTACCTAGTTAGACAAGTCATCCCCATAAGGTCACTGGGAAAACAGGTTAATATAAATAGAGATCAGGTGATCTCTATTTGGATCATTCAGAAAGTTATATCTCTCTCACTCAGAAAGTGGCGCACTAGTGAGGAGGAGGATCATCTTCTACTAGGAGACTATCTCAGTGTATTTTGGTTGTACTTTGGTTTAGCCATTTCTCTCTCTATCTCTGAGGAAGTTGTGGGGTTTTTCACCTTAGGGTTTTCCCCACGGAAACTTTGTGTCTCTTGTCTCTCATGCTTTTGATTCTTGTGATGCTTGTCATGCTTATTGTGATTATCATGCATTGATATATTTTATATGTTATTCTCTCAGTGAAGATCCTAGAGTATTGTGAATTAATGCTCAAAATTTCACATGGTATCAGAGCTAACCTGAGAAGAAGACATTTTGCAATGACGAAAACTTGAGTTTCTTGTTTATTGGGTTTCTCTCCACAGATTTTGGAAAAGAAGTATAGTAGATTGACTCTACTCATCAAGGAGAATCTATCTATCCAATCAGAATTCAATTCTTAGCATTTTCAGATTTGGCCCTAAAAATTAGGGTTTCCACAAAAATAGGAATTTCTGAAATCTGAAGACATAGCTGGAATCTCCTTGCAAAAATCGAAGTTTAGAGCTTTGGATCAAGATTTTTGGATAGGTAGATATTCGGGAAACTCAAACCCTAATTCAGGGTTCTCGCTAGTGAACTTGGGAGGAAAAAAAGGCAAATCTGAAGGGTAAAACTTTGCTGATCTCAAATTCTGAATGCACCAGGCTAATAAGCTCATCAAAGTGCATCTTTCTATCCTTAGAAATTTGAAATTCACATTTTGAATTTTTAGGATTTTTTTGACAAACCCTAATCCAGGACTAGATCTAGTTTTCAACATTTCAAGTGGTAAGACCTAAATCTTTTCTATTTCCATTTGAAGTACTCTTTCAGATGTCTCACCACACTAAGCTTGAGGATAAGCTTGAAGGGGTTGATAACTTCCGAGCTTGGAAGTATAGGATTGGGTTAATATTGGAAGAGAATGAGTTGGACTCATATATAAAAGAAGACATCCCTATCCTAGAGGATGAAGAGGCCAAGGTATTGCATAAGAAGAACTTGGTCAAGGCAAAGAGAATCATTAATGATTCTATCAAAGACCATCTCATACCCCATGTGTCTTCTCTAAAGACACCCAAGGAGATGTTTGACTCTTTGACCAAACTATTTGAAGGGAAGAACATAAATAGGAAGATGACTCTGCGGAATCAATTGAAAGGGGTCAAGATGTTGAATGGAGAAACCATTCAATCTTATTTCTCCAAGGTCTCTCAGATCAAGGAGAAACTTGAAGCTGTGGATGAAGTAGTGGACAATGGTGAAGTTGTTATGACCACTCTGAATGGCCTACCTAGGTCATGGGACTCCTTTATTCAAGGAATCTGTGCAAGAAAGAAATTGATCTCTTTCAATAAACTATGGGAGGAATGCTCTCAAGAAGAAGCTCGACTTATAGCTCGTGAGGAAAAGATGGGAGGTGAAGATCAAGCTCTCGCAACTCACACCAAAAGAAGCAAGCCCAAGAAGGAGCACTCTCGTTACAAAAGATCCTATCAAAAGAATAAGAAGGATCTAAGATGCTTCACATGCAATGAGAAGGGTCACTTTGCTTCAGATTGTCCTAAGAACAAAAGGGATAATAACAACAACTTCAGCAAGAAGAAGAAGGGCAGCAAAAGAAAGTTCCATGCTCATGCTGTTGAGGATGATGAAACTCCAAAGAAGAAGGCTAGGGCAGAAAGTGATGATGACTCATCAAGTGAAGAAGAGTATGTTCTAATCTCTGCTCTCATAGGTACTATCTCCCATGGTTGTAATGATTGGTTGATTGATAGTGGGGCTTCCAAACACATGACTGGGTTTAAGGAATCTTTTGTGAATCTATCTGAACATGAATCACCCCATAAGGTGAAACTTGGGGATGATTATCAATACCCAATTAAAGGAAGTGGTGAAGCCTCCTACAACCTAGATTCTGAAAAATCTTTGAAGATGAGAGAAGTCCTTTATGTACCTGGGCTCAAGAAGAATTACCCTCCATCTCTGCATTGGATGCAAAAGGTATGAGGGTTTCATTTGTGGATGGCCAAGTCCTAATGTGGCCAAAGGAAAAGACCATAGATGATGCAGTAGTGATTGGAGAGCAAGAGGGAGGATTGTATAAATTGAAGGGACAACCTGAACATGCCATGGTGTATGAATCCATGGAGCCAAGTGAACTTTGGCATAGAAGACTTGCTCATATGCACTATAGGGCACTCTCAATTGCAAGCAAGGCTGTAGAAGGTCTTCCTAAAATCAAGACAAAATATGAAGGTGTTTGCAAAGGATGTGCAAAAGGTAAGAACATTAAGAAGGATTTCCCAAGTAGTGAAAGCAAGGCCAAAGATATCCTG